>CM040978.1:24579554-24596266 GCA_022985145.1 Pangasius djambal
CACTGCCCTCACTCTCTTTACTGTCCTCACTAACCTCACTGCCCTCACTCTCTTTACTGCCCTCACTCTCTTTACTGTTCTCACTCTCTTTACTGTCATCACTCTCTTTACTGTCGTCACTAACCTCACAGCCCTCACTCTCTTTACTGTCCTCACTAACCTCACTGCCCTCACTCTCTTTACTGTCCTCACTGTCCTCACTAACCTCACAGCCCTCACTCTCTTTACTGTCCTCACTAACCTCACTGCCGTGACTCTCTTTACTGTCCTCACTATCTTTACTGTTCTCACTGTCATCACCGTCCTCACTTTCCGCACTGTCCTCACTTTCCACACTGTCCTCACCGTCCTCAATAACTCGACTGTCCTCACTAACCTCACTATCCTCACTGACCTCACTGTCCTTACTATCCTTACCGTCCTCATTCTCTTTACTGTCCTCACTTTCCACACTAGCCTCACTGTCCTCACCAACTTCGCCATGCTCACTGTCCTCACTGTACTTCCAATAGCAGAAACACAGATTTACACAGAAATCTGATCACATGGCCATGTGTGTTTAATTTTGTGTGTGTGTGTTTCAGTGTGTGAGGTCAGTAGTGAGGATCAGACGTAAGGTCAGTGAGTCATGGCTGCTTTCAGACAGGAGGATGTGGAGAAGTTCTACGAGATGGGGGAGGAGCTGGGCAGGTAAGATCCAGCCCCCCATTACTCTGCTGTGTTCCAAATGTGCCCTTTTTCCCCTAATCCCTACTGTGGAGAATCAGGTGCACTGTGTAGTACACTTATATAGAACACATTAGAGAGAGTTCATTCTGTTCTACAGGGTTCTTTTAAATTTAGAGCTCTGCACTTTTACACTGCAACTGTCAGAAAATACTAGAACACCTGAGACTCAACCCCGATGCATCCCAATCCACATATCCTATTCACTATATAATGCACATACACACCATCATCAGTACACTGTGGGCATGTCCCAAACCACACCCTGTATTAACTATATAGTCCACATAAACACCACAGAAACAAAGATGGCTAATGTGAACTTGGCATTTGTTAGCATTAACTAGGCGCTACAATGGAAACCACAGTAAAAGTCAGGAGACAGTCATTAGTGATCAGCGTGTTGTGATTTGGGACACGTGAAGCGGAAAAAATGCTGCTGTGTTCTATTAATCACTGTCACGTGTACGGACATGTCAGGTTCTCTGCACTTTCTTTTTGTTTTCTTTGGTTTTAGCATTGCGTAAACATGTAATAGCGGTAATGTTCCACGGACCTCACAGTTGCTGTAGCAATACACTTGTGTATTTGTTCTAATGGGGGTACAGGGTAAACACACACACACACACAGAGCTGAGCGAGTGATGGTGTGTTCCTTAATAAGGAAGTGGAGCTTGGTGTGCAATGACATCATCACTTCACAATGCAGCTTTACACACAGACCTCAAGCCACAGCGAGAACTTGATTACATTCAGCCCCAAAATGGTAGAGCTGTGTCTCAAATCACACGTGTGTGTACTATTCTAGATTATTTTTAAGTTTTTAGACTCTAAGCAACTTGTTATAGTTGTAGTAAGTTCCAGGTGTCTGAATTCTGTTTTCAGAGTTGGTAGTTTCTAAAATCGGGGTTTTTTTAAGACTAATCTCTAGTTTCTAAGTCTTTTGTTTTTTTAGTTTGTAGATCCTTTGTTGCTTAGTTGTTATTTTTTTAGGGTTTATTTTTTAAGTCCCCAGTTTCTAGGTTGTAGTTTCTAAGTCCCTACTTTCTATGTTTTATGTTCTAAACCCCTGCTTTGCAGTTTTAGTTTCTTAGTCTTCTAGTCTCTAAGTCCTTAGTCTCTGAATTCTAGGTTATAGTTTGCAAGTCCATAGTTTCTAGTTTCTACATCCTTTGTTTGTAAGTTGTTAGTTTTTCAGGTCTCATTCTAAATCCCCACTTTTTTTCAGTAGTTTGAGATATATATATATATATATATATATATATATAAAATGGCTGGGTAGCATATACAGCATGGATACGTTGGGAATCGGGATGATTAACGTCCTGGACGGAACAGAAGATTTCATTGCATTACTCAGAAAAGCGCAATTTAAATTATGAATGTTTACTGTATTTCCAGAATTTTCTATAACTTGTGTTTGGGTTAAGTGAAACCGCAGTAACTGACACAGCAGATATGGGGGTTGTACTGTACATGTGCTAGTTTTGGGTTCCTAAGTTTTGAGTTCCTTAGGTTTCTAGTTTGCAGCTTCTTAGCCCTTACTGCTGTATAAAATAATGCACCAAATAGTCCACTGTGTTACTATTAGAAGTGTATATAAATAGTATGCATCGTGTCTAGTACAGTGGTATGTAGTGTGGGATGTAGCCACTGAAGGTTCCAAGTTGTCATAATGATTGTGGAAGCTTTATTGCACTGAACTAGTTTAGGTCTAACAGTATTACTAATGGGTTTGTGTCACTGTGTACGGCTTAGTACAACGTTAGAACAATTTAATTAGGTAAATGTTGTCAGTAGAGGTGTTATAACAGTTTATTTGTACTGGTAATTTATATGCAGTTGGTTTTCAGTACACAGTTGTCTCAGATTATAAAATTTTGGTGTGCGTGTGTGTGTTAGTGGGCAGTTTGCTATCGTGCGTAAGTGCCGTGAGAAGAGCACAGGCGTGGAGTATGCCGCCAAGTTCATCAAGAAGCGGCGTTTATCGTCGAGCAGACGAGGAGTGAGCCGTGAGGAGATCGAGCGTGAGGTGAATATCCTGCGGGAGATCCAGCACAGCAACATCATCACACTGCACGACATCTTCGAGAACAAGACAGACGTCATCCTCATCCTCGAGCTGGTGTCTGGCGGAGAGCTCTTCGACTTCCTGGCTGAGAAAGAGTCTCTGAGTGAGGAGGAGGCCACACAGTTCCTCAAGCAGATCCTGGACGGGGTGCATTACCTGCACTCCAAACACATCGCCCACTTCGACCTAAAGGTCCACAGACAAAACTAGATTCAAAATAAAAATAAACCATGTTTAAATAAAAACAAGTGATTTAAAGAATAAATTGTCCAAACCTTAACAATAAAAAAATTCAGGAAATAAATTAATTAAGATTGAGTGCCTTGGTAGCTATTGCTAGCTTATACTAAAAGTATTCCATTTCAGCAACTAGGAATGAGAGAAGAGTTTATTTATTGTGAAAACAAGAAAAACACTACATAAATAAAATAGCGTACAGTTATAAATATAACTTTATATACAGGACTTTATATATATTTATATACATCTCAGCATCATAGGAGAAAAACTAAAAATGCAAAACAAAAGTGTTTTTTTTACAGAACTTGTTCAGAACGTCCACCATTTTTCTCAATACACAAATTCCTGTGAGTGGAATTATTATTATTATTATTATTATTATTATTATTATTATTATTAGAGTCACTTTTGTGACTGCATATACATTTTTTCTTTAGTATATGAAAGTCCTGCTAGTTAGTGAGTTAGCAAAGCTAACTGGCTGAGAATTTGTTAGTCTTTAGGTGGAACTCATTAAGCATTTTCATGTAGCTAGAGCCCTTAGCAACTTCAGAGTCTTAAACTGATTATAAGGTGACATTTATTAATAGTTGTGATAATTCTTTTAGGAGTTTTGAAAGTCTTTGCTAGGAGGTTAGCGGTGCTTTAAAACATGAAACACACAGTATTGCACAGTATCGTGTTTACACAGTATTGTGTAGATATACAGTACCGTGATTGAACATTGTGTTTTATAGCCGGAGAACATCATGCTGCTGGATAAAAACGTTCCCAATCCCAGAATCAAGCTGATTGACTTCGGGATTGCACACCAGATAAAAGAAGGAAATGAGTTCAAAAATATCTTTGGAACACCAGAGTTTGTTGGTAGGACTTCAGTATTTTAAAAAATATATATATATATATTTCATATTATTTTTTTTTATATTTGAAGTGATGATTTCTTCATTATTTTTATGAACAGCTCCAGAGATTGTGAATTATGAACCTCTCGGCCTGGAGGCGGACATGTGGTCAGTGGAATCTGTCTCAGGATAATTTAATCATAATTTCATAATTTCATAATTCAGTAATAATTATTGTTTGTGTTTTGTTCTGTGTATTTCCCTGCAGGAGCATCGGTGTTATCACATATATTTTGTAAGTCTGTTTATCTTTCTGCACTTATCAGTGTGATACTGCAACGTTCTAAAATTATTATATTGTTAAAGATTACGCGTGTAACAGCATGTCGTTATTGATACACCATGATGATTTCAAGTAATTTTAACATTACGCTACACACAAAGGAAGTTCAACACTTTAGTAGAGAAATACACAGTACTGTGCAAAAGTCTTCGGCACATGCAAAGAAATGCTGTAGAGCAAAGATGCCTTCAAAAATAATGAAACTAAATGTTTCTACATTAAAAAAAATACTATAAAAAATACTATAAAAAGCAGTAAACGGTAATACATGAAACAATGGTGTGATGATCCTTCGCTTTAAAAAAAAAAAAAAAAAGTAATCTCAGGTACAGTGTGTGCAGTTTTATAAGGACATGAGCTGTAAGTGTTACTGAGCATCTTGCAGAAGCAGCCACAGCTCTTCTGGAGACTTTGACTGTCGACTCGCTTCTTATTTCTGCAGCGAACCCCAGCAGCCTTCATTCTGTTTTTTGTCTGAAAAGTGTCTCTTATGTAATCTGCTGCTTTCTTTACTGACATACAAACATCTTTCTGTAACATTTAATTTTGTGCTGGAAAACTAATGTTTGGAATCTAAAAAGTTTTTGTACTGAATCAATAATGTAGAAGTCATAAAATAAAAATCTATAACAAAGTTTGTACTAAAAAAAGGGGTGCCAAAGACTTTTGCACAGTACTGTATAACCAGTATTGTGGTGTGTTAAATAGATAATTAAATCATTAAAACCTTATTTTATGTTGTTTAACATGTTTAAAAACAGGAACTTATGTTTAAGAACAGAAACCGTGATACTGTACTGGAATACAGCGGGAATGTGTTCTATATCACTCCACCACTAGCTGGGCATTGTTCAGTAATGAGCTGTGTGTGTGTGTGTGTGTGTGTGTGTGTGTGTGTGTGTGTGTGTGTGTGTGTGTGCAGGTTGAGTGGAGCTTCTCCTTTTCTTGGCGAGACCAAACAGGAAACACTGACCAACATCTCAGCTGTGAATTATGACTTTGATGAGGAGTATTTCAGCAACACCAGTGAACTCGCTAAAGACTTCATACGCAGACTTCTGGTTAAAGATCCAAAGTGAGTCTCTCTCTCTCTCTCATACACACACACACACACACACACACACACACACAGACACACACACACCCTGTGTACACAATTGTAGGCTAATGTAGCTAACAGGTATTAGAAGCGTATAGGCTCCAGTTTAGCATGATGATGATTTTTTTTCTCTCTTTCAGGAAGAGGATGACGATTCAGGACAGTCTGGAACATCCATGGATCAAGGTGTGTACTCCTCTCTCTCTCTCTCTCTCTCTCTCTCTGTTAATGTTATTGGATATGTACAGTATGGTGCAATAAACGCACGTTGTTGTGTTGCGCCCCCTGCAGGTGATAAAGCGGCGTAATGTGCGCCAGGAGGATAACGGTGGACGTCGTGGTGAGCGGCGGCGTCTGAAGACGACTCGTCTGAAAGAGTACACCATCAAGTCCCATTCCAGCATGCCTCCCAACAACACCTACGTCAACTTCGAGCGTTTCTCCCGTGTGCTGGAGGAGATCACCGCCACCGAGGAAGCGCTGCACCAGCTCGAGCGCAACCGCCGCGCCTGCCGCGATGACGTCACCGCCCTACTGTCCATCTTTGAGGAGAAAGAAAGCTGGTACAAGGAGGAGAACGAGAGCATTGGCACTGAGCTGACCCGCATCCGTTCCGAGCTGCAGCGCACTCAGAGCCAGCGCCGCCACAACCAGGAAGAAGCACGCAACACAACGCTCGCCGCTAACACCCTCAAGCGCAAGTTTACACGCCTCGAGGGGAAATACGACATGCTGGCTGAGCAAGTGGCCTCTGAAGTGCGCTGGGTCGAAGAGTTGGTACGCTCCATCGCCATCAACAATGGTGAAGTGCACAGCACCGGCCTGGCGTGAATGGGATCGAAAGTCCGAGTCCCCTATCGCTAGATGTACTGGGCTGCGTCCCACATCGCACACTACTGTACTAGATATGTACACGATATGATACTGGCTGCTGAATGTTACATTATACATGCATATTCTATAATATTACTATATTTTATATATATCATCAGCACATGGCTCGTCAGTATCAGCTGTGAAGACGTGCAGGCTCTGTTGTTTATTTCTCTTTTTTTTTTGTGTCTCTGAATCTAAATTGTCAGGTGTACAGGGTGTTATGAGGTGTCCTAAAGATGCGTTAGTGCTGTGTAATGCTTAAAAAATCAGTAAGATTTTCACTGTGTGCTCAGCAGCAGGTTGAAAAATCTCGTAAAACAACTAAGAGGTAAAAAATCCCATGTGCAGTTAGAAGTCTGTGCCTTGACTGCACATTATAACATGAGTGTGTTAGCATGTTCTGTAGGGTTTGTTTCTAGAAGTGAGCAGAATTCCAGACCGCGAGTGTAAAACTGTGCTTTCTGCATGCTGGATTGATTCATATAGGGTGCTAAAATGGTGCTAGTAAATTAATCTGAAGAAAGTGGACTCGGACTTTTGGGCAGTGTGTGTGTGTGTGTTAGCGCTGGAGCGCATCGATTTAAAAACACACCAGATATAACGTCGTAACCACAGATTATTTATTTTTGTTCTTTTTACATCTCAGTGGATTCAGAGTTTTATGCTTTGCTTTGAGATGAAGCACCATGTTGCCTATGCAATACTTAATTTTAATTTTTTAATATTTTAAACTTAAACTTGACGTTCTTAACATGGCATATTTTCCAGTGCTTTGCTGTACATCACTGTATCTTAAAGTCTGGAAAATACAGTCAATGTACATGTAACGAATCTATAGTGTAAGAATATATTTTCCTATTCATAGCATTGGCTTATCATTCCAGTTTTGCATGACATTCCATACAGCAGCTGACACTGTACGTTAAAATGCTGTTTAAAAGTTTTTTTTTTTGCGATCTGTACACTACTTTTTGTTCCGTTATTTTCAGTAAACATTAAAAATAAACCAAGTAAACACTTTTCTTTCCTTGTGTCATTTTTATAATCATGAACACACTTTAATTTCGCAATATTGTGATCAGTGCACTGATTCAGATCGGTCCCATGATGATGATCTACGTTTCCAACAATGTTCCCAGCGTGGTGGTCGGAGTGGTGCAGAATAAACAGCCGCTGTCTCAGTTTACTTCACCTGCAGATAAACATTTAGTTAGTGGTGCCACTTTTGGTGCTACTGTTGACTCTAAATGCATAAACTCGAGGTGTGCGTGTGTGTGTGTGTGTGTGTGTTTTAATTTCTTTACAGGGTGCTTGTATTCATCTCTTTATAGGGACCCCATTCTGCTCACACACCTACATCACCGAGACAGAAGAGACGTCGTGGCCACAAAAACGTCCCATAGCAAGGTGCCTCCAGTTGATCTGAAGTGCTACATCACTGCTACATTTGAACTGCTAAAAATTTTAACAGTTTTTGGAATAACAGCATTTCTGAAAATGAAATGTACAGCAATTTGCATCTGTAATAAAGAAACTCTTAAACAGTTTGGCAACATTTGATTTGCACCCTTTTCGTAGCCTTGATCGTGCTGTGTTTTATTGTACTTTGATGTCTGATCCTGTTATTGATCAACTGCAACAATGCTTTGATCATTCCACAGTTTATGCAGTTATAATGTCTGCTGTGTAGCTGAAACTCTACACAGCACTCGATCTGGGTAAGGAACACAAAAGACACAATGAGGACACAATTCCCAGTCCCCACAAATTAGAAGCCAGCATGCTTATTTTGATTTAAGAAAGTAAAAAACTATTTTGTGTGTGTGTCAAGTTTTCCCTTATATACAGTAAAATGTGATGCAAAAATTAATGCAGGAAAATGTGAGGACCAGAAGAAAGTCCTTGTATTTAACACTGAGTTTATGAGGACATTTTGGTCCCTACATGAACAGCACTATAACTGGTGTATGACAGGTTTGTATTTATAATTTGCCTGGGAAACACAGATAGAGCAGGGATAAAGTAAAGTCCCAGTCCCCATTACACAGCCACATACATTTACAGGACAATAATTTTGTACAGCGAATATCTATTTAGTGTGGGTTTGAAAATGCAAAATAAACCCAAACCTCAGGACCAGCAAAAACATCCTAAACGTTCAAATAATTGTATGAAAATTCAAGGACAATAATAACAACCTCGTGTCTCCACAACCACTTTATGTGTTTGTTTGTATGTGAAAAGGTAAGTAAACCTGAGGACTTCCAAAAAGACCTGAAAAGTCAAATAACCTCAAGTCAGTGCTTATATTCCGTACAGGAGTGTGTGTGTGTGTGTGTGTGTGTGTGTGTGTGTGTGTGTGTGTGAAAGTCAGAGAAAATGTATAATAAGTGCATATAAATTTGAGAAGCAGTAAACGGTCCACATTCTGTTAGTGTGCTGCTGGTCCCCATAACAGCAGCACTACATGAATGTGTGTGTGTGTGTTTGAAGAGCAGTGGGAGTTTCTGGCTTGTGCTTGATGACATCACCACTGGGCACTGCCCCCTACACTGTTTTCTTTACTAAAAGCCCCCTCACACACAAACTGTGGTGGTGATGGCACGCTCCCGGTCATCGGGAGGAAGTGGTGGTGCGTGTAGCTGGCTGGCGGCGGTGCTGGCGCTCTGGTCCATGGTGTCAGTGGTGGTGATCGTGGTCTGGGCTACGTGGACCCCCCGGGCAGGTGCAGGGCAGTGTGAGGCTCGGCGGCACGCCCTGCTGGAGAACGCGGAGGGGGCGAGAGTGGTGTGGGAGAGAGAGAGACAGACATCCGAGAGAGAGAGAGCGCTCAGCACTGACACACAGACACAACTGCAGCGAGAGATACACAGCATCACACACACCATCACACACACCAACCAGATGCTCACACACCACCTGCACACACAGGTCAGTGTCTCTGTGAGTGCGTGTGCACATTTGTGCATTGCGTACTGTTTGTAGTTGTGTGTAACAGTGTGCGTGTGAGTTGTGTACTTGTGTGTAATGTATCAGTGTGTATGTGTGTGTGTGTATACTAGTGTGTGTGTAATGTATCAGTGTGTGTAGTTGTGTGTAACAGTGTGCATGTGTGAGTAGTATATCAGTATGTGGTGTGTAGTAGTGTGTGTACTGTATCACCGCTTATGTGTTGTTTAGTAGTGTGTGTAGTTGTGTGTAACAGTGTTTATACTGCTTAGTAGTGTGTGTAGTGTAGCAGTGTGTGTAGTTGTGTGTTTTGTAGTAGCGTGTATACTGTAGCTATGGGTAACTGTGGGTGCAGTTGTGTGTATAGTGTAACTGTGTGTGTGTGTTGTGTTAGCGCAGGCTGTGTTGAGGGAGAATCTCACAGCTCTACAGAATGAGGTGCAGCAGTACAAGCGTGCGGTGGCTAAACTCACCACTGAACACACACACTGCACAGGTACACACACAGGGATAAGAACACATGCTCTGTGTGTGTGTGTGGGTGTGGGTGTATGTGGACTCAGATGGAATAAGCAGATAATGAACATACATTTCCATATTAGAGCTGGAACTTGCTGATGAAGTCACTAGACAGAGAGGTCACATGGTCCCGTTCCGTACTGTGCTCTGCTCTCAGAAACACTGGCTCAGGAATGTAAATGTACAAAAACAAATTTCCCAAAACAGTGTGGATGTGTTTTCCAGAGAAACCTCACTGAAGTCATGATGGTGTATTTAATAAATACAAACAAACAAACAAATAAATAAATAGGCAAATAATTAAATAAATAAAGAAAGAAAGAAAGAAATGTCAAAAATTAAATTTTAATAAAAAAAAAACAAAACACATTTACTACATAAATTACAGTATAGCACTTTTCATTTTATCATACTGATCATTACTACATACTTTGATATTATTATTATTATTATTATTGTTATTATTATGAATATGTTTGTTTTTTTATATAATTATTTTATTTATTTATGATAATGTATTGTTTACTGCTCAGAGCTGATTGAGGAGTTGCAGGTGAACTTATCGCGTGAACAGCATCAGCTGGACTCGTGTTCATCTCTCTGTGATGCTGTGAGGAGTCGATACGCCGCCGCCGAGAGTCAGAGAAAAGCCTGTGAAATACACACCAACTACCTGCACACACAAGTGTTAGCACACACACACACACACACACACACAGTGTAGCTGAAGTCATTCGGCTCAGTAACTAGCTGACTTGCTAGATGTCCACAATACCTACTCTATTAGCTACACAACACCACAACTTCTTTCTTTGCTGGCTAGATAACACCATAACTACTCTGTTTCTAGCTACTTTTACACAAATAGGTATATAGTTGGTCCAATCAGAATAAATAAAGGTTATTTAAAGTTTTCCTGTGTGTGTGTGTGTGTGTGTGTGTGTGTGTGTGTGTGTGTGTGTGTGTGTGTTTGTTTGTTTCTTTTGCAGTGAGAAGTGTGAACTCAGAGTGTGATGCTCAGTTGAAGAAACCCAGCAAGACCTTTTGCTTCGATGCATATTCGACCTTCTGCTCACTTCCACTGCGCAATACCTAGCATCTGTTTATCAGTTATTTTCTCTTCTTCACTACATTATTGTGGATTGTTGAGCTTGGAAACACAATATAACCAAATCAACATCTGACTGTTTGTACACTGCACAGTGATTATGAAGTTTTCTCATATTAAAGCACCACTGCTGATGTTTGAGCTTTAAGATTTTATTCTGTTTCTGAGAACTATAATTAATGGTAATAAAATAAACATTTAATATGTGATATAATAAATGGTGTGAGAAATATGCTTAAGTGATTTTGCAAGTCTGTTAAACACAAATATGCTGTATGTCTGTAAAGAATTAGCCTAGAGGTGTGCAAACTTTTTTTGCAGCCAGGGATCCTTTACATTTCAAATATAATCCAATAAATAATAATAAATAATAAATACTATTCACACTATGCAAATTCGTGTGTATTATTATATTCACTTTTGATCCACAAGAGATCTTACATTTTTTTATTTATGTCCATTACCTGATTTGTACTTTTTTGTCTTTTTTTTCCACATGGATAATGGATAACGACGAGATTTTTATGTGTGCAACTTCACATTTTTACCTTGGGGCACTGAGATAAAAAAAATTTTATAAATAAATGAATAAAACATTTTTCCCCCCAAGGATGACAATGTATTTGCATTTACACTGTTAATATGTTTTGAGATAAAATTCTATTATTAAAGTGAATGTTTTCTCAGATTTTCAACGAATCTCACTCGCAGTTCAACATGGTAAGTTACCTACTTGATAGGTTAAGAAAAGTCCAAGGTTGATCAAGTCTTAGACATTCTCAGAACGGTATGCTGCCTTGTACAACATACAATAATCTGGTCTATATTACACTTAGTGAAATTCATACATTGCACATACCCTTTCACAGTATTGTGATAGAAAAATAAAATATATACATTTAAAATAAAGAAAGAATTGATCCCGATCTCTTTGCTAAAGATGGCCCCACTTTCTGAATGTAAAATGGCCTCTGTGTCATGGATTCAATCAAACGGCTAACTTTTTTGACCACCCATCCTGCACGGGTCCTAACACCCTGTGTGTCAGTGGGAATGTGTGCTTGTGTATAAGGAATACTGTTAGCATGAAAGTCATTCACAGGTTGTGCTCGTGGGTTAGAGTTATTAGCAAGAGATTCAGCCTCTATGCCAGATACTTCATCAGAATAACCCCCAACGATCTCATTTTCACTGGGATCTTGTTCACAGACACTTCTTCGACTTTGGATCAAATTCCAAATCATCATCACCCACAGGCCCTTGACCTTCAATTCCGTCCTGTCCATCAAGCACCCATGACCTCGTTCTATCATCAAAACCCTCCTCTTTCGATGAATCAGACAACTCGGACACACAAGACTCAGTCTCCATGTTCTCAGCATTAGACTGGATGTCCTTGTCATCTTGAGGTGGTTCAATAGGTAGAAAGCTGATGTCCAGAACCAAATTTCTGTGCGCTACTTTTGATTTGCCGTCCTCGTCAATCAGTTTGTATATGTTTGTTTGAAGGTTTCGATCCTTTACTGTATAGACAGTTGGGTCCCACTTATCGGCAAGCTTTTTCTTTCCTCTTTCACTCTTGTTTGCAAGGAGCACTCTGTCTCCAACATTCAAACATGTGCCCTTGACCTTCCAATTATAACCCTTAGCCCGCTTTTTCTGTTCATTCTCAGTGTGTTTCTGAGCAATGCGTGCTGCTTCATAAAGGTAAGACATAAGTGTTTTCGCATAACTGCCATGGTCAACAATCACAGGGTCATGCAACACCTGCCCAAAGATGACATCGACAGGTAGCTTTGGAATGCAACCAAACATTAACTGGAATGGGGAGTAACCAGTGGTCTCGTGTACTGTGGCATTATATGCAAACGTCAGAGTCTGTAT
This sequence comes from Pangasius djambal, assembly GCA_022985145.1. NCBI lineage: Eukaryota > Metazoa > Chordata > Actinopteri > Siluriformes > Pangasiidae > Pangasius > Pangasius djambal. The sequence goes on from CM040978.1 coordinate 24,592,215, forward strand.
CTGCTCGGGCCACTTGTGTTTCTCCTTAAGAGGCAGAGAACGAAGCATGCTGCCCAAGGTCCGATTGAACCGCTCGGTTCCACCATTCCCCATACCTGCCAACTTGAGCAATTCTGCGATGAGTGTACTTTCAAAGTTGGTCCCTTGATCCGTATAAATGCGTGTTGGGAAACCATAGATGCAGAAGACATGATCTCACAGCTTCTTCTCAATTTGTTTTGCTTTCTGGTTTACACACGGGAAGGCATGAGCCAACTTTGTAAAGTGATCTGTCATGACTAATACATCTACAGTACGTTGCTTGCTGTCTTCAGCACTCCAAAAATCCAAACACACTAACTCCATGGGGGCTCGAGCAGATGGCTCTGGTGTTTTGGCCAATATACATCTCTGACAACACTTGACATACTCCCTTATGTCACGCTCCATTCTAGGCCAGAAAAAGCGTTGTCGAGTTAGCTGGAGAGTTCTTCACTGTCCCTGATGTCCAGCAAGATCATGCACACCAGTTAAGGCTTTAGCCCTAAGACTAGAAGGAAGTACAAGTTGGAACCTCTTGTGATTGCTTAAAGGATCTTTGGAAACACAATAGACTAATCCATCTTGAACCTTCAATTGATCCCATTGCTTAAGAGAAACTAGAGCCCTGGCATCCATTCCAGAGGGATTGCCGAAATTGTGTCAGGTCCAAGTGTTGCTGCATTCTGAATGGACTGGATTGTCTGCATGGCCCTTAGCTCAGTTACAGTCTCCCACTGATTGTGGAGGTTCAAAAGAGTTCTGACTGTTGTGTGATCACAGGACACTGGGCTTGACTGAGATGATACATGAAGGCTGTTTACTTGTAAACGAAAAGTGTCCTGAACTCCATCTTTATCAACACTTTCAGCCTCAGTGAGTAGACTGCCATATCGCTCTGTGATGAGCCTGTGACTGACTGTTTTTGCGAAAGGATCACGGCTCAAAGCGTCAGCTACAGTGTTCTTACTTCCAGCAATATGCCTAAGATCAAAGGTATAAGCAGCAAGCTTAGACACCCAGCGTTGTTCACAAGCATCGAGTTTAGCCTTTGTTAGTATATAAGTGAGTGGGTTATTGTCTGTCCATACAGTGAACGTGTGGCCACACACTCCACTTTAAGGCTAAAAACTCGAGCTTGTGTGCTGGATATTTTCTCTGAGAGTTACTTAAATACTTGCTTGCGAATGCAATAGGGCGTGCTTTTTCCTCGCCTGCTGGTATCTGCGATAGCACAGCACCAAGTCCTTCCAGAGAAGCATCAATTGACAAAATTAATGGAAGAGAAAAATCAGGATGCGCTAGGACCACACTCTGCAGTAAGCTCTCTTTCAGTTTTGAAAGGGCATCATCACACTCTGAAGTCCAATCAGTTGGCTTTAGCTTTCGGTATGTGCCTGCCTTAGCCTCGGTTTTTACCTTTGCCCTCCTTTTCTGCCCAGCTGTTAGGGAGAATAGTGGTTTGGCTATGGAAGAGCAATTAGGGATAAAGTGCTGGTAGTAGATCTCCACCTCTCCAGCGGCAAGTATTAGCCATAACAACCAGGAAGTGTTCACATAATGAAGGTGGCTCTGAAATACTGTTAGACAGAATCCTCCAGTAATCATCACTGATCTTCATTCGGTGCATGAGGAACTTAATCACATTGGTACCAATGATTAATTCATCCCTTTGTCCTGGTACAACTAGAACAGGCACCAAGCATCTCTCACCATACACTTTCAGCTCAACTTCATACATGCATTTTGGCTTGGTTTTTTTACCTCCACATCCTAATAACATTATTTCTTGTGTCAATGGCGTGGGCTTTGGCAACACATCTTCACTGAGCATTCTACTCTCTACAGCTTCACTGAAAGTACATGCCATAGATCATGAGTCCAACATTCCCATCATCTGGAATCTGTCATTCACATATACAGGTGCATAAAACAACTCATCAAGCACTTCAACAGTTTGCGTATTCTGTGCGATCACTTTAACTTCAGCTGGAGCTTTCGCACATGCACTTTCATAAACTTGCTTAATATCCGTATTTTCGAGGGTTTGTTCCACTCTACCCACATGTCCCCTCTCCAAGTGTGGGTCAACTATTTTAAAGTCGGTGAACCCTGAGGTGGTTGTGCAAACTGGTTGCCAGTGCTGGGTTGACTATCTGCACAATTCCTCTTTATGTGACCAGGTCGGAAACAGGCAAGGCAGAGTCGTTGTCGTCGACAGTGTGCTAAAGTTGAATGCTCATGAGAACGGCATACCTTACATGCTCTCATAGGTGGTTGGCTTGGTCGAGGACACCTCATCTCCGCTTGACTATTCTGGGAAAGAGCACGGTCAAGTAGACTGATAAGCGTCTTCATGCAATTATCATCATTCTGTGGAGGAGATGGAGTAGTAGCATTAACACTGTCAGACGGCACAACAGGGAAACTACTAGCTGCGATCTCATTCTCTATAGGTGACTGGGTATGAGCTGTAGCATTCCTCACAGCAACATTACGTTTGGATTTGACCGCCAACTGTTCCTTTTGCTCAGTCTGATATCTGTCGAGATGCTCTTGTACTTCACTTGCTGTCCACTTATCTGGTGCTTTCAAGCGGAAAACAGCCGACAAAGTTGGGTCCGGGCAGTATTTGACAAACATCATGGCTGCCTCCTGGCATGGGTTATCCATCTGTCGCCCAAGCCTATTTAAAGCCTCCTCTGCAACATCCACTGCCTTATGTAAACGGATCCAGTACTTGACTGGATTTTCTCCCGCAACAGGTACTGTACCATAGAAATCAACTAAAGGCATAGAGGAAAATCTGACCTCACTGAAACGCTGTTTCAGAATATCAAATATCACTTTGGGGTTCTCGGAGGGTTTTAGGGAAGTGTTACTGCGAAGGGTTATTCTAACAATGTATTTGGCTTTACCCATCAGCCTCGAAAGGATTTCATGATGATGCTCCAACACTGGTATGCCTCTTTTCCGCAGGTAAGTGTCCACTAAATCCTCCCACTCATGAACACCGAACTTATCGCTTTCATCTCCTCGGAAGACAGGGGGCTCTCTTACTTCAGACTGCATGACCAGTTTAACTCCTGTCAAATTAAGTGAGGGTGCCTCTGAGAATGACTGACCTGTACCTAAACTTCGAGTCTGTGCACTGCTGGTTTCTCTTTCCCCACACCTTTCCCCACTTTGAGCAGAAATTATAGTCTGTCCTACTTCCTGAGCAATATGTGTTATGAGGTTATGCCATGCTGCATCATTTAAGTCTGGGCTGACCGATAATGTCAAGTCAAGTCAAGTCAAGTCAAGTGGAGTTTATTGTCATTTCAGCCATATACAAGTACATAGTGAAACGAAACAACGTTTCTCCAGGACCAAGGTGCTACATAAGACAACACAGAACTACGGGGACTACATAAATTAAACATAAAGTGCACAAGTGCAAACGTGCGGACGCACAAGACAGAACAAGACAGTACAATGACTACAACGCCGACCAGTACGCAGTTCTGTTTGAAAGTGACCAAGTGACAATAGTGCAAATATTATAGTTTGATATATAGTAGCTGAAGTAGTGTAAACATAATGGTATTATATTGTGTAAACATAATAGTAGCAGCAGCAGCATAAAACGTGCAAAACGTGTAAAACGTGCATGGAGGATGTTCAGGTGTGTGTGAGTGTATATATGTATGTGTGTGTGTTCCTTCCTTCAGTCCAGGTATTGAGGAGTGTGTGTGTTGAGTATGTGTGTGTGTGTTCCTTCAGTCCAGTTCTAGGTATTGAGGAGTCTGATGGCATGAGGGAAGAAACTATTGCACAGTCTGGTTGTGAGGGCCCGAATGCTCCGGTACCGTTTACCAGACGGCAGGAGGGTGAAGAGTGTGTGAGAGGGGTGTGTGGGGTCATCCACAATGCTGGTGGCTTTGCGGATGCAGCGTGAGGTGTAAATGTCCGAGATGGAGGGAAGAGAGACCCCGATGATCTTCTCAGCTGTCCTCACTATCCGCTGCAGGGTCTTGCGATCTGAGACAGTG
>CM040978.1:24614101-24621601 GCA_022985145.1 Pangasius djambal
CTCTCTACTCAACACTCTGTCTATACTCAACACACTCTCTTTACTCAACACTCTGTCTATACTCAACACACTCTCTTTACTCAACACTCTGTCTATAGTCAACACGCTGTCTATGCTCAACACGCTGTCTATGCTCAACACGCTGTCTATGCTCAACACGCTCTCTCTACTCAACACACTCAATTTACTCAACACTCGGTCTATGCTCAACACTCGGTCTATGCTCAACACTCGGTCTATACTCAGCACGCTCTCTTTGCTCAACACTCTGTCTATACTCAGCACGCTGCCTATGCTCAACACGCTGCCTATGCTCAACACGCTGCCTATGCTCAACACGCTGTCTATGCTCAACACGCTCTCTCTGCTCAACACGCTGTCTATGCTCAACACGCTCTCTTTACTCAACACGCTGTCTATGCTCAACACGCTCTCTCTACTCAACACGCTGTCTATGCTCAACACGCTCTCTCTACTCAACACGCTGTCTATGCTCAACACGCTCTCTCTACTCAACACTCTGTCTATACTCAACACGCTCTCTCTGCTCAACACGCTCTCTCTACTCAACACTCTGTCTATACTCAACACGCTCTCTTTGCTCAACATGCTGTCTATGCTCAACACTCGGTCTATACTCAACACACTCTCTTTACTCAACACTCTGTCTATACTCAGCACGCTCTCTTTGCTCAACACGCTCTCTTTGCTCAACACGCTCTCTTTGCTCAACACGCTGTCTATGCTCAACACGCTGTCTATGCTCAACACGCTCTCTTTGCTCAACACGCTCTCTATGCTCAACACGCTCTCTCTGCTCAACACTCTGTCTATGCTCAACACGCTCTCTCTGCTCAACACGCTCTCTCTGCTCAACACGCTGTCTATGCTCAACACGCTGTCTATGCTCAACACACTGTCATCAAACACAGGTTCAGTCATTACACAAGTGGCACACTTTAAATGAGCAAAGTCATGAGTATATCTTGTAATTAGTATATTTTGTTGAAGAATGAGAATAAAGCCCATATGTGAGTTGTGTTCAGCTCCTTTTTCACCTGTGTGAGTAAATTTGAAATGGCAGTGGGTGTGTGTGTGAATGAGTGACAGAGTGAGAGTTTGATTTTGGAGCTCAGAGCTATGAAATGTGAACCTGAAGGCGTATAAAGTTGATGTTTCTCAGGCATGTCCTTTATGTGCAGTGTAATAATGTGAGCAACAAACACACACACAGTGAATATGATATAGAAGACAGTAGTGTGTGTGTGTGTGTGTGGCTGTAGTACAAGTTAAGACTTGAACAGAAAAAAATGTTCCTCGCTGTAAAACTCACCCGCTGGCTGTGTGTGTGAAGTGTAGTGTACTGTTACTACACTGGGTTCTTTTTAGAAGAAAAGTTTGAATGATGTGCAGAAGAGAAATAAGGGATAAAAAGAAATAAAAGGGGAGACTGCGAGAGATAGAAAGAGAGGGCGTGAGACCGACAGAGAGAGTAAAAAAGAGGGAGAGAGATGGACAGAGACAGACAGAGAGAGAGAGGGAGGGAGAAAGAGAGAAGTCGTAGCGTGAATGTACTCTTGCTCTGGAATGAAGGCTGCTTGCTCTGACTTGCCCTGGTGGAGAGTGCGTACTCTGTAGTGTACTGAAGACTTTACACACACTCTCGCTGCCTGCACACACACACACACACACACACACACACACACACAGGTTGGCTGGAGCACTGCAGTGAGGGTAAGCTCTCTCTCTCTCAGTATGTGTTCAGTTTTTTTCTCGTATTTAATGTTTCTGAGTTGTGTTAATGGTCTGAAATGGACATTTAACAGTGAGGAATGCTAATTTTTTTGTTTTTTTTTTGTTCTCTGACTGTAGAATGATTAGGGTTCTGTGTAGTGTAGAACCTCAGTGTGATCAGGGAGAATGTGTAGAACATGTGTAAGATGTGATATAGATATTAATGATTATTATTATTATATTACCATTAATATAAAGTTTATCAGGTTATAGAGCTGTACAGTTCATATTAACATTTAACCCTTTAAGACTCGAGCCTGAGCTTAAACATGGCTGCTTGGGCGTGTCATTATTAGGGGAGGGGCTTAGCAGAGTCCCCTCCCAGATAGATATAACACTGAGAATATCAGATATTCCTATTTGTGCTGAATGCAGCTGATGTGTGTTGACTAAAGGCTTTTTTTTGGGGGAGTTCTGTATTCTGATTGGTCAGAAGGTGTTGATTAATTTTCTGTAACAGCGGCTCTGACAGTAGTGCAGCTGCAAAGCACAGGTTTATATTAATGCGCTTGTTCTAATACGTTATTGTTTCTATAGTAACAGCTCATTCACAGGGACGTGTACATTCCACATAAATGTGTGTAATCACTGATGTGGTGAGGTTTTCTGTCATTTATTTAACATTTATAGAAGGAGTCTCTAGTGTCAGAGCTTTGTAACGGTCAGAGGTTAAGCTGTAACTTTAGGTTTTCCGACATTTTCAGGACAGAGGAGTTTGTACTTTGCAATTGCTCAGTAACATGACAAGCTGTGACAAATTTTTTTACTTCAAGAGAGAGAGGCTGGTGAGGGAATGACTGTTTATAGCTGCTATAACATAAGAGACAACAGAAACTTGTTTCACAGACATCACATGTAACTTGAGATTATTTTATTTTTGTCTCAGGTAATTGAAGTGTGTTAGATCAAGTCGACTTCACTGTGGCATTTCTGCTCTCTCTGTGTGTGTGTGTGTGTGTGTGTGTGTGTGGTATGTGCACGCATGTGAAATCAGTGACAGTGCAGAAACAGGAAGCTGTTTGTGGTTGTGGTGTGTTTGATTTGTTGGAATGCTCTTCATGAAGTGAGACAGGATTTGACCATATATGGGCGTGTTGATGGGGAATGAGCATATGATAAACTAGCTGCACGTTTATACATGCCGATCTGCTGATACCTGATAATCATGTACACACGCGTCGCTGTGTACAACATCAACGTCGTGTAATTGCTGCATGTTTAGGGGTCCAAGCACCAAGGATCCCTATTACGTTAGTTGTAATTAGGGGTCCAAGCACTAAGAGTTTCTTTCTGTGACTAATGATATTGTAGTAAATGCTGCTGTCCCCTGCAGGTTGCCGTGTGAAGCTCTGTGACTGCGTGAGTGTGAGTGAGCGTGTGTGAGAGTGAGTGAGTGTGTGTGTGTGTGTGTGTGATGTGTGATAACGGAGAGTTGGAGGACAAACCCCCCGCCCCCCCAGTCAGGATGAGCAGCAGTAGTAAAGACGGCGTCCCCAAACCACTGCCTTCTGTCCCTGAGGAGAAAAAAACACGCAAAGGGATCTACTCCATCTTCTCTGCTGAGAAAGGTCAGAGAGACCATGTTACCCAGCATGCACTGGGGCTAAGACCTCCTTTATATTTTAAGGCTCTGTTCCAAATGCCAGAGTTCATGTCTCGTTAGTTTATACTGTTATATCTCAGAGTTCATACTGTGACAATGACCATTTTAAGGCTCTGTTCTAAATCACGTTTTCTCACTGACTTTTTAGAATGAATTCTAGTCTCAACTCTGCTAGTGTTTGGGACATAGCTCGTGTGTGACGTCTCTCTCTCTCTCTCTCTCTCTCTTCATCCTGACAGCAGGGAAGCGTAAGGATAAGGATAAGGAGAGGCCGGAGATTTCACATCCCTCAGACTTTGAGCACACGATTCACGTCGGGTTTGATGCCGTGACGGGCGAGTTCACTGTGAGTCTCATACACACACACACACACACACACACACACACACACACACACACACCTGTGAGACATGATGTGTTCACACTGCAGGTGCAGGTGAAAGTACTTTAAATCTATTTTTATGGTAGTGTAAACAGAGAAAACCACTTTGAATCTGACTTGTCAAATCCAGTTTCATTTGTCATACTGACTTGTGTCTGTCTGTGGGTGGTTAGGGAATGCCGGAACAGTGGGCGCGGCTCCTCCAGACCTCCAACATCACCAAGTCAGAGCAGAAGAAGAACCCACAGGCCGTCCTAGATGTGCTCAAGTTTTACGACTCAACCGGAAATGGGAAGCAGAAATACCTCAGCTTCACAGGTCAGCTGTCTCACTCTCACTCAGCTTCACAGGTCAGCTGTCTCACTCTCACTGACTCAGTCTCACTCAGCTTCAAAGGTCAACTGTCTCACACTCACTTTAGCTTCACAAGTCAGCTGTCTTACTCACTGACTCAGTCTCACTGTCTCACTCTCACTTGGCTTCACAAGTCAGCTGTCTCACTCGCTGACTCGTCTCACTGTCTCACTCAGCTTCACAAGTCAGCTGTCTCACTCTCACTTACTCAGTCTCACTGTCTCACTCTCACTCGGCTTCACAAGTCAGCTGTCTCACTCAGCTTCAAAGGTCAACTGTCTCACACTCACTTTAGCTTCACAAGTCAGCTGTCTCACTCACTGACTCGTCTCACTGTCTCACTCAGCTTCACAAGTCAGCTGTCTCACTCTCACTTGGCTTCACAAGTCAGCTGTCTCACTCACTGACTCGTCTCACTGTCTCACTCTCACTCAACTTCAAAGGTCAACTGTCTCACTCTCACTTGGCTTCACAAGTCAGCTGTCTCACTCACTGACTCGTCTCACTGTCTCACTCTCACTCAACTTCAAAGGTCAACTGTCTCACACCCACTTTAGCTTCACAAGTCAGCTGTCTCACTCTCACTGACTCACTCTCACTTGGCTTCACAAGTCAGCTGTCTCACTCTCACTGTCTCACTCTCACTCAGCATCACAGGTCAGCTGTCTCACTCTCACTGACTCACTCAGCTTCACAGGTCAGCTGTCTCACTCTCACTGACTCACTCAGCTTCACAGGTCAGCTGTCTCACTCTCACTGACTCACACAGCTTCCCAGGTCAGCTGTCTCACTCTCACTGACTCACTTGGCTTCACAAGTCAGCTGTCTCACTCTCACTGTCACACTCTCACTCCATCACTCACTAAGTTTCACAGGCCAGCTGTCTGTCTCGCTGTCTGTCTCTCTCAGATAAAGACGTTCCCCAGGTGAAGAAGGGGTCAGAGCCGGTACCTGGTGGTGTTAAAGATGATTTAGATGATGATGATGATGAAGCCCCACCCCCTGTGGTGGCACCTCGACCTGAACACACCAAATCAGTGAGTGTCACGTGTTCATCCATCTGTTTCTCACACCCTCAACACTGTGTGGGTGTGTGGAAACTTTTATAGTTCAGGGTTTTCTTTTTTTGTGTTCTCTTATTTTTTAAAGTTCCGTCCTAACCCTAGAAATTATGTCTAACTGCTCTCCTCGCTGTTTTGAGTTTGTGCCGAACGTTAGAGCGTAAGCCTAGTTCTTAGTAGAACGTTTTTCCTTAGGTAGCGTTTTTATTAGAATTTCAGCTGCTTTGGTTCTGTCATAAACACCAGAAATAAGAATTAGTGATTTTCATTTTAAGACCATAAGTGCTGATTGTGATTTGAGAATGTTTTGGCTCTGTCCCAAATGTAGAATTTATTTTTAGTTAGTGTTCTTAAGGGCGCTTCAGCCATTTGTCCCACACAGTACACTTTTCCCTAGTTGGCGATACTAGATTACTAGATTCCCTTACTAGATTGTCAGCCATAGTTTTGGCTCCATCCCAAACAGTAGAATTTATCAATAGTTAATAGTATTATTAGAACTTCAGCCATTTTGGCTCCCAAATGCTAGAATTTATTTTCCTAGTTATTGTTCTTAGTAGAAATTTTTTATTTTTGTATATGTTAAAGTATTAAAGACACATGAGAGAGCCCTGAATAAATGATTTATTAAGTTATTGTATACTTTTATTTGTAATTATTTTCCTGAAAGTCCGGGTCTAAACCCTCAGCATGGTCGTGTGTGTGGTGGTAACCGCTCGTTATCACTCAGGTTCTCACTCGTCCGTCGATGATTGATCCTCTTCCTCCTCCAGAAGCCTCCAAATCTGCAGATAAACAGAAGAAAGGAAAAGGAAAGATGACGGATGAGGAGATCATGGAGAAACTAAGTATGATAGTGTGATGAGGATGTGATTGTGTGTGTGGTGATTATGTAGGTGGGCGTGTCCTCCGCTCTGATTTCACACTCCTCCATCTGCTTTCAGGGACAATAGTGAGCATCGGAGACCCGAAGAAGAAATATACACGATATGAGAAAATCGGTCAGGGGTGAGTGAGAGTTAGTTTAATTCTCTGTTCTGTTTATTTTACTGTACTGCCTCTAAACACACACTAGCGCTTCCTGCTAGTGTCATCTACTTTACTCTCTCACGCTTGTTCACACTACAGTGTGACAGGCAAGCGTTTTTTTTTTTGTGTGTGTACAAGCAGCAATTTCAGCGACAAAATTTCTATGCAAATTAGGCAAGAAGTGCTAAAGCTTCAAATCCACACGATTAGACGTTAGCATTTTCTTCAGCTAGAAATGTCGTGTGGAAATATAACCAGACACACACTGATGAGAACCATACAAACTGTGTTTTCATGACTATAGATTGTACAGAAGTGTCATCTTACACTGAGTCATGCTAACCGAGTCAGTATTAGCAATGCTAGCACACATGTTAAACACACAGCTCTATCTGGAATAGTGATGAGGGAATAAATAAAATTAGTGCAGTGTTTAATGTGTGTGTGTGTGTGTGTGTGTGTGTGTGTGTGTGTGTGTGTGTGTGTGTGTGTCCTCAGTGCATCCGGTACTGTGTTTACTGCTATTGATGTCGCTACAGGACAGGAGGTGAGTTAGTATGTAACTAAATGTGCTGAATAATCCACCTGTGCATTATTTGACAGGTACAGTATATTTCAGTTGTTCTGATTTCAGCTATGTGTGTGTGTGTGTGTGTGTGTGTGTGTGTGTACAGGTGGCTATAAAGCAGATTAACTTGCAGAAGCAGCCGAAGAAGGAGCTTATCATTAATGAGATCCTGGTGATGAAAGAGCTGAAGAACCCCAACATCGTCAACTTCTTAGACAGGTAAGTTTACTAATGTGTACTACACCTGTAATAAAGGCTTATTTACACACAGCTGCTGTTCTTCAGTGTTCACTTACTACAGCTATCTGCACATAGTAAAGAAATATGAGTGTGTTTCCCTACATCAGTGTACCGTTTATTTGTGTGTGTGTGTGTGTGTGTGTGTGTGTGTGTAGTTTTCTGGTGGGGGAGGAGTTGTTTGTGGTAATGGAGTATTTAGCCGGTGGTTCTCTGACTGACGTCGTTACAGAGACATGTATGGATGAAGCGCAAATCGCTGCTGTGTGCCGAGAGGTACTGACTGTTCTCCCCTAACACACACACACACAACCTGGAATTAACAAGTAATTGAGTAATAAATGGTAATTAACGCCCTGTTTTCTATGTACAGTGTCTGCAGGCGCTCGAATTCCTGCACGCTAATCAGGTGATTCACCGAGACATTAAGAGTGACAACGTTCTGCTGGGCATGGACGGCTCTGTTAAACTC
>CM040978.1:24626601-24632341 GCA_022985145.1 Pangasius djambal
GACACCACCTGAGTGTCTGTGTCATCCTTAATAATTCTCTTTGATTTTTTAATCTTTCTTTTTTCCCTATTTCTATGGAAGCGCTTATTATTATTATTATTATTATTATTATTATTATTATTACTGAGAAGATTCTAGAGCTTCACCTTTCACGTGTCCCATGTGGGCTTCCATAGCACGATGTCCTTTAACGTTGCTGTATCTCAGCGTTTGGTGTACAGAGGTGGTTCTGGACATTTTTGTTTTCTTTTTTAAATTTTTATTTCTTTTCCTGTAATGTCTGTGTGATCATGTGTTAGGAATCTAATAAATGTAAGAAATGCTTTTGTATATGATGTATTTCCATTAGCACAACAGGAATCAGGAAGTTTTTCTCTCGGGCTGTCTGTTTGTTTTTTTTATATTTATGTACATGTATAACTATATTTGATATTGTACATGTATAACTATATTTTGTATTTTTCAACTAACAATCTGATAACTGCAAATTAAACCTCTGTAATTGTTGCCTTAAAATGAATAATTTCCCCACTTTAAGTAAACTACATTTCAGTGAGCCTGTTCTGGTGATGAGACATTCCACATGAGTATTAGTGTTTCTCTCTTTTACAGCACAGGGTGATGTGTGTGTTTTTTTGCTTTTTTTTCCGCAGAGTGCTGTGTATGTGTGTTTTTGGTCTGTGTTTGTGTGTGTTTGGTCAGGGTGAATGTGTGTGTGTGTTTTTGGTCAGGGTAAATGTGTGTGTCTGGTCAGGGTGCTTGCTACAGCAGTGCATATACTAAAATTGGAACAATACAGAGAAGAATAGCATGGCCCCTTGTGACATGCAAAATCATCAGTGAGTGTGTGTTTTTGCTCAGGGTGTGTGTGGGTGTGGCAGTGTTTCCACTGAGCAGAAGGAGCGAGTCGTATTTGTGCCGCGCTGTTACAGTAATAGGAGTGCGGCAGACCTGCTGCGATGATATTACGATGCACCTGGAGGCGGAGTCTGAAGGTGGTGATGCACATCTTTATTGTCCAGTCACAGAGACAGTATGATAAGCACCGCCCTCTGGCCTGAACATGTTGGAAAACTTTACCTCTGACTGTTATAAAGCAGTGACACTGGAGACTCCTTCCATAAATGTTACATAAATGACAGAAAACTTCAACATGGTAACGACTACACACGTTTTTATTCCGTTTATGTGGTGTGTTTGAGCCCCTGTGAATGAGCTGTTTCTATAGAAACGATAACATATTAGAATGAGCACAACCTGTGATTTGCAGCTACACTACTGCTGTTATAGAAAATTATTCAACACCACCTGACCAATCACAATCCAGTATTCGGCAGCATCATACTGTATTTGAAAGCCTCTGCAGTAATGAGTGTGATTATTCTAACATACAGTCAATATTAGACAGGCAATGTTTCTACATTTTTTTTAAATAAATGAGCACATTTCTTATCATTCTTATCACATAAACATTAAAGATTAATGTCAGTTTTTTAATTTGTATTCATTGTCATAACATATGTTAGTTTAATAATGTTACATTTCTCTCTTAAACCTCAAATATGCTAATTATTAGAGGAGGATGATGTGGCAACCTACAGGACCACCTTATGAACCTAACTAGATAGCTAACTCAGGTAATATTAGTGATGAACAGTGATGGTTGTCATGGTAATGCTGCAACGAGGACAGCTCTGATATTGATATCCAACAGTCTAATGTGAGATAGTTTATGTTAGCTAATGTTAGTGATATGGGGCTAAAAGGGGTGGCAGGAGCGCATTTGGTCGTTTCCAAATTTGCATATTCATGCATATTCATAGCTCCTGGTAATGAGGCTGGAGGTGTAGAGATAACTAGGATTTTTTTTCTTGTGTATTAAAAGCATAGTAAAGATTTATTTCTACACAGATTAAACTGACGCCTTCAGGTGGATTTTAAAACTACAGCCCTGATGCTAACATCACATGCTAATTTGCAGAAGCTAATTTTCACCAATGGGAAACCATGTGTCAGAATTCAACCGTTGCAAAGACATATTGCATAAACAGTGACAGTTTTAAGGGAGCTTCCTAGAAGATGGCTGTGAATAAAGAACAGCATGTGTGTGTGTGTGTGTGTGTGTGTGTGTGTGTGTGTGTGTGAGATAGAGCGCGCGGTTTGTGTCAGATTTGAGAAGTTTCAAAACTTCCTGTTTTTGCACCTGATCTCTAAAATGAGAACAGGAAGCAGAGCAGGAGCTGAAAACATCGGCACTCGTAACATGCTATAACTCAGTGCACTTAATCACACTCCTTAGTGTTCCTCTCGGCACCAAGTGAAGAAACGATGAGTGACTCTGTGGAGAAAAGCTCAGACTCTCCTGCGCAGATGGAAAGTTCTGGAACTGGTGGACTGTTGAACCTCTCTCTTCAGGAGAGGCTGGATGACGAGAGTGTGATCTTTAATGACTCGAGTCTCTCAGAGCAGATCCACGCTGAGCTCCAGGGTCTGCGTCTGGACCACTGCCTCACCGACGTTGTCCTCTGCGTCCAGGATGAGAAGTTCTCCTGCCACAGAGCCATCCTCGCTGCTGCAAGCTTGTATTTCAGGTATGAATGTCCCAATGACCAATGAATCAGTGACTCATTCAGATCACCATGGAGCAGCACAGAGAGACAAAGCACTTCTATTTTCCATAATCTTCTAAACACAATTAACACAAACACAAGATGCTAACATTTAGTATACTTAACTACACACATTTCAGTTTGTGAACAGGAAAAAAAAATGATTAGAAAAATACTTGTAGATTTTTTTTTTTCGCTTACCTGCCACAAATTTATTTATTTATTTTTTTTTATATCTCTGGAAATAGTGGACAACCCCCACTGTTTCTGCACTTCTTTACATGTATGTAATGAAGTCGCAGTTACATGTGTGGAATTAGAGAGAAGTGTGTTACATGGTAATTCTACCCACTCTTTCCTATATCACCATACTGGTATATTATCACAGATCAGTCTAATATCAGATCTATATTTAATCATTAAAAGAACTGATGAGTGTGAGTTACGGATGTTTTCTGATTTTCAGAGCAATGTTCTGTACGGACCTGCGAGAGAAACATGAACAGTGCGTGAACATTCAGGGAATCGATGCAGAGGACATGAAGATGCTGCTGGACTATACGTACACTAGTAAAGTACACATCACCAAAGACAACGTCCAGAAAACTCTGGAGGCAGCCAGTCTCTTCCAGGTGTGTGATTATTATAGCGTGTGTGTGATTATTATAGCGAGTGTGTGATTATTATAGAGTGTTATTATTATAGCGAATGTGTGATTATTAGAGCGTGTGATTGTAGTGAGTGTGTGATTATAATGACTGTGTGATTATTATAGTTTCTGCGTGATTGTAGTGAGTGTGTTATTATAGTGAGCGTGTGATTGTAATGAGCGTGTGATTGTAGTGAGTGTGTGGTTATAGTGAGTGTGTGATTATTATAGCGAGTATGTGATTATTATAGTGTGCATGTGATTATTATAGCGAGTGTGTGATTATTATAGAGAGCATGTGATTATTATAGCGAGTGTGTGATTATTATAGCGAGTGTGTGATTATTATAGAGAGCATGTGATTATTATAGCGAGTGTGATTATTATAGTGTGCATGTGATTATTATAGTGAGTGAGTGATTATTATAGTGTGCATGTGATTATTATAGTGAGTGTGTGATTATTATAGAGAGCATGTGATTATTATAGCGAGTGTGATTATTATAGTGTGCATGTGATTATTATAGTGAGTGTGTGATTATTATAGTGAGTGTGTGATTATTATAGTGTGCATGTGATTGTTATAGAGAGCATGTGATTATTATAGCGAGTGTGTGATTATTATAGTGCGCGTATTATTTTTAAGGCGTGCATGTGATTATTACAGCAAGCATGTAATTATTACTGCGAGCGTGTGATTATTACAGCGAGCACGTTATAATTATAGCGAGTGCGTGATTATTATAGTGTGTGTGTGATTGTAGTGAGTGTCTGTTTATAATTAGCGTGTGCGATTATTATAGTGTACGTGTGATTGTACAGAGTGTATAATTGTAGTGAGTGAGTGATTGTTGCGAGTGTGTTATTATAGTGAGCGTATGATTGTAGTGAGTGTGTCATTGTAGTGAGTGTGTGATTATTATAGTGTTATTATTATAACGAATGTGTGATTATTAAAGCATGTGTATGATTAATAGAGTGAATGTGATTATAATGAGTGTGTGTGATTATTATAGTGTATGCGTGATTGTAGTGTGTGTGTGTGATTGTGGCGAATGTGTTATTATAGTGAGTGAGTGATTGTTATAGCAAGTGTGTGATTGTAATGAGTGTGTGATTATAGCAAGTGTATGATTATAGTGTTTGATTAAAGTGAGTGTTTGATTATAGTGAGTGTGATTATAATGAGTGTGTGATTATAGCGAATGTGTGATTATAGTGAGTGAGTGATTATTATGAATGTGTGATTATAGCGAGTGTGTGATTACAGCGAGTGTGTGTGATCATAATGAGATTATTATAGATAGTGTGTAACTAAGTGAGTATGTGGGATTATTATAGCGAGTGCAGAATTATAGTGAGTGTGTGATTGTAATGAGTCTGATTATAGTGAGTGTGTGATCATAGCAAGTGTGTGATTATAGCGAGTGTGATTATAATGAGTGTGCTGACTATAAGCCACCAGCATTGTGGATGACCCCACACACTCCTCACACAAACTCTCTACCCTCCTGCCATCTGGCAAAAGGTACTGAAGCATTCAGGCCCTCATGGCCACACTGATTACAGTGAGTGTGATTACAGTGAGTGTTTGGTTATAGCAAGTGTGTGATTATAGCGAGTGAGTGAATAGTATGATTGTGTGATTATTATGAGTGTGTGATTACAGCCAGTGTGTGTGATTATAATGAGAATATTATAGATAGCATGTGATTATATGAGTATGTTGGGGTTATTATAGCGAGTGCAGGATTATGTGTGACTGTAATGAGTGTGATTTTTTTTTTTATTGTGAGGACATACATACACACAGATACATACACATTCACATACATACATAACATATGCAGACATTGTTATGAGAGGACAAAGAAGGAAGAAAATAATGTAAATAGGGGAGAGAGAGAGAGAGAGAGAGAGGAAAAAAAAGTCATCCATCTAGTCAGCCAGTCATGTGGGATCAGCACAGAGCACCAGGTCACGCGGACACAGATCAAGAACCCCACCCAGCGTCCACACCAAACACCAAAAAGTGGAGGGAAAGGGCAGACCCCGCAGGCACACTCGCAGTATGAACCGCCAGTGCTAGACAGGTCAACCTGACATCCCCCCAAAAAAGGAAGCATTCCTCCAGGGTTTAACATAGTGTTCGACAAGTGGGGAAGCTGCATGCTAAAATACCATTGTGACAGAACAATGTCAGATTGACCAAGCTGGTCAGGATGTCAGAAAGCATAGTACCCCAAACTTGAGGTCGATGGGTCACAACAGTAGACTCAATTCAATTCAATTCAATTTTATTTGTATAGCGCTTTTAACAATGGACATTGTCACAAAGCAGCTTTACAGAAATAAATGGATTCACAAAAAATATATTGTAAATATTTGAATTTATCACTGTGAATTTATCCCTAATGAGCAAGCCAGTGGCGACGGTGGCAAGGAAAAACTCCCTGAGATGATATGAGGAAGAAACCTTGAG
>CM040978.1:24632441-24655283 GCA_022985145.1 Pangasius djambal
GATGAGGCCTAAATCCTGACTGATACATTTCATGAATGTTATTCCTATGTAAGTATGAGCATAGCTGCTGTGCTACAACCTTTTCTAGGACCTTGGAGATAAAGGGGAGGTTTGATATTGGTCTATAGTTAGACAGCTGACAGGGGTCAAGGTCAGGTTTTTTAATCAAGGGCTTGATAACTGCTAATTTAAAAGATTTAGGAACATAGCCAATGCTAAGGGAAGAATTGATCTTTAAAAGAGGTTTGATTGTTTCAGGAATTATCTGTTTGAGGAAACAAGTAGGTAAGGGATCTAGTAAACAGGTTGATGATTTTGATGATGAAATTAGTGAAATTAGTTCAGTCTCTTCAAGGGGAGTAAAACGTTGTAATTGTTGATCTAATATTATTATATTATTATCTACAGGGTTAGTTATAAAACTGCCTGGTTTTAAATTAATAGTCTGAATTTCTTGCCTGATATTTTCAATTTTACCATTGAAAAAATTCATGAAGTCATCGCTGCTGTATAATGATTGTGTGTGTGTTTCTATTGTGGTCTTATTCCTAGTTAATTTTGCTACAGTATTAAATAAGAATCTAGGATTATTTCTGTTATCTTCAATTAGGGTGGAGAGATACACTGATCTAGCAGCACTAAGAGCTTTCCTATAGCTCAAAAGGCTCTCCTTCCATGCTTTTTGAAATACTACCGATTTAGTTTGATGCCATTTACGTTCTAGTTTTCGAGTGGTCTGTTTTAAAGTTCGTGTGTGATCGCTATACCAGGGTGCTAGCTTTTTCTCCCTAATTATTTTTCATTTAAGTGGAGCTACCTTATCTAGCGAGTTGCAGAACGTTGCATTCAGAACTAAGCATTCAGTTGCCTGGTCAAGTTCTTTGGGATCAGACGGTGATCCAATCATGGTTGATAAATCTGGGAGATTACT
The DNA here is from genome assembly GCA_022985145.1 of Pangasius djambal. Lineage (NCBI taxonomy): Eukaryota > Metazoa > Chordata > Actinopteri > Siluriformes > Pangasiidae > Pangasius > Pangasius djambal. The sequence goes on from CM040978.1 coordinate 24,633,373, forward strand.
GATAAAACTCTGTGCAGTTGTTGACATGAACGTACGTTTGACACGGTGACGTGGCAAGGTGCATATATTATGATTAAGACACATTTTAAATAAGATGAGGTGATGATCTGAGATACTGTAGCATCAGACTGTGGACATGAGACTATATTTTATATATTTAATCCAAATGTTAGTATTAAATCAAGAGTGTGACCACCACTATGGGTGGGTCCTATTACATTCTGATTAACCCCTACCGAATATAGAATGGACACCACAGTAGACCACATCAGGCTGCAGCTCCCGTTAGACCACATATGACCCCAGCACCAACACTCAGGCCGCGACCAAGCCCACAGGGATCATACCCCACCCCAGCCCCCTGTGGCATCGGATATGAACGCAGCCCAAGGCCCCAGATCGCATCAGCCGGACCCACCACACTGCACCACCACCACCCAATTGACCAACCAGATCACCACACAACTGCACAAGGCACCCCCTTTTATCTGGGAAGGGGAGCGAAATGAAAGTTGGAGGGAAAAAAAAAAAATAATAATAATATAACATTTTTTTTTACAAATTTTAAAAAAGGGGAAAAAATATAAATAAATAAATGGAGATTAAATATATTGAATAAAATACATAAATACATAAATAAATACATTGGATAATTAATCTGTGTGAGTAGTATAAATAGTGTGAATCAGTGGTATAAATCTCATTGTTTAATCTTTTATAGAGTTGTTGAAATGTGTGTAGATTCTGCCCCATGTATCTGATATAAACCACAATAATTTTTTTTTGATTTCCAGTTTACAAGTATTGTTTTCTTGGCAATAGTTAGAGACATAAAGAGTGGGTTTCTGTATTTAAATAGGAAAGAGTCAGCTTCTGTAGTATTACCAAGCAGATAGGGTAATGGAGATGCGGGGATTCTGCAGCTCAAAATAATGGAGAGTTTCTCCGTCATAGATTCCCAAAATGAGTAAACTGGTTGGCAAACCCATATAGCGTAGTAGTAATCATCAGTGCTACCGAAGGTACATTGTGAGCAGGTGTCTGTATCTGTGAAACCCATTTTGAACAATTTGCTTTGGGTCATTGGAGTCCTGTGGATGATCTTGTACTGTATAAGTTGCAAATTTGTATTGCTAGCCATAGAAAAAATATTATTACAGATTTCTGTCCAGAAGTCGGGGTTGGGGGGCGTGGCCAGATCATTTTCCCATTTAGTCATTGGTAATGTTATTGTTGTATCTATATTTAATATGAGTTTATAAAGTTTTGATGTTAGTTTCTTTATGCAAGAAATTTTTTTTTCTTAATCATTATCTCCTCCACTAATTTAGAAGGCTGTTGTGGGTTATTAGTTATATCAATCTTTGATTTTATTACGAATTTTAATTTTTGGTATTGGAGAAATTGTTCTCCCCCCAACTCCTAATTACATGCTTAGATTACTGAATGATATGAACTGATTATTTTCAAACAGATGGTGAAAGTGAGTGATCCCTTTATTCTGCCAAGATGGAAAATGAAGAGGGTTGTTATGTACTTGAAAGTCTGGATTGTGCCAGATAGGAGTGTATTTACATGGTGTTAGTAATGATTTACTGATTTTGTTCTAAGTCTATCCATGAGTTGTTGTAAGTGTCCTTTTGGATCTATTTGACTAGGTATTGTAATTGATTTGCCAAAAAGTAATAATAAGTTTGGTGCTTGTAGTCCTCCTTGTGAAATTTTATTTTGTAATGTTGATCGGGAAATTTGGGGTTTCTTATTTTTCCTGTAAAAGTTTGAAGTTAAAGAATGAAGTGAGTTAAACCATTTATCTGTAGGTATTATAGGAAGCTTTGAAAACAAATAGTTGATCTGAGGTAGGATTTTCATTTTAACTGTAGCAATTCTACCAGTGAGAGAGAGTGTAAGCTTGGTCCAATGTTTGTAATCATCATCTATTTTTTTTTTAACAGAGGAGAGTAATTGAGGTTAAAGAGATCAGATAGCCTGGGGGAAATATTGATGCCTAAATATTTAATGTTGCCTGTGTGAAGTGGGAAGGTAGGGTCTTGAGCTGCAGAATCCCAGGAGTCCTTGGAGAGGGGCAGTATGGTTGTAATGAGTGTGATTATAGCGAGTGTGATTATAATGAGTGTGTGGCTGTAAGCCACCAGCATTGTGGATGACCCCACACACTCTTTACCCTCTTGCCATTTGGAGCATTCGGGCCCTCATGGCCAGACTGTGCAACAGTTTCTTCCCCCAAGCCATCCTCAATACTCAGAGACCGGATGACAATACACACACATACTCAACTGAATATCATCTCACTCCCTTTGCAATTTTTGCACATTTCTGTTTTTACTACCTGCATTTTTTGCTGCTACTGTATTTATTAAAATATTGTATAATATATAATTTCTTGTCACTACTCTACCTGGTGAGTGTGATTATAATGAGTGTGTGATTATAATGTGTGTAATTACAGCAAGTGTGTGATTATAGTGAGTGTGTGATTGTAATGAGTATGTGATTATAGTGTATGATTATAATTAATGTGATTATAGCGAGTGTGTGATTATAGAGAATGTGATTATAGTGTTTGTGTGTGACTATAATTAATGTGATTACAGGGAATGTGTGTTAATAGCGAGTGTGTGATTATAATGTGTGATAGTGAGTGTGCGATTGTAGCAAGTGTTTGATTGTAGCAAGGGTGCAAATGGAGCGAGTGAGTGATTATAGTGAGTGAGTGATTATAGTGTGTGATTATAGTGAGTGAGTGATTATAGTGTGTGATTATAGCGAGTGAGTGATTATAGTGTGTGATTATAGCGAGTGTGTGATTATAATGTGTGATAGTGAGTGTGCGATTGTAGCAAGGGTGCAAATGGAGCAAGTGAGTGATTATAGTGAGTGAGTGATTATAGTGTGTGATTATAGCGAGTGTGTGATTGTAGTGAGTGTATGATTGTAACAAGTGTGTGATTGTAGCAAGGGTGCGATTGTAGTGAGTGAGTGATTATAGTGTGTGAGTGATTATAGTGTGATTATAGCGAGTGTGTGATTGTAATGAGTGAGTGATTATAGCAAGTGTGTGATTATAGTGAGTGTGAGAGTGATTATAGCAAGTGTTTTATTATAGCGAGTGAGTGATTATAGCAAGTGTGTGATTATAGTGAGTGTGAGAGTGATTATAGCAAGTGTGTGATTATCGCGAGTGTGTGATTGTAATGAGTGAGTGATTATAGCAAATGTGTGATTATAGTGAGTGTGAGAGTGAATATAGCGAGTGTGTGATTATAGCGAGTGTGTGATTGTAATGAGTGAGTGATTATAGCAAATGTGTGATTATAGTGAGTGTGAGAGTGATTATAGCAAGTGTGTGATTATAGCGAGTGTGTGATTGTAATGAGTGAGTGATTATAGCGAGTGTGTGATTATAGCGAGTGTGTGATTGCTCAGCAGCTGTAATACCCTTTCTGACAGCATCAGCTTTTTGTTTCACAAATGCCCAATAATACTAAATTGATATTCTGTGTCCTTTTCCCCTCAATTCTGTAATCCCTACAATTCTGGGTTTGTTTTATTTATTTCTAATTATTAATGATCACTTTTCCCTCCATTCATTTTCTTTCTTCCTTCTTTTTTCTTCTTATCCATTCTTTCTTTCCTTCCCTTTTCACCTATTGTTTCTTTCCCTTCTCTGTATCATTTCTTGTTACATTGTAGCTTTCATTTTCATTCTTTCTTTCTTTCTTTCTTTCTTTCCTCTGTTCAATATTTTTCAATATTCATTATCTTGATTAATAATTTTTTTTTCCTTTTGTTCATGCCATCAATTTCTTTTTTCCTCTTCTCTGCAGTTCCCGCGGGTGATGGAGGCATGCGCTCATTTCCTGGCCGAGTCACTCCACCCAGAGAACTGTGTTGGGATTCTGCGTCTGGCCGACACACACTCGCTTTTGGAGCTGAAGGCTCGTGTGCATGAGTACATCATGCAGAACTTCGGGCGTGTAGTGGATCATGATGAGGTTCTGGAGCTGCCGCTGGACGTGCTGGTGGAGCTGTTGCGGAGAGACGAGCTGGCCGTGAGCAATGAGGAGTGCGTGTACGAGGCGGCCATGCGCTGGGTGAAGGCGCGTCAAGCCGAGCGCCTGCCCTCGCTGGCCCAGGTTCTCACACACGTGAGACTACCACTGCTAGAACCCTGCTACTTCCTGGAGAAGGTGGAGAGTGATGCCATGATCCGCTCCTGCACCGAGGCTTTCCCACTTCTACAGGAGGCTCGAGCTTATCACCTGTCTGGGAGTGAGGTGGGGTTTCAACACACACACACACAACACTGTATTCACATACACACAATATACTGGCTCTGTCCCAAACACTAGTGTCTGATAGAAGAGTCATTACAGCATGTGGTTTGGAACCATGTGTGTACAGGTAATTTTGGCGCACACTAAGTCCCACCTTCATCGATATAAGTCTGAGGTGTGTGTGTGTGTGTGTGTGTGTAGGTGATTTCAGAGCGCACTAAGCCCCGCCTCCATCAGTACCAGTCGGAGGTGTTTGTGATCATCGGGGGCTGCACTAAAGATGAGAAGTTTGTTTCGGAAGTGACATGTCTGGACCCCCTGCGCCGGAGTCGCCTGGAGGTGGCCAAACTGCCCGGCACTGACACCGAGTCTGAGAGTGACACCAGGAAGTGGGTGGAGTTCGCCTGCGTCACCTTCAGAAATGAAGTGTACCTCTCAGGTGAGAGAACAGAAAGGAAGAGCTGTGTTCCAATAAAAACCCACTCAGTGTTTATAAATGTAACACAGCCAGAGGTCACTAAATGCATATCGTTGCGCTGTGTGTCAGGTGGTAAAGAGACGCAGCACGATGTGTGGAAGTACAATGCTTCGCTGAATAAGTGGATCCAGGTGGAGTACCTGAGCACAGGACGCTGGAGGCACAAGATGGCAGTGTCGGGGGGGAAGGTTTACGTGATGGGGGGATTCGATGGTGTTCAGAGACTCAGCAGTGTGGAGGCATATGACCCCTTCCACAACAGCTGGACAGAGGTGATATAGAATTCTGTTTTTACAGTGTAACCTTAGAACCTCTTGGAACTCCACACTATTACACTCAGTGTCCATTACAGAGATGAGGTTAAGGTAATTTAGAGGTCAGTGTGTGAATAAAAGTGTTTATTAATAAACATATGTAATTCTCGTGCTGATATTTTGGCTCTTCTCTCCCCTCAGGCTGCTCCTCTGCTAATCGCCGTCAGCTCGTTTTCTGCCGCTAGTTATGGCAATTGCGTCTTCGTCATTGGAGGTGGACCAAATGGAAAACTGGCCACCAACAGCATGCAGTGTTTTGAAGCAGCAGCGAATAAATGGACATTAAAAAGCCCGATGCCCATCGAAGCTAAATGCACTAACGCTGTAACGTTCAGGGACTCCATCTACGTCGTGGGTAACAGAACCTTGTCTCGTTATTCACTTTACTTTTAATTCAGTTATTTATTATTAAGACTCCACATGTGTCTCACTCTCTTTTCCTTACTCACCTGTCTTTCTCTTTCTTTATTCCTATCCCTCCTCTGTCTTTTCTATCTCTCTTTCTCCCTGACTCACCTCTTTCTTACCTGTCTCTCTTTCTGTACATCACTTCTACTCACCTGTCTCTCTCACTCTCATTTCCTTACCCACCTGACTCTCTCACACTCTTTTTTCCATACTCATTGCTCTTTTCTTTACCACCCGTCCCTCTGTCTCTTTCCATCATTTCCTCACCCACCCCATTTCTGGCTTCCTCTTTCTCCCTTACCACTCTGTCTACCTCATTTCCTTACACATCTCGGTCTTCCTTCCTTAAACACCTCTCTCTCGTCCACATGCACTTTTATCTCTCTCCTTTCTCCTCACCTGTCTTTCTCACTTCCTTTTCCACCTGCCTCTCTCTCTCTCTCTCTATTCCATACTTAACTACCTATTTCTGTCTATCTCTCTTTCTGTCTCTGCCCCATACACATCTGTCTACTGATTTCTCTCTCTATCTCTGTTACTTGGACTACAACCCTGTCTGTCTGACTCACTCTCTCCATTTCTGTCTCTGTGCATGTTTCTCTCTCTCTCTCTCTCTCTCTCTCTCTCTCTCTCTCTCTGTGTGTGTGTGTGTGTGTGTGTGTGTGTGTGTGTGTGTGTGTGTGTGTGTGTGTGTAGGCGGAGCGATGAAGGCGTTGTTCAGCTACAGTCCAGCCATGGATGTGTGGACGTTGGTCACTCAGCTGGGCAGTGAGCGGGCGAGTTGTGGGCTCTCAGCGTGCTGTAATAAGCTCTTCATCACCGGGGGGAGGGACGACAAGAACGCTGTCATCGCCACGGTTCTGTGCTGGGACCCGGACAAGAACACACTGACGGAGGAGTGTGTGCTGCCCCGCGGCGTCTCCCATCATGGCAGTGTGACGCTCAGGAAGTCCTACACACACATCCGCAGGATCGCAGCCACACACACCGAGTGACATCTTCACGTTTACACAAGAAAAGAGAACCCAAAACACTGCACAGCTCTGACTCTCAGTAAGAAACATTTTATTAAAATAAAAAGCATATATAAAGATACAAACTTAATGCACTTGATGTAAAAGCAAAGCAGCGTGTAGGACAGGGCACAGAAATCCAGCTGTGCTCCATCATCACATGTGCACACGTGGCTCACACACACGTTTTTCCCTGATACACTTGCGTGCATTATTCAAGTCTGATGGAAAAAAGGACATAAAAAGGCATCAGTGTTTTTCAGCTTTTCAAAGTGAAGTTCAATGGTGATTACGCCCCGCCTCCTGCTTTCCCATCATGCCGTTCAACAGGACAGGAAGTCCTCACGTTCCTCTGGCTGTGTAACGGTCTCAAAGCTAAAACTGGAGCTCCGCTCATGGGAAACAGCCTCTCAAGGCTAAAAGGATTCTGATTGGCTATGTGCAACAACCAGTGAATAGTTACGCATTTGGTACACATTGCGAGTGTAACTTTGTCCGATTGTTCAGTCTTCAATACGTGTTGTCTCCAATTCCGTGCATTACGCTAGCTAGCTATCAGTTAAGCACTTAGCTAAATGTTAGCCAGTAATGCTATGAGGCAGATAAATAGCTAGCCATCATCCTGCAGGTTGTAAGAAGTAGCATGCGCAGTAGCTATAGCAATATGTTATTGTCCACTGGTGTTAACTCCGTTTGTCGTGGTGATGAATAATTGATGTAGATTCTAGCCAATCAAATCCCATGTTCTTTTGTAAACCCCGCCTCCTCTACATTCTTACTGGTTCCATGGCCACATAACCAATCAGAATCCTCTCTGGCCACAGAGCCAGTGTTCACCTGCGGTGACGAGAATGCGCGGAACGTGTTCTGCTCTCGTTTTTATGCCCGTAATCACGTGACCGTCCACCATCATGTGACCGCTCACGCTCTCTTCTCTCCCAGTGCTCATGCCTGCGTTTTCCATCATCGCGGTGACGGCCCCGTGAGTTGCTACGGGAACGGGAGCGTCTCTGTCTGTCTCCATGCCGGCTCTGATCCCTCCGAACTTGCGGTGACCTCTGGCTTCGGTGCTGCCGTGGCGACGGGCTGTGGCTGCTGGGGGAGCTGTGGGTTCCTGAGTGACTCCGACTGAAGAGGAAAAAACAAAAGTCACACATTTATGACTGATGATAACCACACCTGCTCTCACATCTCCATGGTAACTGACTCACCGTGTGGGAGGAGAAGAGGATCTCGAGCGCCCCCTGGAGGCAGAGTGGCCGTTCTGCATGACTCCACTGTCCTCCTTTTTCACACTGTGGAAAAAAACAAACACACAATTACCATCTTTACAGCAAAACTCAAAATCCTGGTGTCTCTCTCTCTCTCTCTCTCTCTCTCTCACACACACACACACACACACACACACACACACACACACACACACACACACACACACCTGGTGATGGGGCTTTTGGAGTTCAGCTGTCGCTCCTCTTTCTCTCCTCTCTCTTGTTTACCGTTTTCTTCGGTCTTAACCTCCCTTGGAGAACCTGAGCACAGGAGAATGTGTGTTTATTACCTAATACACACACACACACACACACACACACACACACACACTCCTACCACACATGCACACACCAGGTGTAGCGCACACACACCAGGTGTAATACACACACGCACACACACCAGGTGTAATACACACACGCACACACACCAGGTGTAATACACACACGCACACACACCAGGTGTAATACACACATACACACCAGGTGTAATACACACATACACACCAGGTGTAATACACACATACACACACATGCACACACACACACTTCTACCAAACACACACACACACCAGGTGTAATACACACTCCTATCACACACCCACCAGGTGTAACGCACACACACACTCCTACTACACACACCAGGTGTAACACACACACACACCAGGTGTAACACACACGCACACACACACACCAGGTGTAACACACGCGCGCACACACACACACACACCAGGTCTAACACACACACACGCACACACCAGGTGTAACACACACACGCGCACACACCAGGTGTAACACACACACGCACGCACAAGGTGTAGCACGCACGCACCAGGTGTAACGCACACACGCACGCACGCACCAGGTGTAACACACACACGCACGCACGCACGCACCAGGTGTAACACACGCACGCACGCACGCACCAGGTTTAGATGCAGGAGAGAAGGTGTTGGTGTGGTTGAGAGCTGGAGTGACGCTGTAGTTCACACCCTTCATCTTCAGCTTCTCCCCCTCAAGACACATTTTCTTCTTCTCCACCTCCTTCTCCAACTGAGCAATGTCCGGCTGTAACGAGCACACATACACACACACGCACACGCGCACACACGCACGCACAATCATACACGACAAAGATAATCTCTTACTGTGCAGAAACACTGGATTATTCATTTAATAAAGTGTGTCTTTTCTGCACTGTAAAGCATGTGTGTGTCTTCTAGAACATTCTGTACAGTGCTTCACTGTATGAGCCTAAGAAGCAGAAGGTTACTGAACATCTGGATCCTTTATGCGTTCACACTAGCAAGCGTTCATTTTCTACGTGTGTGACATCTGTGATTGAGAATTCTGTGCAAATGTTCTCCCTTTCTTCTTAGGGTAAAGGTTAAACTCCACCCCCATAAACCACTGTTTATTATTATTATTATTATTATTATTATTATTTTTTTTTTTTTTTTTTTTTTATAATTATACACAAAGTAACAGCATGGCTACAAACAGTGATGAATTTCCCAAAAACTTATTTGCTGCTGATGTGCAAAAGTATTCACACTCTCTTAAACATTTAATCTATTTAGGGTGAGTCTCAAACAACTCCCGAGGTGGTGAATCAGCATATCGTAAAGACCCTGGCTCACTACACACTGGGACTCCGATGACTCAATTTCCGGCTACATGACTACCTACTCACTTTGTAAAACATCACCACTGGCATTTATCAACAGGACCAATATCTTTGACATTATATGCCATATAAATTTGTTAGCTTAATCAATTGTGTTCCTCTCGTGGTAACTAATCATTTGAGAGCTACAACAATGATAACAAGCTACTTACATTTGTAGGTGTTGTCTGGGAGTTCATCTACCATTTTTTTTTGAGCTGAGATACTTCAGAAAATATGATGTCATTTCCAGTAAGGGAACACCGTGAGCATCGATGCTTTTGTGATGCATTGTGGGATTTTTTTAGGGAGCGAACGTTCCAGTGCACTGGAAGGATTTTGTGATTGAGACAGCCCTTAAAATGGCCGACTCCCTGCTCGGTGCCCTGACTATTGAACTAAAGAGCTGATTGAGACACACCCTCAGACTTTCTCCCCAACGCTAAACGCAGAGACGTTATAAACACTGATCAGCATTAAAGTCTGTTAATGGGCTAAATCCCACCCCTTGGCTATAGCGCAGATAAGTGTGTGGAAATATTACCGAATATCTTCAAATGTGCAAATAATTCATTAATGACGTACCTTACTCTTGGAGTACAGCTTCAGTGTGCTGATGCAAATTTCCCTGATATCCGACTCTGACGCTCCGAACAGGAGGAACCAGTGCGGCTTGGAGGGGAGAGGAATCTGAGGACACACACACCAGGACTCAATATGTCACTTGGATTTGTTGAATTTTTCTCTTCTCTACTGAACGATGGGAAATTTATCACAGGCTTTGTAAACAGGAAGTAGTGGTGTGTGTGTGCTCACCTGCAGAGCCCGAGCAGCCAGGTAGATGCAGGCACATGCGATGGTCTCTGGTTCAAACCTCACAAACACGTCGGTCCTGAGCGCATCGTTCATGTAGTTCCTGTGAAACACCAAACACCACCGACACACTCCTGAGCATCGTGTACAGTAGACTTTCAATATAATGATTTAATCATCTCTACCTGATATTACACTGCCACGATATCCAGCGACATTTATTCTGATTATACTATTACCCGACCTGATGACATACGCTAGTACGAGTCACAAAAAAAAACAAACAAAAAAACAACTCCAGTAGAGCGGTATTTGTCTCCCCAATAAACCGGGAGACGAACCAATCTACACGTGAATCTGCAATAATTTACAGTTGTGTAGATGTTTTGAACTCTCCGATATTAACTGACACTGCCTGGAAGCCCCGCCCCTTTCCCCCATCTCGCATGCGCTCGCTTTCTGTCACACTAAATGGAGAATATTTTACGTTCATTAATGTGAAATAAAATCGAGCACTTAGCAAACACTAGACATAAGATTAGTCCACTGGATTGATCAGCGAGACCACTGAGACATTTCAGCTGAAAATGGTCAAATGCCAAGAAACAAAAAACACACATACTAAGAAGATCTTGTGAAAATGAAAAATTACCATGTGCTTTTTCCCTTTCTCACAAGATTTTTTTTCTTTATAGAACACGTGGCGGTAAATGGTTTTCATGACACTCCTGTGTGATGATTGTGTCAGGATGAAGTGCAGATTTAAACAGCATTTATTTACTATTGTCGTTAACCACAAAGCCTCTTTATAAACGAGTAACAACCTCAGTGCAGTGTTAATAAAGGTGTAATAACGTAATAACGCCACCCACCAGGCTGTCTGCACCAGGACCTTATTCTTCTCACACTCCAGCACCTGCAGGTACATCACGATCATCTACACACACAGACAAGAACCAAAGTCCATCAGAACCTGGAACAGTACTGAAGGTTCCGGCTGTGTGATCCGGTTCTGCAGTGAGTGAACCTCGTCCCTGTGACCTTACCTTGTGCGGGTGTTTGACGTGGACACAAAAGCCGAGCTCCTTCAGTACGTGCCGCTCGGCTTTAATCACCTGGTTTTTGGTGTTGATGTAATTCTGATCCAGGAACAGTGGAGCACTTCTGACACACACACACACACACACACACACACTCTTTAACCCCTCAGTGTTCACAGTGACACTACCCCTGAGCAGAGTGTGATGATGATGATGGAGTTACCTCTTCCCTCCTCCCTGCTTCAGGTGATGGAACACGTTGATGACGTCACGCACTCTCCTCGGAGTCTCCTCGATCTTAGAGGCGAGATTCACACACGCCATGGCCACGATCTGACACACACACACACACACACACACACACACACACACACACTCCTTTATTCACCTCATGGACATTACCAGAGTGTGTTAGAGTTATGACATCACTGTAGGGTCTGAGTTACCTCAAAGTTGTGTTTGATGAAAGATTTGGAGTAAAAGAATCGCTGAAAGAGGACCTGTCCTGTCGCCATGGCAACCTGGGAAAAAAAATAAAATAAACCAAGTCTAATTGGGATCTGAGGAGGTGAGATGTTTTATCTGTAACAGTAAGTGTTTTAACCCTAATTGTACTGCACACAGAAATAAACAAGATGACAACAACAACAACAATAATAATAATAATGATAATGATAATGATAATAATAATAATAATAATAGTAATAGTAATGAAGAAAAAACAAACGTCGGCACATTAAAGCGAGTATAAAAACAAATAAAGATTAGCAGTGTTAGCAGGGTGTTTAATACAGACGCGGTAAGTGATGTAAAGGGAAGCGAGAGTAAAGCTGTGACCTGTGGGAGTCTGAGGAGGATCCCCGCGGACTGGATGAGCTCACAGCCCAGGATCCTGAGCTCGGTCTCGGTGTGGAGCTCCAGCCCGTCCCGCATGGACGGAGTCTCCGAGCGCTTCTCCTCCGGCACCAGAGAGCTGTCTATGGCCAACAAAACTCCCGAATAAACCGCATCTCCGATCACAATCCCCGGGTTACCTGCCGTAGCCGGAGCCTGAGCCGACACACTCGGGGATAAAACACCCGAAGACATTTTTTTTATAATCTCAGTGTAGAAAAAAATGCCGGCTAGTAAATTTCCTTCCAACGGAAAGTTTACGTTCCGGAAGTCAAGCAGCACCAAAGCGGAAATGATGTCAGCTCTGTTTAAACTCGAAATCCCGCTAAATACCGCGAGAATACGACACAGCGGTGGTAATTTCGATTCATCCCAGTGATTCGAATCTTTTGATTCCGTTCACCAGAAAAGATTCATTCAGTGACTCTTTCCGTAAGTTACATCATTGCACCAGTAGGTGGCGCCGGTGAGAGTCTTTATTTTTTTATTTTATTTTTTTTTAGATATTATGAGTCATTGTTTCATTCACTCGATACTTTCATTTAAAAACACCGAGTTTTCAAGAGACAAGATTTAGTATTATGATTTATTAAAGCTGGCATGTCCAATCCACAAAGAGAAGCTCTGGTGAATTTATTTTCAATTATTTTCAGTCAGTGCAGTTTTGAGAGAGTGGTCACAAAGGAGAATACGAATGTAATTTGAAAAAAGTTAACATTTTTACATATGTGTATGAAGAAGTTTTAAGTGCTACAATAATTTAAAAAATAGCCATCAGTCATTTTTACACATTCGTGTATAGAGGATTATGCCATGAACAACACAACAATCCTCATGTTAAACCAATAAGACTCACATCCGAACTGAATGAATGACATGTCTCATTCGTTCATTTCGTTTACAACCGACAAGTCCCAGTTCGATCATATTGTTCATGAACTAGTTCCTTCAGTTTACACTGACCCACATGTCCCAGTGCATACAGAGTCAGTACTGCTCTTGTTCAGACTCAACACCAAGTCTCGTTCAGTAAGAGGCATATTCTTTCAACATGTCCAACCAGCAACATGCTCCTTCACAGACCTCTCTCTAATGCTGTCCCTAAAAAGCAGGAAAAGCTGCCAAAGCAGTCATGAGTTTTATATGGGCAGGCCTTGAGTGAACGAAAAATACGAGTCAGTACATGGAAGAGAACGAGAACGATTCATTCACTTTGTTCAAAAACACCAATTCATTCATGAACAAAATACCACTAATACAACATCACCTCATGTTACTTGAAAAAATCAGACTATATGTAATGGTTAAAGTAATAAAACATGACGGAGCGCTCTGATATAGTAAAGTCAGGGTTACTGGAGTAACGGAACAACACGTCATACTTAAAATCTGTTTATAGTTACAGATAATGTTCTGCGAAACAAGTTAGTTTGTGTTCTCACTAACATTATAGCAGCTATAAACAGTCGTTCCCCCACCAGCCTCTTTTTCTCTCTCTTGAAGTTAATAAGACAAAAAAAATGCAGCTTGTCATTTTACTGAAAACCTGCAAAGAAGCGTAAACTCTTCTGTCCTGAAGATGTTGAAAAACGTAAAGTTACAGCTTTACCTCGACTGTTACAAAGCACTGACACTGGAGACTCCTTCCATAAATGTCACATAAATTACAGTAAACTTCACCACAATAACAACGATTTCGCATGTTTTTAATCTGTTCATTATCAGTGGCGTGTTTGCTGTACACGGCCCTGTGAATGAGCTGAAATGATATAGAAATGATAAGGAGCACATTAATATAAACCGGTGATTCACAGCTGCACTACTGTCAGAGCTGCTGTTATAGAAAATTAATCAACGCCTTCTGACCAAGCACAATCCAGAATTCAACAGCGCTGGGGAATAAATGCAGTCAATAAGTTTTAAATGTCGGTGTGTTGCTTTTGTATAAATTTTCTGGCAAAAGTTGTGTAAATTTACTTTTAAGAATAAATACATTTTTACTTTTTCAAACCCCTCACTATCTAGTGTTAGGTTGCCCTGAGCAGTGAAAGTGAATATGAAACCCTGCTGAATGTATTTGAGGCAGATGAAAGCAGAGATTATGTTAGACAGGTATGCGGAGTGAATATGATCTCAGACAGACAGACAGACAGGTACACTGAAGTGAACATGATCTTGGTCACTTTCCCACCCGCAGCAGTTTGCTGATGTGAGAGTTCGATGATGTAATGAGTAATTCATGCCGAGTTCCAGCCAAGAGGAAGTAGAGAGAGAGACAGGTGTCAGTGATACGGGTGGAGTTGTGACCTCTGACCTTTAGCTTCTTGATGAAATTCTCACATGTTCTTCTTCTGAGAGAGTTTAATCATCCGTACAGGACCTGAAGTTCAGTCCTCTCTTTCTTTCTTATTAAGAATCTTATCACTTTATTTGCTTTTACTTCCTGTTTAAGTAAACTGTAGTGTAACTGCTGAGACATCACACACACACACTGCTGTTGCAGACGCAGAGACACACCCAGAACCACGCGCCGGGTTACACTCGTTAACTCTTTATTACTCTATAAATGATTTTATGAGTTTAAAATGGAGTCACACCTTCACTTTCTACAGATACAGAGTTACTGACATCCAAAATAATGTCCAAATCAAACAGACGGACAGACTGTGTGATAGATAGATAAACAGTCAGGCAGACAGAGGGCTAGACAGATTGACATGTAGATCTACAGACAGAGAGACAGACAGACAAAGAGGCAGATATACTGTATATGAACAGACAGACAGACAGACAGACAGATAGATACACAGACAGACAGAAAGCTAGACAGATTGACAGAGACATACAGTAGATATATAGACATATATAGACAATGAGGATGAGAGACAGGCAAAGAGACAGAATAACAGATAGACAGACAGACAGACAGAAAGCTAGACAGATTGAGAGAGAGACAATCATATAGACAGATAGATAGACAGACTGACAGACACAAAGACAGACAGACAGATACAGGGCACAAACATCCTGTACTGTGTTTAACATTGGCTTCTAACAACACTATTAAACATAAAGGATCCAGAAAACATTCTTGAGAGCAATGCCATAAAAGAGCCATTTTGAGTTCTCTAAAGAACCTTCTGTTCCACGGTTCTCTTCCTTCTGTTCTTCAGCATAATGGTGACAATTTTGATGATAATTTTTTTTAGTTCTCTGTGGCATCAACAAAGACCCAAGTTCCATCAAGCAAAAGGTTCTTTAGGTTCTAAATCTACAAAGGCATCTGCAGGCCCTGTGTGGATGATATCGAAGACAGCTGTCGCACTAAAGAACCTTTTCTAGAAGGTTAGAGCTGTGTCTCATGTGTCCTTCTCAATGCACCTTCCTCAAATGGTTCTTTTGATAGCTAAACGTTCTTTTCATCCTAAAGAGGTTCTACGTAGACCTCTGTATGAAAGACGAATCCAGGAAATCCCTTCAGGGGTTCCTCAGAGGGACAAACCTTGTCGACACTTTTCTAATTCTGTTTGCCAAACACATGGAAGTTTTGAGTAACATGATGGACCGAACTGTCACATAAAGATGTAGAGTGAACATCACACTGAACACCCCCCCTCCTCCCTCTCTCTGCTGGTTCAGGTGATCTGCAGAGTGTTTGTGAGACAGTGTGGTGAGTTGTTTATTAAAAGTGCAGCTTATCTGTGCTGCATAAACAAGTCATGTTGATGAACGACGACGCTGAAGGACCTGCATGTGAAGAAGACAGGGCTCATGTTTCTCTCTCTCTCTCTTTTCACCTTTAGGATGATCCAGCAGAGGAAATGAGGAGGGAACCCCCCTCAGGCTCTCTCTTATTACATACACACACACACACACACGTACTAAGAGCCTCCTCCAAATCCACGTCTGGTTTAAAAGGCCACTGCACACTGTGTTTATTCTGCACAGAGGCACTGTTGGGTAAAACAGTGGGATAAGAGGTGTGTTTGATCTGAGCACTGCGAGTGTGTAGCATGTGTGTGTGTAAGGCTCTGTTCCTCCTCTGGATGTTCTCGCTTCTCAGCAGAAACGGATTCGGTTATAATTATGAGGATTATTCAGATTTCTCCTATAATGACATCACAGACGGAGATCAGCAGGAGAGTGAGTCCGAATTAACTCTGCGTTTTACTTTCACCGTAATATAGACTGATGATTTGATATTGTTTAGTTTATAATCGTTTCTGTAAGCATAATAAATGGTAATTATTCAGTGATGTTTTATGTTATATATGCTACATGTTTGATATTTACAATGAAACAGGGCTCTCTGTTGAGTGTCCTGACTTGATACATTAGTTACAGCAGTTTGTAAACACCTCTAAAGTGCATGATTCACCGAAGACTCACTTGTAAGAACTGGCTGAATTGATTCGTAAGCATTAAATGTTCATTACTCAGTAAAAATGACTCATATAGATTCATTTGCGTGCAATTGGTTTAGTTTGAATGACTAATTTAAACAAACCAATTCACAAACACAAATTACACTGAAAAATCTGTTCAAGTGAATCGATTCCAAAGCACAATCGACTCACTAACTATTCATTTATTTTAACTGACGTATTCAAGCGAACAGAGCAAATGGATTCACGACTGTATTTCATTCAGTGCAGTGCATTTTGAACAAAACATTTGAACTCAAAATTCATTCACAAAAACAAACAATTTGTTATTAATCACTCATTTAAATTAATCAGACAAACAACTCATCTAAGTAAACCAAGTGAATAGATTCACAATTACAAAATTACATGTGAGTAATTTCTTTATTTTGAATGAACTATTTAAGTGAACATGCTGAATTAATTTGCAAGGGATAACGCTCATTTCATTTTAACATTAATGTTTCCTTACAGGATGAAAGTGATTTTTTTCAGTCGACAGACACCAAATAAATTAATTTAGTTCAGAGTGCAAATATGTTATCAATGTAAATGTGTTAATCTATGAAATGTCAGTGTAAATGTGTTTATCAGTGAGATATCAATGTAAATGTGTTTATCAGTGAGATATCAATGTAAATGTGTTAATCAATGTATCAGTGAAAATATTCATTTTTCGATGGTGGAGAGTGTCGCTGCTCAGTGTTGAATCAAATAAATAAAAAGTGTGATTCAGTTAAACAGGTAATTCAATAGAAGCAAATTCCAAAACCAATACAGCTGACAGCCATCATGTAGGAGCACATGAGGAACGTGTGTGTGTGTGTGTGTGTGTGTGTGTGTGTGTGAAACAGAAGACCTCCAGAACATTCATTAGTCAGAGGTGGACAGTGTAGGACATCAGGTGTAAATAATAATAATAATAATAATAATAATAATAATAATAATAATAATGTATGTGCATTTGTGACAGTAACAAGCCTGGCCCTCATGTGTTTCCCAGTGGGTGCTTCTCCTTGTCCCTGTGATGATGGAGAGCAATTACATTGGAACAAGATCTTCATCATGATGGAGGACTCACACATGATGCAGAAGATTCTCCTCCAGGCCAATGAGGAACTGAAGATGGAGATCTCCTCACTGAGAACCCACATCCAGAAGATCTCCAGTGACATCTCCACTTCCTGTCTCAGAGTCGTGGAGGAGACCTGTAGGTCCATTAACGCACAGCAGAACCTCCGAGTGAACCAGAACACGACCCGGCTAAAGCGAGATGTCCAGCAGAACGTTAGTGTACAGCAGCTGGAGGAGATGAAGATGAGAGAGAAGATGGAGGAGTTGAAGAACGTGGAGGAAATGATGGAGATGGACAAAACTGAGAAGATGGAGGAGAGTGACAAAAGGTGGAGATTTACAAAATGGAGATTTTGGAGATGATGAAGAACTCAAAATGAAAGCTGACTGGACTGATAATTGTGATTTTAATTCTTTGTGCGTCTCTCTTTGTTTATTTGGATGTGTCTGCCATGTTTACTGTGTTTTTCTGAGGAGCTTCACCATACTGTTCCTCATAAGAAGGTTCATGGAGACTTGAAGGCGAGGCTTTTAGACATGATGATGATTTCAGGCTTTATAAAACAACTCTGTAATTTCCAACATGATCATTTTCCTTGTGTTTTATTTTCACTATGAGTTTTGTTCCTGCCTTTATATTTAAAGTTGAGCGTCTCCTTGAGCATGCACCTCCTCAGGATAAAATAATAATAATTTTAAAAATTACATTTAAACAAAACATTCATTATCTGGTGACTGGGCAGGTCTGAGTCTGAGTTCATTGTTTTGTGTTTTTTTCTCTTGAAGGTGCAGTATAGTGTAGATTGGTCATTTGTTCCAGGATTCATTAGAAGTACATTTTGTGAGGGAATAAAAATCAGTTTCCAGTTGTTTCTAGTGTCATCGAGTGGAAAGAGTAACTCCACCCAGCTCCACCTTCATCATTAAATACAGTTAAAACAGTGAAACCCAAACAGAAAAATTAACTGAAGCAGTTTAAAACCACACCAGTGGACTTTTATTACACAATAAACAAAAACAGTTACTATTTATAGTTTTTATTTATTTATGCTTCGGTCCTACATTATTATTTTATGTCAAACTCATGTTCATCTCCACCCGTGCCGTGCTGGACCAAACAGAGTGATGGGATCACATCAGACCCTGTTCACTCTCATTCGCAGTGGAAGCTCCACATACACACGTGTAAATTTTGATCTGGTGATTTCTGTAATTTATGTAACATTTATGGAAGGAGTCTCCAGTGTCAGGAACTAACTTGTTTTACAAACATTAAATGTAACAATCTGGTAAAAAGTATAATGTCCTTCTTTAGGATTAAAACATTTGGAGTTATAGGACAGTAATCAACTTTGGGGCGGTAACTGTAAGTGTGCTTCACCTCTTGATTGAAAACAACTTGATTGTTCTCCAAAACATTTTACCCAGTGTAAAGTTTTGAACACTAGCAGTGCTGTAGGATAAAGTATTTTGTTCCTCGGAGAAGTGAGATTAATTTTCTCAGTAACTGTCAGTGGTGATTTTGATTTCATATTGTTGTGAAGATGAGCGTTGATTTTACTCGACTTTGATAAACACCGATGTCAATCAAGTGAAGGGGCGGGGCTTAACACAAACACGACCATCTCCACACAAAGCAGCTGTTTGTTAGCTGTATATAAGCAAGGAACTAATACAGAAAGTCATACAATCCTAAAGTATCGTAAAATATAACGTCATAAAGTATTTTTTGGTAGAATGTATTTTTAAAACTATCTCAGATACCTTTAATATAGTTCATTTTGTCTACTTTAGTCCAAAATACTCAAAAGGAACAAGTGTAGAGGATAATCATGGAGTTTACAAATCTATAAATTCACATTTCTGTTACTTTGTTTATTCTTGACGGATGAAAAACCCAGTAAATTTGCTGAGAGGTAGAGCCGATCCCCCTCATGCTGTCTCCTGATTGGTTGCCGGGAGGAAGTCGTCACCACATACGCAGCTCGCGCAGAACACTTCCGCCTTCTGTAGCGGAGAAGCTAGCGACTGTACGAGCGGAGTTCGCGATCTGAGTGGTGGAATAGCGCTGTTTAATCTTGGCCTGGGTTTCTGACTGAAAGATTTTAAAAGGTATTTAAATCGATGTTGATGTGAATGTGGGTTTGGGTTCTTTAGTGATCCAGAACGTCGTCATTTCCGTTTTATTTAGATGGACGCTTGCTGAGAAATGCTAACGCTAGTTTCGCTAATCGAGATGCTGTCTCTGATCTGATCAGAACTTTTCGGCGTTTTACTGGTTATAAAATGAATGTTTTTTTTTGTTTTTTTTTTACTTTATTACTAACACACTGGACTGTAATGGAGATTGGACGTTTTAAATATTGTTCTGTCTGCTGCAAAATGAAGCTCGCGTTGCTAATGAAGGAGCGCTTTATTATTTAAATGGCTGTAATTGTGTGTAATAGTGAATGTAAAAGGTTTATTACAGCTTTATTACAGCTTTATTACAGGTCTTACTCGACCAATCATCTCACACAGGATTTATTAACGCTATTTTTATACCCGTGGACTAGATTAGTGTTTACTTTTCCTCTGCTGGGTATTTGAGTGTTTTGTTCATTTCTAACACACCCATTTTAACCTCAGGAAGGGCGTGTGTGTGTGTGTGTGTGTGAGAGAGAGAGAGCTGATCAGGTGTGTACACTGAACTCATATAAAGGAGATGAAATGAACTGAAATGAGAGGAGTGTCTCTGAATTAATGCCGTGATCCTGTCCTGTAATGTCAGTACTGATCCTGTCACAGGATTCCCGGAGTCGGAATCGCAGTGTTCCTGGAGTCGGAGTCGTGGTGTCCCCGGAATTGGATTCTCCAAACCGTGTTCCTTCACCACTTTCTCCAGTTCCAGTTAGCTTTTTCTCCCATGCGGTTGTTGATGTATGGGGGTTAAAATGGAAGAGATGAAGAATGAAGCTGAGACGAGTTCAGTGGTCTCGATGACGTTATACGCCGTCATGTATCCCGTCTTCAATGAGGTAATCTCGCCACAAAGTCCACTTCCTGTTATTCCCAGCCTGATGAGTTGATCATTCACTTTACAGCAGCTGTATGATGATGTACGTGATGCTGATTAACGCTCTCCTGTATGTGTGTGTGTGTGTGTGTGTGTGTGTGTGGTTTTTGTTTTTCTGACACAGCTGGAGAGAATAAACCTGTCAGCAGCTCAGACTCTGCGCGCAGCATTTATTAAAGTACGTTTGCTTACACACGGACGTTTAAAGCAGCAGTTTAACCCAAAACATATTCTTCTTTCCCCTAAATGTACTCAAGCAGACGGGACATGTTTACTGTGTTAGTACTGACACTAACAAGGAAGTGTGATCAGATTAACACTATCAGATTTGGGCATAGTTATAGTTATAAATAAATTAGAACTGAGATATGCTTACTGTAAAATTAGTGCACATTTTATGCAAATTATATGTTAAACTGGGGTGTTTTTTATGTAAAAGATGTGTAAAAATTAGGGATTATTTTATGTAAATGTTTATTAGGGCATGTTTTATGTAAAAGAGTAAAATTTTACATAATAAACAAAATAAACATTTGTAAAATTAGGACTGATGTAAACAGATTAATGTTATTAGATGAGGGCATGCTTTATTTATATTATAAATAAATTTAGGATATGTTTTACGTAAACGATATGTAAAAAACGGGGCAGGTTTTATGTATAATTACAAGTAAAATCAGGGTGTGATTTTATGTAAATTAGATGTAAAATCAAGAGATTTAATGTAAATTATATGTAAAATCATATTGTATTTTATGTAAATTAGATGTAAATTTAGGGTAAGTAATGGCAGGTTTAGACCACACCCTCTTCCTTAGGCTGAAGTTCACTGTCAGAACTGAGTGCATTATTAAATCTGAGATTTTATTACGTATATATTTTTTTGTTAAGGCAGAGAAGGAGAACCCAGGTCTCACTCAGGACATCATCATGAAGATCCTGGAGAAGAAAAATGTGGAGATTAATTTCACAGAGTCGTTACTGCGCATGGCTGCGGACGATGTTGAAGGTACGATTTTGTTCTTCACACAGCAGCTAGTGGAGCAAGAAATCTGATTAATGTAGAAGTAGATTGTATTTTATGTAAGTGGTGTCTGTAGACCAGACTGTTTTAATCATGTAAATGATATGCATATTGCATGATTAAATGACGTGGTAAATCGGGG
>CM040978.1:24657425-24678916 GCA_022985145.1 Pangasius djambal
TTCCCTGTTGAGTCTGGTTCCTCTCAAGGTTTCTTCCTTTCTCCATCTCAGGGAGTTTTTCCTTGCCACCGTCGCCTCGGCTTGCTCTTCAGACACACTCTCACACTTCATCTTACTTTTTTGTTTGTGTAAAGCTGCTTTGAGACAATGACATTGTAAAAAGCGCTATACAAATAAACTGAATTGAAATTGAATTGAACTTTAGATTAGTGCAAAATTAATATAAGATTAGTGTAAGAATATGTAACATTAACATAAAAGAAGCATAGGATTAACACAGGATTAGCTGGAATGTAAATGGAAGGTAAATGTCTGCCGTTTTGTAAAAGGAAACAGATTGCAGCAGTGCTTCCTGGTAAATTTGAGCTTCCAGATGTCTACAATAATCCTGTATGTCCACCTAAAACACAGCTAATGCTAATATACCATTAATCTTCCAACGCTCTACAGACCCGCCCCGATTTACCACGTCAAAGCTAAGGCTAATCTAATACCCACTTAACAACAGTGCATTTTTTCCCACAGTGCGTAAGATTAACATAAGATTAATGTACTATTACTGTAGGATTAATGTGAGATTAGTGTAAAATTAATCTAACATCAGCATAGGATTAACGTAAGATTAGTACAGCTTTTTATGTGCTGAACTCGTTATTTGTAGCAGTGAAACATCATTAAGGGGATAATGTGATCACAGACCATCAGTGTTGCAGCCTTTGTTTGTTTGTTTGTTTGTTTGCAGGCGCTTGAACACCAAAAGAAGGAATTTGTGAAATACTCGAAAAGTTTCAGCGACACGCTGAAGACCTACTTCAAAGACGGAAAGTAAGTGATGAGTAGTGATGACTTTCTTTAACAAATGATTCAGTCCTTCTGAACAAATCGCTACGGTGAATCAAGCAGCGGCTTTTGTTCAGGCGCGGCCTCACTTCTGCAAACCCAAACACTTAGACCAAGAGTCACTCCTCTGTCGTTCAGTGAATCAGCTGCGTCCTGCTTTGTCCGAGCTAGGGCTTTCCAGAGATTTAATGTTGTCGCTAATGCGTAATATTAATGCTAATATTACTGAAAATATCTCTTATCTAGCGAGGAGAATTTAGCTTTATTTTAGCAGTAAATAATAATAACAATAATAACAATAATAACAATAATAATAATAATAATAATAATAATAATAATTTTGTGTGTTTTTGACCCACAGAGCAATAAACGTGTTCATTAGTGCCAACCGGCTGATCCACCAAACCAACCTGATCCTGCAGACCTTCAAAACCGTTGCCTAGGAGAGCACGAGAGCGCGAGAGAGCGCGAGAGAGCGCGAGAGAGAGCGAGAGAGAGCGCGAGAGAGAGTGTATGGAAGAGTGTGAGGGTTTATGGGAAATTCCTGTTATAATGTAATATACAAAAGTCTTTTGTTTCTTTCATCTTTTTGTCTTTTTCCCTTTTTCCTCTTTTTGAAAGTGTAATTTATAAACTGGAGGAAACTAATAAAAAAATAAACATGCAATATGTGTGACTGTGGTTACTAACACTCGCTTGTACACCTTCCCCTCACACAGCATCAGCACTCAACTGATTCACTCTCTTTCTTCAACACTTCAACGCCAGCAGCTCGCCAACTCACTGGCTTGCTAGCTAACTGGCGTATAAATAACTGGTTTGCTTTCTTGCTAATTACCATGCTACCTAGTTACCATGGTTTGCTACCTAGATAGCATGCTAATATTCTATTTATTTATTTATTTATTTGTTTATTTTAAAATTCTCTTAAGAAATCCTGTCAGGTTAGCACATATTAGCTAACTAGTTAGTGTTAGCAGTGAAGATTGTACGCATTTATAAATAATATCCTTAATTCACTCATAACGATCCACTCAGAAAGTGAAGAAATACTGTAAAATTAGATCTCTGGTTAGCGCTAGTCGTAAAGGTTAAGATTTCTAAATCTGACTCCTCATAAATCCCATCGCGTTAGCTCATATTAGCCATACTCTAGCTCATATTAGCCATACTCTAGCTCATATTAGCCATACTCTAGTACATATTAGCCATACTCTAGCTCATATTAGCCATACTCTAGCTCATATTAGCCATACTCTAGCTCATATTAGCCAGCAGCAAAGTCTGTAAAACCAGAAATAAGACATAGCGCTGACTCTTCTAACTTTAAAGCTTCTTAAAACCTCAGATTTTAAATGTAACCTGAAGCTTTGACACCGATATTCTCTGAGTTTTCTTGAAGCCCTCACCAGTGCAGCTGTGAGGAAATTCACACCAGGCTTTAAAGTTCATCGGTTAGCACTAGCTGCTTTAACAGAGACACAGCTGCAGGAGAAACTTCCTTTTTACTGCACACTTATTTATTGATCTATTTTACACTTCTTTTTATTTTTCTTATTGAATAATTCTTTCTTTTCTATTTAAATGCTTTCTTTCTTTCCATCTATAATTCTTTCTCTTTTTCCTCTTTCTTTTGTCTTACTTATTCCTCCTTACCTTTTGTCACATTTTTATTTTCTTCTTCTTTGGTTTTCTTTTCTTTCCTACTCTTTGTCAGCCCTTTCTCCTTTTATTTTTTCCATTTCTCTTTTTACTTTTTTTTTTGCTTGTTCTTTCTTTTTTCTTGTTCTACACCCCTGTAATGATGTTCTTAAATGTGTGTGACTAATTTTAGTAGGTGGAGAGACACACTGCTGTAGGCTGAGACAGTGGTGGCATTGATGTTTTTTATCCCTTCGCACTCCACAGCGAGTGTGTAATTAGTGGTTTGTCATTTGGAATGCGACGGTGTGTTTTTGTTTCAAAGATGGCCTCAGGATGATTGATGCAGCTTTAATATAAACCTCGTGGCCATATTGCAGAAAATGCAGTGTTCATCTATCACACTGTCGCTCGCAGCCATGCGCCACTCCGATAAACTAATCCACTTCATCAGAGTAAAGTAGGAACGGCAACGAAACCGGAACACTCCAAATATCCTGTAACCTGGAAGGAAGAAAAATCACACATGGAGAACCTTCAGCTAAACCACTCATCACTCAAGTACACTTTAACACTTCTCCTCGTTCACTTCCACTCTTTCACGGATATAATGATGGTGGAGGTGATAATGATGGTGATGAAGGTGATGAAGACAGTGATGAAGGTGGTTATGGTGAAGGTGATGACGGTGGTTATGGTGATGGTGAAGGTGATGAAGGTGGTTATGGTGATGATAAAGGTGATGATGGTGATGACAAAGGTGATGAAGGAGATGATGGTGATGAAGGTGATGATGAAGGTTACGAAGATGCTGACGAAGCTGATGACGGTGGTGATGAAGGTGGTTATGGTGATGAAGGTGGTGATGATGAATGTGATGATGGAGATGATGCTGGAGATGCTGATTGTAATGAAGATGGTGGTGATGGAGATGATGAAGGTGATGGTGATGAAGGTGACGAAGACGGTGATGATGAAGGTGGTTATGGTGATGATGAAGGTGATGAAGGAGATGATGATGATGATGATGATGAATGTGATGATGGAGATGATGCTGGAGATGCTGATGGTAATGAAGATGGTGGTGATGGAGATGATGAAGGTGATTATGATGATGATGATGAAGATGAAGAGTGTGAGTAATAAGCATAGTGTGTTGTCTCTGATTTCTGCTCCACTCAGACTCCCGCTTAACTCCACACTCCTCATTTTGTTGAGTTGGTCAGAAAGTGAGCATTTATCCCTTTCTCTGCAACATGCCGAGGGAATCTCATCTCCACGTCTCCTCGGTAACAGGATCAGTGTGATGATGATTTAGTGTTGACGCTCGGCACTCTACGTCTCCTGAACACCTTATTAACAGCTTCCCCTGGTCATAACCACCACGCTGCATTAACGTCTCCATCATTAACTCGTCCTGTGGCTTTGAGAAAAATCACTTTTACAGTCTGCACTCTTTATTATTCCTGCTGCATGAACCAACAGCTTCCTGTTGCCAGGCAACAGCAGTCATATGATCAGCAGAACACCGTTTTTCATCAAATGAGCTGAAAATAGCACGCATAATGTAATGCGCTGGTGAAATGGTGATGAAACCATGAAGCAATGCGTGCTCGGCTTACAGTGCTTTAAAAGCCAATCAGTGAGGAATTAACATGTAATTAACGGCCGAATGTTTATTAAAGTCAGATTATTAATCATAATAAAGACAATAAAGAGCTAACAAAGTGAACTACACCTGCTATAAACATCATAAAAAAACAGGAAATCATCTTGTAGTATTAACGTCAGACACCTGATTTATTATAATTTATATTTATGGAACAGATCAGCAGAAACGTATTCTAAGTCTCAACTTGTGAGATCCCACACCTCACGTCTCACACCTCATTCCCCACATTGCACACTTCAAGTCTCACTCATCACATCTCACCTCATGCCTCACTCATCACATCTCACACCTCATGCCTCACTCATCACATCTCACACCTCATGTCTCACTCATCACATCTAACACCTCACGTCTCACCTCACGTCTTACTCATCACATCTCACACCTCACGTCTCATTCATCACATCTCACCTCATACCTCACTCATCACATCTAACACCTCACGTCTCACCTCACGTCTTACTCATCACATCTCACCTCACACCTCACTCATCACATCTCACACCTCACGTCTCACTCATCACATCTCACACCTCATGTCTCACTCATCACGTCTCACTCATCACATCTCACACCTCACGTCTCACTCATCACACCTCACGTCTCACTCATCACATCTCACCTCACGTCTCACTCATCACATCTCACACCTCATGTCTCACTCATCACATCTCACCTGACGTCTCACTCATCACACCTCATGTCTCACTCATCACATCTCACGTCTCACTCATCACATCTCGCACCTCTCACCTCACGTCTCACTCATCACACCTCACGTCTCACTCATCACATCTCGCCTGACGTCTCACTCATCACACCTCATGTCTCACTCATCACATCTCACCTGACGTCTCACTCATCACACCTCCTGTCTCACTCATCACATCTCACGTCTCACTCATCACATCTCACACCTCTCACCTCACGTCTCACTCATCACACCTCACGTCTCACTCATCACACCTCATGTCTCACTCATCACATCTCACGTCTCACACCTCACATCTCACCTCACGTCTCACTCATCACATCTCACCTCACTTCTCACTCATCACATCTCACTCATCACATCTCACACCTCATGTCACACTCATCACATCTCACACCTCATGTCTCACTCATCACGTCTCACTCATCACATCTCACACCTCACATCCCACACCTCACGTCTCATTCCCCACATCCCACATTTCAAGTCTCACTTATCACATCTCACACCTCACATCCCACACCTCACGTCTCACTCATCACATCTCACACCTCACGTCTCACTCATCACTTCTCACACCTCATTCCCCAGATCCCTCACGTCCCACACCACACGCCCCACGCCTTACGTCCCACACCTCACATCCCACACCTCACGTCCCATGCCTCAGTTCTCACGCAACACATTCCACACCTCACGTTCCACATTCCACACCTCACCTCTCATTCCTCATGTCCCACACCATACATCCTATGCCTTAGGTTTCACATTTCACACCTCACACCTTCACGTCTCACATTCCACACCTCATGTCTCACTCCTCACACCTCACGTCACACATCACTAATTGCGTTGTGGCATTTTCAATTCATTATTTTATTGTCCTGTCTTTTTTCTTGATTGTATTGCTTTTTAATTTTCTTACTTTTTCTTTTTGTTGTTTCTTCCTGTCATTCTTTCTTTTTCTTTTCTTTCTTTCTTAAATTTTTCATTTTATTTTATTTATTTTCTTCTTTCTTTTTTAATTTCTTTCTTTTTTTCACTTTTTTCTTTTTTAATCACTTTCTTTTTTCATTTTTTTCTTGCTTTTTTCTTTTTCTGTTTTTTCTTTAATATTTTTTTCTGTTTTATTTTCTTCCTTTTTCTGTTTCTTTTCAAGTTATTTCATTTTTTTATTTACTTCACTTTTTTCTTTCTTTGATTCTTTTTCTTTTCATTTTTCTTTTCTATCTTAGTTTTTTTCTTTCATTCTTTCTTATGGAAACTGTTGGTAAATACAACAGAAATCCTGTTCTCTCTATATCAGTTTCCTCTCGAACAGATCAGTAACAAACACACACTCTTTATCCTCCACCGTTATTCCACATCACACTGTTTATGATCATCACTTTTATCACATTCTGACAAGAAAAAAATGTTCTTAATCCCAAAAAGTGATCTGTAAACCTACAGGTGTCGCTGTTAATCCCCGTATTAAACGTTCAGTCCTGGTATATAATTGCGTGTGTGCTCCCCCTCATAATACAGGAGCATGACACAATTATGGAAAGATGATGTTTATTAATGTGACCGTGAGTCCAGTCTGAATAAATGTGTGTGTGTTTGTGCTCAGGGTTAGTTGAAGTGCACCGTCGCTACACTCATTAAAAAACACATTATGCTAATTCTCCAGCGCAGTGTGAAAGTGTGTGTGTGTGTGTGTGTGTGTGTGTTTCCACAGGCTGCTGTTTCCGCTAGCGAGGTCATTAGCGATGAATTTGGTCATTACGGAGCTAAAGCGTGCTCATTTACTTACAGCGCTGTGCTAATGAGCAGCAGCGAGGATCAGAGCGGTTTCCCTCATTATTAAAAGAAATCTGACTTCCTGTTAGCAGCCTGCGCTGCGCTAATTTTAGCCTTTTTGCTCGTTTCCTGTTGTGAGTCCTCGTTAGCGCTGGAGTTCATTAGCACTCGTTTGTTTCGCCGTGTCATCTCACACTTCTCTGATCCTTCAGCTGCAGAGTCGCCATTATCACAGCAGCACATCACACCCTGATTAACACTGCGCTCATGAACATGACACTACCACCTGTTATAACACACTCCTGTAGGAGAGAGGGATTGTGGGTAATGTAACACTCACTCCTGAAGGAGAGAGGGATTGTGGGTAACACTGTAACATGCTCCTGTAGGAGAGAGGGATTGTGGGTAACACTGTAACACGCTCCTGTAGGAGAGAGGGATTGTGGGTAACGTTATAACACGCTCCTGTAGGAGAGAGGGATTGTGGGTAACGTTGTAACACTCGCTCCTGCAGGAGAGAGGGATTGTGGGTAACACTGTACCACACTCCTGTAGGAGAGAGGGATTGTGGGTAACGTAACACTCGCTCCTATAGGAGAGAGGAATTGTGGGTAACATTATAACACACTCCTGTAGGAGAGAGGGATTGTGGGTAACACTGTAACACGCTCCTGTAGGAGAGAGGAATTGTGGGTAACACTGTAACACACTCCTGTAGGAGAGAGGGATTGTGGGTAACGTTATAACACTCGCTCCTGCAGGAGAAAGGGATTGTGGGTAACGTAACACTCGGTCCTGCAGGAGAGAGGGATTGTGGGTAATGTTGTAACACTCGCTCCTGTAGTAGAGAGGAAAGCACATCTCCCACCCCCGTCCTCACCATGTTCTACAGAGGGACTATCGAGAGCATCCTGAGCAGCTGCATCACTGCCTGGTTTGGGAATTGCACTGTCTCGGATCGCAAGACCCTTCAGCAGATAGTGAGGACAGCTGAGAAGATCATCGGGGTCTCTCTTCCCTCCATCACAGACATTTACAACTCACACTGCATCCGCAAAGCCACCAGCATCGTGGATGACCCCACACACCCCTCTCACACACTCTTCACCCTCCTGCCATCTGGCAAATGCTACTGAAACATTTGGGCCCTCACAACCAGACTGTGCAACAGTTTCCTCCCCCATGCCATCAGACTCCTCAATACTCAGAAACTGGACTGAAGGAACACACACACACACACACACACACACACACACACACACACACACACACACACACACACATACTGTACATACAAATATACACACACAACTGTGCATCCTCTCTGCAATTTTTTTTGCAAGTTTTTGCACATTACATTATGCTGCTACAATATTTATTATACTGTACATAGGCTGCTACTCTTATGTTTACACTATTTCAGCTACTTATATTGTACTCTTTGCACTACTGTCACTGGATTCACTTTTATACAGAACCGTGTACTGGTCGGCGCTGCACTGGGACTTACTGTGCCCATTGTCTGTCCCAGTAGTCATTGTACTGTCTTGTGCTGTTTGCACTTGTGCACTTTATGTATAAATCTATGTAGTCTCTTGTAGTTCTGTGTTGTTCTGTGTTTGACTTATGTAGCACCTTGGAGAAACATTGTTTCGTTTCACTATGTACTAACTGGCTATATATGGTTGAAATGACAATAAACTCCACTTGACTTGACTTGAACTGTGAGTAACGTTGTAACACACGTTCCTGTAGGAGAGAGGGATTGTGGGTAACGTAACAATCACTCCTGTAGGAGAGAGGGATTGTGGGTAACGTTATAAAACACTCCTGTAGGAGAGAGGGATTGTGGATAATAAAGAGAGTGTGAGACAGGAATGAATGAATGAATGAATGACAGGATGAGAGTCAGACATAGTGTGAGACAGAGAGAGAGAGACACGGGAAGAGAGTGTTACAGAGTGCGAGTGAGACAGGGATGAGGGGATGACAGTGAGTGAGACAGGGAGTATAGACAGTGAGTCAGGTAGAGAATGAGAAATCAATGAGTGGATGATAGAAAGTTAGACAGGTAGAGAGCAAGAATGTGACAGATAGAGAGAGACAGAGAGAGTTTAAACTCTGCTCCTTTCACACAGGGTCACTCATTAGAAACAGGAAGTGTTACGCAGTGTTAACGTAGAATTACGTTAACGTGTAACTCGCATTCCTGTAGCCAATGAGACGCCTGTAATCCCGTTGGTCGTCATGGAGACGGAGCTATTGCGCAGTGTGTGTAAATGGAGCTGCAGTGTGTGTTATTAAATCTCAGCAAGCCAACACTGACACACTTAAATATCTACACACACTTAGCTTATAGCATTAGCCACGCTAATTTTATCCCCATAGTCGGAACCAGAGGAGCTAACATTAGCATCTCAGATATATTTAGACTTTCTTAAATATACGCATTCTGATGCAGGTGCTGGTATTCCCGCTAATGTCATAACTCACAGCTGATGGGCTTAATGCGGGAAACAGAGCTAACGCTCAGCGCTGCACTAACGTTGCCAGGATAAACTAACGGGAAGTTTGGGTTTGAGTTTGCTGTGTGACAGACTTCCCAAGGGAGAGCGAGTGAGACAGACAGAGTGAGACAGGAATGAGTGGATGACAGAAAGAGACAGGGTGAGAGTGAGACAGATAGAGAGTGAGACAGGGATGAGTGAATGACAAAGAGACAGGGAAAGAGTGAGACAGATAGAGAGTGAGACAGGGATGAGTGAATGACAAAGAGACAGGGAAAGCACCTTTATTGGAAAATATAATTAGCTAAGCCCTAGGCTAATGTTAGCTAGCTAAATGTGTTAGCATAACTAGTGTTATCCATTACATCTCTAATAGTAGCAATCGGACACTAGTCAAGTTCGCAAACACGGTAGCTGAATTGAAACAAACTATTACATTGTGTCACTTAAACAAGTGGCCAAGTTTGCTAGCAAGCTAGCTAACGTTGGGCTATGAGGCTAAACAGTACGTCAAGATGAAGGCATGAAAGGAAGTGCTAATACCGATGTCACATGATAGCCCCACCCCTTTTTGACTTCTTCCAGTGGTGGCATGTCAATATCATGCTAGCTTAAGAGCCAGCCAGGCAATTAGCACATTAGCTCTTTATCAATCCAGATATTTAGCACAGTCAGCTAATTATCGTGCTAGCTAGGTGGCGATCCAGGTCATTTACACACTAGCTAGTCAGCTACCCTGATTTGTTTTTTTTTTAGATAAGGGTAGCTAGATAGTAAACTAGATAATTTTCATGGTAGTTAGCAATCTAGCTAACAATTCAGGTAGTTATCATGCTTGCTCAAATATGCTAACATCAGTAACATTTAATGTGATGAAATGAATATTAGATGCTAGGTTGTTAGCTACGACAACAAATTAGCTACTTATAATGCTCATAACAAATTAGAGAATTAGCATGTTAGGCATGTTAACAGTCAGGTAGTTATCAGGTCATTTGTACGCTAGCTAGATGTTAGGTAATCAGTGAACTAAAATAGTGTGCAAGTATGCGATGTAGGTGATACAAACTTCAGGGTAACTAGGGGAAGTGAACAAGTGCACATTAGCATGACCAGTACTTAGCGATTAGCATTTATCTTCCTTTATTCAATTCAGGCTAAACGAGAGGCAGAATCATCGTACACTGATTAATTAAACATGATGTACAGGAATAATAATTAAGAATAATTAATAATTAATAACACTGAAATATAAGAATAAATATAAGCACACGTCCTGCACGCAGATGGATGATTATAAAAATTTGCGTCCGGCCTCATCGCGGTCCGTAACGATGATCAGTTTAAATGTTGAATAAAAATGCTGTACAGTTTCACTCCGTTGCTGAAACGTTGCTAATCACGGGAAAGAAAAACAAAAACAAAAATAATCCACAGAATAAAAGCCAGGCTTCATACCACAGATATCCATATTAGTGCCCTAGATAGTGCGTACTACTGATGCTGAAACCCTTAAACTAGCATGCTACCTTTTCTTTGGGTATAGCCCATAAAATTAGCTAGATTTTCCCCGACATTAACTGGACAGTGTTTTGGGATTTTTTTTTTTTTCTCTAAACATTAAGTTTAGTGTTCTTTGGGAAATTTTCACTGATGTGAGCTAGCCAGTTTTTTTTTTCTGTAGATATTGTTAAGATTAACTAGCTTTTGTTTGGGGAATTAAAACTAATGTTTATATTTGGGTAGATTTTTAAAATTAGCTAATCTTGTTTCAGGACTTTACTCTGTTGTTAGCTAGCCAATTTGTGGATATTTCTTTAATTAGCTAGCTTTTTTCCAGGGGATAGCTAGCCAACTTGTGGATATGTTTAACAATAGCTAACTTCTATTTGGGTAATTTACACTGATGTTAGCTAGTCATTTTGAACTGTTACATTTTTAAAATTAGCTAGCTTTTGTTTTAGCCAGTTTGTAGATATTTTTTACATTAGTCAGCTTTACTTTGGGCAGTTTTCTCTGACATTAGCTAGCATTAGCATTTTTTTTTGGTAGATATTTTTGATGTATCCTAGCTTTTCTATGACATTATGCAGCTGGCTAATGTTAATGCTCTCCTAATAATTTAAGAAAAGATTTTATTTTTCAAAATGAATCTTCAGTTTTTGCTTTCTGAAAGCCACTAACAGTTTTCAGTTGATTAGCATGATAGCTTACAATCTACTGGTAGCAGAAGGTATATTTTTTAGCAGCAAGATATGGAAGACTGGAAAAACTGTTTGAAGTAATGTTAACATTAAACATTCATGCATCCTAGACGAGCATTTTGAAATAAATATTTACATTTCGAGCATATTGAGGAATGTTAGTCAGCCAGCTAATTAAGGACAGGCTTTCTTCTAGCTAATCTAGAAGCTTTGTTGTCTAAAGGAGCTAAATGTTCAGTTTTAAAATATAAATATTTATAAATGAGAGCGTTTTGGGTCGTTATGCGTGATGTAGTTTGGCTACTGTTAGTGCAATAAAACAACTGCAAGTAGAAACAGCTGCGTTAAATCCCAGCGTATTATAAGTCACAGAATGTCATGCAAAACGAATAAACTTGTATAATTTTTAAATAAAAATAAATCTTATAATGCTGCGTGCTTGTAGCTATTATATTTAGATAAATGTTGCAGTTTGCATACAGTGTCACACTGGATGATGTTAAATGTTATATAATACTACAGTAACAGTGCAACGATTTAATTATTTAGTGCTAAATTTCTTATGTACTTGTTAAAATCTGCTTCATTAATATCAAAATAGTGTGTAAATACAAAAAAAACCCAAAAACAAAACAGTTCACCCCAGTTAAAAAAAGATTTTACGGGATGTACGCGTCTAGAAATACGTGATTGTGACATCATTATTCATATGGTGATGATTTGCCTCCACACCAGCAGAGGTCCGCCCTCACTTGAATACTCTACACCGCAACTGAATACCAAAAAACTCCACACTGTTCTCAGCTTCTCTTACTTCCTGGTCCTACATAAACACATGATCGTGACTAAAATGTCGTGAGGTCTTGCCAGTGATTCTGTATTGTGCACGTTCTCAGCGTGATTTTATCGTGCCTTGCCTGTTGTTTACTTTTCTGTAAATAAACTTCTTTAAAACATCTCCCAAGTCCTTTACGTTACACAGAAAATAACAGTATATGTTATTTTAGATTTCCTCATCACACAATAGCGTAAGTAATGATGTCATCAGCTACGTAGGTGTCTAATATGGAGATCTGTGGTTCAGATGCATCGCCCTTTCCTTTTGCAGCTTTGTCCTTTTGCCTTAAATCTGTGTTTTAGATAAATAAACTGTAATTCTATAAAAATAATCATTTTTACATCGTTGCTGGCTGCTCTCATGAAGGCACTTGTTATAAAAGTCAGAGTATGGGGATTTCCTCCAGAGCAACGTGGCGTTCCGTCTTACCATTATTCAATTCTGGAAGAAAGTTGATGGGGAAGTTAAGACTTTTATTTTAGAAATGTTTTAAAATTGATATGATCTCTCCAGCGCATCAACATAATCCATTTTAGTTTTCAGTCTCGCGCTGAGGTTGGTGTAATTGCTCGGGGTTTGATTAGCGCAGTCTGTCCTCGCCTCTGTGTTCATGGCGAGCGCTTGCTTTGGACTGATGTCACCCAACCAGGAACTCATCCCGAAAAGGCTGTGTACCAATCCCACTTTGGGAGTCGGCCCTTGGCTGTCAATCACCGTCGGACAGAGTATTCCATTCCCATGGAAACCAGCAATATCCGTCACGGTGTTGATGGGAGCATGGCTGACTATAGTTGTCCACTCCTCCTCTTTTTCAAGTGTCGTTCTGTAATTGGAGCTGCTCTCTCCACAATCCGCTCCTTCCAACTTACGCTCTAGTGGCCCCGCCTCCTCCTTGCAAAGCCCTAGAGGCCCTGCCCCCTCTCGCCCACGCTCGTAAGCTGCACACTGCGAAGCTGGCACAGTGATGCACTCATAGACATGGTTAGAGGGTGGAGTTTCGGGCAGTGTGGGTGGAGTTTCTGTAAATATTCCACACTCCATCTGAATTCCAGTTAGCCCCGCCTCTTCCTGCTTCCTAAACGGAAGCTTGTCGCGCTTTTTCATAATGAACGTACAGAGTGCCGCAGCAGCAAAGAACGATGAGACGAACAGAACGACAAGGCTCAGGACGAGCACAGAAAGAGGAATGACAGCTTTAGGAGGGAATGAGGGCGAAAACTCCATCTCATGTTCATCCGGAGACGAGGATGGTTTTAAGAGCTCGGGGCAAATCACCTCCAGGCTCAGAGAACGCAAATCCTTTCCCTGCATGGCATCTGGTGTCTTACACAGCACCTCACCAACAATAACCACAGAGCTTAGCGTATCCAGCCACTGTTTTAATGGAACAATCTCGCACGCGCAGTCCCAAGGGTTCTGATTCAAGTCGATCTGCACCACGGCGTGTAGGTGCTCTAAAACCCCACCCACTGGCAGGTGAGGGAAGTAGTTGTTGCGCAGGTTGAGCCGAGCGAGTGAAGTTCCCTCGAACGCGCCTACAGGAAGCGAATGTAGAAGATTGTTATTCAGAAACAAAAGCTGAAGTGCAGGCATCGGGCTAAACGCCGCTGGCTGAACTTCTTTTATCTCATTATATTCAAAATACAAGTAGTGCAGACTCTGCAGGCCGTGGAACATGTCCGCCGTTAGCTTCTCTATATTATTCCCATTTAGATACAGGGTGCGTAAATTAGGTAAGTTGCCAAATGCACCTTCCTGAACATAAAATATTTTGTTGTTTCCCAAGTGTAACAAATCCAGACTGGAAAAATTCCAAAAGTCAGACCTGTGTATCCTCTGGATCAGATTTCCACTCAGGTAGAGCTTCTTTGCATTTAGTGGTCGCGGCGTTAGCTCAGAAACATTGTGAAATCCATTCTCCTTGCAGTTCACGGTCAGGCCGAGGTCGTTGATGTGCAAATTGCAGGTGCACCCAATGGGGCAGATGATGGGGATGGGCGGCCTCGTCTCATATCCAGCGATTGGAGGATGGTTTGGATAAATGCTGCGTGGTGTGGGCGGGGTTTTCGAGGGCCTTGGCCTTCGCGTTGGTTTCAGGTTCTTCTGTTCCACAGATGACACTGTGTTCTGGTTTGCGGAGAACATAGACGAAGGCTTTGTTGGTCTCGCTCTTCCTGCTGAATGAGGGATTCCTAGATTGGCCTCAACTTCGGCATCTGTCAGCGTCGGGCAGAGCTCGTGCCGTTTGATCTCTCTGAGATCTTTGCCGTGCAGATGGAATGGATACTCACACGTGATCTCACCCACCACAGATGTGTACGGTATTCTCTCCAGCCAGGCCCGCAGCTGGACAATATCACAAGCGCAGTTCCATGGGTTCTCCTCCAGCTGGATCTCCATCAGGTTTCTCCCGATGTACTCCAGTGCTCCTCGGTAGCTCAGAGTCTTTAGGCGATTTC
The DNA here is from genome assembly GCA_022985145.1 of Pangasius djambal. Classification (NCBI taxonomy): domain Eukaryota; kingdom Metazoa; phylum Chordata; class Actinopteri; order Siluriformes; family Pangasiidae; genus Pangasius; species Pangasius djambal. The sequence continues at coordinate 24,672,081 of CM040978.1, forward strand.
CTCTGAGGTCCAGGTGTGTAAGCGAGACAGATCTGAAGAGGAGTGGTGGTAACGCAGGTATCAAGTTGTCATTGAGGATCAGCACCCGGAGTTTGTGGAGGTGTCTAAACGCGCCGCTCTCAATCCGCCTGATGACGTTGTAGTCGGCTTGCAGGTATTCCAGGCTCTCCAGGCCGAGGAACGTATCATTGCGGAACACTTCCAGCTTGTTCTCATGGAGGTAAAGCCTTTTCAGGGAGCTCAGTCCATTAAACGCACCAGCTTGGATGTCTTGCAGCGCGTTGTTGCCCAGGTTCACGGCTACAGCGTTGTTTAGGTGCAGGAAGTTGTTAAAGTAAAGCTTGCGCAGGATGTTCTTCTGCAGGTAGAGCTTAAAAGGTCTGATCCAGGAGTGAGCCACCTGGCTGACGTTGGTGAAACCTTTGCCATCACAGTGGACGTGGAACAGTCCTTCTTTCACCTCACAGTAGCAGGGATGGAAACAAGGTTCGTCAATTTCCTCTGATTCATCCAGCAGAGGGATGGGAGTCATCCGGACGAGCGCGACGCTGACGCTGGTTAGCAGGACGATCCACAGCATCGTTCCTCTGAAAGTGGACAACATCGGGAACTCCTTCACTGCACTGGAAATGAAAAACAGAGAATAATGCATCATGATTATCAATGTATTCTCTGCAAATACTTCTTTCCTGCTTACTTAGACTGAAAATATCAACACATCTGTGTGTGTAGCTCTGAACACAGCTAGATAAAACCATACGCCCACCGTGCTGCTGCAGTCTGAAGGCTTCACTGTCCCTGCGGGGCCTCGGCAGAGTTTGCTAGGCGGCTATAAATGACTCAGGAATATTAAAGAATCTCCTTGTGGGAAATCTCTCTTGCTCTCCTCCCTCATTAGCTAATGCGAGCAGTAGCAGGGATGTGAGGAGAATAAAACCACCGCCAGATCGATGGAGATTAAACATGCCTCCAGTGCTAAAATGGACCCTGGACCAGTGGGAGAAAATGTTTAGCACACGGGGTAGTGATCTTGGAGAGCCTCGTTCGGTTTTTTTTTTTTTTTTTTTTTTTTTTGTAGATAAACATGGCAGGTCGAGATGCGGACACAAGATGTCTCTGATTTATTGATTGTGTCTTCAATACAAACAGACGGGACACCTCTAACGCTAACACGTTACATATCATGTACATATGTTATAACATGTTATAAATACAGTATTATGCGTATTTGGGACACAGTCCTGGGTCATTTTTGAGCTCAATCATATGCGCAGCAATGTAACACACACACACACACACACACACAGCGCATTCCACCGCGCGCGCGCGTGTGTGTTGGTTAATACTCACCGTGGTCACTGATGTTCTCCATGTCGCTCCGGTTGAGCCGCGCGCGCGTTCTCATACGATGCATTGCTCTTCTTCTGCTCCGCGCTGAAGCGGATGGAGGCGCGCGGACGTGACGGGACTGCAGCACTGTGTGTGTGTGTGTGTGTGTGTGTGTGTGTGCGCTTTAGGATGCAGCTCGAGCTGTCACCGGAGGAGGAGAAAAGCGGAGGCTGCAATTCGGTGAGCAGCGGGAAAATCCTCACAGACTCCTCCCGCGCGCGCTTGTATATGTGTGTGTGTGAATGTGTGTGAGCGCCCGCGAGCGCGTGCCCGCATGTGATGACGATAATGACGAGGTTTTTTTTTTGTTTTTTTTGTTTTTTTTTACTAATCACTCACTGCTTCCTCCACATCATTCTGCACATCACTTTCATCACTTTCTGTTCTCATCATGTGATAATAAATTAATCATTTCCCAGAATGCCGGAACCCATGTTCGTCTGTGTAAGCAGCTGATGCTAAGTGTAATTACAGTGACAGTTACAGTGACGTGGTGTGTCGTTCATGAACGAATCGGTGTTTCTGAACGAATCTTTTTAGTAAATGAATCGCTCTCGTTCACTTCCACGTATTGACTCGTATTTTTCGTTCACTTAACTCCCGCCCATGTAAAACTCATGACTGCTTTGGCAGCTTTTTCCTGCTTTTTAGAGACAGCATTAGAGAGAGGGCTGTGAAGGAGCATGTCACTGGTTGGACCTACTGAACGCCCCTTACTCTGAGTCTGAAGAAGAGTGGTAGAGCCACTGATTCTGAGTGATCTGGTATTTGCAGTTTGTGAAGGAAATGAGTGAACTAGGTCAGGGGTGTCCAATCTTATCCGGAAATGGCCGGTGTGGTTGCAGGTTTTCATTCCAACTAAGCAGAAGCCACACCTGGGTCTAGTGAAATCCAAGATCAGCTGATTAAACAGGTGGAATCAGGTGTGGCTCCTGCTTGACTGGAATGAAAACCTGCATCCACACACTTTGTGGATAAGATTGGCCACCGTGAACTAGGCGAACGAACGAGGATCTGCAGACCAGTGGTAGAGCCAGGAACTTTTTGCAGGGGTGTCCAGTCAGGGGCCAGCAGTCACTCTGGGGTGGCACAGAAAATATAATTATATGTAAAAAAAAAAAAAAAAAATCTGTTCAAACTTAAAATACTAGGCTATTTTAGATGCCCACAGCACAATCACCAATAATTAATTGTACTTGTTTGTAAATAAAGAGATGAAAAATGAAAATTTTGTCATCATTTACTCACCCTCATATTGTTTCATGCCTGTATGACTTATTCCGTGAAACCCAAAAAAAGAGATGTAAGGCAGAATGTTAACCTCCGTCACCATGGTGGCTTGAGATCAGCATTCTGCCTAACATCTTTTGTGTTTCATGAAAGAAAGTCATTATGTTCAAAATGGTCAGGTTAACTTATGATGCTGTTAGAGTAAATAACTATACAGGATCTGAAAGTCATCATCATAATATATTTAATCAATCAGTCAAATCTTTAATATGCTTTCTGGTAAATGTAATATCTCCCAAAGCTGCAAAAGCATCATTTAAAAAGGACCACAAAAGCCTGGAAGCTCTGTACTGAATTCAAATTTGAATTTATTTTCAGTGAAAGTCTGAAACTTACAATTTGTCATCAAAACAAATCAAACTATTATCACTTGCAACTGGATTCTGCAATTGTTGTAGTTTAAACCAAACACAAATCACACTATCTTCATTTACAAATTACATCAACTGGATTTTGCGATTGTTGGGATTTGAAGCAAAGATATTCGGGGAATTCGAGGAATTTGATTGCCGAGGCACTACACTTAGGACACCAAGATTGCTCAGTCTATCATCATCCATGGGTAAGGTAAGTCTTACCCGCAGGTAAGTTTTAACCAGATTGAGAATGAAGAAGCTGCATTCACATGCAGCTGTACTCACAGGTATGGCAACTGCAATCTTACACAATCTAAAAAGCTCATGGAATACCTGTTTAAAAGGCTCAATAAGCACAGTGAGGTCTACTACACTAGTGGACTTCTGTATGCCAGCTTGCACTTTCCTCTTCAGAATTCTTTTCATCTGGTGAATTTCATGTCTGAGGTCTTCAGTGTTGCATTCATAAATAGAGGCAAAATAGAAAGAGTGCTTTCTCTTGGCAAAAAAATTGGCACTTCTGGGATTTTACGCTTGGATTCCCATCATAATTTCACAGTTTTGTTTTGAGAATCATCTGTTTAGCTCACTCGGCATATTTTCGAGAACAGGGTAGAATGTACTGTTGCAAAAAGTGTTCTTTGCAATCTCAGAACGCTCACCTAACGAAGCCATTGTGCTATATCCTTGGAGCTTTGTGCTTGGTTTTGACTTTCTTTATGGAATTGATTTGGTCTCAACATTGCATTGTTTAGCAGTATTTAAGCACTCAGGAAAGATATTTTCTTGAGTGCTTCAAAGTAGGATTCCTCCATGTAATCATGAAAATGATGCATAAGGGCTTCAACTAGATCCACAGCTGAACCCAAATCAACAGAAGGAAACAAGCATTTCAGAGAGACATCTTGTGTCATCAAAAATCTGGGTGAAGGCCACTAAAAGACCAATGAATTGCAGGTTGATTTGAGCAAGAAGGCATTGTGCATCAAAAAATTCAATCTCCACTCTTTTCTTCAGGTATTACCTCTAGGATACGGATGACTGCAGGCAATCATTTGAATACAGCATTGCAGGCCACATGTTGGCAAGGCCACCTTGTCTCACTTAATCTTTGCAGCTCTCTGGGTGCACCATCATTCATTTGTTTCTGTATGTTAAGCCATTTGGTATGGACATAAGAGCCAGACATACATGTATATAGACTTTGCAAAACTATAAAGAAACACTCAGTTTGTGGGACCGCTTTAGCTGTGTCAACCAGAACTAGACTGAGGCAATGAGCATTGCTTGCTTGGCCACCCTCTTAACATGCGACTGAACGCCAGAATGCTTTCCACTCATTCGGAGGGCCCGCCATAGGCCTGCCATACCAGGTTACTCCTGTAGTCCAGTCCATACCTCTCAAGCATTTGGATTATTTTTTCTTTCAGTCCTTCAGGATCAAGGCACTCTCCACTCTGCTTCAAAATGCAAGAAGCTTTCTTTTACTGCTCCTTGGTAAAAATGCCTCAGCACTAATGATATCTGTTTTTTTTTTTTTTGGTGTCTTTTGGTTCAACAGCCATTAGGGCAAACACCTCACTTTCCTTGACCTCACTTACGATGGAGGAACATACCATTTCTGCCAAAGTATCCAAAATTTCATTCTGAATTTGGTGACGTGTATTTTGCATTGCAACCCCTGCCAGTTTCTTTTTAACAATCTGCTCATGGTTGCCAATGACATCGGTATTGCTAAGAAGTTTCCATTGTTGTCTGCATCAGCTGTCTACCTGTGATATATTCTGGGTTGCAGTTAAAAGTAAGGCTACAGCTACAGTTTTTATGTAGGGCTGGTTTTCCTGTATTTGCTTATTGTGTTCATTTTTTAAGATACTCATTAAAGATGAATTTGCCATTTCTCTTCTCTCAAATGCCTTCCAAGCCACTACTGATTTATGTGTGCCTCAGACTTCGCATGTGCAGCAAACCCTCCATCACTGAATGTTGCCTTTTTCCAGTTCTTATACCCCAAGGCTGAAGTAAATACTGATTCTGTATTCACGGGTCCAAAGCGTCTGCAAGCATAACGGTACACAGAGTCCTGGCTCTGGGAATATTCTAGCCATGGGTGTACGGTGTACCACGAGGATTGAAAGTGTCTTCATCAGTCACCCCGGAGAGTCCTGGGAAAGATTTAAAGGTGTGGCTGGACAGGTCCATTGGCTCTTGATGTGGAAATGTCTCGAACAAGAAACCAGGGAGCAGAGGAAAAATAAGCTACTTAAATTATACTACTCAGCAGAGAAGGAATATCAAGATATAAATGGGTTGAACTATTCTTTCCCATTTACAATACTGTAACTTCCCAGTTCCAGGTCCTTTAATCAGAAAAAGTAAGACTTGTGTTAATTCACCTTACCTTTAGGTCAAATTGGGCCAGTGTTCAATGGTGGCTCCACTTGAGTTGTCTGGAAAATGCCTGAAAACAAATGTCAGTCTCAGATTTCAAAGATTCTAAAGAAAATTAGGTAACACTTAAAATAAGGTTCTATTTGTTCATATTAGCTAATGCATTAGGTATCATGGGCTAACAATGATTTAGTACAGCATTGATTAATAATAAGTAATATTTTAGTTCATAATGCAAAACTTGAAATGTAAAACATGTTGGTATATGTAGAAATTAAGACTTACCAAAATTAGCCTAATACATGCTGTATTAAATAGGTATAGAATATAACAGTGGAGTAGCCAAGTGTGTGTATACCAAGAGGTTCTCTTGGGCCTGTGGGAGACTCTTCTTCCTCACTGTCAGTTTGCTCTTTCTCTGCTTCACCCTGCCTGACATTTTCCTGTGCCTCAGAGTCGGCAGGCTTCTTCTTGCTACTGTTACCAAAGAATGACGCTATATCTGTCATCCTCTTCTCTTTCGATTGTCTGACTAACGCCCATACAAAAAACAGCTTGTGTTTTTGACCAATAAATCAATCTTACTGCTGCAACAGGTTTTGACTACAGCAGAATATTGGTGGTTAGGAGCCAAGAAGCTAGGTAGAAATTATATAAATAGATCTTAAACAGTGTATCAAATATTTAATTAGAAAATATATAAATGCAAACATTAAATTACTTCATTTCCTGTGCCAATAAACTTAAGCATTCTAGTCAACTAATGTAAATGTATCTATTTTCCTATCTATTTAATCTAGTTTCCTTACTGATTTTTTCTTACTGCTAAACTGACAATACTTAGAAATGCTTAGAAAGCATTAAAAACAATCAAAAGAATTTAGATTTCATGAGTTCACTGGTAACAGCGTGTCCGTACATGAAGCGCGGGACAGCTCCACTGGCTCGTTAAAACGTTTGCTGTGGAAACGTCTGTGAGAGCGTATAACTCTTCTATTAAGCAGCATGAAGATTAATTTCGTGAGAGGTTTGCAGCACAATTACTGCCATAGATGTGACCAAAAATGTAAAGAGATGGATCTATCACTAAGAAACATTAATTATTCTTAATAAAATGCAGTTGCAAGTGGGGTGGCCAGTGGGGTGGCCAGGCTTGAGGCCACCCCCCAGCTCCGCCCCAGCTGCTGACTCACTGATGCTGACTCGGCTGATATACACCACCACAATGGATTTCAAATGAAACGAACAAGATGTGCTTTAACTGCAGACTGTCAGCTTTAATTTGAGGGTATTTACATCCAAATCAGGTGAACGGTGTAGGAATTACAACAGTTTGCATATGTGCCTCCCACTTGTTAAGGGACCAAAAGTGATGGGACAATTGGCTTCTCAGCTGTTCCATGGCCAGGT
>CM040978.1:24679016-24707029 GCA_022985145.1 Pangasius djambal
CATCCTATGTAGAAGAGGCAATCTGAAAGAGATTAGTGACTGTAAAGTGGTAGTGGGAGAGAGTGTAGCCAGACAGCATAGGATGGTGGTGTGTAGGATGACTTTGATGGTCTGTAAGAAGAAGAGGTCAAAGATTGAGATAGAGAAGAAAACCAAGTGGTGGAAGCTGAAAAAGGAGGAATGTTGTGAGGACTTTAGACAGAAGTTGAGGCAGGCTCTGGGTGGGCAGGTAGTGCTGCCAGATGACTGGGAAACTACAGCAGAAGTGATCAGGGTGACAGGAAGAAAGGTGCTGGGTGTGTCATCTGGAAGGAAGAATGAAGATAAGGAGACTTGGTGGTGGAATGAGGAAGTTCAGGATAGTATCCAGAGGAAGAGGTTAGCCAAGAAGAAGTGGGACATGGACAGGACTAAAGAGAATAGACAGGAATACAAGGAGTTACAGCGCAGAGTGAAGAGGGAGGTGTCTAAGACCAAGCAGGAGGCATATGACGAGTTGTACACTAGGTTAGAGACTAGAGAAGGACAGAAGGACTTGTACAGGTTAGCTAGGCAGAGGGATTGAGATGGGAAGGATGTGCAGCAAGTTAGAGTTATCAAGGATAGAGATGGAAGGGTACTCACAAGTGAGGAGAGTGTACAGAGGAGATGGAAGGAGTACTTTGAAGAGCTGATGAATGAGAGGGAAAAAAGAGTAGAAGAGGTGACCTCTGTGGAACAGAAAGTAGATAAGATTAGAAAGGATGAAGTCAGGAAGGCTTTGAAGAGGATGAAAAGTGGAAAGGCAGTTGGTCCTGACGACATCCCGGTGGAGGTCTGGAAGTGTCTAGGAGAAGCAGCAGTGGAATTTTTAACTAGTTTGTTTAACAGGGTTTTAGAGAGTGAGAAGACGCCTGAGGAATGGAGACGTAGTGTATTAGTTCTGATCTTTAAGAATAAGGGTGACGTGCAGAGTTGCAGCAACTATAGGGATAAAGTTGATGAGCCATACAATGAAGGTATGGGAAAGAGTAGTGGAAGCTAGGTTAAGGTAGGTAGTGGAAATTTGTGAGCAGCAGTATGGCTTCATTCCCAGAAAGAGCACAACAGATGCAATTTTTGCTCTGAGAATTTTGATGGAGAAGTATAGGGATGGTTAGACGGAGTTGCACTGTGTGTTTGTAGACTTGGAGAAAGCGTATGACAGGGTGCCAAGAGAAGAGCTGTGGTATTGTATGAGGAAGTCAGGAGTAGTAGAAGTATGTCAGAGTGGTGATGGACCAATTGTCAGAGGAGGTCAGACAGGAGAGTCCTTGCACAATGATGTTTGCGGATGACATTGTGATCTGTAGTGAGAGCAGGGAGCAGGTGGAGGAAAACCTGGAGAGGTGGAGGTTTGCGCTGGAGAGAAGAGGAATGAAAGTCAGTCGTAGTAAGTGTGTGAATGAAAGGGAGGGAAGTGGAACAGTAAGATTACAGGGTGAAGAGGTGAAGAAGGTACAGGAGTTTAAGTACTTGGGGTCAACAGTCCAGAGTAATGGTGAGTGTGGGAAAGAGGTAAAGAAGTGAGTGCAGGCAGGTTGGAATGGGTGGAGAAAGGTGTCGGGAGTTCTGTGTGATAGGAAAATATCAGTGAGAATCAAGGGGAAGGTGTACAAGACAGTGGTGAGACCGGCCATGCTGTATGGTTTAGAGACAGTGTCACTGAGGAAGAGACAGGAGTCAGAGCTAGAGGTAGCAGAGCTGAAGATGTTGATGCTAGTGGGTGCAAGTTTTGAGGATGCAGAAGATAGGGATAGGTGGAGAGTGATGATTCGCTGTGGCGACCCCTGAAGGGAAAAGCCGAAAGGAGGAGGAGAAGAAGAAGAAGAAGAAGAAGAAGAAGACACTATTCTATTAACATATATTAAAATGCTAAACCTTTTACCCAATTAAAACTCCAATACTGTTCATTCATTGATTCTCCTTCAGTAAGTGCTCTATCCGGGCCCTATCCTATCCTATCCCGGGAAAATCCCGGGAACACTGAAGAATTATGAAGGGATGTGACTGTATTATGAGCTCCACCTGGTGGTTTAATCAATGAACTGCAACAGAGAATTTATGACCATCTCTTTTGTTTAATTTTTACGCTGCGGTATTAAACAGGAGAGAGGAGAATAACTTAAATCATGTAAATAATTTTAATTATTTATATTTACGAAGACATGAGTGTGTACTTTAAACATGGCGACACTGCAAACTGTTACTGAGTAAAATTTTAAATTCATGAATTGAATTGGCATAAAGACCAACCATTATTAATTTCTGTACAGCATGTAAACGAACAAGCAAACAGACAAACAAATAAAAATAAATTAACTGTTTCATATTTAATCAATAACTTTCAGTGTTGTATATGTGCACGTGCACAAACACACCACAGTCTCCACGTGCTGAAGCTCAGACCAATCAGAATTCCCCGTTACATTAGGTCCAAGCCAATCAGAGACGGTTTTGTTGCCGGGGTTTTTGCCAATCAGAGGTGAGCAGGGTGAAGCCAAGTCGAGGTAGTGTGTGTGTGTGTGTGTGTGTGTGTGTGAGAGAGAGAGAGAGAGAGAGAGAGAAATAGCTGTAACACCGTAATGACAAACTGTTTAAAGGAATAACGGCGCTCGTGTATAAACCGGAAACAATGTGACATGCTAAGAAACATTCTGACGCGCACGTGTTGGAGCCGACTTCCGCTCACGCGCACTGGTCAGGTCGGTAGAGCGCGAGCTTTCCACGCTCTTCCATACAAATGATCATAATGGCGAAGTGTGTGTAGAAGTGTGCAGAAGAAGAAGAAGAAAAAAAAAGTGTGTGGAAGTGTGTCAGCTGATGACCCGTATAACGGACACGCACGCGGGGACGATGCTGGGCTTTATTGGGGTTTAACTCGGGGTTTTTGTGTTTCCTGCTCTAACACATCTGTCAACTCATTAACAAGTGTGTTACGGCTGTGCAAGAAGATTAGATTTGATGTTAGTATGTGTGTTATTGTGCATTAATGAGTATTAGTGAGAATGTGTTAGTGTGCATTAGTGTGTATTAGTGAGAATGTGTTAGTGTGTGTATTTAAGTGTATATTAATGTGTGAGTGTGTGTTAGTGAGGATGTGTGTTCGTCTGAGTGTGTGCTCGTCGTGAGAGTGGAGCATGAAGTTTACATGGCTGTGTTGGGGTGTGTGTGAGGGTGTGTGTGTATGAGGTGTTAATATGGGAGGGGGTGTGTGTTTGTGTGTGTCAGAGTGTGTTACTATGTGTGTGTTTGTTAGTGTGCATGTGTTACAGCTGTTCGTTAGGATAAAATAAGTGTGTTTAAAAAGTGTGTGTGTGTTTGTGACTTGTCACTAGTTTCACTCGTTCCCTTGTTTTGTGCACTTCCTCTCTGGGTGTAGTGTGCACTTCTCCGTGTTGAGATGCCCAATAAGTCCAAACAGAGTGTGGGGAGTGTCCCGGCTCAGAGAGCCGCTCCGGACCGTGGAGAACCAATCCCAGAACCGGCACAGCAGGAGAACCGAGGGGATGATGACATCATCAAATCACCCAGTGACCCCAAACAGTACAGGTAACACCTCGGCTAGCTCAGCTGTGAGGGAGGAGTGAGGATAAATGAAGAGGTTAAACCGCAGAACAGGAACCAATGACCAAATAAGGACAGGGGAAGACAGGAAGTACAGTCAACTCTACTGATCTCAGTGCAGGACTCATGTTACAAGAAAAGTGAAGAATACAGATTATATTTCTTCTACATACACTCTCATATTCACACCTCACTGTCTGTCTCTGTCTGGCTGTCTCTTTCTGTTTCTGTCTTTCTTTCTCTTGGTCTCTCTGTTTATCTCTTTCTGACTCTGTCTATGTCTTTTTCTGTCTGTCTTTCTCTTTCTATCTCTTTTTTGTCTGTCTGTCTCTCTCTCTCTCTCTCTCTCTGTCTCTCTCAGGTACATAGAGTTGAATAATGGCCTTCGTGCTTTGCTAATCTCAGACTTTAGCAGCTCTGAAGGGAAATCAGATGAGGATGATGATGATGATGATGATGATGATGATGACGACGATGATGAAACAGAGGAAGAAGAAGAGGAGGAGGAGGAGGATGAGGATGATTCAGGAGAAGGAACAGATGATGGGTCAGAGGAAGAAGATGATGAGCAGGGCAGTGAGGATGAGGGGAAGGAGGTGAAGAAGAAGAAGAATTCAGAGAAACAGGTCAGTGACATTTCAAACACACACACACACACACCCCTAATACACACGTTAGGTCCCAGTAGTTCCACTACACTGCTACAGTTAACAAAGCACATAAAATGGATGCCAGTATGGCTAGCATATAAACTAACTTGGCTAGTAACACAGTGAGTAAGTTAGGGGTCTAGTAATGAGTCTGTTCATCCTTCTGTCCTTTTTGTCATTGGTGCATGTCAAAAATCTCACATTTGTAGACATCTAGGTGCTAGCCATGTTAACACAGAGAGAGACAAGAAACCATGACCAAATAAGGAATGTGGAAACCGAATAGGGTCAGATTTATGGGAGGTCTTTTCAGCATTTTTATTCCTGTGTGTGTGTGTGTGTGTGCACGCGTGTGTGAGACAGTCAGCAGCGGCCCTGTGTATCGGTGTGGGGAGTTTCAGCGACCCTGAGGACCTGCCGGGGCTCGCGCATTTACTGGAACACAGTGAGTGTATACATATCCACCTCGATATCGATATCACTCCATCTCTCACTCTTCCCTTCATCCTCTGTACAGTGTGTGTGTGTTTTCGTGTGAAAATGTGTGTGTCAAATTCTAGGTTTCTTAATGTGTAACTCTTTGCATCTCAGTGTATGTCTCTGTTTCTCGTGTGACTCTGCAGCTGTCCTTTCCGCTAGTGGTGGCACAAATATGAATTTTTACTCATAAAAAAGTAGTCAGTCAGACATCTTTTCCGTAGTTAAAGCAGGAGCTGTTTCAGAATGTTGTATTTGTGCAGCAAAGAGCAGTTCAGTTAAAGGCCGTACACAGGCTACACATCACATTCCCAACTTCAGGTAGTTTTTATCTTCAACAATGAAAATAAATAAATTGGTGTAATAAACATATGAACAAATTACATGTAATCTTAAAATGCGTACTATTCTGAAACGGAGAGCGTGCTGCACAGAAGCTCATCAACGTTGCACTCTTTATCGCTTGGCTTCTGGGACGTTTTTCCACCATGTTCAGCTCCAGCCTCAGTAGCATCCGAAAGCCAGTCTGGATCGGCGTCTTTGAGCCGGCATGCCTCGCTAATCTGACTGTAAACTAGCCGAGAGGGATTGAATAGTGACGCGCAACCAAAAGCCCTCTTTCACACAGCACTGGTCATGATGGAATTCACTCTGTCACTCTGTGTGGAGATTTTATTTAGCCTTAAATAACAACAATTCCAGGAGGAATTCCTTTGGGAAGTCTTAACAGTCCATTAATGCAAAAGAAAGTTAAGAAAAGGGAAAAAAGGACAGTCATGTGCAGTTGACTGTAGAATCTGTTTCACCTTGTGTGAAATATTTTCTAGGATCCTCATCCTGAGTGCAGTTCGAGTCCTCGGTGCATCTTTTTAGCATTTCCCTCTAGAGCCTTCTGTGCACGCTGTACTTCTGTGCATCTCTGGTGTAGCTCTAGCTCCTCTGGTTCATCTAAAATCCTCACTGCAGTTCCAGACCATTGCCAGATCTCTATCAATGGAACCAAATTACACGGGCTGTGTCCCAAATTATAAGATCATGTGTGACATATCGCTGTCTGTCTGTTTTTTTTTTTTTCGCTCTCTTTCTCTCTCTCGCTCTCTCTCTCTCTCTGTGTTAGTGGTGTTTATGGGCAGTGAGAAATATCCGCGTGAGAATGGATTCGATGCGTTCCTGAAGAAACATGGCGGCAGTGATAATGCCTCCACCGACTGTGAGAGGACTGTGTTCCAGTTCGATGTGCAGAGGAAGAGATTTCGAGAAGCCCTCGACAGGTACATCACTCGTGACTCAGAATAGTAACATACACTAAGAATTGTAAATGGGCTCAGAATCATAGAGTCAGAACTGTAGATTAGAGTCAGGATCATGGAATAGACTCAGGACCGTAGATTGGAGTCAGGACCGTAGATTGGAGTCAGGACCGTAGATTGGAGTCAGGACCGTAGATTGGAGTCAGAAATGTACGCTGCCAACATTGTGATGTGTTTATGACGTTTTTTTCCAGATGGGCTCAGTTCTTCATCTGTCCTCTCATGATCAGAGACGCCATAGAGAGAGAGGTGGAGGCCGTTGACAGCGGTGAGGAAACACACATCAGGCAGAGTGACTACACATTAGCATGTTATTAGTATATAATTAGCATATTATTAACAGTGACAGATAAATTATAAATTCAATAGCTCAGTGTGTGTGGCTCCGTGTTTTGAACTGACTTGGCTAAAAGATCATTTAATAATGTTTGGTGAGCAGCGAGTTAAAATGCATGTACACGGACTAATACAGCAACGCGAATGCGTTTATCATGTAGTGTGTTTGCGCCATTGACAGAAAACGTCGAGCAGCTGATATCAATTCCACTGTAACGTGAGACGCGCTAACATTCTCGCCACTGAAACTTAAGCGCAAGGTGATGGATGTGCTGTCCGTGTTATGTGCTTGGTTTTTTCGTCAGAATTTCCACATACCGACGTGTTCCTCATTCAGAAAAGATCCCTGCACGCTGTCTTAATCAGACTGAAAAACGTTTGTGTGTAGTGCAGCAGGAGGGTAATTAAAAAAAAACAAAAAATAAAATAAAATCTCAGACACAAGATCTGACCTCTCCACTCCTGCATTAGTGTAGCGCTTTACAAATCATATCATTTTTCAATACGGTTTATTATTATTAGTAACGTACTGAACCCAGGACACTGGATCTGGGGGAAAAAAAAACTAAAAATGAACAAAGGCTTGTGTGAGTGTTTTTTTGACTGTTCTGTTTCAGAGTATCAGTTAGCGAAGCCATCGGACTCACACCGTAAGGAGATGCTGTTTGGCAGTCTGGCTAAACCTCATCACCCCATGGCCAAGTTCTGCTGGGGTAACTGTCCACACCGGGCCATGTCTCAGTTACACAGCTGCTAACACGAGGAATATCAGGAACTTAACATATGCTACGGACTAATCCATTATGTAAATTACATCATGTAGTTTAACCCTGTGAAAGTGCTAATTACTGCTAGCGCCACTAAGGGATTTATGCTAACAGTAATGTGTATGCTAACTGCTTTGATCTGTGTGCTAGTTTCTCTTTCTTTGTTTCTTTCTTTTATTTATTATTTATGTCCTAAAAAATTCATTCATTTACGCACCAAAATTAGCAGTGCCAGATTCATAACGAGATTTTAGTATTATTGCAGTAAATACACTACAGTTCACAAATTTCTGCAACTGTGTGGTGTTTTTGTAAACAAACAAGGCTGAGAAAAGTGTACATTTTGGGTTGACCAAATCTTTGTCAAATAAAAAAAGAGACAAAAAATTTTATTACTTCATTATTGTTAGGTTTTTTGTGAAGAATATGTAAATTACCAGAAGAGGCAGATGCTGTAAGACTGTTGATTTGTTGTGTTCTTGTCAATGAGGTTAATGAGCATGCTAACATGCTAGCACGTAGCCATTAAATCTTTGATAAGTGACTGTGGAAACGAGACAGAATTATCCGGAACATCAAAATTTACCTCAGACATGCTTAATAAATTATTTTTTTAAAAGCCTAAAGTGACACTGTAACTCCACTTAGCATCAACTGCTAACCACAACTCCTGTGGGTTCTGCCATTTTGAGAAGCGTTAGCGTTGTGTCAGGGCTCATAAAAGTTTTTGTTGTTTGTTTTCTTTTTTTTTTTCATTCCTTTTTTCCTTTATTAAATTCCTTTCTTTCTTTCTTTGCTAATCTGCATTTCATACATGCTAACAGACCTGTTCTGAGATGTCTCAAATATTCTCATGAACATTGTACCCTAACGAGGTAATTTATTGTGTAAGGGAACGCACAGACTCTGAAGACGGAGCCGAAGAAAAACAAGATAAACGTGTACAAGCGTCTGAGAAAGTTCTGGAAGAGACACTACTCCGCTCACTACATGACGCTAGCCGTGCAGTCCAAAGGCAAGTATGCTAACACTACATCTCATTTCTGTTTTATACACTTCCCATTGTTCACTTCCCCTTGGTTAAAGGGCTGTTCTGCTTGAGTGAAGTGTCAAATTATATGCTTTATTAGCTAGCTATTTAGGATGCTAGCTAGTTAGCAAACCAGCTAGTTAGCATGCTATCTAATTGATAAACCAGGTTACTTGCATTCTGTGTACTTGTTTAGCTAACTGTTTAGTGACTCAGTTATCACTCTTGCTAGCTAGTTAATGAGTTAGTGAGCCATTACAAGTGTGTGAGGTAAGTGCACACTTTGTCCTAGGGTGCATGCAAAACTCTAACAGAATGCTGCTGTGTGTTTCCTTTTGTTTGTCCCTCAGAGACGCTGGACACTCTGGAACAGTGGGTCAGAGAAATCTTCAGCAACATCCCTAATAAGTGAGTAGCAGAAGTGCACTGAGGGCTGTAAGGACGTGACCGTGAGTGTAGTGCACATAAAAAAAAAAAAAGTAGTGAAACACACTGACGGAATTCCAGATGATAATGTCATCATGGCTGTTACAGCAGCTGACCAATCAGCAGCTTTGCTTTCCTCTTTCTTTGCTTCATGTTTTTTTTAAATTGCTTTCTGTTTTTTTGTTCATTTCTTCCTTTCTTTTCCTTCTTTCTACTTTTTCCATTTCCTACTTTTGGTCTCTTCCTTTTTTTTTTTTACTTTCAACATGTTTATTTTTCTTTTCTTAACTTTCTTTTTTTCCTTTCTTTCTGTTTGTTTGGTTCTTTATTTCTCTTCTTTTTGTTCTTTCTTTCTTAATAATAGTAATGATAATAGTAATTGTGTTAATAATAAAGTGTTTGATGTTCCAGTGGTCTGCCCAGACCCGACTTCTCTCACCTGCTGGAGCCGTTTAACACTCCAGCCTTCAGCAAACTGTACCGAGGTAAAGGAGTGTGGGCGTGTCCCAATCCACACACCCAAATCACAACCATTCACGCTGTCTTTTCACCATTTTTCATAAAACCACACATTTAAGAAACATTACATTATTTCTGTGTGTGTGTGTGTGTGTGTTGCAGTTGTACCTGTGAGAAAAGAACACTCCCTCACCATCACATGGGCATTGCCCCCTCAGGAGAAACACTACAGGTGAGTTCACTTGAGTAAAAGTTTTACCTGGGCTAACTATGCTAAGCTATATTATCTGGGATCATTAACTTGAGTTAACTTACCTGAACTCATTTACATGCTTACCTGTCCTGCTTACCTGTCCTGCTGTATCACAGTTTGGCCCAGGTTAATGACTTAGACTAATTCACATGGGCAAAAATACTTGGGATAATGAAGAGCCACTGATGTACCTGGGCTGATGTATGTGTTCATACTACCTGTGTGTGTGTGTGTGTGTGTGTGTGTTTTGTAGAGTGAAGCCGTTACATTATCTCGCCTGGCTCATCGGTCATGAGGGAGTCGGCAGCATCCTGTCTCTTCTCCGGAAGAAGTATGTCTTTCTCACTTGTACACCCTTTCATTCATTACACCTTTGTTGTGTACATTAATGTGTGGGTGTGGGTGTGTAGGTGCTGGGCACTGGCTCTGTATGGAGGTAACAGTGAGACTGGGTTTGATCAAAACTCCACCTACTCCATCTTCAGCATCAACATCACACTCACTGACCAAGGCTTCCAGAACTTCTACCAGGTCTGCACTACATAGGGTACACTACATAGGGACACTACATAGGGTACAGTGAATAGGTACATTACATAGAGTAGACTGCACTGGGACACTATATAGAGTACAGTATATATTTATAGCCTACACAAGGTGTAATTAAGGGTGTACTTAAAGGTGCATTTGGTGTAGTTAAAGGTGTAGTTAAAGGTGTATTAGGTATAATTAAAGGTGTAATTAAAGGTGTATTAGGTGTAATTAAAGGTGTAATTAAAGGTGTAATTGGTGTACAGGTGGCTGATCTGGTGTTTCAGTATGTCAAGATGCTGCAGCGTCTCGGCCCTCAGTGCAGGTGAGAAACGTCCTTTTATCACATGTTCTTTTGTGGTCACGTGACAGACACGCACATGTATGTAATCAGTAACGTCAAAATTCTGTTCTGTAATTCTTTAACACTGATCAAAATTTTATGCAGAATTTATGAGGAAATCCAGAAGATCGAAGCTAACGAGTTCCACTACCAGGAACAGGTATACTAATTAGCATGTATACATTAGCATTAGTGTAATGGTTTTGTTATTAACATTAACAGTAGCAATAACAGCGTGTGAATAATGTAAAGTAGTGATTTTTTTTTTTTTTGGTATTAGCATTAATGAAATGTGAAAAGTTCTTTTATTAATGCTAGCATTTATGTTAGCATTATCGGTGTGGAAAAAATGACAGATCTTTTATTCATTAGTGTTAGCTTCAGCACTGTGTGTTGTTAGCTGGAAATGTTAGCTTTTAATATCATTATTACAAGCATCATCAGTGTGAATGATGTAATCGAGCGTGTGTATGCGTGTAGACGGATCCGATCGAGTACGTGGAAGACGTGTGTGAGAACCTGCAGCTGTTTGCTAAAGAGGATTTCCTGACAGGAGATCAGCTGCTGTTTGAGTTTAATCCTGAGGTAAACACAAATTAGCAATCTAATGCTAACATAACAATTTGTTAAAGCTGGGTAGCCTGCGTTAGCTTGCTAATAACCAGGATGTGTAGCTAAAAGTGCTAATAGATATCACTAATTACCTAACACTACACTGCATTTTGTTTCTCTTTGTGCATCAGGTGATCGGCTCTGTCCTAAATCTCCTGACTCTAGATAACGTGAACTTGCTGCTGCTGTCTCCGGAACATGAGGGTCTCTGTCTTCTGCAGGAGAAGTGGTTCGGCACTCAGTACAGCGTCGAGGGTGTGTGTGTGTGAAAGTTACTGTGGGGATTAACAGACTGCAGTAAAAAAAAATGACAGTGCTGCACTAATTTGTCACACTGTCTAATGCACTAGTGAACGGCTGAGGAGGGAGCCACAATATATTTGCTGAATGAGTGAACAGAAGATTCACTGACTCAGTTGATTCACTGAATGAGAAAGTAATGCATCTTGGTTGTGATCAGAAAGTTTCTCAGACTAATTCAATTCACTGAACGTGAGGCAAGTGAATCCCGAGCATGATGAAAAGATTTGTTGACTCAATTGATTAACTGAAAGAGAGAGAGAGGTTAATCTCGGCCATGACCAAAAGATTCACTGACACATTTGATTCACTGAATGGGAGAGTAATGAGTCTTGGTTGTGATCAGTAAGATTCGATTGATTCGACCAGGGTGTGTGTTTAAGCGCAGGGTGTGTGTGTTAGCATAGAGTGTGTTAGAATGCTAACGTAGTGTGTTAGAATGCTAACGTAGTGTTGTGCTGCAGATATCCAGCAGCAGTGGAGAGATCACTGGGCCTCAGACTTCGAACTAAACTCAGACTTCCACCTTCCTGCTGAAAACCAGTTCATTGGTGAGATATACCCCCCCCCCCCCCCCCCGCCCCACACACACACACACACACACACACACACACACACACACACGCACAGCCTTTATGCTCACAATGCTGTGTGTTTTGTTCTCCTCAGCAACGGACTTTACGCTAAAACCCTCGGACTGTGAGGACACAGAGTTTCCTGTTAAAGTCGCAGACACTGATCGAGGGTGTGTGTGGTACAAGAAGGACAACAAATTTAAAATCCCTAAAGGTGTGTGTGTGTGTGTGGCTTTTAGGGAATCAAATGTGCCTTAAGTACCCTTAAACCTATAGTAATTTGTAATAATCTTCTAAAAAAAAAAAGAATAAACAGTTTGAACCAATCACGATCTGATATGCTAAAATATGTTAATTACAATAGAATAAAGATGTCCTGACTGGAAATGTTTAGCTTCAGAACCTGCATGCTAAGCTGTCTTGCTAGCTAGCTAGCTTAGCTAATGTTAGTGCTGTACACACGGTGGTTGTCATGGTAGTTTAAGGTTGTATTCTGACAGGTTTAAATAAATCAGCGTGAAAATGAGGAGGTAAATTGAAATTCTGGTAATGTGAGCTAGTGTACTAGCAGTTAGCTAACCACTACACTAGCTAAGTTAGCTAATGTTCTAGAAAAGTACAGAACCCAGAGTCAATCTCTCTCTCTCTGTCTCTCTCTCTCTCTCAAACTCTCTCTCTCTCTCTCTCTCCCTCTGTGTGTGTGTTAGCCTACGTGTGGTTCCATCTCATCTCCCCACTGATTCAGAAGTCCCCTAAGAAGTAAGAATGCAGTTTTTCACAGCTTAAATGTTTTTATAATGAACATATGTTCACGTCTTCACTGTCTCTCTCTGTCTCACTCCGTCTGTCTTGCTCTCTGTCCTTCAGTCTGGTTCTGTTTGACGTGTTTGTGAACGTGCTGCTGTATAACGTGTCGGAGCCAGCGTACGAGGCTGACGTGGCTCAGCTCGAGTACAAACTCTCAGCGGGGGAACATGGACTCGTCATCAAGGTCAAAGGGTTCAACCATAAACTACGGGTGAGAGACCCACACACACACACACACACACACACACACACACACACGGTCAGCTCTTCTAGAACGTTCCAGTCGAATTCTACATCATTAATGTGTAGCAGATTTAAATTGTCATCTCTTCTGTCTCCTCCTTCTTTCTGTTTTCCTTTTCATATTGATGATCGTTTCCTTTCTGTTCTTCTTCATTTGTCTGTTCTTCTTCTTCCTTATCGCCTGTACGTTATTCTTTTTTCTTTCTTCCGCACCGTTTTTTTCTTCCTCATAGTTATCTTTAATCGTCTTCAGGCTCATCATCTTCACGCTCTTCCCATACATCTGCATTTTCTCTTTTCCATTTCTCTTCCACCTCCTGGTCTTTTTCCTCTCTTTGTAAACGTTAAGAAATGAACTCGACCTTGACCTTGATTTGTATGTGATGTTTGCTGTGCAGCTGCTGTTTAACCTGATCGTGGATCATCTGGCTGATTTCTCAGCACCGCCGGATGTCTTCAGCATGTTCACAGAGCAGCTGAAGAAATCTTACTTCAACATCCTGATAAAGCCAGAGAAACTTGCCAAGTGAGTGTGTGTGTTCACTCTCCAACACACACACACACACACACACACACACACACACACAAACTACAAGTCCTGATACTCACTGGTTATGTTTAGTAGCTCAAATCGGTAAGGGTTAGGGAGGGACTGAAGGAAAATGGTGTTAAAGCAGATTTTAGTTTATTTATTTCATGCTAGTTAGAGTGTGAGATAATGTAATGAGATTTAAAGCAAACAAGCTGACTATAAATCACAAATCCCAAAATGACCAGTAGCATCTCTCAGAGAAGCGAGATCATGTAATAAGCTAGACGATATCTGTAATGATCTGTGTGTGATGATGGTGGTGTGTGTGTGTGTGTGTGTCTGTGTCCAGGGACGTGCGCTTGTTGATCTTGGAGTCTGAGCGGTGGTCAGTGGTGCAGAAACACCAGGCCGTGGTGGAGGGGATCAGTGTGGACGAGCTTATGGAGTTTGTGCACAGCTTTAAGGAGGAGCTTTATGCTGAGGGACTGTTGCAGGGGAACCTCACGTGCACGGTATACACACCTATCACGATACGTTCTGATTGGCTGAGAGTAGTAGGGATGATGGCAAATAGGGTGTGGCTTAATAGCAGGTTCCATATCGTTAATCTGTTAGTCATTAAGAACTGATTATACGTAATATACCGATTAGACTTCGTTGTTAGACAAGCAAAGACAGGGCAACTGATCCATCCCATAATATACACATATACTTCATGTGGTTATGAAGACCATCCTCCAAAATTCAGAGACAATTATTCAGAGAAACAACTGAGGTAAAAAGTAACTCTGTGGTGCTTCCACCACCATGCGTAACACTGTTCTCAGGCACGATGTATACACCTTCAGCAATCCGGGTTTTTCACGAGCACTGAGTAGGTTTGTCATTGCGTCGCTGTTCCAGCCACCACATGAGTTGTACCATAACTATGTGGGTGGAGCTAGAAACAGTGCAGGCTACTGATTGGGTAGTGACTAGAGGACAATATGGCAAAGTGATCTTCAGTAGAGTAATAACTCATTATCTCTCTCTCTAAGCTTATTTTTTATAGGAGAATAAAAAAAATTATTTTATCAGAAAGGTTAACTAATGAGTTTATTTACACTCACTGATGTTTTCTCGTTGCTTGGTTTTACATTTCTTATACCTGACCCACATAAAAACCTGTAATGATTTCAAACAGGTTTTAGTTAAAATATACTTTACTGTATACTATACATGTCTACTACATACTATGGTCCCTATCTAGTGCACTACACACATACTGGAATGCAGTTATTAGAATGCCAACACAATGTTTTTTGTTATTTGCACTAAAATGTCTCTGCAATTTGCCTGAACATGAAACTATTGGCACCCTCCACTACACGTTTCTCTGTAGTTTTATCATCATGACGTATACAGTGTGTGTAGGTGTGTGTGTGTGTGTGTGTAAAAACCATGTGTGTTCATCTTATCTGCAGGAGGCCGTGGACTTTCTGAACTACCTCACACAGTGAGTAACGTCTGTACATTTTATATGTGTGTTATTAAAGTTAGACTGCTATGTTCAGTGTATTCAGGTGGCAACGTGTGTGTGTGTGTGTGTTTCAGTAAACTACAGTACAGGAAGTTGTCAGCAGAAGTTCCTGTTCAGTTCAGGGTGGTAGAGCTGCCACAGACACACAGTGTGTGTAAAGTGAAATCACTCAGTAAAGGAGACGCGAATTCCGAAGTCACTATTTATTACCAGGTACAAACACGGTTATTATTATTATTATTATTATTATAATTAATTATTGTTGTTGTTGTTGTTATAAGACAATAATTTACAAAAATTAAATGTGAAATGGTTATGTAGTTACAGTCATGCTGAAATTCAGTTCTCTTCATCTTTATTGTTATTGTGTTTTCAGTCTGGAGCAAAGAACCTGCGAGAACACACACTGATGGAGCTGCTGGTGGTGAGTGTGTGTGTGTGTGTGTGTGTGTGTGTGTGTGTGTGTGTTTTTGTGATGATGTCATAATGCACGTTACAGCAGCCTCACATTCAGTGGTCTCTATGCCTCAGTAAGGGAGGTGTGGCCTATGTTACTCAGTCCTAGTCAAGAAGGAGGAGCCTTTGTGAGTCAATGCTAATGAAGGAGGCATGGCCTCTGAGTCATCATTAAGGAAGGAGGCAGGGCCTCTTTGAATTAGTGCCAATGAAGGAGGTGTGGACTCTGTGAGTCAGTACTAAGGAAGGGGGTTTGGCCTCTGTGACTTAATCTCGGTGAAGGAGGAAGGGCTTCTGTGTGCTAATAAAGGGGGCATGGCCACTGTGTCAATAAAAGAGTTATTTTCTCTGTGCCTCAGTCTCAGTAAAGCAGGCGTGGCCTCTGTAAATCTCAGTATTAATCTGTTTATTGTTTGTGTGTTACAGATGCACATGGAGGAGCCGTGCTTTGACTTCCTCAGGACGAAAGAGACTCTGGGGTGAGTCCCAGTTCAGATCTTTCCCTCCTCCCTCATGTTCTCTTGTTCTTTTACACGTGCGTCTCGTTTGTCCTGCAGGTATCATGTCTACCCCACCTGTAGAAACACCTCCGGCATCCTCGGCTTCTCCATCACCGTGGAGACGCAGGCGACCAAGTTCAGGTGAGTCTCTGGGTCAGCAAGGGCAGGGCTTAATCAGCCAGTCAGCTATTCACAAACATTATCATGTGACTTCGCCGTACTGATTAACAGAAGGTAATAACAGTATTAACTGATGTAGCATTTAGTGGCTTGGTGGTGTCATTTTGTTGGTAAAATCGGTAAAATGAGATTGTGTGTGTGCGTGCGTGTGTGTGCGTGTGCGCGCGTAATACAGTACGGAGCATGTGGAGATGAAGATGGAGGAGTTCCTGCAGAGCTTTGGTGAGACGCTGGCGGCGCTGACTGATGATGCATTCAGGAGTCATGTGACCGCGCTGGTGAAGCTGAAGCAGTGTGAGGACACACACTTAGGGGAGGAAGTGGAGCGACACTGGAACGAGGTCATCACCCAACAGTACGTCTACGACCGACTCCACCAGGAGGTCAGTGTCTCTCTCATACACACACACAAAATCCTGTATTACCTTACAGTTTGTATGTGTGTGATAACTGTGTATTTGTGTGTGTCAGATCGAGGCTCTGAAGCTGATCAGTAAAGCTGAGCTGATCGACTGGTTCCTGCAGCACAGATCTCAGATTAGCAGGAGACTCAGTGTGCATGTAAGTGATGTTATAACATAGTTATAAATAAGTAATACCCTAAAGTTGATTATTTTCTTATAAAACCATGTTTCCTACTGTGTATTCCTCTTACATAGCAATTGACCAATAATTACAAATTTTATTAACTAAAGAACAACATGTCATACAGGAAACAAGTTAGTTTCAGTTGTCACTTATGTTATAGCAGCTATAAACAGTCGTTCCCTCACCATCCTCTCTTTTTTTCTCACTCTTGAAGTTAATAAGACAAAAAAACACAGCTAGTCTGAGAAACCACATAAGTGTAAACTCCTCGGTCCTGATAATGTCAGAAAACTTAGTTACAGATTTACTCCTGATTTGTTACTAAGTACTGACACTGGAGACTCCTTCCGTAAATGTTACATAAATGTCTCCTAACATGTTTTCAAATCTGTATATTATTAGTGGAGCATCTTGTACAAGTCCCTGTGAATGAGCTGTTGTTATAGAAACAATAATGCAAGCTCCACCCCCAAGCAGTAGCAGATCTGGGAGGAGGCGGTAACATGACCCATTCATTAGACAGGGGTCCATTTAAAGGAGTTCTGGATTAACGTCTGCTGTATTTCACTCAGAGAAGCCTGTGCAGTTTTATTGCAGATGTAAAAAAAATAAAAATAAACACTGAATCATTTAGGAGTGTAAACTGTAAATGGAAACGATCCTGAATGGACATGCCAGTTACCTCTAGGTCCTGATGTGTATAACATGTTAATGAGATTTGCTTTGTTTTGATTGAATCTGTGATTGATTTGACAGGTGGTGGGATTTGGGCCACAGGAGAATGACCCCCCAGCTGAGGAGGAGCTGGAGACGTCTCAGTACGGCGAAGTGTCCAAACTGGCGTTCCTCTCTCCGTCACATACACTCCCCTCCGACATCATCATCACCGACATCAGAGCTTTCACACACACACTCGCACTGTATCCATACCACAAAGTCCTCCAGTAAACACACACAGTGTACATACATGAACCTCAGCTCTGAATGCACACACTTGGCTGTGAGGACGCTTGTCCTGACAAGGAAAAGTGCTACTTTACAACAAAGACTTTCAACCATCTTGCTCGCTCTCTCTCACTCTCGCTCTCGTTCTCGTTCTCTCAAGGGTGCCGATATATTTGCTTTGTGTTGCTGAGTGATGTGGTACATGCTGTCCTGTATGACGTTTATTCACATCATTATAGAAAGTTTTTAAAATGATTAGAAAATGTTAAGTAAAATCCTGAACATGGTCAATTTAATCCTCATTGCTACATCTCGTCTGATATGTGTAAATTGTGTAGTGGGTAAACGTGTAGTCCAGGATTTCTTTGGTCTGACTTTTATTGGGTTTAATTTTAAACACAGATTAACAAATCACAAGTTAACACCTTGAGCTGGGATTTGTTCTGATTGTCCAACCAGGCAACCAGGTCGCTCTTGAGATCAACCATTTTTCATAAAAATGTTTGGATAGAGTTTATAACGGTTGCTTTGCCTCCTGTCACTGAACCACTTATGTGAAATGTTAGAGCTCCAGAGGAGACATGGTGCTGATGCTTGACGGAGACGAAGTCACTGGATTCCAGCTGAGAGACTCAGGAGTTAGAGAGAAGATCAGAAGTCCTGATTTAATCTGAATAAGTGAATGACGATGCTTCTCCTGCTTTGCTGCTGTGTTCATTAAACTTTTACTAACACTACGCTACATGACTCTGATTTCTATCATCGACATGAAGAGCCTCCTGTACTGGTTACTCTTCTCTCTGACCTGCCACTCCTGCGGTAGGACTGAGAAACAAGAATGAGGTCGGGGATGTCAGGGAGCTTCCCGTCAATCTGATGCTCTTTAACGCTCAGAAATGTCATTTTCTTCCTAATATTTTAGTCTTGGCCAGTTCCCAGCCTCCCCCAGTCAGCGCTCTCCTGTCATACGACAGGGTGAAGGCTAATGTGTGCTTCCACCCGAGACACATCAAGGCAACCGGATCTTTTTGAACTGCTGCTCATGCCGTGACGCTGAGCACAGTCTCTCACACACACACACACACGGAGGAAAGCGCTATTCGCCCTCTTCCACATGAACTCTCAGACACCTGTGATTGGGAGGGAGTGTATGATAACAGATGACTGTGGCCTTGTCTGTAAAAGTCCACTGTATTCATTTTATGTCACCGAATGGATATGAATTAATTTAGGTGCTCACAGACGGAAATACACAGCATTGTCTCAGAGAACTAAGCTTATGTAGCATGACTAAACTTCAATAAATAAGTAAATAAAATAAAATTTAAAAAAAATTGTGAAATTCCTTTTTTGAGTCACTTCAAAAAGATTCATTCAAAAGGATTCATTCATACCTCTGCTCCACTGTTGCCCTCTCTCTCTCTCTCTCTCTCTGAGAGAGTGTGTGTGTGTGTGTGTGTGTGTGTGTGTGTGTGTGTGTGTGTGTGTGTGTGTGTGTATCAGAGCGTGAGATTGTCCATGTTCTTGCTACTGGTTCCTCTGAAACATCTTTCATCACAATGGAGTAAGAGCAGCAGCTGGATTTAACACAACACAACACATGATGATGATGATGATGATGATGATGGTGGTGGTGTGATGGAGTTCCCTCCTGAGAAGGCAAAAGCTGTTAGACAGGAGAGGATTTGGATTTACTGACAACTAATAATCAGGTAAAATCAAAGGAAATGTTAATATATGTAAATTAATTCATATAAGTTCATTTTATTTTGGTTTATGGTCGGATGATGTTTACATCTGGTTTAATCTTAATGAACACATATCTTCACATGCTAAATTTAATCACATAGATTGTGGAAATGTCAGGGTGGCTGGGATCCGGAGTGTGTGTGTGTGTGTGTGTGTGTGTGTGTGTGTGTGTGTGTGTGTGTTAAATGCCTTTGCTGCAGAATGAATGTTGTATGGAGTGTGTTTTCTTACACAGGAATCCCATGTTAGAGTGAACATGTCCACCACACACACACACACACACACGACAGGTGAGATTGTTATATAAAAACAAGTTTAGAGTTTTTATGCAAGTTTATGCAAGTGAAAATGTGAAGTGCAGAAAAAAAAACATTCGGAAGTAAATCAATTTGTGTCAATTTGTGTCACAAAAACATGGTTGTGTGTATGTTTTCCTGCTCACACACAGAGCGTGTGTTAATGAGCTGATGATGTCACACAGATGTGTATTAGAATAGAATATTTTTTTTCTAAAACAGATCAGCAGGTTATTCTGCTCCTCCATCACACACATGCTGTGTGTGTGTGTGTGTGTGTGTGTGTGTGTGTGTGTGTGTGTGTGTGCGCTCACTGGTTAAATGCAGCTCTGTGATGGAAAAGTAATGTATTTCGGAATAGCGTGTGAATAATTGAGTGTCTCAGGCGGTGGTGTGTATAAATATTCATCTCTCAGCTTCGACATTCATTCACAATTCATTACAAAGTCGTTCTTGCTTGTCAAAAAAAAAAAAAAAGCAAATTAAAACAAATATTAATATCAATGTTATTGGTCTGCCCTGCCCTGAACATGCAGAATGTGTTCCAGGAATCACATGAACTGAAGAACAGCTGCATCGCTGTGTGTGTGTGTGTCATGATAAACATGTTTTGGTGTGCAGATCTCTGAAAGAATCCTGAACGGTTCTATGTAGAACTCTAAATCAGGGTTCTACAGGGTTCTGCTAACAACCGGAGTGTGGAAAGTGTATCCTGCAAGGGGCTGAATATGATAGAGGGATGAATAAATTCTGGACTGAGACATGTGAACATGTGACATCAGACTGTGTGTGTGTTCAGGTGTTGATGGAGGTCAGATGAGCGCTGGAACTGTGGTGATCTCAGGAGGAATTGTAGCTGCTGGGATTCTGCTGTGTATCATCACTGTGCTGTGTTACTGCAGACTGCAGGTACACACACAAACGCGTCTCCCTCCAGCACTAATCTACAATAAAATAATCCCACATTAAAGACAATGATTCAAATTCAGTCTGTTATTTATTTTATGTAATGTGTTTATTGTGTGTGGTTGTGTTTGTGTAGCGTTTTTGCTGTAAGTGTGATGTCCCAGAGTCAGTCACTGCTCCGGTGTTGGACACGCATCCTCGTATTCGCTGTGACGTGTGCAGTGTGGACGGAGTCACTGGCACTCTGCTGCCATTGACCTTTGACCCCAGTGCGACCCACAATTGCTGGCGCACCTGCTCACCATACTATCGCATTGACGCCGTGCGTAATGGGAACATGTGGCTCGCTGTCACTCACCGAGAGCCGCGTGAGGGAGTTACTGCACTCGGCACGGCGGCCATGATGAACTTCTACACCAACACACACACCGTCAGCACCGATGTCTGACCTCTGACCTTTTTTTTTAACAGCTGTGACAATGTCATAAGCTGTCTCAAATCAGTTTTGTTTGTTTGTTATATCATTTGTATATATTTGTGTTTTTCATTTTGTTCTGTGGTTTGAAAATATTTTGGTTACTTTCCCTGGTCTAAGGTGCACATTAGAGTAGTGATAGGACACCAAAAGAGTTTCTTAATTAACTTTTTTTTGAGCATTTTGATGGATTCATTCTCTCACCTTTTGTTCTCTGGGCTCATGGCTGCAGCATGGTTCCGGGGGTGGGGTTTAAGAGATACGCGACCTTCCTGTTCCCCATTTTATACTATCCTAAGAGGATTATGGGTAGTGTAGGCTTAGTCTACTTAATGTGTTTGAACGGGGGGGGGTTAGGTCATCATTCATTTTTGGTTTATTATATTTACTTGGAATATGGTTTATGAAAATGTGTTAGTTAATATAAATTTTGTGCTCGTTGTTGAGTAATATTGATGTTAAAATGATTTAAACACATGCATGGACATTTAACACTAAAATGCTTATGTATCTAATTTTTGTTTCCCCTTTGTGTTTATATTGGTTTAAACCATTCGCTATAAAGGGATCCTCTTGCCTGATTGAGGTTGTTGTTTGGCTGAAACACCTCCGTGAGGAGGGTCACAGCTGGTGGTTTATTGAGTGTTTATGCTATGATTTTGAGACAATAAATCTCCTGTCGTAATGCAAGCAGTGTCTCCTGCCTTTTCTACGGTCACATTCTCACAAGAGCTTATCGTTAATTTGATCAGCCAATTGCAAACAACGCTACAATAGTTTACCTGATATTTAATAGCTTGCTAGCAAACTTTACTAGCCACTTATCATCAGAGCTGACATCTGTGCTAGGTACCTACCAGCACATATTTTGTGTGTGTGTGTTACATGCACAGCAATAATTTACACGATATATCCATAAACAGCTTTAATAAAACGAATATTGACAATTACACACTGCGAGAGACTCTCAGATCACACACATCATTCCACATTCACGGTTAGCTTCAGGCTAGCTAAAGCCAGCTAAAAGGAAAGTGGTTCTCAGTTACACTACTCTGCTCTCTGGTAACTTAGTTTAACTGAGTTTAGGTTTAGTCTATTATTGATCAGACCCATTCCTTCAGTAATACCTGTATCCTGAACGACAGTTTGCACACACACACACACGCGCATCAGATTTCAAATTAGTGTCTTAATGTCAGTAAATAACTGTTGTATTTTTTTTTTTTTTTAATTAGTTGATCTTGTTTTAGTTCTTGTAACATGTTTAACAGGTCTCATGGAGGGTGTGGTCAGGTCACCTAAATAGTTCTTCAAAAGTGAAACTTTCTTCTTTTTCTTCTGTAGAAGTCAAACTGCGTGTGTTTTTTTTTTTTTTTCATTTGTATATAGTGTGGCACCGCTCTGCTCTCTGAGGTAGGACAATCCTCTGTCACTAATTCTGTTTAATATGTATCTGTCCACAGTAATTACAGTCTGCTGTTCATTACTGCCAAAGAAAAGCGAGAAATCTGGTTTTTGCAATTTAATAATCTGTTTCTTCATATTGTGAAGTGTTTGTGTCATAAGGTTTTTATCTAGTAATTATGGAACAATATGTAATGTGTGTTAGCACCTTGAAGTTGACCATTCTCCTATAACAGCACATCCCCAAGTATTTTATTCTTTTTATACTACAGCAATTTGCCAACAATTGACACATCATGCTTTTTATCCATTTATAGTTACATTTAACATTTAGCAGCTATAAACAGTGAACGAGCTGTTACTACAGAAACGATGATGTATTAGAATGAGCGCATTAATGTAAACCTCTGATTCGTAGCTGCACCATTGTCAGAGCCGCTGTTATAGAAAATAAATCAGCGTCTCCTGATTTGAGAATTCATGTGGCAATACAAGCAACTATTATATGTTTTTAGCATAGGCCTGTTAATAAAGCCCAAATTATCAATGCAATTGAGATGACAGTAATAACAGAAACTAATCAGACTTTTTGTGCTACATTTTCAGTGAGCAGTGTTGTGTGTCTGTGTCTGTCTCTCTTTGTCTCTGTCATGTAATGCGAGTTGAGACAGATGCCAATGCAATAAAAGCGTTTTAATAAAGAGAGACAGGCAGACAAATCCAAAATGTGAATCGAAATTGTGAACAGTAAACTGGCAGTGTTCAGGCGATCACACAGAATAAAGGCTTGGTATGCAAAGGCGACAAAACACTGAACAATACTTTGCGTAGGACAAGGACACGCGGGGAGTTTAGATATACTAACTAATCAAAAAGGCAAAATGCAAAGAGGTGAGACTAATTATGACACATTTTGGAGACACCAAATGATAATACAGGGGAGGACACAGGACATGAAACAAAAACACACGTGACAATGTAAACAAAGACATGACAACATGGCAGTGCGCAGTTTGGTGCTGCAGGCTGAATGCACGCTGAGCGCTTCTGTACACAGCGCTCGGTCCATGAGGGGGAGGTTCCTGACAGTATCTTTCTTTCTGTCTCTCACTGTCTCCCTCTATAGATAGATAGATAGACAGAATCCAGGAAGTAACTGCACTGTACTTCGGTAATAATGGTAGAGGTGGTAAAGGTTTGGTATAATACACAAAGTTTCCAGTAAAACAGAATGTTTCAGACAAAAGTCCTACATCAGCTGTGTAAGCTGTTTAGATAGATACATTGCCAAAAGTTTGTGGACACCTGACCATCACACCCATATGTGCTTCACTTTGAAAATCACATTTCAAAACCATGAGCATTAATATGGAGGAGTTGGTTCCTCCTTTGACTCCAATCTTCCAGTAATCCACCAAAAGGTGTTCAGTGGGGTTGAGGTCAGGGCTTTGTGCAGGACACTTGAATTCTTCCACTCCAACCTTGGCACACCATGTCTTCATTCAGCTTGCACTGTGCACAGGGGCATTGTTGTGCTGGAACAGGTTTGGGCCTCTTAGTTCCAGCGAATGAGAACTTGTAATTCTACAGCATACAAAGACATGCTATACAAATGTGTGCTTCCAAATTTGGTGACACTTTGGGAAAGAAACACATATGTGTGTGATGGTCATGTGTCCATAAAGTGTAGATGATGGATGACACACAAGGCACATGGCTACCAAGCCACTAGCTTGCACTTAAAATTGAGAACCATCGCCTGACACCGATGCAGCACAGGGAGTAGAACCTAATCCAGGTAGTCCCTATACTGTAGGATTCCTTGGCGATAGGTCAGATCATAACCCAGTGTCATAACCCTCTACATTAACCCTCTACATGAAAAAAGGTACCTGTCCACTCCCATGCCCTTCCCCAATGGTGATCAGTGGTTATAGGTCCTATTTTTTTAGCTCATCAGAGTGTACATTGAATGCTGAGGGCAGAATGAAACCTGCTGCAATTACTCTTTCCAGGTGAGGGAAAATGAAACTTGAATGAAATCAACAGCTCAACAAGAGCTATTTAAATTTCCAGGAAGGCAATTACAGAAACATAATTGTCACCACCACTCACGATGCCGTTATTTAAAAAAAAAAATTATTTCCAGTCTCTTTCAGATCTTCACAATGAGTGTGATAAAGTCTCGGCTGTCCAAGCAGCAGGAGATGAAGTTGTGTTCTCTACTTGGTTACACTTGGTTGCACAGCTTCAACAGTAACCATAACAGGCCCCACTGTTACTGTAGCATATAATAACTCAGGCCACATTTTCACAGCATCCAAACATCCCTGTTCACAAAACACTCCATGCCCATGAACCCTCCCCACCTTTACCCCAAGAAAAAACTATTAACAAATTAACTATTAAAACTATTAACTAAACAAATATATTTTCAGCATAGACTTAAACAACGCGAACACTAATTGGAAGGCTTTTCCATAACTGTGGGGCTCTGTAAGAGAAAGCTCTGCCACCTGCTGCAGCCTTCATTGTTCAAGGTACCAACAAAAAACCTGCACCTTTTGATTGATGGAGGCATGGTAGATCATAAAAGACCAAAATTTCAGATTGGTACTGTGGTGCGAGACCATTCAGTGCTTTATAGGTTAATAGTAGTATTTAATAATCAATGCAAAATTTGATTGGGAGCCAGTGTAGTGTGGATAAGATAGATTATATGTGGTCATATCTTCTGGTTCTAGCAAGGACTCTGGCTTTTGCATTCTGGAGAAACAGGAGCTTGTTTATGCACCTACTGGAACATCCAGACAGCAAGGCATTACTATAATCCAACCTATAGGTAAAAGAAGCATGAACTAGTTTTTCTGCATCATGTAGTGACATTATAGTTCTTATCTTAGCAATATTTCTGAGTTGAAAGATGCCTATTCTAGTAATATTATCTACATGAGCTTCAATTGAAAAACTGGAGGCAATAAACATACCAAGGTCTTTTACTGCTGCACATAATGAAACAGAAAGGCCATCCAGAGATACTGTGTAATCAGAAAGCTTACTTCTAGCTGCATGTGGTCCTAGTACAAGTACTTCTGTCTTGTCAGAATTAAGAAGCAGGAAGCATCCAGTGTCTAATGTCCTTTACAAATTCCATATTATTAAGCTGGTGTCTCTCATCTGGCTTTGCTGAAACATACAACTGTGTGTCATCAGCATAACAGTGAAAGTTAATACCATGTTTATGAATAATTTTACCCAGAGGTGGCATATATACAGAAAAAAGCATTGGGCCTAAAAAAGAACCATGGGGAACACAAAACCTTACCTTAGTATGCATAGAAAAGTCACCATTTACATCCACAAACTGGTAACAATTAGTCAAATAAGACCTGAGCCAGGAGAGGGTTGTTCCCTTAACTCTAACATTTTCTAATCTATCAGGGAAAATATTCTTAATATTAAGTTTCCCCACCATAGTCTCAGCAGCATATTCTTGTAAAATGTCCAGTTATGACTAAATTGATTATTGCACCAAGATAGATAACTTTCTTGGTTCCCTGATAATTTTGGAAAATTTACCTACCTACAGCTACCTAAACACAGCGCCATGCTAACATCAGACAGCTAAACACTGAGCTTAGCTAATGTTAACCTTACCTCTCCAGCAGATATTACGGACATTAATTAGCTAGCCGAGTACTTTCACTTTCACTTTCAATGTAATTTCATGCTTTTCTATACACCAATGTTATCGTGCTTTATAGAATATTTTAATTCAGTTGAATTCCATTTTATTGGTATAGTACTGTTATCAGCAGACATTTACAATGCAGCTTTTTCAGAAATCCAGATGTAGATTTAGATCCCTAATAAACAAGCGAGACAATATGAGGAAGAAATCTCTAGAGGAACCAGACTCAAAAGGGAACCCATCCTCATCTGGGTAACATCAGATAGTGCAATTATACATCATTACAGTGTACAGGTGTAGAAGAGTAAAGACACACAGTATTGAGTGTTTTGAAAGTTGTTCAGAAAGATGTTCAGTATTAGCAGATTGTGAATAAGAGTCCTGGGATGAGTACAGGACAGTCTATATGACTACAGCAGAAGCTCTTAGATACAAATTAAGGGAATCCAGGTGAGATCAAACACTGAAGAAAGGGTTTTGGGATTTGTAGTTCTATATTTCATAGTAAGGTATTGTGTTTATTAGAATTGTGTCTATATATTTTAATTAAATGATGATGATGATGATGATGGTTTGTGTGTGCGTGTAGTTCCATGTGTATTTCATTAAGGTGGATGGTAAGTTTTTGCCGATCAACTGTGTGACACTATGTGACTGGAGGAGGGAATTAACGCTCAAAATAAAGTTCACACACACACACACAGTTTTGGGGTTTGTGTATGTGTGTGTGTGCGTGTGTGTGCATGTGTGTGTATCATGTGCAAGCCCCACTAGCTCTATATCCTTCTCTCAGGCTCACAGCATTCACAGAAACCACAAAAAGCAAAGTAGGTTGGCGGTAATATGATATATTGTGCGTTACCTCCCTGTTGAACCCACCTCCTCTCCAGCCGCAGCTGAGGCTCAACCACGCCCCTGCTGCCACAGTTTGCTTCACCTGTCTCAGAGGTGGCATGTTTTAGCCTTCACCCTCCCAGGTTGGTAGCTGTCATATGATGGGGAGATCTGACTGGTGTGTGGAAACTGGGCAAGAATAAATTGGGGGAAAATTATAAAAAAAAATTTTTAATTTTTATTATTTTCATTTATTATTTGTTCCTATTTATACTGGTCACACGCAGTTAAGATTAGTATTTTTATCTCGGTAAATTACAGTTTTTTTAGTGGATTGATGATATGTTGTTATGTTTATGATGGTCAGAGTTCATTTTGGATGTAATAAAACGGTGGGTCTGAATTTCTCTTCTGCTGATATCAAACCTTTTCTCTTCATCTGTGGATTTATAGTGAAAGTGTGCTTCTCTTCTGTCTGAGGTATGACAATCCACTCGATTTCTATCTAATATGTCTTTTATATCTACATGGATTGCTACATTAAAATGACAGCTGGCTGTTCTTCATTACTGACAAGCAAAAGAGAAAAATCTCTATCATCATTACAAGATGTTTGACGTCAGATTTTTTATAGTGAATATGGAATAATATATCACTTTAATGTAACAAACTACTCTGTCTTTACCGTGAAAACCCAGTTTAACTCTGCATTTTAACAGCAAAAGCTACAGTATATTAGCCTATTTATTAGTGTCCCTCGTGCATTGTTAATGGGGTTCCTATGCGCATTTAAGATGGTTTTACAGAACTTAGCATGCAGGGTCCTAATTGGATGTTTGTCCTATTTGTCAAAATTTGTAAGTGAACTGCACTTCATTGCCATACAGGGCAACTGGCAGTTCACTCACAGCCAGTTTGATGTTTTCTGAGGAATCAATTACAGTAAGCAGGATCACTGGTATGCTCAGTTTCATGTGTACCTAACATAAATCATTATCTTATCATTTTTATAAATATTATAATTTTAGTCTTTTTTGGAGTTTACTGTCAGGGCCCAGGTCTGGTCCAGGTTCTGCTGTAGACCCTGAGTGGTGGGGAACAGCATGACCAGGTCATCTGCATACAGCAGGAGTTTAATCTCTGAGTCATGCCGAGAGAGACTGGGTGCTGCAGACCGCTCTAGTGTTTTTGCAAATTCATTAACATATATATATATATATATATATATATA
>CM040978.1:24707129-24717847 GCA_022985145.1 Pangasius djambal
TCCCGGAGGTTACTGTTTACACAAATGCCTCAGTAATAGTATATATGTAGTATGTCCAGAAATGTGTAGGTGTCTAATAATTTCTTGACTGCTGATTGCTTTCTGGAACTCGTTGGTGCTGTTTTGGGCTCATCTGTAGGATTTGTGGGTGTTGTACAGCGTACTGGGCTGTGTGTGTACAGTGGGGTTCGTTTCTGTCTTTTTAATGAACACAGAAATTTGGCTGTGATCAGACAGAGGGGCTAGTGGTTTGACAGTGAACGCACTGAGAGAGAAAAGGTCTAAATCTGTCACAATGTAAACTACTGTACTATTCCCAAGAGGTGAGCAGAAAATGAACCTTACTAAAGAGTCCCCTTGTATCCTACCCTTGACGAGGTACAGACCCAGAGTGTGACAGAGCTGCAGGAAGTCTTTTCCATTTTTGTTTACTATGTCATCACAGTTGTTTCTATGGGTTGAAAGATAATGATTAGTGAGAATGATATTGTATTTTTAAAAAATGGTGTCCTTGTGTTTTTTGTAGTGTCATTGTCAAGAACAGGAAGTGTTTATTAAAGAAAGGCAGGAGAAATTTTCAAACATGAATGAGAATCAAAACAGGCAGAGGTCAGGCGATCAGCAAACAATGATGTCAAGGATAATCCAAACACACGAAGCAGGAAACAAAAACAAGATCAAGAACCGGAGTAACATGCCACGGAACAAAAATGGCTTGGTAAAGTACAGGCGGCAAAGCACTGAACAAGGACCCACGGGGGTTTAAATATACTAACTAATCAAGGACAAACTGAACACAGGTGAGAATGATCATGACACATAAGGGTGACAACCAATGACAAGACAAGGGAGGAGACAGGACATGAATGAAAGCAAAAAGGCATGTGGCAAAATAAACAAAGACATGACAGCATGGAAGCACATACCGTGCCACTGCTGGCTGTTATGTGCTCTGAGCGCTTCTGCAAGCAGCGCTAGGTGCTCACAGATCCCCCCCAAAGGCACTTCTCCCGAAGCACCTAAAAGTACTTCCACCTGGCGGTCCAGCCCCTCTGGGTAAAATGTCCAAGAAGAACCCAAGGTCCTGAGGCAGGCATTGTCCGACATGTCGACTGGTTGACTCGAAACGCAGATAAAGGAGTCGAGGAGCAGACATGGGACTGCGCTGGAACAGGCTCGTTGAGATCAGGTGGGGGGGCTGTGACAGGCTCGCCAGGGTCATGAGGTAGGAACAAGGGTTGGGAAGCGGCACCATCAGCCTCTGGTGAGAGCAGGGCTTGGGAGGCCGCACCATCAGCCTCAGACAGGAGCATGGTGTGGGAGGCCGTGCCATTGGCCTCAGGCTTGAGCAGGACATAGGAGCCCGTGTTGTCAGCCTCAGGCAGGAACAGATCTTTGGAGGCCGTGTCATCAGCCTCAGGCATGAACAAGACTTGGGAGGCCGTGCCGTCGGCCTCTGGAGCGAGCTCTGCAGGGGAGACCCACATGTTGGCCTTGGGCTGGAGCTTTACTGTGGATGCTGCCCTGTCGGCCTCTGAGGGGAGCTCAACAGGCGAGACCGCCCCATCAGGTTGCTCTTGGTTGTAGAACCTGGCGTGTATAAGTGCGAAGGAAGACTCGGGAGGCAGGCAAAATTTCAGCTCCGTGCTCATGTTTATTTTCACCGTGTTTTTCAGCATACTTTTAAAAACTCAACCAAAATGGACAAACCAAAAGAAAAGGGGCTGTTGCTAGCTCATGGCTTTCACTTCATTCAAGTTTCAAGTTGTGACGTGTGAGATCACAGAATGGCTGAACACAGGCACTCAGAGGCAGAGATGTGCAGAATGTGCTCTTTATTTTTTTAGTGGAGGTCGGGGGAAAGCGGAGGAGAGAGTGGTGTAAAGTGGTGTGAAGGTTGCGGTGTGAGGTTGTCTCGGCATGTGGCGCGGCAAGCGAGCAGCAGCGGCGCAGCGGCAGGACAGAGGATGCACGGCGGGCGCTCTCACGGCGGGTCTCCGTCTGTATGGGGGAGAGCCGAGTTAGCGGGTATGAAGCGCTCACCTACCTCGCCTGGAGAGCGGGGGTGGTGCTATGGGGGTTCTGAAACGGCGTTGTCCTTTCAGCACCCTGCCGGCAGTTGCATGAGGAGCGGTGGAAAAATTATGCGGGCCCGCCGTCACAAAGTTCACTGCAACAGTGGTGTTTTCTCCAGATGCTGTAGTTTTTTTCTTTGCTGTAAAATAATTATAAGACAAGGGAAAAAGGGCGTGTTTTTTGTATATCATCCCTGCAAATTTAGTCTTACAAATTACATTTGAAATTATCTTAAAAAGTATTAAATTTTCACATAATTTCACTTTACTTAGGATGCGTGCAGACACCCTGATTTCCATGGGCCTGAAAATGGCAGGTCTCTCTCTACTCTGTTCTTCAGAGTAGTAGGTGGACTTTAAAGGGGGTGTGTGTATATGGCACTGAAGAATAGATCCTTCTGTGAAGACACTATAAATATTCTTATTTTTAGCCAAACATGGCATTTTCTGATTTTCATGTGCCTATTACTCTGTGTAGGTGTGATTGTACCAGGTGGTAAGACCCCCTGAGTTCAGTTTCGAATAGATTTTCTCTATAGGCTTAAGGATAGCGAGTGGCCGTGTCAGCCTTGCACCATGTTCTTGCACCAAGTTCTGGCAAACTCATCGATACTTTGTTCAGGTGCAAGCGGTCATAAAGGTGATGGGGTTGTGACAAAGTTTGGGTTTTACTAAATCAACAGTGGGAATTAATTAATAACAAACCTGTAAGAAGAGTCTTTTTTACTTTTATCAAAGTTTTATTACTGTAACACTAGCTCAGCAAATCTCAGGATGTGTAACTTAATCTCAAGATGGGTAGATGTCATTCACACATCCTAATATTACGATTACCCAGCAAATATTACATGTTAATATTGCAACTTATGCACTTAGACTTAGAATATAGCTTCATAAATGCCAAAGGCCTCATATTAAAATCTGATACAATTTTCACAACCAGCTGAACTTATGCACAGTAAATCAGAAATCATATTAATGTAAAGATTATATGATTAATTACAAAATGAATGAATACATAACCAATTACCCAATAACCAAATATTGGTTAAGTCAACAAAAGCGTTGGTGTTTCATTCAATAGATTTCTCTTTCACATGATTTGAGTTGCTCACGGAGATGATTTGATTTGCTCATTGACATGGTTTGTGTCTGTCTGTTTGTCTCTTTTCATCTCTATCTATCTATCTATCTATCTATCTATCTATCTATCTATCTATCTACCTATCTATCTATCTATGTCCATTCTGTTTCAGACCTCCACGATGAGTGCCATCACACCTAAATTGACCAGACAGCAGGAGATGAAGTTGTGTTCTCTACTCGGTCATGCTAAACTCAGTTTGCTGTTCAAGGCAAGTATGCATGGCTTCACTGCTGATGCCTTCCACCAGAAGTGTGATCGTCAGGGGCCCACTGTTACTGTAGCATATAATAACTCAGGCTACATTTTCGGAGCATACATCAGTAAAGATTACGCTCAGACAGGTCAGAACATAGAAGATGACAAAGCCTTCCTATTCAGCTTCAAGGAGCATGAGGCTGATAAACCTCCTCTGCGTGTGGTGAGCACAGATGCCAAGTGTTCATTTCAAGATGTGAACACGGGGCCTCATTACGTCTCCTTGGCTTTCCTTTATGATAACAACACCGTGCAGAGCAATCCAGGCACATATAATTTTGACCCAGTGGAGATGCATGGCAATGACCTCCAGCTGATCGAGTTGGAGGTGTACCGAGTGGAGGGTGAGATTTGTTTAAGTAGAAAGTATTGAATTAAAGCAGTAATGGTTCACATGAGCACATTAACGGTAGTGTTCATTTCCCTGCAGGTTTTGGATCACTCATGGAGAAACCATGGAGAAACATAGACTGGCACTTGGAGTAAGAAAAATCAAACACACCATAAATGTTTCTTAGAATTAAATTCATTGTAGGTGATTTTTCCATCAGTTAAGTGTCCATGGATTAATCTGGAACTGTTCTCTGGTCTTCCACCATGAAATAGTTTGTTCTTTCAAGTAAAATCAGTTTTATTTCACCCCTATCTGCTGGGGGTGGTGTCTAACACGAGGATATCCTCTTTTGATTATGAAGTGACAGTGACTTGGTATTTGCTATTAATGCCTTCACACCACTTTACTTCTTGCTGTATCTATACTTGCTTTCTTGCACATGCTGGACTGCTTGTAGATTTTAGACCTAACCAGTCCAGCTTGTTACTATGGTCAGAGCAACTATAGTTCTTTCCCCTGTGCTTTGTGTCCAAATCTTTGTCTCTCTATGAGCATACTAGCTAAATGTGTTTTGTAGTTGCTTAGCTTGTTAGTTTACACTCCACAGTGTTGTTATTCAGTGATTTGCTCTGGACCACGTCCACTTGAGCTGTCACCATTAATAGGGCTGTAGCATGACTGTCCCTCCATTGCCTTTGTTCTGCTGACTGCATACCCATCCAGCCACTCATGTGGTTGCTCCAGGCTACAGGATAGGAGTGTGTATTTCCCTCTCACTTACTAAATCTATAGGTGCTTACAGGGCTGAAGCATGTGTGCCCCTCCATTGCTGTGTGCTGCGAATTCAATTAAATTTTATTTGTATAGAGCTTTTAACAGTGGACATTGTCACAAAGCAGGTTTACAGAAATATATAAATTCCGGATATAAATTTGAAATGTATAAATTTAAAATCAGGAAAACCTCCCTGAGATGACATGAGGAAGGAACTTTGAGAGGCACCAGACTCAAAAGGGAACCCATCCTCATGGGTGACACTGGATTGTGCGATTATAAATAATTTCCCTTCTATAACTGTATATTATATGGTCAAAAATTGCAGTTGTGTTAATTGCATACTTATAAGCAAGTATGAGCATCATAGTAATTACTGAATTCACTGTAGTTTTAACTTAAAGGCTATTGTATCAGACTGAAGTTATTAACTGTTCAAAGATGGGGAATTGAGTGCAAATTGTGACTAGCAATAGCAGTCCTAAGGCTATCAAAGGAAGAACATCCACAGCCATCTTATGGTTTCTATGTGATACCATCTACAGTAAACTCATTGTGAGCTTTAGGCTGCCCTTTTGGGGCCATCCTCAGCAGCAGTGAGTGATTTTCAGGTGATGAGAACTCCAAGCAGAAGTAGGGCATCAGGATGGATCAGGCAGGTCCAGAGCAGGAGTCAGGATCGCTGGTATTTCAGGGGTAGCATGTGTAGCTCAAAAGAGACTGAGAAAGAAAGGGGGGGGGAAACACGAGAAAAAAAAAGAAAAAGGAGACTTGAATCCTACACTAGAACTGAGAGCTCCAGAAAGTTCCTGATAGTTGTCAACCCCACCCTACACCCCAGAAAAAAGGACTAAAAGTATAAAAGTGTTCAGGAGGTCATGTCAGTGGATCTGCACGATGCATACTTCCATAGCCACCCTCACATCATGGCATGTAGGAAGAAACACAAGACATGTCAGCAAGCAAACAGCTACATCTGATCAAAGCTCCTATTGTGGGATTGATGCTGGGACTGATCGTCTCAGTAAAAGGGACAAAGACCCTCACCTGCTTGCTACTCAAAGCTTTTCTCATGAAAGGGGTACACCTAGGAGTGGGTCAACATCAGAGACAGATGGTTACCATAGAGGCCAGATGGGATGCAGTGTGGTGTAAAAGAAGCACAAGGAGTGTATGGACCCACAATGTGAGGTCAGAATGCATCATCCTGCTAAAATTGAGTGTGGCCTGTCTGACCCTCTGGTTCTGAAATGCCATCACATTCTGATCTGATTAATCACCATGTGGGCTCATGGAGGGCTAGCTTCACTGACAGCAACTTGGCAGGTCAGAAGATTGGGACACTGGACACGATATTGAGGCAGTGCATATCTCTAAGAGAGTGGTGTTTGCACTCAGAGGTGGTGCAGCATATCTGGGAAAATTCGGCCAGGCGCAGGTGAACCTCTTTGTTAACTCATTGTCAAACACACGCTAGCTCACAACTGGTTTTTCAGCCTACTGTATGTGTTCCCAGGGCAGTCGTGGCCTAATGGTCGGACTTGTAACCCAAAGGTGAACCTGAAGGTCGTGGGTTCAAGTCTCAGGTCCGGCAGGGATTGTAGGTGGGGGGAGTGAATGATCAGCGCTCTCTTCCACCCTCAATACCACGACTGAGGTCAGACCCTTGAGCAAGGCACAGACCCCCCAACTGCTCCCAGGGCGCCGCTGCAAAAAAAAAAAAAGACTGCCCACTGCTCCAGGTGTGTGTTCACTGTGTGTGTGCACTTGGATGGGTTAAATGCAGAGCACAAATTCCGAGTATGGGGCAGCATACTTGGCCACCTTGCCTGCTGATTCTGCCCACTTGATACAGAATTCAAGACCAAGACTGGATGCCTTGGTAAATAAGCTTGGCTGGCCGAACCCAGGGTTCCTCTCTAAGGTTGTTTCACCCAAATTTGTGAACCAAGTGGTTAACCTAAGAGTGTTCTACTTTATAATAATTATATTACCCCTAACCGAGTTTTTTAGACTGATTCTTAGACTATGTATTCTTAGACTATGACCTAGTGAACCTGGTAGAGACTTCAAAGCACTTCTGTAAGTCACTCTGGATAAAGGTGTCTGCCGAACACCATAAATATAAATGTAAATGTTCTATGAAGATCAATATGCAGAATGTTCCCTACTGGGTCTAGTGTATACCTCACGGTACTATTTGCACTGTACAGCAGATGTTCATTCTCCTGACCACTTTTCCATCTGTCATAATACAAAGAAAAAGGGTGCTCCCTTTTCTAAGCAGAGATTAGCCCACAAGATCATCATTGCAAACAACTCCACTAAGGAACTGCCACTGAACCAATAGGCACTCTATGTTCTATGCTAGTATGTTCCAGGAAAGGAATTACATGAAGTGAAGGTTTTTATAGCAAATACTATGTCACTGTCATTTCATGACTTTGTTGAAGGTCTTGGCATGCATGCACTCATGCATGTGAGGATATCCAGGTGTTAGTCAGTGTTCACAGATCTACAATTACATCAGTAACTAGTGTTATGCTCACCAAAAACCTGCTGGACTAAAGCTAAGGAAGTGATATCATTATCTGTGGGGTAATTTTGGGGAGGTTATAAGAACAAGCCAAGAACAGGGGTCTTAAGAACAACGTATGCATTTGTGTAGGAAGAGGAAAGCTCTGATGCATGAAATCTCACGCTGGACTCCGAGTGCAAGCATGGTACAGAAAGCTTGTGTGTTGCTAGTCGGTGCTGTGGGAGCGGGTAAATCCAGCTTCTTCAACTCTGTTAATTCCGTGTTTAAAGGCCATGTGAACTGCCAGGCCAACACGGGCATCGCTGGCACCAGCCTCACCACACAGGTAATTTGCTTAACTTTATGGAAAAATTCATAAAATCAATTGAATATAATTGTATGGAAAGGTGAAGAATCCAGGATTCCCTGGGAACTCTTTCAGAGTGGTCAAACTTAGCATTTAGCCAATCACAGTTGTCTATCACAATGAAGAGACATAGAGTTAAATGAAGTCAAAACAGAAGATATGAATCATAATAAGGTAAGCGCATCTAAAGTCTTTGTGTTTTACTGAAATAGCTAAATATCTATTAAGCATCTAACTTTGGTTGTTAGTTGCTGTCATTTGGCAGCAAGCTAATATTAGCATATAGCACTAGGTTCTAACTAGGTAGAACATAGTTAATAAATAGTTACTATGAGCAGATTGTGAATAAGAGTCCTGGGATGATTTTATGACTACAGGACACAGGACCACAGGATTTTATGAGTACAGCAGCAGCTTTTAGATACAAATCCAGCTAAGATTTCACTAACGAAAGGGTCTGAGCATGAGCAATTATTTTCTTATAGTATTTATTACAATTATATCTATATATTTTAATTAAATGTTATGATGATGATGGTTTGTTTGTGTGTTTGTGTGTAGTTCCGTGTATATTCCATTAAGGCGGATGGTAAGTTTTTACCAATCACACTGTGCGACACTATGGGACTGGAGGAGGGAGTTAACGCTGGACTGGACATTGACGATTTCACCAACATTTTAAAGGGTCACATTCAGGACAGATACCAGGTAGAGCTGATGAGATATGATGTACACACACTATACATCTACTGTGTAGGGCAAAAATTTGTATCCTATATGGTTTCTAAATGAAAAAGTGAGATTAACCTCTATTTAACAATTTATTTAAAAAAATGAATTCCATGTAATTCCAATTAATTCCAAAAGAAATTACATCAATCAAATCTACATAAATATATTTTGAAAAAAAATATTCAGACAGATGTCTACTGAGAAGATGCAAAACAGTGAGTTATTAAAATGGTGGTGCAAGCTTTTAATGAATACAATTTTGGATTTTTTGAATTATTAATATGTTAACAATAGATCCTGTTGGTATAATTTGTCCATAGGGTGTGTAAACCTTTGCACATGGCTCTATATTTATGCATAATCATCTGGTTTCACCTTCCTTTATATACTACAAGCTTTATACACAATCTGAAAGTATTGGAACAGCAAGGCCAGTTCTTTTGTTTTTGCTACATACGGAATATATTTGGGTTTGAGATCAAAAGATTATTATGAGACGACAGATCAGCATTTCAGCTTTCATTTCCTGATATTTAAATCTAGATGTGTTAAGCCAGTTAGACCTTTGGTGACAGACCACCCAATTTTTAGGTGAGCAAAAGTACTGGAACAGATAGCCTTAAAATAAATTAAAATAAATAACACTTAATATTTGGTTGCCCAAATTTGGTGACCCACTGACATCATCAAACTATTGCATTCTTCTTTTGTGACGCTTTTCCCGGCTTGTAGAGCAACTTCTTTCAGTTGTTGTCTGTTTTGGGGTGTTTCTCCCTTCAGTCTCCTCTTCAGGAGGTGAAATGCTGCTCAGTTGGGTGATTTCTTAGTCAGTCTAAAAACTTCCATTTGTTTCCCCTGATGAAGTCCTTTGTTGTGTTGGCGGTGTGTTTTGGGTCATCGTCTTGCTGCATGAGAAGTTTCTTCCAATTAGATTGGATGCATTTCTCTGTAAATCGTCAGACAGAATGTTTCTGTAGCCTTCTGAATTCAATCTGCTGCTACCATCACGAGTTACATCATCAATAAAGATTAGTGAGCCCATTCCACAAGCAGCCATGCAAGCCCAAGCCATGACACTACTTTCACCGTGCTTGACCTATGAGCTAGACCTATGAACATGAGTATATGTTTTTGATCATGAGCAGATCCTTTCTTTCTCCACACTTTGGCCTTTCTATCACTTTGGTAGAGGTTAATCTTGCCACAAAACAACAAAACAACTTCTGTGGCTCACCTCTGTGTTTCCTTGCAAATTCCAACCGGGCTTTCCAATTCTTACTGCTGATGAGTGGTTTGCATCTTGGGTTATGGCCTCTATATTTCTGCTCTCAAAGTTTTCTTCAAACAGTGGATTGTGATATTTTCACCCCTGCCCTGTATAGGTTTCAGAACATTCCAGATTGTTCCATTGGCTATTCCCAATGCTTATGATTGCTTGTGATTGCTCTGATTGACTTTCCCAAAGCTTCACAATGGCTTGCTTTTCTCC
Organism: Pangasius djambal; assembly: GCA_022985145.1. NCBI lineage: Eukaryota > Metazoa > Chordata > Actinopteri > Siluriformes > Pangasiidae > Pangasius > Pangasius djambal. The sequence goes on from CM040978.1 coordinate 24,716,821, forward strand.
CAGGTCTCTGGTCTTCATGTTGGTTTATCCTTTTTAATTCAATTTGTTTTGATTCAATTTTATTTGTACAGCATTTTTAACAAACATTTGGACATTGTCACAAAGCAGCTTTACAGAAATATATATATAAATTCCAGATATGAATTTTAAATGTATAAATTTAGCCCTAATGAGCAAGCCAGAGGCGATGGAGGTGAGGAAGAGGTCTCTGAGACGACATGAGGAAAAAACCTTGTGAGGAATCCATCCTTATCTGGGTGACACCAGTGCGATCATAAATAATTGCTCTTCTATAACTGTATACTATATAATCAAAAAAGTACAATTGTGTAAACAGGAACTTATGAGGAACTTATAACTATGAGCATAAGAGTAATTTCTGAATTCATTATAGTTTTAACTTAATTTCTGTTAATTTTCTGTTATTAACTGTTCAAAGATGGAGATTTGAAGGAGACGTGCAAATTGTTCTTAGCAATTATAGTCCTAAGGCTATCCAAGAAAGAACATCAACAGCCATCTTTATGGTTTCTATGTGGTACCATCCACAGTAATCTCATGGTGAGCTTTAGGCTGCCATTTTTTAGCCATCTTCAGCAGCAGTGAGTGATTTTCAGTTGAGGAGAACTCCAAAAAGAAGGAGTCAGCATCACTGGTATCACAAGAGTAGCGTGTGTAGCTCGACAGAGAGGTAGAGGGGGAAGAGAGAGAGAAACACAGATTATTAGGTATGGTCTTTCCACATACGGTTTAAGAAAATGTACATTGTGTGCAAGCAGGGAATCTATCTATGACAGCATAACTAAAAGGGACAGCCAGAAGGTAACACAATTCAATTCAGTTTTATTTGTATAGCGCTTTTAACAATGGACATTGTCACAAAGCAGCTTTACAGAAATAAATGGATTCACAAAAAATATATTGTAAATATTTGAATTTATCACTGTGAATTTATCCCTAATGAGCAAGCCAGTGGCGACGGTGGCAAGGAAAAACTCCCTGAGATGATATGAGGAAGAAACCTTGA
>CM040978.1:24717947-24728275 GCA_022985145.1 Pangasius djambal
AATTATAAATAATTCCCTTCTATTAGTGTGCGCTATAAGGACAAGTAGTGCAATTGTGCAACCAATAAGTTCATCACAGTTTCTGCAAGAAGTCCTGTTGGTTAAAATCTATCCACTGTCCACTGATGGAGTCCTGAGTACGAAGCTGCTTGTGGCAACCGCAGCCCCAAAGCCACTACAGCATTCGCAGTCCCAAGCCATTACAGTACAGCTCCCCGTATGTGATCCCCAAACCATCTCCACAGCCCCCAGGTGGCACCATCCCCAGCAAACCAAACGGTTCTTCAGGCCGTCCATATGGGGCCACCCCCAGCAGCAGCAAGCGAACTCAACCGATGAGAACTCCAGCCAGAAGTAGGGCATCAGGATGGGTCAGACAGCGAGGAGGAGCAGAAGGGGTCAGGATCACTGGCATCTCAGAAGTAGCATGTGTAGCTCGACAGAGAGTGAGGGAGAGAGAGACATGAGGACGCCTTGGGACTTAAAGCAGCCAGACACTCCACTGTCAAAACAACAAATGCAGTCTTTACAGGTGAAACCCAGGGCTCAAACCAAGAGTAGACATTCTGAGCTATTAATTGTTTAAACAATCAAGGTAACAGGGCACACCTGGGCAACAGGAAACACTTGTCAGTTACATTATCCTGGATTTTACTGTTGTATGTAAGCCTATGCAATACTAATGCAGCGATTAGGTCTGTGCATTTTTTAAATGCTGTAATTAGGTTTATGCTTTATGTAAAGCACTTTGGTCAACTAAAGTTGTTTTAAATGTGCTCTATAAATAAACTGAATATTGAATATATATTGAATATTATCCAAAATTTTTGATCGCTTGAAAAATGGGTGGGTTCAAACAAAATGTGCCATGTCCTAAGTTGTTTAACAAATCTAGTTATCAGGAGATGAAAGCTGAAATTCTGATCTATCATTTCATATTCATCTTTTGATCTCAAGCCCAAATGTCTTCAGTGTACAGCAAAAACAAAAGAATTGGCTTTGTTGTTCCAATACTTTCGGAGAGGACTGTAAATTAAACCACATTTTCCTCTTTCACTCTTGCTCCAGTTTAACCCATCAGTTCCTATCCAAGATGATTCTCCTTATTTCTGTAAAACTCCGACTGCGAAGGAAAAGATCCACACTGTCGTGTATGTGATGGACACCTGCAAGGTCAAACTGATGTCTGAAAAGATGATTGAGAAGCTGGCTGCTTTCCGCAAAAAAGCCAACCACATGGGTAACACACACACACACACACACACGTCTCTTCCTTAACACTCATCCACTGGTACCATATTGGCCAACTGTAGGGTTTTCAGATGGGGACCATTGATCCTTGACATTTCTCCTCTTATCCCAGTACATCTCCTGGTGGTGGAGCATGTCTTCCTGCCACCCCCCTGCAGTTGGCCTTCAGACTATCTGTCTGAAGTTGGCCTATCAGACTATTCCCCAGTTCCTATCCCTTCTCCCAAGCCACAGCCAGAAGCTGAACTTCTCTGCCTCCTTTGCAAGCTCTCTTCCAGCTCTCTGCAGCTTGGCTTCCAGAACCCCCATGACTCTGAGGAGACGTGATGATGTGCATTTGAAGCCTCGGGAACCTGACCTCCACAGCATAGATGGCCACCCTATACTAAGCAGCCAGCTCTTGGCCCTCTTCCTCTCATAGGTGGATTCCACATCCTCCTCCCGTGGGACAGTTAGCTCAATGGGGAACACTGTGTTGTTTTTGGCTGAGGTGGTCCACGCCACTATGTCTGGCTGGAGTGATGTTGGCATAGATGTCTCATTTGGAGACTTTTTATTTCATTTTGTATGGAGAATTTTTTTAAATAAATAAAATGTAATCATTGACAAATTGCTGTAAGAGGAATAAAACACTTTCGACCGTGTTGTTATAGGAAAAGAACCAACTTCTGGGTGGTAACAGTAAATCTGCTTCATTGCAAAACCCTGTCACTCACTGGAGATTTAATCCTTATGTAAATAACTGAAACGTACAGTCACGGAACTGTGGAAGCCAGTGGCAGATGACACGGGAATATTCCAGAACACAACAGACTTTATACAATATCGAAAAAACCTATAAAATTAATGCATTTATAATAATACATATAATTGATGCAACATAATCTTTAACCATAAACATAAAAGCTCCACAGTCCTGTGAAGTGCAGTGCAGTGCAGTATCACATAGACTGTGTGTGTGTGTGTGTGTGTGTGTACTTGTGTACTCCAGGAATCCCACAGCTGGTTCTGTTGACTAAAGTGGATGAAGCGTGTCGTTCCGTGGCAGAGGATCTGAAACACATCTATCACAGCCATTACATCTACAAGATGGTGAGATTACTTTAATGTAGCAGAGAAAAATGACCAGCTAACGATTCTCAGAGTAACACTGGACATTAAACAGACTCAGAGATTAGGAGCCTACTTAAATACCTTGTACGTGTGTTTGTGTGTGCTTGTGTGTGTGTGTGTGTTTAGATGCAGGAAGTGAGTGTACGTTTGGGTATTTCTCTCAACACCATGGTTCCAGTGAAGAACTACAGCAAAGAGCTTGATCTTGACCCACATACCGACATCCTGCTGCTTCATGCCGTTCTGCAGATCATCAGAACCGCTGAGGCATACTTTGATGACTGCTCCTACCAGGAAGAGTAGAAGAGTAGACTCCAGAACACTAGATATCTTTGCTTAAGAAGAGAGTGACATCAAGCACCTTTATATCTCCTGACCAATCAGATCACTGAAAAAAATGAGGAATGTTAGTGAGATTCTGTATTAATTGAATGGTTTTATTCTAAACTCTGTTTTGGAACATACTAGAGTCCTCCTTCACTGGGTTCTGCAGTTCTGGTTGTATGGCTGTACGGTTCTAGAATGATTAGATGTGCATTATATCACATATGTGCATATGGGATTGGAACAAGGGCTTATTTGCATATTGCTCTCATTTGCATATTGCATTGTATATTGTCTCATGGTGTTGTTTTGCATTCTTTAATAAACATGGCAATAGCAAACTCCACCTGTCCCCGCCCTCTCTTGTACAAAGAGCATAACAGCCCACTTACTGTAGATCATGATAATGATGGAGTACACACAGAACTACAAAACACAAACCATCATCATCTTGACATTTTTTATAATATATAGACACAGTTTAATATATAGTTTATATTACTTTATACATGACTGTGTATAAAATATAAAAGTGAAAATACTCGGGGTTAGTGGGTTAAACTTAAGTGGGTTAAAGACTGTTTATATTCAATTAGTTGAGGATAATTTGTCGAATGTACTGTTGTGTTAAAGTGGGACAGAGTTCATATCAGGTAATAATAAAATGGAGGGAGCAGTCGGGGAATTTAGTTCTTATACCAGAAAAAAAGATACCAAATGAAAATAATGCAAATGTTGAATGTTAACAAAGAAAAAAGTCTCTTTGAAAAGTTATCTTTGAAATAAGGAACAGAGAAATAAATGATCAGACCTGCATGGTATGATTGGCAAGATGAATAACCAAACTAATTAAGACCTGAACACAGAACAGTTGCACACAATAGGAGAACAAACCACTGATAAGAGAGGGATGGAGACAGAACTGAAACAAAACAAATGCATACGGCCATAACATAAACAAAACTCAAGCAGCGCTCACTATGCTGGGAACCATGACTAGCACTGAGTGGAGGAATTCATAACAGACCCCCCCTTAAGTGATGGCTGCGGCTTCATTTTGCCTTTGACTACAACATTGTAGTGAGATTGAGGAAACAATAAATATTAAAAACACAAAACTAAAAGAGCATTCTTGTCAAACCGATGTTTAATTCTTGCACTGCACATCCACGTTAAACAATATCAACCAGCGAATCAAATTAAAATTATTAAAATGCTTCATGACAATGTCCATTGTTAAAAGTGCAAATAAAATTGAATTGAAATTATCACCATGTGACCATGTGACCATGTGCAAACCTGGAAATGTGGAGTCTCCGATCTCGATCTCAGCTTTGGAGTGTGATAGGATGAAAGTGTGTGCGCTCTTGATTATGTCTCGACCTCCCAACACACAGTGTGAATTTGTTGAAAATGTGAGATTTTTTTTTTTTTTCCTTTTTTTTTTTTTTTTTTTTTTTGGACTGCAAAAAATTCAAATTTCTTAAATTTTCTCCGAATTCATACCGTTTGTTAGGGAGGTTGAGACGTAAAGAGGAGTGCATTTAGTTTCATCCTATCACCCTCCAAAGCTGAAACCTGAGACTCCCATTTTCAGGTTTTGTACAGTCACATGGTGGTAATTTGCTGGTTGATAAGGTCAACATGCAGTACAAGAAATAAACATCAGTTTGTCAAGGAAGACTTTTATCTTTGTGTTTTTCACTGTTTATCGTGTATTGGTGAGTTAGCTAGCGTGCTCTGATCGCACCACAATATCGTTGTAGTTAAAGCTAAAATAAACCCTCAAACATACAGGGAAAAGGGGTGGAGCATGTTGGTTTGGGGGCGTCTTTAAATTACAGATTCATAAAGTCTGGATTTTTGTAAACATCTCATGTAAACATGTTCATGTGCCTTTTTCGGTTGACTGGTCATATTTTTGTAGAAACACTGCTTGAATTTTAAGAAACAATTTATTAAATGAATTATTAAAACTGGATATATTATCAAAAAGCTCTGAATAAAAGGACAAAAATAAGAGTTTCATATTTTAATTTTCAAATGAAAAACTGGGAGATTTGTGTTCACGGGTGTCGTTACCTCCTGACTTTAATTTGTGTAATTTTCTGCGGCGTGTTGTTAATAAAGCGCACACAGCCACTCATTCATCACGAGTTTTTATTGAGCGGCGTGACTGAGGGACGGAAAATTTCTCGCAGTCCTGATAAGAGAGAGCGAGAGAGAGAGAGTCTCCTACAGAGCAGCTGCAGGTAATAAAATTTTTTTATTACGATGTTCATTGTAAACTGCTTTCTAATGAAATGGTGATTACTAATGAAGTGTAAAAATGTACTGAAGTGAATCAGTGCTAAAGTACGGATATATAAATATATTATGCTTACATTTATCTTTTATTCAAAGTGACGTACTTCAGAGTTAGTACAAGTGAAATATGTTTAAACGTGGATTTTTCTTCTGCCTAAATCCACTCTGATTTATTATTATTATTATTATTATTATTATTATTAATGTAAACTGAGGCAGAATCTGAACACAGGGGTGAGCAGCTGGATTAAGTGTTTTAATAATAATAATAATAATAATAATAATAATAATAATAATACACTGTTAAAAAAACAGATATCTTAGTAAGTGAAAACTTCTTGAATATGCCCAAATATATCTAATATTTTTATGATGAGATTTTTTTTCAAATCAAGTGTAAAGTTATTTATTATTTATTTATTTAAATTTGACTATATATAACTAAAATTTAGAATAAAATCAGATCTTGGTAAGATGTCATCTTTTGCAGTAAAGTAGTAACAAAGCAGTTTTACAGAAATCCAGATAAAGTTTTAAATTGATAAATTTGTCCCTTTGAACTTAACCCTGTGGGTCCAGTGTGTTATATCTGATGGCAGGTGTGTGTTGATGTGTTATAGGTGTGATGGACATACAGGTGTGTTTTGCGCTCTCATTGGTCACTCTGTTGGCCGTTGTCGATGCTCAGGTGCCTCACTGGGGGGCGTGTCCCGAACCGAGCACTCAGCCTGCCTTCAGCCTCAAACGGGTACCGAGTTCACTTTCACACCTTCACTACTACTGACTCCCCCCTGTTCTAACACACCTCACTGTCTCTCTCTGTCTCTCTCTTTGTGTGTGTGTGTGTGTGTGTGTGTGTGTGTGTGTGTGTGTGTTTGTGTAGTTTATGGGACGATGGTTTGAGGTGGCTAAGCTCCCAGCGCAATTTGAGAAGGGGAGATGTATTGAGACAAACTTCACGCTGACGTCTGAAGGGTCGGCTCTCGTACAGAGCTCTGAGATCCTGTAAGTGTGTGTGTGTGTGTGTGGTTCTTCAAAAATGAACTCTTATCTTTTATTTGTTTATATATAAGGCAGATTTCCTCTTTACATGTAATAAAAGTGTAACTGTATAATTAACGAATTCTGTAACCAGACCCTGAAATTCATTTATTCATATTTTACTGATGTAGAAAAGGTGAAGTGAGAAGGATTGAAGGAACAGCTGTTGTTGAAGACCAGAAGAACCCGGCTAAACTGGGCATCAGCTTTTCATACGGTACCTCTCTCTCTCTCTCTCTCTCTCTCACACACACACACACACACACACACACACACAAACAAACAAATACCAAGGTCTTCCCATCTCAATCAGGCAGAGTTACATTCTAGAATAGAAAGATGCTAAAACCACAATTAAGTTACTTGAATCTTCACCATAAAGTTACTAGACGCTAGAACCATGTCAGAGAACACAGAACCTTTGTAATGATGACTCTACAACCACACTGAAGATCTGAGAATGTTTTCTGCACAAATGTTAGCTAGCAGCAAGAAAGACAGAGGGAGAGGGAGAGGGAGAGAGAGAGAGGGAGAGAGAGAGAGAGAGAGAGAGAGAGAGAGAGACAGGTTGCCAGATCCTCAGTAACTGTATGTGTGTGTATATGGTGCTGCAGTTCTTCCCTACACGCCGTACTGGATTCTCTCCACGGATTACGTCAGCTCGGCTGTGGTGTACTCATGCACGGATGTTCTCAGGATCTTCCATGTGGACTTCGCGTGGATATTGGGACGCAGCCGCACTCTGCCTGAGTCCACCATCCAGCGCGCTAAAGAGATCTTCATGGAGAACCGCATCGACGTGAGCCGCATGATCGCAAGCTCACAGGAGGACTGCTACAGAGCTGGGTAGAACCAGGCTGTGTTTCAATCCTTTGTGTAGTGCTCCCTCACACCCTTGCTCAAGTTTGCTTGGTCCTAATCATTAGAGCTGTTTTGTTTATTACATATCTGTATCTGTAATGATGATTCTAGAACCACACTGATGATTTGATCATTATGTCTGCACAAATTCAACTAGTAGAGGAAATACACACAAACACACACACACAAAATATTGGCACCTTCTCATCTCAATCATGCACTTGTCAAGCAAAGGTTGGACTCTAGAACCTCCATGTTCTATTCTATCTGAATTCTGGAAGTGTCGCTCTGAGGATACTAGAATTCTAGAACTTTGCTATCTGACGAAGCTAGAACCAGTAAAATATTACATAAGATACTTTGCACTGAAGATTCAAGAGTTCTGTAACTGCCATCTGAATTCTAGTACCGTTCTATCTCAGGACACTAGAGCCAGAGGTTCTCGAACTCTAGAACCAACCTGCATAGGCCAGACCCCATGCTGAGGAATTCAACCTGCACAGTGGTGAATCTAGAACTACAATCATGATACTAGAACCTACACAGTGAGAGTCAAATCCTCATCTGCACTACTAGAAGCTTTGTGTGTGTGTTTATAGTTAATGCATGCAGTTTCTAACTCACTGATCATGTACGAAATGAAAAACACAAAAATAAATTCCTCTAAACCACCATCACGCTCTGTGTTTCTCCTCCTGTACGCTGCCCCGTGTGGCCGCTTGGGGAACTGCAGCTGATCAGAACCCAGAGATCCGGTCAGCACCCAAACGGCTCATTCTTCTAAACCTTCAAAAGTTTGCAATATTACGACTCTTGTTATTATTGTGCAACTGTGGCTGAAATTCACATATTAGTGAAACTTCTACTTCCTAAATGAACAGCATAGAGTTACTTTCAGCTGTATTTTATAAAAAAAAAAAAAGTCATTTTAATCATAGTTAAATGCAGCTCTATAGTGAATCACTTGGAGGATCACGGACAGGAAAAGAAAACAGCACACAGCTTGGAGGATGTTTATTTCAGTTTTTCAGGGGTTAAACACAGAAGTGGTGTGTGTGTGTGTGAGAGTGAGAGAGAGATACATTAAGCAAGCAGAAACACAATACACACACGACAGTGAGAAGATCACAGCCTTTATGTTACACTATATATTGTATGTTTTTATTATCTATATAGAGTTAGTTTTAATTCTTTATCTATAGATGTGTGTGTGAGTGTGTGTGCACGTGTGTGTGTCGGGTGCTCCTTTAGCGGAACTGCAGAGGACTCACACGCAGCCCGATCACGTCCTTACCAATCTCAGTCACCTGACGAAAGAGACAGAACACAGGAAGTGACATCACTGCAGACACTGATAAAATAACCAATCAGAACAAACCCGCCTTCTTTAATAACTTTACATCAGACTCAAGAAAGAAAGAAAGGAAGGAAGAAATGAGAGGAAAAAGTAAGCTAAAGAAGGAAAGAAAGAAAAACTGGAAAAAAAAAAGCAAAACAGAAGGGATAGTGAAAATAATAAAATGAAGAAAAAAAGCTGAAAAGTAGCTTTAAAAAGGAAGGGAAAAAAACAACAACAAAGGAAAGGGAAATGAACTGTGGCGAGGTGGCACGTTCGAGCGTCAGCTGTTGACGGAGAGGAGGCGGGTCGAACTGGCAGGAACGCGTGATGATTCTCACCTGCGTCTCATTACCGCCAGTCTACTTATTAGTGTGTCTGTGCTTTCAGTGACTCGCATAAATAGAGAGTTTGCACAGTTGCACTAATTGTCCATGTAGTACACAGTAATATAAGGGATTTATTAATAACTGCACTATCCAGTGTCACCCAGATGAGGATGGGTTCCCTTTTGAGTCTGGTTCCTCTCAAGGTTTCTTCCTCAGATCTTCTCAGAGAGCTTTTCCTCACCACCGTCGCCTCTGGCTTGCTCATTAGGGATAAATTCATACATTTAAAAATTATATCATGAATTTATATATGTCTGTAAAGCTGCTTTGTGACAAGGTCCATTGTTAAAGTGCTATACAAATAAAATCGAGTTGAACTGAGAGTGATATAACTGGCAGAGCGCGCGAAACATGCACACACACCAAGGAGCATGAACTTGACGGAGCGAAAGCCATGAAACATAATATACGGAAAAGAAAACAGAAGAATAGGAAAAAAAATTAAAGGAAAAGAAAACCTAACAAAAGAAACAAACAACCAGCGAAGGAACAGAAACTAAGATTTTGATTAAAAAAAGAAATAAAAAATTCACACTTTTACTTTATCACCGTCCACCTCGAGTGTGTGTGTGTGTCAGTCACTGACCTGTGTGACCCTGCACACTTGCCCTTTGTAGGTGGGGCAGTAGCAGGCCCCAGAGAGAGGGCACTTCTCCACGGGGCGTCCTCGGTACAGTGGGGTGAAGGAGGCGGCGCACAGGTCAAAGGGGTTGTGGGGGTCGTAGTTGAGCTGGTAGGCATCGGTCAGGTTCTTCTCGCACGCTGCCAGGATCTTGCGCGTCTGAAAGACAACCGGGTCACGTGAGGCCGTGTCCCAAGTCGCACAAATCAGCGCTAGAGCAAGCTACACAATGAACACACACTCTCTCTATCTACTGGTAGTGTTAAACTGGGTGTAGGATGTGGTGGGTGGTCGTCATGGCAACCGGGCCTCACCTGCTGTGCCACCTCAGGTTTGGGTCCGAGCTCGAGCAGGCGGCGTGCGAACCCTGCGGCCGTCTTAAAGTTTTTCAGCTTGAAGAAGAGATTGAGCGCTGTGCGCAACACCAGCACCATGTGGACCGGCTGCAGGTTACAGTGCGTGAAGTATGCCGCCATCTACACACACACACCCACCATCACTATATTTATTCTTCTGACATATTTGTGACTTTTATAAAGCACGCACTGAGATGCTCAGCTACAATGAAGAAAAGGGGCAGAATGGGCAGGGCTTAAATCATCCAATGGTTATGACATCAGTACCTCACACTGCCTCTTCTGTTGCTCCAGGGTCTCTTTAGGAAGCTTCTTCCTCTCCGTCTCCATGGTGAGACCCACAATGTACTCTTTACAGATAGTGATCAACTGCTGGGCCTGACACACACACACACACACAGGAGTATAAGGGTATAAGAGTTAGGAATCAGGGATTAAGCAGGAAATAAGGGGATATGGGTTTAGGGGATGAGCAGTGTATGGTTAAGGGTGGAGGCTGCAGGGGTGAGCAGTATATGGTTAAGGGTGGAGGCTGCAGGGGTGAGCAGTATATAGTTAAGGGTGGAGGGTGGAAGCTGCAGGGGTGAGCAGTATATGGTTAAGGGTGGAGGGGTGAGCAGTATATAGTTAAGGGTGGAGGGTGGAGGATGCAGGGGTGAGCAGTATATGGTTAAGGGTGGAGGGTGTAGGGGTGAGCAGTATATAGTTAAGGGTGGAGGGTGGAGGGG
>CM040978.1:24729604-24777748 GCA_022985145.1 Pangasius djambal
GAGAGAGAGAGAGATTGACCTTCATCCAGGTGGAGCTCTGCATCTTCACCCCAACCTTCTCCTCCAGGAGCATCCATGTCCAGATCGGCCGCCATCTGACCTGCTCTTCCTGCAACAGGAACAATTACAGGAACGTACACCAGCATTAGCATGTTGCTAACAGGACCCCGGGAAACCAGAACCACAGAAGAAGTGAGCTGAGCTGACCTTTAGCAGCGATGGCTCCCTCGAAGAAGCCCTTAGAGACAGTGAGCAAGGGCCAGTTTGTGTCCAGAGGGTTGATGGGAGGAGGAGGCTGCAGCAGCTCAGCGTTTGGGTCTACCTCGGGGATCTCCACACACACACACACACCTTTTTTAGGTAATGCTACCTAAATGTGTTTTATAACATTCTTCTGTTCATCAGTCAAAAAATGGAAAAAGTTAAACAAACTTTCACCAAGCGTGTTTAAAAAAAAAAACAAAAAAAAAAAAAAACACAAACACACACAGCATGTCCCAGTGGATTGAGATCACCTCGCTCAGAGGCTCTCAGAGCAGTGTGTGTTCTCACGTGTCTAAAGAACCTCACTGAGGTGGAGAACACATCAGGGTCCTGTTCAAAAACACTAAACACTGTGTGTGTGTGTGTGTGTGTGTGTGTGTGTGTGTGAGAGAGAGAGAGAGGGAGAGAGAGAAAAATAATGTTTACCATCTCCTTCTCCAGGTCAAAGGTCTCTTTGAGCGCCTCAGCCTCCTCATCCATGCCATGTGTCGCTGCAGTCAGGTACGCCAGAGACTCTGCACACACACACACCAGGATAGCAAGAAACGCAAAATTGCACCTGAGGACATGAGTGTGTAAAGCATGTGCTGTATTGGAGTGTATTAGCGCGTGTGTGTGTGTGTGTGTGTGTGTACACACACACACACACACACACACACACACACACACACACACACACGTGTACTTACTCTGTCCACAGTTCTTCAGGATGCGCACTCTCTCACTGACGTCTCCCAGATACAGAGCACCCTGATAATGTCCACTCATGTCCTTCCTGATCTCAGCTACACACACACACACACACACACACACACACACACACACAGTTACAGATACAACACACAGCTGATGTCCATTCATATCCTACCCAGGCTTCCTCGACACACTCACCGATCTTCATCATCTTGCGGAGCTTGGCCAGGTTCCCTGTGATCAGGTAAAGGAAGGTGAGCTTGTCAAAGTTCTTAGTTCTCTGGTAGCACATCTCCACGACCTGGTGATGACCCTGCAGCAGAGCCGCCTCGCCCAGACGCTCCCAGCAGCTCCGCTCGTCCAGAGCCTTCGCCGCCTCCAGAGCCACCTGCAGCACGAGGAAGGAGCCGTCAGTGAGTGTGTTCACAGTGAGCTCACGCGGCCTACAGAATGGTGACGTGACACGGCCACGCATTCCTCACCTCAATGTTTCCGCACTCCAGTGCCAGGCTGAAGCGGGTTTTCTCATCCTTGACGAAGTGTAGCGCCACTTCCGGGTAGCCCTTCTTCTGCAGATACGCAATGATGGACTGACCCACCAGCTTAGCGTTACGCACCATGTGCAGCACCTGAGGGATTATGGGTAACAGTTCATCTACAATCGGCACAGATAAAAGTTTTATCGTTCATAAACTCCTCAGTGTATTCAGTACACCATGGGCGTGTCCCGAACCGCATGCCCTATGCGCTATATAGACTTACCTCGTCATATTTGCGGTTAACAAGTGCAAGTTTGAAGCGGTACTCGGTTGGGTCAATGTTGAGGACGCGAGGTCTGCACTCCCGATCCAGACAGTACACGCTGTTCCCCCTCACACGGGTCACGTAAATGGGCAGGTCCAGGGTGCGAATTATACCATGATCACTTCGGAGTGGGGGGTTGGGGATACACACGTTACATTTAAATACACTGAGATTCCTTATTTTTAAACATAATTCTGACTGCTAGTAGTGTTAGTAGAGTTGCAGTAGCCTGTGTGACCAGCAGGGTCACATTTATTCAACATTACATTATCGTAAGTATTACATACACTCGTCGTCCACTTTAATAGGAACACCTGTACACCTGCCCATTCATGCAGTTATCTAATCAGCCAATCATGTGGGAGCATGTGTGAACTCTGTGACTTTAACAGTGGCATGGTTGTTTGTGCCAGATGGGCTGATTTGAGTATTTCATAAACTGCTGATGATGACAAGTCTATAGTATCTGTGTATATGTGTGTGAAAATTCCCAGGAGATCAGCAGTTTCTGAAATACTCAAACCAGCCCAACAAGAACCGCATGAGCGTGCAGGTCTACAGGCGTTCCTTTTAAAGTGAATGTTAAGTGTAGTTGTTATACAGAGGTGAAGGTTTGTGTTAACGTCAGGGGGGTGACAGAGTTAGGTGTGGACGTTACCCTGAGGTGAGGGCGTATTTGATGTGGTTGGAGGTGGTGTAAATAAACACGCCGCTCTCATCCCATGCGCCGCTCTTCACGCGGATGTTCTCGTGGATGTTACACAGACTCTCTAACTTCCTGTTGCAGATCATAATGGCTGTAGAGACAGGTGAGTGTTTTATTATTATTAATATATGCAAATTATACAAATATACAAATATACACAGTAAGAGCAAGAAGCACTAATCAGCTATCTTTGGCAAGCAGGGGTCATGGGTTATATTTTATATATACATTATTACACTAATCATTATATATTATATAACGATATATAAAAAAAATGTTATTATACTAGACTAGTATATATTATTAGTATATATTATTACTATATATATTAGTATATATTAGACGTTATTATATCAGTGCAGTACCGTGTTTGGCCAGCAGGGCGACGTGGCTGGTGTCTGCGCTCCACACCACGTATTTGACTTTGGCAATTTTGACGGTAGCGAGTGAGCGTTTCTGCTGCACGTCGAACAGCGTGACTCCGTCTGCATCCCTCAGCAGCAGAGAACCCGTCCCTGCGTAGAAGATCTCCTCACAGCTCGGCACCTGAACCTTCTTCACAATCTCATTCTTCAGGTTCTTTATCAGCAGCTGTGGATAGATTAAACACACACGTGAACAGGAAGCGCGTGACGCCGAGAGGGCGTGAACAGGAAGCGCGTGACGCCGAGAGGGCGTGAACAGGAAGCACGTGATGTGATCTCACCGAGTGCATGCGGTCCAACACAGCGAAGCGATTCCGGGCCACCCACACCGCCGTGAGTCCTGATGAGCGCTTTCCCTCTGGAGCTACACACACGCGCACACACACGCACACACACACACATTAGAACCTGAGTGTAACTGCAGTCAGTGAATAACGGAGTGTGTGCGCGTGAGATCAGCACTCACCATCAGGGTTCTGCGAGTCACTTTCGCGAGGGATGGAGTACAGATCATACGTGCTGTTCTCCAGATTAGTGGCTCTCTGAAAAACACACAGGAGTGTGTGAGTGTGTGTGTGAGGAGAATGTTCAGAATGATAAAATAACCACTTCCTGTCTAAAGACTCTTACCGTACACAGCAGCACTGCGTTCTCCGCTGGATTGTACGACATGCTGAAGACAGGGAACTTAGAGCCGCTGCAAACAGAACCCAAACGAAAAATAAAATGAAATGATTAAACTTTTTGGATGGAGATTTGTTCCAGAGACTTTCACACACCTGCGTAGCTGCATGACAGCCGTGTCTTTGCTGCTGTTGAAGTCGAGCTGACGCAGGAAGCGGTCCTTGACGTAGTACAGCATGTTCCCGTACACAGCGTAGGCAGGACGCTCACGCTCCAACTTAAACACCAACATTCCGCTGTCATGACCTGAACACACACACACACACACACTTACTTTAATGCATCAAGTACAAGAAAATCCATTTTTAATTTACATAGTTAAGTTTCTGATAACATTCATACTACACTAATGAACCAATCAGAGCATGATGTGTGTAACATTTATAACAACACCGTGTGTGTGCGTGCGCACGTGACACACCAGCAGCAAACAGGTTGAGGTTGGGATGAGCTCCGAGCACCCAGAAGCGGTCGTGGTCCCTGCGGAAGGTCTGGACACCGGTCCTCTTGGACATGTCCCACACTCGGATGCTCTTATCCTCGGAGTTGGACAGGATGAGCTCCTGGCGTGGGTGGAAGACAGCGCAGGACACATTGTTGTAGTGCCCCCTACAGGTGTCCAGCTCCCACGCCTTCGACTCTAAACAACAACAAGAGCAGTGACACTCAGACACACACACCACCACATTCAACACAAATATCAAATCATCTGGCTGTGCTCCAATCAGGAGGAGGCTGCCTACATAGGCCACGTTTCTGCACACATATACAGTCTCAAGGCTTCATCCCAAACCCTAAAGATCACTACATTCATACAAATATGTATGTAACAGAAATGGTACGCACGGACCTCCACGCACATACACTTACCGTTCATCCTCCAGATCTTCACCTGACGGTCATCAGCTCCGCTCACAATCAGAGGCATGCTGGGATGGAACGCTGCCCAGTTCACCCCTCGATCATGACCCTGAGGGCAAAGGTCAAAATTCATCATGATGACATCAGTGGGCAGGGCCTGACCATTCATTCATCTGTATAATTTACACATGCCACTGGTGTTTAAAATGTATGTTAATGTAAAAAAAAGGTATTGTTTACAGGAGACAATTTGTCACTTGCTGCACAAGAAGCCTTGTGTCCTGTGGGGAAAAAATGTCACCACCCCTGACCCTCCCCCTCCTCCCACTCCCAGAGGAACTCCTCCCACTTTCATAGGTACAGGTGAAAAGGTCATGAAGGACATTACAGGATATTAATGAGCCTATTCTAGACAGAAAAGATGGACATCAGGTTCTAAATGAGAGAAAATGAGAGAGTTTCTGTCAAACTGGACCAATACATTACTGATCAGACCAATACATACGATCAGAGTGGGGGTCCGTTTATTTCATCAGATCTACTTTACATAATGCAGGAATAAACCATTACTGATCCCAACACCAACAGTGTTGATGATGATGCAATCGTTCTGACCTCCAGCACATGTTTAACCACAGCGTCCGATGCTCCAAACAGATCCACCCCAGTGATGCCGCGCACTTCTGTTTCCACGGCGCCTGGAGACAGGTTCTTCTTCCTCAAACCTGGAACCAACATTTACAGTCCGACGCACACGGGGAACCCGTTTACACGGTACACACACGGTAAAGAGGAGGAGAGAGAGGAACAATGTTATAACTGATATACAACTATATACACACATACACACACCATGCTTGTTGGGCTGCCACACACACACACACACACACACACACACACACACACACACACACAAACACATACAGGGGTACTGACATACACAAGGCACACAAGTTTCTCAACCCACTTCTGACATCAGCACACTCCACAGCATCTCAGGATGTAAACTAATAAAAATAATAAAATAATTACTACTAATAATAAAATTATTTTTAAAAAAATAATTTTTTAGTTCCTTTCACTTCATTTCCTGTCTCTCGAGTTTCGATTTCTGTAATTAATAAACGAGGATGCTGCTTCAACGTGTTTCTATGGGTATGTATGTCATATGTAAATGAGGAGAAGAATCGGCGTGTTGTGATTGGATAAGAGGAGCTCACACTCACATGATTGGCTAATGAGCCGAAAATCAACACTGGAAAAAATCTCAAATCAAAAAAGTTCAAATCTCAAAATCAGCAGTGAGAGAGAGAGAGCAAGCAGAGGCCGTGTCCCAAACGCAGGCTTCATCACTACTTAGTGCCCTTATTACAACTGACCTTTAACCTCTGGGATTTGGGACAGAACCCTTAAAAATCCTGATTTTCTAGTAAGAACCCTAACCAGTCATAAATTCAAGTGCAGTTCTAAGAGTACTAGTGATAACTCTGGCATTTGGAACAGAACCATCAAATGGATGATGATGTAGTAAAAATTTTATCTAGTGATTAATTTGAGTGTTTAGGACGGAGCCTTAAAGCAGATGGCATTCTAGTGCACTAACCACATTAAAGCAGAGATGAAATCTTACAGTCAGCGATGTTGTAATAAGGACACTAACTAGTGATGAGCTTTGGCATTTGGGACAGAACCTTATAATACCTCACGTTCTGGTACACTTACTAGCGATAGACGTAAGTGTTTGGGACAGAGCATTAAAATGTCTGATGTTCTACTACACTAAGTAGTGATGAAATGTGTGGATTGGGACAAAGCCTTACAACAGCCAACGTTCCAATAAGAACGCTAACTAGTGATGAGCTTTGGTGTCTGGAACAGAGCCTCAAAACACACACTCAGCAGTAATGAAGGAGTGTTCAGGACGTTCTAGTACACTCAGTAGTGATAAAATGTGTGGATTGAAATGGAGCAATAAAGTGGCTGATGTTCTAGTACATTAAGTAGTGATAAAGCGTGTGGATTGGTGACGAACAAGTGATTTGTGTGGATTGAGACGGAGCTGATGTGCGGTGTGTTGCTCAGCACTCAGAAAGCTGCAGTGCGCATGTGTGTGTGTGTGTGTGTGTGTGTGTGTGTGTAAAAGCCCAACAAAGTAGATGAGTGTGGAGCTGCAATAGGAACCGATGTGCAGGGGTGGATGTTTCCGTCAGGGGAGTGGGACGGCACTGAGATGGGGGAGGGGATGGGGTGGGGTGGATGGATGGGGGGGTATTTGGGTGGGGTGATGGGGAGGGGGTGTATGGGGGAGAAATGTAAACTGTGCTCTGGTGGGGCAGTACAGATGTACAGAGCGAGCATTAGCGTGCACATGCGGTAAAGGACATGTGAATAAGCGTGATAAAGCGTTTAGTGCGATTAGCGTCAACATGAGATACACATTACTATCGTTATTACTATTATTATTAATAAATAAATGTTATTTCACATTAGATGCTAAATACTGTGTGACAGCGCTGATGTGTGATGTGTAGGTGATGTTTCACCTCTCAGTGCAACGCCACTTTATTTAATCTCTTATTTTATTTATTACCTCTATAGAGCAGTAGCCAGTTATTTAGTAATTAGTTAGTAATTAATAATTTATTAATCCAAAATCACTGAACTGTACACATGCACATGAGCACTAAAGTCAAGTCCACTTCCTGTGTCTGCTGTCACATACATACATTTATAACACTTAAACAGCGCTCACAATGCTAAAGCTCCATAGTGGAAAGGGACATGCTGTGTGTGTGTATGTGTGTGTGTGTGTGTGTCAGCCAGTTAGACCAGGTTAAAAATCCAGGATTAATAATGAAGATGAATATTATGAGTGATGATCAGGTTATAAACATGCACAGAGACAGAAACACCTCTCAGACACACACGCGCACGCACACACACACACACACACAGAGTTGAATGTCGGTGTTATTAATCCAGACCACACTGGTGTTATGATGCTGAATTCATGTCTCCACTTGATCAGATTAAATATACTCTACATGATACAGGACCAAACCATTACTGACAGGGGGCTGAGTATCTGGACCAAACCATTCATTATCAAATGGGTGCGACCTGACTCTATATAACCTGTCCATATGATGCAGGACCAAACCATTTCTGAACAGAAGTGGCTACCTGTCCATCAATATCTAATCGGTTCATCTGTCAATGTAGAACAAACCATTCCTGAAAAGGGGGGGAGGTTTTGATACACCACTTCTGAACCTACACTGGTGTCTCTGAGATCGTTACACACCAGTTCACACTTATAGTCAAGTGTTATGTGACAAATTGATGACATCACTCACTCACTCACTCACTCTCTCTCTCTCTCTCACACACACACACACACACACACACACACACACACACACAGCTGAAGGGGTCTAGAGTTTCAGGAGAGCTGATGGAGAACCTCAGAGAAGTGGAGGAACAAATTCAGCATCGTAACACAGGACTGAGTTAATGATACTGGACCTTCGCCGATACATCAGCACCATGTACTGCGTGTGTGTGTGTGTGTGTGTGTGTAAGAGAGAGGTGTTTCAGAACAGAGCCCACAGAGATCTCACCTTTACATTCATCTACTCCCTTTCTCCTCCTCTCCATCCTTCCCTCCCTCTATCCCTCATTCCACCCACCCCCACCCCCTCCACCCCCCCTTCTCAGTAGCATTCGCACTCCTCCTCACCGGAGATATCCCACACCCGCACGGTCTGATCCAGGCTGGCCGACACCACCAGGTCCTCCGAAGGGTGGAACTGGGCACACATCACATAGTGGTTATGACCTGTCAGAACACTGAGAGAGAGAGAGAGAGAGAGAGAGAGAGAGACGCTATATTAACCTGCTGAGCTGTTAATAAACACAAACACACACATCCACAGTCACACCCACCAGACACAGGTCCTGGACTGCCAGTTCCACAGACGGATGGTCTGATCATCTGAAGCGCTCAGGATCCACGGGTACTCCTGACCACACACACAGAGAGAGAGAGAGAGAGAGAGAGGTTAGTCCATTCTCCATTACACCATCAATACAAAATCCATCTGTTTGTCCACAATCTCTCTTAAAGTATGAATAAATTGTCTATCTGCTGATCTGTCTGTTTGTCTGGCCATCTGTCTGTCTGACTAGCAGCCCGCCTGGTCATCCACCTGTCTCTCTTTCCACCCTTCTGTCTGTCTGTCTGTCCATCTGGTGATTCGTTTATCTGGCCATCCATCTGTCTGTCTGCCAACCGTCCAGCTGCCCACCTATCTGGTGAGCTATCTGTCTGTCTCGCTGCCTGTCTGTCTGCCCATCCGTCAAGCCTTCTATCTGTCCATCTAGTCAACTGTTTATTTGGCCATCTCTCTGTCTGTCCACCAATCTATCTAGGTATCTGACTGTCTATCTATCCAGTTGTCCTCTTGGTCATCCATTTATCTTTCTAGCTGTCCATCTAGTCACCTGTCTGTCCGTCCATCCAACCATCTATCTAGTCATCCAACAGTCAGTCCACCCATCTGTCTGTTTCTCTGCATCCGTGTTTGTGTGTGTGTGTGTGTGTGTGTGTGTGTGTGTGTGTGTGTGTGTGTGTGAGGACTCACATGGTGGAAGAAGGTGGTGCGGATGTAGTCCAGGTGACCAAGCAGGGTGAAGAGACAGCGACGGAGCTTGTAGTTCCACACCTACACACGCACACGCGCGCACACACACACACACACACACACACACACACACACACACACAGGTTTACTCTCTCTATCTCTGATAAAGCCTGGCCGTTACACTGCATTAGAATCAGGACGCTGATGTTTGACCTTGATTTTGTAATCGTCTCCACCCGAGACAAACAGAGGCTGCTGCTTGTGGAAGTCGATCCCTCTCACCGGACCTGTCCAACATACACACATTAGACTATAAAAAAAAAACACACACACACAGAGAGAACACTGAGGGGAAAAAATGGCGGATGTGTCTAACCGTCATGCTCATCGAACTTATCGATGAGGGTGCACATGCGATAATCCCACAGCTGGATGACGCCGTTGTGAAGACTGGCCAGGATCCACGGCCGCTTCGGGTGGAAACTCAGCCCTGACGACACAACACACCAACACTCAGTTACGGTTATACCACACACACACACAGAGCTCTGGATTTTTCTGAGCTGATCATTCATCCTCAAAGACTTTTTTTTTGGGACAAAATGGCTGCCACTTACATTTCGCCGAATCTCATATTTCCATAAAATGTGTCATTATAAAAGCTCCCTGTTAGCCTTAATAACAATACAATATTAATAACATGTTTTAATCATAATACACTATCTGTCTTTTTTTTCCCACCTCATTCTCAGCATTAATTTCTTTTATTAATTGAGATATTAAAATGACTTCATTTGTGTCACAGAAATGTCTTCCGTAATCGTGATTATGGTGAAATCTCACAGTCTGTCAGAAAAGGTAAAATAATGAAGTTTTTTTTGTGACATTTAATCTAAAGAGAAAATAAACTTTTTACATCTCTGACAGGGAAATTAAAGTGTAACAGCACCACAGTTAGCAGAACACTAAGAATAAATCTTTTTTCATTTGAGTTGTGATGGAAGCCTGGCACTTCTCTCGCGCATGCTCAGTCGCATTTTCCCCCTCAGGCAGCTGTAGAAGTTATTAAATGTAAACTCTTGATACAGATGTTTATGATGTTTAAGTCTTCATTACAGAAAGGTCACATCATAAATCTTTTCTCGCACACAACACACTCTCAGTTACACACAAACAGACCCAGGAAATATGCATCACTTGCTTTTTTTTCTTGTTGTTTCACAGCATTAATGCGATATTTATAATGCAGAAATGAACATGACTTTTCTAAAGGACTGAGGAGGAGGAAGATTTAATAATAATTAATTATATTTTTACTTATAATTACTAACAGCTTTAATCTTAATATTAACTAATAACACAGCATACAATGCGTCCTTCGTTTTTTTTTAAATTCATTTTTAAACATAAATGATCGCATTTAATTCAACAGCACACACATTAGCTGAGTTACTGCCGTTAAATCCTAATGACAGCTAGTTAGCCAGTTAGCTAAATCTAACCAAACAGGCCACGCTTTTTATTTTATAAATGCTAAAGTGCGCTATTTTCAGCTTTTCAGTTTCCTAATTCACATCTTTAAAACAAATCTAACATATAAAATAAAATAAAATAAAATTAAAGAACACAATCTAAATGAGCTGCAGCTAGCATGCTAACTCCGGCTAGCTGTGTTTGCTAGCTGTGTGTTACCTTTCACTCGAGCTGATTTGGTCTCGAATTTGGTTAACATCTCCGCGTTTCTGCGTGTCTAATCCAACAATCCAAACTAAAGATAGCTGGTGTGCAGAAGTGAATTCTATAATTAACAATTCTTCTTTTCTCTCTCTCTGTCTGTCGCGGCTTCTGCACTTCCTCAGCTGACACGTCTACCGAAATAAAGTGTTTCCTGCGCGGAGTCAAATAAAGTTCTTTTTTTTGTGTTCAAAACGTGACGTAGAAACCTCCACGTCGCTGTCGAGGAAGTGGTGCGCATGCGCAGAGACAAGAACCGTTCTGTTAGGAAGGTTCCACGTCCGGAAAAGTGAATTTATTGACTGCTTTATTTGTTTTTTTGTTTTTTCGTTTGGAACAACAGTAAAAAAATTAATAATAATACTTCTGACTCTTAACTTGTAAAAAAAAATCTTTGTCTAAATGTTTTTAGATACATTTTAGAACGAGGTGCTTTATGTTTCTCTGTGACTGTACACATTTACACCCTTTTAGTGCATTGTTGTGCATCATGATAAACTAAGCTCATAGTCATTCGTATGCTTTTCATTTTACATTTACAGAATGATTAGGCACATATGGCCCACTGCAGAATTAGTAGCACCCTCTGAGAGAGACTAAAAAACAAACAAACATTCATTATGCACAAACACACATACACACCCATACAGTGTCACAGTGTTTACTGTGTTTTTAGTGTTGCAGTTCTTACAGCACAAATATTATTATTATTTTATTTTCTTCAATGACAATTGTGGCAGAAGTACTGACAACCTTTCTTCTGCAGGCGGAACTACCTCGTTGATGAGAGGGTCAGAGCGGTTCGAGCTGACAGGAAGGCTACGATAAATCAAATAAGCACTCTTATTCTCTTTCTGTGAGCGGAAAAGCATCTCGGGGCACACAGCTTTGTGTCAAACACTGAGGTGCACTGGCTACAACAGCAGAAGACCACATGGGGTTTCCCTCCTGTCAGACAAGAACAGCAATCTGAGACAACATCTCCCCCACACACACTCCTCCAAAGCGGACGACTGGAGAAAGACCAGGTACGTTTTTTTTTTAAGTGTTAATGAGCTGAACGTGAACTCAAACTGAACACAGTGTCAAAGACACATGATGGAGCAGGTCAGGAGGATAAATAATCATACAGTGAGGTGTGTGAGGTGTGACGAGGAGCTTCGGGATCACAAACACACGACACAGGAGCGGGATTAAACACACACACCACTTTTAATTATTCTAACCATTCTAAACATCAAGAGGAATAAACCAATGGCCAATAAAAATGTTTATTAACATTTAAAGGAATAGAATCTCACTCTCTCTCTCTCACACACACACACACACACACACACACACACACTCCTGCACTTAAAGGCTTCACTGTTAGTGTTGTAAAATCACACATCTTTCTGAATAATGATGTATATAAAACCGTTAGATGGGATAATGATCAGATTTTTCTCTGATATCTATTATAGCACATTACTGACAGGTGTACCTGCATCAGCATGGGCAGAGCTTATAGTCAATTTCATCAGCCAATCAAATCACTTGGTCATGTGACATCACCGCAAGGTGTTTTTTCAGCTCCATGTACTGATTAGCATAAAATAACAGATTTTACCCGGATAAAATACTTGGCATTTAATTACACAACAGTAGTTTACCTAAAGTTAGCAAACATCTGGTAACAGTAACGTTAGCTAAAATAAGTAACCGATTTTATTGTGTAAACTGACTAATGTGAGGTGAATTATTATTCTGTGTAATTAAAGGCAGTATTTCATGTTAGTCTGTACACACACACACACACACACTCACACTATCAACATTATATCATCTTTATACTGCCAACATCTCCGCCTCACTGGGGTCACATGATCGAGCACTGCTCCGCCCCTGCTACTCCAGGAAGATGAAGAGACTCCGGGTCAAAGTTCAGACCAGGGGGCTGATGGGAAACACAGAGCATAAAAACATGAGCTGCATCTCGAAGTGTGTGTGTGTGTGTGTGTGTGTGTGAGTGAGAGTGAGAGAGAGGGAGATCAGAGAGATGTTCATTTTTTCTAGAATATAGTGTTTAATATCTAGAACTGTTCTAGAACAGCCAAGCAACAGACAGATAAAGAGAGAGACAGATATTTAAAGACACTCACCGCTTCTCCGGCCAATTCCTTCGGCGGGTGACCCAAATCCTGCAGCTGGGTTGAAAACACACACATCGTTTATACACACACACACACACACACACACATACACACACACATACACACACACATACACACACACATACACACACACACACACACACACACACACAGAGCGTTAACAGAGTCCTCTCTCAGCAGGACTGCGACACGGGGAACGTCTCTGTACCTTCTGCATGAGCTCCAGAATGTTCTCAAAGCTGCTCTGTGCGTCTCCGTCTCTCTCAAACTGGCTGCAGATTTCTCCCATGATCCTGTGCTGCTGCTCGTACCTCTGGACGTCCTCAGCCGAGAGCGACTGTCTGTTACCGTCCAACCACTCAGGGTACTGCCAGACACCGGGGACAGAGATACAGTCAGACATTTTACATCAAATAAAGAATACAGAGGAAGAGAATAAACAGAGGAGGCATGTGCTGAGATTATCATCACCACATTTTAACAAAGTTTAGAGATTAAGAAAGGGTCAGAAAGGTTATGCTATGATGGAGATGGAGCCTGATGGGGCCTAGGAGGAGTGAGGCGGAGCTTAAGACAGCATTTTCAAATTCTAATGCGCCCCTGATCTTGAGCCAATGTGAAACTCACCTTCTCTGTGATCTCCTTGAGTGATGGATACAGCACGTCTTTGGACAGAAGGTTCTGCATGATGGACTGCATGATGGGGAGGATATTTCCATCTTCTCCACCCCCTTCACTATTCTCATCCAATCCTAGCCCTTCTAATGTTTTAGCCAGATCCTCTCCGGCCAATCCGGTGGCCTGGTAACACATACACACATGCAAACACACACGTGCAAACACACACAGAAGAGAATTTTTTATTTTAAGCAGTAAGAAATGGGTGTTCTTAAAGCATAATGAATATAATGAGTTTTCGAACTGAAGTCATTATTATTAATAATTAATTAATTACAGTGGCTGTAGGAGCTCTGTGGGTTTTATTACCTGCAGATCATCTGCGTTTTTGGCCAAACCGCTCAGTGTGTCTTTGAGGCAGGAAGCGAACTCTTGCTGAGAAGCTGCATCAGTACCTGCATGTCATCGCGTTCATAACATTAAATCAAACGTGTGTGTGATAATAATATCCTCAACTGTGATGAACTGTACTCATTATTGTATGTTATGGTGACGTACCCACTTTACCAGCGGCCTCAGACAGTTTGTGGAACTGCTCGATCAGCTCGGGTTCTTCCTGTGCGAGCTCGGTCATCGCTCTCTCCCACTCCTCCCTCGCCTGGTGAGCCATCTCTCCTTCAAAGAGAGACTCGAAGAACTGACTGTCCTCCAGCAGAGGTGGCTACACACACACACACAGAGGAATATTAAGACACAAAGGTGCTGATCACAGTTTATGATTATTTGATCTGATTGCGAATTAGCTTTAGTGAGATTTAGTGATCTCGATTATTTGAAATAATCTCAATATTTTAATTGATGGGAATACAGCTGCTTGAGTATTTATGCTGACTGCGGTTGTTTGAGCTGGACCTGACTGTTTGCACGAACTAATCTCCAGCTAAAGAAATGGTGACAGGCTGAGAATCAGGCTGATGTTCACCTTCTGCGCCGTCTTCGCTTCTGCACTGGGAGCTTCAAGAGGAACATTCGTCTTCTCAAAGTCATCCAGTGCACCTGAGAGAGACAGAGAGCGAGACAGCGAGAGAGGGAAAGGGGGAGAGAGAAAACACAGCTCATGAAATGATGACAGAACCTAATGATAAATATCCAGCTAAAAGGAAATGATAAAGGTCTTAAACACAGCCTTCTAGCTTTCAAGAAACAATTCTATCAGTTGTTCCCTTTGCTTTATAAATTAACATCTCAACAATACTGACAATGGTTAATAAACTTATAGGCAGGAGATAAACACAGTAGACAGGCAGTACAAAAACTGACTTTTTTTTTCTTTTTGTTATTTGAGGATTCAGCTGCAATAAAATAAATGTGACTTCTCAGCAAAAGACAGAGAAGAGTTGCCTTTATCCAACATTTGTAAACGTATAATGAATTTAAGTGGTAATTAAATGCTAACATCAAGGAATCGAAACAAAACACAATTATTTAGAATACTGTCATGTACACTATGTTGAGCACAGTTTAGAGAAGTGTAAAATATCATGTAAAAGGAGAACACTTCTTTATTCGTGATTGTAATGAAAATCTTGCAGTGATCAGTCTAAACCACTACACAACTCCTACCCTCTCTCTACAGTTACTGTTGTGTTGTGGAAGTGTCAGCTGGCCGGGTTTATTTACTCTGAGCAGTAAAACACTTGAGGTGTAATCGCAAACCTTACTGTCCAATAATTCATCCAGTTCTGCGTCTGCTGCAGCCGTGTTTTCGGATTGCGACGCCATCTCGCACTGCAATGACAAGCTGCGGTGTCGCGGAGAGATGGCGTAGGGGTCATGTGACTAGAGTCGACCAGTTGATTCTCTTGATCCGGGTATTTTTGCTAGCTCGTTGACTAGCCAAAGACGGCGATGGATTTCTGTACAACGGACTTAAATATCATCGTCTGTTTTTATTGTCGCCTCTTGTTCATAATATAATACAGAAATAAATGTAACGTCTCAATGTGTCTGTGTAAAAGCAGGGAAAAACGAGCTAGATTAGTTATAAGTATGCTTACGCGATTCTTTTTAGAGTCGTGAATCATTTAGTTCGATACATTAAAGTGATTCGAATCTTTTACTCTCTTGTTGATGTGGCTGCTTCCGCTAGGGGTCGCCGCAGCGGATCCCCTGCCACTGGCCGCCATCTTTTCCTCTCTCATTCTAGGAATTACAGAAAATTAATGATGTGGCTGATTTTCTAATCAATCAATCAATTATTCAATCAGTCAATTTATTAATTAATACCAATGTTATGTTTTATTGCTTATAAAATACAGGTAAACATTATGAAAATAAAGATAATATGAATAGTCTGGAATGAAGTATTTACAGTTTCCACAGTTTAAAAATATACTTTTACAATTATTTTGTACACATAATTGTAAAAATGTATATATTCACCATCTTCTTTGTGGCCTTACTGTCATTAATGCCATAGAAGCACAAGAGATTTCTGACACTTTTCTGGGGTTTAAACATAAACAGATGTATGTTTATTTTTGGACACTGGATATATCACAGAACATAAAACCATGCTGTAATAATTAAAAATAATAATAATATCCTTTGACCACACCACCATCATTTACTAAGGAATACAAACAATAATAAAACAAAAAAGAAAGAATAAAGAGAACTGCACGTTCATATAATTCTGAGATAAAACTGAAACGCAAACTAAGAGCCAATATATTTATTAGCTACTAAATTTGTAGTAAATCTTTCCAATAATGTTGCTAACATATTACAGGTTTGCTGATTAATTCTACATTCAGATGGATTTTTGACTTTCTGAGAAAAATGCAATTTTTTTTGTTTTTTTTAAATCTAGCCGACAGCCATTTTTCATTTCCTCTAATAACTCAGACACGTGAGGTGAGAACAGGAATTGACACCACACTCAAAAGCATTTTATATTTGTATTTTAATAACAAATCCATATCATACACTTTTCTGTTTTATATTACACACATTCCTCTAGTCTCGTGCCCATGTGGAGTTTCTTTCCGAATAAAATCATCAGGAGAAAGTTACAGCACATTAAACACACAGCAGCATTACGTCACAAACTCTCACGACCCCAACACGCTCTGGAATTAGAAATCATTTATTTTGGTAATATTTCAATATTTCTAAGTGCTTCACAAGTCCTGCTCTAACACACTGTTAAATGTTATTTATCCATGTGTTATGTAGCTACACACTAAACATGGCTTCATAATTTTATCATGATACTGGTAAGAGTTAAAATCACTCAATTTTGACCTTATGTTAAAAGAACTAGCCGGCTAACCAGATCTAGCTAGCTAACAAACAGACTGACTAGCAAGTTGCCAAATGTCCAAAATGTACCTCAGTTCAGATGGATGTTTCTATAAACATTGTTACTATGGTTGTGGTCATAGGGGCGGGATGTTGTTATGGAAACCAGGTAAACAATATGGGAATGTACTGTACATTTCTTTAGGGAGGTGAACAATCAGATCATCTGGTTAATGTTACATACACATAGATAACATTAGCTCGCTCCATCTGACTAGTAATCTGGTGTTTTCTTTCAAATAACTCCAAATAACACAATAAAACATGATGAGTTTAATCATACCGTATTGCATCATATGGTTTGAAGTTTATAGTCTTAGATAATTGTTCCTCTTGTCTGATTGGCTAGAAATAATGTGCCACACAGACTCATTTGCATAAAGTTTAGCTCAGTTGAATATGAACATCGGGGATGTAGCGTAAGTGTGAGTTAGCTACATGTAATGTAATTAATATTAAAGTTAGCTACAAAATGGTCAGCTAACTGAAGAAAGTGTGTTAGAGCAGGAAATCCCTCTAACCTGTGCAGAATGCTCAGATAACATGAGATGCAAAGGAAAAATCAAGAGCAAGTAAAAAAGAAAAGGAAAGTTTTTTGATGATGAACACAAATCTATTTAGAGGAATTCATTTTCCCATGGGGAAGTAATGAACTTTAACTCCGCACATCACACAGGTAATGGATCATTTATAAAGTCAGTTATTTGTTCACTCATGTATTAAAGGTCAGTTCTTTATAAAGCCTAATCAGGAAGTTTCACAGCAAGTAAACACAACCATCTTCACTAATGTGTGCTTTATGCATTTTTGAACAATCAGAGATTTTTATTATCTAAAACGAGAAATGAAAACTTATGTTTGTCCTGATTGGAGCTTTTTTCAATGTGCATCCAAAAGATTTATTCATTATTTACTATATAATAATATTAATAATATTCTTCATCAGAATGTCCTTATTTCTATATTTATATTGACATTCTCACACATGCGAGTTCTTCCAGTCTACAGCTATTTCTACACTTTGGCTTCTTAAACTGAATTATACTCGTGCGTTTTGGAAAGATTTATTTCACACCTGCTGTATTTTTTTCATCTCAAATAAACAAACTAGAACCACATGCAGGAAACACAGTGTGCGCACACAGTTACACACACTGAAGGCGTTTATTACATCAGTTAAAGGGTTAAAATGTCGATTAAATGTGTAAATGTGAAACACACAGCAATGTGTGACAATGAAATGTCAAAAACCTCTTGTATTATCTCCTGCTTCCTGTTTTCTACCTCCTGGCTCTATGTCAGGAATTAAATTCCTGACTATAATGTCCGCAGTTTTAAGGCTCCCAAATCCTAGACCTCATCCCTAGTTAGTGTACTTAGTAAAACAACAGCTCTGTCCCAAATCCTAGAATTCATCATTATGTAGTATACTTGTTAAAACAACAGCTATTTTAAGGCTCTGTCCCAAACTCTAGAACTCATCCCTACTTAGTGTACTCACTAGAATGTCAGCTAAACCTAAAACCACCTAGAACCCACAGAATAAATTATAATAAGACTGGATAGTGGTTAGTGTGATAGTGTACATTAGTGTTCGTTAGAACCTGATCAGCTCATTAACACACCCTTAATGAGTTGTGTGTATTATTATGTGTGTTAGTGTGTGTGTTAGTGTGTGTGTGTGTGTTAGTGTGTGTTATAGCATCAAAACACTACACTATGATGAATATTTTCTGCTTTCTTTAAGTTGTGTTTAGCCCCACCGACTCTTCCTGTTATTTTATCACCGTGTCAGAACTCCACTTTACAGGCGGGGAAAGTCTCCTCCTGCATGGCCACTGTGCTGTTGCTACCCAGAACCGTGATGCCCAGCTGCTGCTGCTTCTCCTGGGTCTGATGGTACCACTCGTGCATCATCATCGACTCAAATGTGGGGATTAACGTCACCTGCAGACAGGTTGTCTCTCTTACTGGCTGGCTCTCTAACTGGTTGTCTCTCTTACTGGCTGGCTCTGTTACTGTCTGGCTCTCTAACTGGTTGTCTCTCTTACTGGCTGGATGTCTTACTGCCTGGGTCTCTAACTGGTTGTCTCTCTCTTACTGGCTGGCTTTCTCACTGGTTGTCTTTCTTCCTGGTTGTCTCTCTTACTGTCTGGCTCTCTTATTGACTGTCCTTCTTGTTGTCTGACTCTCCTTAAGGTAAGGCACCATAATCATTGCTTAAATGCACTAAGTGTGAACTTACCAGCACATCTTCAGGCCAAACAGACTTTCTGCTGTTTCTTTTACTGGTTGTCTCTCTTACATGTTGTCCTTCTTACTTGTTGTCCTTCTTACTGGCTGTCTCCCTTACTGGCTGGCTCTCTTACTGGCCGTCTCTCTTAATGGTTGTCTTGCTTACTGGCTGGCTCTCTAAATGGTTGTCTCTCTTACTGGCTGGTTCTCTTACTGTTTGTCTCTCTTACTGGCTGGCTCTCTTACTGGTTGTCTCTCTTACTGGTTGTCTCTCTTACTGGTTGCCTCTCTTATTGGCTGGCTCTCTAACTAGTTGTATCTCTTACTGGCTGGCTCTCTTAATGGTTGTCTTTCTTACTTGTTGTCTCTCTTATTAGCTGGCTCTCTTACTGGTTGTCCTTCTTATTGCCTGTCTCTCCCTGGGTAAGGAACCATAATCATTGCTTACATGCAAAGTGTGAACTTACCGGCACATCTTCAGGCCAAACAGACTTTCCATCTAGTAAAGCATCCAGAATGGGTCTCATCATGGCTTCTTTCAGAGTGTCATCTCCACTTATAATGTAACAGGACGATCGCAAACGGCAGAAGAATTCGACATCAATTGTGGATGCTGCATTTCCAGACGGGAGGTACGCCAGGTCCAAATACACAGAGGTGATGCCCTTGATACCTGCTGGTGATTAGGGAGAAAACCGGTTAGACAAGATAATAAGCTTAAGAGCTAATTGATCCTTTTGTATTTGATTTTACAGGAATCAGTGACTGACTGCAAACATTTTGTGGCAAGAATTAAACGTTACAATCTGACTTACTTCCACTGAGGGAACTACAGGATATGATCAAGATAATAGATGATAGGAATTACTGCCATAATTCAGTCTTCGAGAAGCATTCAAGTAATGTCTTGCAACAGTTAACAGTTAAAACTGCAGTCTTGGTATTTTGTTTATAAGTCTTTTCCTACCTGTGGTGGTTAGTCTTTTTGCACCAGAATGGGAAGAACGTGATACTGGAGTGTCTACAGTAGAATTTGACCTCAGACTCCCAACCGATCCACTTTGACTTCCTGTTCTGGTCTTGCTAGCTTGCGTCGACATGCTAGATGCACTTAGCCTCTGCGTAACCACATTTGTCTTCCTGTTCTTTACACCTGTTTTCCCGAGTTTCCCAGGATCAGGCATGCAGGCCCCAGGCTGGGCAGGAACAGGAGGGAAGTCTTTGAGAGGAACAGGAAGAGGATCCTGAAGTGGTGAATTATTCAGGTTCAAGTTCTCAGAGGAGCACTGCGCACCCATTTCCTCATCAGAATCTAATGCACCATCTGCAGTGATAGAAGGGCATTCCTCTAGACCGGGTTGGGGGTCAGAATCTGAGGCAGTGGGGAAGTAGTCACTGGCAGAGGTGAGAGGAGTTTCCTGGGCTGGGTGAGTGGCCTTGTTGCTTAAAAATGCCTGGTATAAGGGCTTCACCACTTCCTGGGAGCGATCACTGTCATCTGAGAAGTCATGAGGGCTAGTAGCCATAAGTCCCGGTGAAAGGGTGTGCTGATCTTTCTCTAGAGGTTTAAAATGTTTAAATTCGCAGGGAGAAACCAAACAAAGGTCGACATCATGAGGAGCATCAAACATCAGACTCTGTGGTCCAGAGGGACGTCCATCTGAGGGATCGTTCATCACCCTCTTTGTATGTGCCATCTTTAAAGACAAGGACATGCCTACTTTGAAGTCAGGATCTGCATAGTGTCCATTGGAGTAGGACATCTCATCCTCATTAGTGGATTCACTGACTGTAGGAAGCACCTGCTCAAAGGACATCGATAACGATTCATCAACCTCAGTGGATTGTGGTGAACTAACTTCGGCAGGCATTGAGTGGGTGGTGGTAGTCACCGTGGGTGATATATCGGGCATAATGTCCTTGAAAGAGCTCAGTGATAGGAAACTGGAGTGTTTCTCTTTAGAAGAGCTGGAGTTGCTCTCTTGAGTACTTTTGGGACATCCAGACTCTGAAGTCTTACAAGATCCTCCTTGCTGGCTGTCTGATCCCAAGCACATCTTAGCTGCTAAGCTGCTGCGGTCTCTGGAGGCCCAAGTTTCCTCAGGGGAAAGGTGATATGGTGTATGACCAGCGCTGTTTGGACCGGATCTTGGAGAACTCAACTCCAAGGTCTTCTCATCAGGGCTAATGCACACTTCATCCTGGCCACTTTTGGGTGGATTGTCCTTCAAAGCTCCATCAAGCCAGCTAAACTCAGTGGGTGTAAGGTCTAGATTTACACTGCGCTCACTCTTTGGAGTCTTGACAATCCCAGTAGCCTCAGTTGACTTGACTGTATTCAGTATGTCATCTATAGACCTTTCTGGACTTGCATGGTTGTTTTTTGGATCTTCTTCACTTCCTGATTGTTTCCTCGACAGGATGTCAGGGATTTTATTTTTAGCAGACAATTCATGTGACTGCTCTTGCTCCATTTCCAGAAAATCTGTTGTCATATCCTCGGGTGAAGATATCTCCAACTGTTTTGGATCCCCCACATCACCCGAGAGCTTCTGGTTTTGCTGCTCCTTGTTAGATTTATTAATTTTTACTCTGTCCTCTGTCCCTTTGTTTACTTTCATTTCATTTTTCTTTGCACTTGCAGATTTATTTGGGTCTGCAGGAGGAGATGCAGACCTTGGAGCCATTTTCTTGGCCTCTTTCCCCATCAAATAATTTTTACTCTCTTCAGTCTTCTCATCGTTCTTCTGTTTGTTTAAAGGGGAATCTTTTTTACCTGACATTTTCCTCTGTCCAATGTCCGGTTTTTTTGACACTGACACACTACTTCTGTCATCTTTTTTGTTGGCTTTAAAAGACTCCTTCCTTGCAATGGTTTTGTTCAGTTTAGGCTTGACACCATTTTCAACAGACTTTGTTTTTTCTTCACCATTCATAGCCTTGACCTTGACCTGGTCTTTTGGGTCTGGATACCCACGGACTGATTTCTCCTTTGCTGTGGCACTGCTTGTTCTGGATTCTTTGGTGCCAGACTTGAGGCTGTCTTGGCTCTCAGCTCGTTTTGGGTTCTTTTCTGACTTTGTTTCGATATCTTTGGAGCACACTACAGGACATTTGAGAAACTCTAGGTGCTTCAACTTTTCTAGACCTTCCAGTATCTTTGCTTGTGGCGTTGACCCAGGGAAAAGGACTCGTATGATCTTTTCATGTGGGCTGGCAGGATGCCACACAAGCAAAGTGCAAATAGACACCAGCGAGCTTAGGGACACTTCGGAACCTTTGGGATTGGTGCTGTTTTCAGGCCAGCGGTTCATGAAGTCCTCGAACTCTTTGCTGCCTTTAACCGGGTTAATGACATACAGCTCAAGACAACCAACTCCCATCTTCTGAAAAAGAATGACTGGTTCTATGGGACCAATTGAATTGCGAAGTAGTGGCTCTGCTGAGATCTTGAGTTTCTCCAAATGACGTAAAGTAAGACCTGCTTGATCACTACTTCGCAGCACATTAGGATCACCTTGAATTTTTTTCAACCTTTTTGGTGCGTTAAAGAAAACGACACCCAACTCTGGAGAGATCAGATTTTTCAGCCACTGTTCTTTCTTCTCTGAGTCACAGGAATCATCTTCCTTGAGCTCAGCAACCTTCCTCGCAAAAAGACTATTAATCCCTGGAAGATTATCAGTCCCAGCATGAGTGAGAAGAACAGAATCCACACGGTCCAGATGCCTGACTAACTTCCAGAAGCAGGAGCGTGGATCCGATCCACCGTTGACCAGGACATTGAATCCATTGACGGCGAAAAAGGCACAGTCCCCTCTCCCACCTGGAAATATATAGCAGCAGGGACGACAGAGTTTAAGGAACCCCACCGTGCTTGGGGGTTCTAGGAGATCAAATGGTGATGGTGGCTCAATGTTCTCACAGAGATGATTGGTGAACTCCTGGAGGCCATCCATTTTGGGCAGCACCATTAAAGGGTTCACCTTAATGTCTATTACATCTTGTAAATTGTGTTTCCCGAGTATGGAGTTCTTCCATGTTCCAGTCTTTGGGCAGCTAAGGGTCAGATTTGCTTTTCCTGTTGCACTTGCAGAATTCAGTTTGTGTTGAATCTGTTGTGTGCAAAAATAATAACACAGTCAGTGTAGATGCATAATCTTTTGTCAGTTTGGCTCATTTTTGTTAGTTTGCAGTCTTTTGCTAAAGGACAGAAAATCAGTAGTTAAAAACGTTAAATTTTTCACGGACCTCCTCGTCTGTAAAGATCTGAATGAAGTGGTTTGGAGTGAAGTCTCCAGTTTGTAAGACAAGGTCCCCACTGTCCTCCACGGAGCGTCCAGTTAGCACGAGCAGCTTGTGCTGAGACGTGTCCGTTATCAGGCCGTGTATCTGCACATATTAGAATGCTAATCATGGACAAAGTCATAGTAATTACTATTTTCTAAACAAATGTGTAAATGTGTACTTTCCTACAAACAAAAACAAAGCTATTTATTGATGTACAAAATCTTTGGGTTTTTTTGGTGAATTGCTAAATGGTTTATTTAGTTATTGATATATTTGCAGATTTATCATTATAAACATAATTTATCCTTAGTTACCCTTATATACAAAATTTGAAACAGCTGTTTTCTGATTGGTTAAACTTTGTCACATGGCCATACTGTAAATACAGCTAAATACAAGAGGTTAATGCTGAAATCCATGTTACTTGGAACTCGGAGTGTTGATTTTCCCAATCTAAAATCATTCCAGTGCTTCTGCTGGAAAATACGTGGATGCCAAGAGCAAGGTCATATTTGGATAAACATAAAGAAGATCTAAATAAATGATTTCTGTGCAATTAACAAAGAGAAATGACACAAAGAATTGTGTTGTTCAAACAGATTTTCACAACACAAAAGTTAAAAATCAAGTAGAGGATAGGGCAAAAGTAATTCTGTTTACTGTTAATTTTCGGTGGGTTTATGTCAGAGAACTTGGGCAACTTAGATGTTCCCAGAGTTCCTCACTTGGAATTCCAAGTTGAATGACTGTTTCTTCGCAATTTTCTGTGTTGTAGGTCCGGTTTTTACTCCGAGTTTGGAGTACAATGGATTGCAGCATAACCCTGAAATTGATAAGAAAACCCTGCATCTGCACATTTTAAGTTGTAATAATAAAAAAACACATTAATGATGTGATTCCTGACACTTGCTTCAGAAAATGACTTTTTTTTTATTCACTTAAAAAAAACAAACAAAAAAAACCACGAATGGATTGGCTGCCACAGGAAAGCACAACCACTGGCAGCTCTATAATTTGAAATTTACTTGTATACATTTTTATTTAAAGCTGCATTGTGTGATTTTTTTGTTTGTTCCAAAAATTTAAAGACAAAGGAAAGAAACTCTGCAAAGAGCAATAAAGAGTTTTAAAAAGTGAAGTTTGATTTAATTCCTTAGTTCTGTATATTTGTAGAGTTTGTTATGCAATATTTAACACACCTCTCTGGTGAATAGAAAGAGCTACAAAGACTTCGGAACAAAATAATAAAACAGAGCAGCTTTAATAAAAAAAAAATGCATGTAATAAACTTCGAATTCTAAAGTTTGTTTTTTGGGTTTTTCTGATGAATACATTTGTGATTTCTTTAATGTCCGAGGCAAACAGTAACTTCGATTAAGCATCAGGAAACTCATTAATCTGCTGATACAGATTTTTCATTTAAATCTTCATCTCCTGTATTTACCCTTTATTCATGATCATATGACACAATTTAACCAATCAGAACACAGAAAGCTCAAATTGGAATCAAATATTTTTTAAAAACAACAAGATTTGTTCTGAGCCTGACAAGCTCCGGTTCGTCACAACAGTCACTTAACAGACACTAAATCTGCATCTCAATTTTAAAAAGGCCCATGATGATGCAAACAGTAAACAGGGAAAATAGAAATTAAATCTGGATCACAGTCACATCTGAATCTGGAGTAAAATTGTGGCTTGTTTAAAATCAGCGCCTGAACAAACCTGAGAGTAGAGAGTTTCCTCTGAGGGATTGAACACAACTCTGCAGCTGAACACACTCGTACTGAACTCCAATATCCGCTGACCTACACACACACACACACAGATCAGAAGACAGACAGGCAGGATTTCGTAATTAAACACTAATCTCATCTGATTTTAGTGACAGATTAGACACTGAAACAGAAAAAAATCAATAATGCAGGTCCACTTTATTACTCGGTTTACAAGCCCAAGTGTGTTAAAGGTGCAATTGTCATTTTTTTTATTTCTTACATTTACAAATAACCTGGAAAAATAGGTAGATAATGATGACATGATAAGAAAAAATAACGGTTTAACCCATGACTTCAGCACAAGTGTATTCTGTGGCTGAGAAAACCTGTTTGAAACTGAGTTACGGGCCAGAATGCTTGTTTGTGTTTAAATGGGCCTCCTGTCAGTCATTTTATAGACCCCCACCACACCCCCATTTCAGTATGAAATCCGTAAACTCCCAGCACAGCCAGATAATTTTCCTGAGAGCAAAAAAGCATGTTGTGCTTTGAAAATTTCAGAAGAAACCCAGAATAAACACTACACCCCTTTCCCAGACGGAGTGATTTATAACTGGTGAACTGGAGATGACGCTAGATGCACAATTAGTGACGGTGCTCCTGCACACATATGTAAACACAATCTGTATAAAGCTTTGAACTGTCCGAATGATCTCATTACAAAGAAAAACAGGACAGCAACTGCACATCAGAATTTTGCATGCTTGTAGTGTTATAACTCTGTCTTCATGTAGCTGAATGTCCTATCTTTTAGCTAACAGTGCTAATATGCTAATAGCATAGCTGTAGAGCTCATAAGACCTTATTACAAAGAAAAACAGGACAGTGACTGCACTTGTGAAAATCCTCATAAATCATGATGAGCTGAATTTTGCATGTTTGTAGTTTTATAGCTGTATGTACGAGTGCACCTAAAAATTATGTCATGACAGTCCTTGTTAACGCTAACTCTTGTTAGCATGCTAACCACTGCAGGGTTTTTGTGGACGTGAAAAAAAAAATCACTGAAATCTAATTCTGCTCCACCACCTGAACCGTTAGAGACCTAATGTTCAGAAATTTTTACAAATCTCACCTAATGCACCTTTACAGCTGCTTTACACTGTGAGGTAATATGTTTACTGTGTGTCACTTTGTGTGAGATGATGACAATGAAATCTGTCTCAAGTTCTGCATCGGAGTGTGTGATCAGATCAGCTTATATGGTTGACATGATTTCACCAACAGCTTCAAAGAGACAAAGTGAGAGATGAAGAGGCATGAGATTTGAGATTTTGTTCAGTTTTCTCGTGCTGGAGGAGAGAAATGAAGTAATTATACACATATAGCTGGAGGAAACGGCACTCCTCAGATTAAGGCTGAATAATTCTTTGTAAAAAAAACAAAAAACTTTTTAAAGAACAAAACATCTGAGTGAGTGTGAACTTCCTGAGATAACGCACACATAAAAAGAGTGTGCCAGTTTTTTTTATAATTTTTTTTTTATTCTGGTTCTCAAACACACATTCTTCTCTCCTTTGTCCTGCAGCTCTCTATACAATCTCTATTTCCTTTTTCACACCCACACTTCCTGTTAAACCTGGATCCACAGTCATGGGGTCAAAAATTAAGCATATGGGACAGGAACGTTTTTTTTGTTTGTTTTAAGAGCAAATTCTCAGATTTTTGAGGAAAATAAATAACATGGATGTGGTGAAGAAAGTTCATGTTCTGACGCTGCCGCTGAACAATCGGTCGTTAGCACTTCCTTCCTAAACTTCCACTGATTATAATACACACCCAAAACCTTGCACACGCACACACACACACACACTTACATCTCACAATCAGATCTCACAGTCAGATCTGTTCAGTTAACAACAGTGTCATTGTTATGTGAATGTGAAACATTCCTGAACCTAACACACACACACACACACACACACACACACACACACACACACACACACACACACAAAGCAGCTTTGTTGTTAAAAATCTAGCTTTTGTGGAGTAATAAACCACACAACCATCTTTCATGTCCTTATTTGTATGATTTAATATAAAATGATTATAGTTATTTAACCACTTGTTTATTCTGTGATCATTTTCCATTACAGTGTTTATATTTCATTATTTATTTGCATGCTTTTTACATTTTTAAATTGTTCTATATTTATATTTGTATATGTCCTCTTTTTATGACATATAAAACATTGTTATTTTTGTACCAGTAAATTCCTCACACACGTCTATACAGATTCTGTGTAGGATTACATAAAATACAACCATGACAGCTTTGTTTTTTTTTTTTGTTTTTTTAACACTGTCATTGTCATTACTTGATTTGTGATTTATTATTTGTCCTTTAGTGGAAATCTACGGCAGAATATGTGAAAACATGCAAACGAAGAATTTCATTGTACGACCCTGTGCATATGACAGTAAAGATCCTGAATCGTGATTTATGCATCAGAGTTTTGATTAATGAAAGAAAGGACAGTCTTTCTCTTTTTTTTTTTTTTTATGTGGGCGGAGCTTTCTTTTGGCTGCACAGATGATGTCATTGCTGAAGTCACTGATCTGAAGTACAGGTAAATGGCAGAGACAAGGTGTGTGTGTGTGTGTGTGTGTGTGTGTGTGTGTGTGTGTGCGTGCTCACCTTTAACATCACTGCAGCTCTGAGAGGAGTGACGACTCACAAACACTCTGAGCTCTTCATCCAAATTACACACCGTCAGATCCACATCCCACACCCGGAACCCTGCACACACCCAAACACACACACACACACACACACACACACACACACACACACACACACACTCACCACTGAGTACATACACCACAACCACACTTAGTACATTATTTGATCATCATATTTACAGTTTAGAATCCTCAAAGAAAATAAATTCACCACAGCAATTCACGATTTTTGGTTTATTAAAGAATGACATGTCATACTTTTTAATCCATTTATAGTGATATTTAATTTTGGCAAGAGAGCTTAGTTCCTGTTGTCACTTATGTTACAGCAGCTATAAACAGTCATTCCCGCACCAGCCTCTCTTTTTTTCTCTCTCTCTTGAAGTTAATAAGACAAAAAAACTCAGCTTGTCATGTTACA
This sequence comes from Pangasius djambal, assembly GCA_022985145.1. Classification (NCBI taxonomy): domain Eukaryota; kingdom Metazoa; phylum Chordata; class Actinopteri; order Siluriformes; family Pangasiidae; genus Pangasius; species Pangasius djambal. The sequence continues at coordinate 24,757,962 of CM040978.1, forward strand.
GAGAAACCACAAAGCGTAAACTCTTCTGTCCTGATGATGTTGGAAAACTAAAATTACAGCTTTACAGCTTTTACAAACCACTGACACTGGAGAGTCCTTCTATAAATGTTAAAAACATCTCCTTACAGGAAACGTAACCATATCAACGATTTTGTAAAATCCGTTTATGCGGAGCGTCTGCTGTACAAGTCCCTGTGAGCCGTTAGTACAGAAACGATGCCATATTAGAAAGAGCGCATTAATATAAACCTGTGATTTGCAGCTACACTACTGTCAGAGCTGCTGCTATAGAAAATTAATCAACACCTTCTGATTGGACAATTAAAAACACGTTGCGGTGTCATAAGCAAAATTCATTTAATGAATGTTTAAAATAAATCATTGTCCTTAAAAAAGACTCTCAGTCAAAATTCATAACTCAACCTTTTTGGACACAGACATCATCATCAAGTTTAGTGGTAAATGAGGAGTGGATACAAGGAACAGGGTCAGTGAAGCTGTGCATTTTTAGCAGATTTGTGCAGATTTTAGCCCATAAACCTTGATTCCTTCTGCCAGGAGGTTACGATGTGGCCATAGACAGAGATTTTAACAAGAAAGTCAGCTCAGATACATCACCTAATCAACCCTGAATTGAACCCTGATGAAAAGCAGTGGTGTGAGAGGTCTGAGAACTAGGAAATTAAAATATTGGGCTAGAGCCACAATTGGTGTCTTTAACCTTGTTGGATATTACAGACATCCTGTTATTCTCTATAAGGGAAAGGTAAATAGTATTAATTGTTAGGGGGTGCCAATAATTTTGAAACCTGCATTTCATTGGCCAGTTGCTAGGCTAGGCTATTTCAAGACAAAATATTCCCAAAAAATGTCTTGAAATAGCCTATTACTAGGCCATTTCAAGACAAAATATTCCCAAAAATGTTCACACTCAGGGTGTGATATTGCACTTATTAATTATTTTTGTTCACCCTTTGATGGAGGTGCCAATACTTATGGGGTGGTTATTACGTCATAACGCCGTTTATTTATGTCGCTAACGCGTTTTCTGATCAACACTGCAGGATTTTTGCACAAGCAGCTGATGTGTGTGGATCTTACGCCCGAGGGTGTGTGTTCATGCGGACAGGCCCTGGATTTACACAAAAGCATCACACACACACACACACACACAATATCGGAACATTTTACACATTTACATTTATAAACCTTAATACGCGCGTGCACACATATAAATATACGGAGTAAATGAAGCAGGAAGTGTAAATAAGGATGTGATGGGAAATAAACAGATGAACAAAGATGAAGACAATATTTCCAGGCACTGTGCGCGCGACGCACTGGCCGCAGAAATGCACCCAGTAAGTGTAAATGTAAATGTAAATGTAACGTGAATGTAAATGTGTAAATAAACCCGGGGTGGGTGTCTCCGCGCGCGCAGGGAGCAGGGAGACGCGCTATTCCCCTCCTCCCGGTGTGACCGCATCCTCACATTCAAGCACCATAAAATATATGACTAAAACAGGAGTCCATTATTCCATGAAATATTATTATTTACCTCTGTGGATCTCTGAGGCGATAAAGTCCCGGATGTTCCGCTCCGGAGCCGCGCAGATGATGAGGAGCGCCGAGTAGCGCGCTGGGATAAAGCCGGGGTGCGACACGCGCTCCTCCTCCGCCATGATGGGAGGTTCTGCTGAGGATGATGGCATCACACACACACACACACACACACACACACACACACACACACACACACACACACACTAAACAAAAACAGCAGCCTTATACAATCCAAGTTAGCTCACTGATTAGCGACCGCCATAAGGGGGCGGTAACAATAATAATAATAATAATAATAATAATAATACATGGTCAAAAAGTGCAGTTGTGTAACCACGAAAGTTCATTATAGTTTACGCATGAAGTCTATTTTGTTGTAGTTGTCAATTGTTCACTGATGGAGACTTGACTGCAAAACTGTTTGTGGGAATTACAGTCCTAAAGCTATCATAGCAATTGTAGTCCAAAGCCATCTTAGCATAACTGTTCATATGAATTGTGGTCCAAAGCCATCTTCACGGTTTTTAAGTGGTACCATCCACAGTAATCTCAGTGATCTTCAGGCTGTCCATGTGGGGCCATCCTCATCAGCAGTGAGTGATTTCCAAATGACGAGAAATCCAACCAGAAGTAGGGCATCAGGATGCATCAGGCAGGTCCAGAGAGCAGAAGGGGTCAGGATCACTGGTATCTCTGGAGTAGCATGTGTAGCTCAACAGAGAGAGAGAGAGAGAGAGAGAGAGAGAGAGTGAGGGAGAGAGAGAGATTGTTAGGTATGCTAATTGTAACATAATGGTTAAAGAATATGTATATTGTGTGCAGAGTGCAAGCAGGGACTCCAGCAAGACTAGCTATGACAGCATAACTAAAAGGGAGAGCCAGAAGCTAACACAGACATGAGGGTGCCCTGGAACATAAAGCAGCCTGCCACTCCACCGTCAATGCCCTCTAACTCTCTATGCTTGTGAACCCTCCAGATCTGCTCTTTTTTCACAAAAAGCTTGACTAAACAAGTATGTTTTCAGACTTAAACACTGAGACTTAAACAGTGAGACTGTGTCTGAGCCCTGAACACTAGTTGGAAGGCTGTTCCATAACTGTGGGGCTTTGTAAAAGAAAGCTCTACCCCCTGCTGTAGCCTTCACTATTCAAGGTACCAACAAATAGCCTGCAACTTTTGATCGAAGTAGGCGTGGCAGATCATAAAAGACCAAACGTTTGCTCAGGTACTGTAGCACGAGACCATTCAGTGCTTTACAGGTCAATAGAAGTATATCATAATCAGTATGAAATTTGATTGGGAGCCAATGCAGTGTGGATAAGATAGGGGTGATGTGGTCATATCTTCTGGTTCTAGTAAGGACTCTTGCAGCTGCATTCTGGACTAACTGGACCTTGTTTATGCATCTACTGGAACAGCCAGACAGTAACGCATTACAATAATCCAACCTACAGGTAACAAAATCATGAACTAGTTTTTCTGCATTGTGTAGAGAGATTATATTTCTTATCTTAGCACTATTTCTGAGATGAAAGAAAGCGATCCTAGTAATATTATCTACATGAGTTTCAAATGAAAGACTGGAATAATCAAACCAAGGTCTTTTACTGTTGCACATCATGAAACAGAAAGGCCATCCAGAGATACTATGTAATCAGAAAGCTTACTTCTAGCTGTATGTGGTCCTAGTACAAGTACTTCTGTCTTGTCAGAATTAAAGTAGAAGAAAGTTAATAAGCATCCAGTGTTTAATGTCCTTTACACATTCCTCAACTTTATTAAGCTGGTGTCTGTCATCTGGCTTTGCTGAAACATACAACTGTGTGTCATCAGCGTAACAGTGGAAGCTAATACCATGTTTATGAATAACTTTACCCAGAGGCAGCATATATAAAGTAAAAAAGCATTGGGCCTAAAACAGAGCCTTGTGGAACACCTTGTGGAACTTTACCTTAGTGTGCGTAGAGAAGTCATCGTTTAGATCTACAAACTGATAACGATCAGTCAAATAAGACCTGAGCCAGGAGAGGGCCGTTCCCTTAACGCCAACAACATTTCTAGTCTATCAGGGAAAATAGTATAATCAATGGTATCAAAAGCTGCACTAAGGTCAAACAACACAAGAAAGGAGATAAAGAGGCCAGTAGTAGGTCATTTACCACTTTAACCAGCGCTGTCTCTGTGCTGTGATGAGGCCTAAATCCTGACTGATACATTTCATGAATATTATTCCTATGTAGGTATGAGCATAATTGCTGTGCTACAACCTTTTCTAGAATCTTGGAGATAAAGGTGGAGGTTTGATATTGGCCTATAGTTGGAGGTCGAGGTCAGGGTTTTTAATCAGGGGTTTGTTAGCTGCCAGTTTAAAAGATTTAGGTACATAGTCAGGTACATGCTAAGGGAACAACTGATTATTTTTAGAAGAGGTTCGAATGCTTCTGGAATTATCTGTTTGAATGATCTGTCTGAAGTCTCTCAAAGGAGAGTAAAACATTCTAATAGCTGATCTGATATGGTTTTATTATTACCTACAGAGTTAGTTATCAAATTGTCTGGTTTTAAATTTATAGTCTGAAGTTTGTGCGTGACATTTTCAATTTTGTCATTAAAAAATCATGGTCACGCTGCTGCATATTGATGGTGTGTATATGTCTGTGGTAGTCTTATTCCTAGTTAATAATAATGGCTGGTTTTAACTCCCTAAACTATACATCATGTGTGAAACAGCAGTGAATAGTGCACTTGTCATTCTTTAAGCACACTTTACAGGATTTAATACTGAAATCATACACATCAGGACTCAGATCTCAAATGTAACTACTGACGTAAGAGCTATTCAGTAGTTACGCACGCAGAGGTATCGCTCTCTCTCTCTCTCTCTCTCTCTCTCTCTCTCTCTAAGACACAGAAATGTAGTGAGACAGTTTGTAGTAAACAGCAGCTTTCTTTTATTGTTGATCATGAAGTATACACTTTAAGGGGAAAATAGTACAGTAGTGTACACTTCACCTTCAAGGAAATAGTGCAGTAGAGTACAGGACACAGCAGGAGTATACACTTCACTTTAAGGGAAACTCAGGGGGAGTGTACACTTCACTTTTAGGGAAAAAGTACAGAAGTGTACATTTTAAGGGAAACACGGCAGGAATGTACACTTTACTTTTAGGGAAACAGTACAGAAGTGTCCACTTTAAGGGAAACACAGCAGGAGTATACACTTTACCTTTAGGGAAACAGTACACAAGTGTACAATCTAAGGGAAACACAGCAGGAGTGTACACTTTAAGGGAAACAAAGCAGGAATGTACACGTCACTGTAAGGGAAACACAGCAGGAGTGTACACTTCACTATAAGGAAAACAGTACAGAAGTGTACAATCTAAGGGAAACATAGCAGGAGTGTACACTTCACTGTAAAGGAAACATAGCAGGAGTTTACACTTCACTGTAAGAACTGCACTTGATGCGTAAGGCTTTCATCCTCAGAGACACTTCATGATGAAGAAATCGCAGCTGGTCCCAAGGGGGCAGCCACACAGTTTGCCCACCCTTGCCCCCTTACGCGCTGCACACTGCTCACCCGCATCACACTGCAGGAAACAGGAAGAAAAAAACAGTCAGGAAGTGACGGAGTAAGATGATGTAGTGCACTCAGAGCTCTGCACCCTAATGAAGAACCCAGTTATTAACAACTGAGATCAATCCACTGTTTAGGGACTAAGGGAACTAGGGAGAATGGAAACTAGGCAACAAGGAAACTAAGTAACAAGTACACTAGAGACACTGGAAACAACAAGGGAACTAGGGAATACAAGGAACATATGGATTATCTGAAAGCTACAGGGCAAGAAAAGTAATTGAGACTAACACAACACAGTGTACAAGGGAACTAGGGAACATCCAGAAACTAGGGAAGAAGGACATTGTAAACCTGTAAACTATAGAGCACGGGAACAATATAAAACAAGGACACTAGGTAATACCTATAAACTAGGGAACAGCTGTAGGCTAGGGGAGAATTAAAGAGGGAAGAAGGACTCTAAATGAGACAAACTAGACCCAGGAGAGAACTGATCAGGAGTGTCTTTTAAAAATCCAGCATTTATGTGTGTGAGGTCATCGTCTGAAACATAATCACGACATACTGTGCTGCTCTACAGTGTGTTCAGTGTGCTGCAGTACGGAGTGTTCTGATTGGCTGAGAGCAGTACATTGTGTCCTGATTGGCTGAGAGCAGTATGGAAGACAGTATTTCTGTTCTCTTACAGAGGGAAGTTGGCCGAACTTCTTTGCGGTGTTTGGTAGTTGTTTGTTCTTTAATTTCTCAAGAACTGCCTGAAGAGCCTCGATCTGAAAAACACACACAGAGAACCACAGAAACATTTTTTTAATGCATTTATTTATACACATATTCATAGAAAATGTATTTATTTCAAACTAATTAATAAATTAATTTGTTTGTTTTACTTCATATATATACATACACACACACACACACACACACACACACATATATATATATATATATATGTGTGTGTGTGTGTGTGTGTGTGTGTAATTCTATTAAAATATGAATTCAAATCAATCAACCAACTAATTTATTTTATTTTACAGTACCTTTTTAACTGATCTAGCTTTTTAAATTTATTTTAAAATATATTTTTATTCAGCTTGATTAATCATTCAATTAATTAATCATTTATTTGTTTACATTGTTGTCTACATGTATATGTATATGGTATCCTCATTTTGTTGATATTTTTATATTGATATTTTTGTTGATATTTATTAATACCTTATTATAAACAAACAAACAAACAAACAAATAAATAAAATTAATAACAATTTCCAAATCCCACAAAACAAAGCTCATGAATCAGATTTGTACGATTGTGTGAGCAAAGTGTGTAAGTGTAATGCTAGATTGTTCTCAGTGTGTGTGAGTGTGTGTGTGTGTGTGTGTGTGTGTGTGTGTGTGTGTGTGTGTGTGTGTTCTCACCAGGTCTTTCTCCTGTTGGGTTTTGATGATGGCCGTGTGTACAGAGCGGCGCTCGAGTGACTCGTCACAGCATGAGAGAACAGCTGATAGACAGAAGGTGGCGCTGATGAGGACGAGGCAGATGCTGGTCATGGTGATGAAGATCACCTTAATGCTTCGTGTGTGGTGAAACTGCTGCTCAAGCTGCAGCGCTGCGACTCTTTATACCAGCCCCGACTCCAGATTATAAAATATTCATTCTGACACGCATCAATGACGAACTGACCCATCACCTGTCATTGAGAAATTCCACTCAGGCCGTGACCCAATTACAGTTTAGGTGTTAGGAGTGTGGGCGAAGAAAAATCACTAGAAATGAGAATGCTGTAGCCAGTTAGTGAGTAACACACACTGTGAATGAGCTGTTACTCTGATAATGTATTAGAATGAGCTCATTAATATAAACCTCTGATTTGAGCTGCTGTTATCAATCAATCAACACCTTCTGACCAATCAGAATCCAAAATTCAGCAGTGACCATATGACCAAATAACGACATCAACATCATCGTTTATTTCAGTACAGTTGCGTAGACAGGAATTAATTTCAAACAATCTCACAATATTTATAAAATATTCCATTGAACATCATTCACGAACTAAACCCTGATTGGCTGATCCTGTTTCTCACCATAGCAGCTGGGAGCCAGTAAAATTTTCATAAAACAAACTAAAGGATCTACGTTAGACTTTAGTTCAATTTAATGATAGCTTTATGAGCATCGCTACAGCACAAAACATGTTATTGTTTTGTACATGACGTATTGTATGTAATCGTCTGTGCTGTATATGTGTTAAGTATCCACACCTATACTTCTGTCTGATTAACACCACATGTATGTAGCAGGTTCGGAAAAATAGCAGATCATGTTTGTATTAATAAAATTCCAAATCACAGAACATGATCTACAGTTAAAAAAAGGGACATGATGTAGATTTGACATTTAGCCAAACTGCACAGTATTTCTTACAGGAAGTGCATATTTCTTAAAGAACATGCAGTAGTTATAGTGTATTACAGTGACATCAGAGCATAAAGCTTTCTTTGGCTTAAAGTGTAATGTTTTAAAGAGAGACAGGAGGCATTAACCCGAGCACGACACTTTTCCTGTTCAATATTGACAGTGGTGTGATTGGGGACAGGGGGCAGATGATGAAGGTCAGAGGTGTTCAGTGATGCTTTGGTGACTCAGACTTCAGGATGTGGACACGTCTGGAGGCAAAAATGGGGGGGTTCTATGGCCTTGCAAACACACACTGTTTCCTTATTTCCAGTGATGCGTTACATCTGATCTCACAGCAGTATGCTGCAGGAACCTCTGCATTTTCATATATATTGATTATATTAATAACATTATATTAACATTTAATATATATAATATATTAATATTACTTAATTGAGTTCAATTTTATTTATTTATGTACATTGTCACAGAGCAACTTTACAGAAATCCAGAGTTGAGGAAAAACCTCCTGATACAATATTGAGGAAGAAACTTTGAGAGTAACCAAACTCAAAAGTGAACATACGCACATCGTCCTCAAATCACACCGGATAGTGCGATTATAAATCATTTCAATCACTGTACTGTATAATCGAATACTGATAATTGTGTTATAGCATCATTAGAGTTTTAACTTTAAGTTTATTGTATCAAACTGAAGTTATCAACTGTTCAATAATTGAGACTTGAGCGTAAGCTGTTCTTAACAATTGCAGTCTTTAGGCTATCTATGAAAGAAGCACTAAAAAATGAATGTAAGCTGTTTTTGATGAGTGCAATCTTTAGGGTATCCATGTGGCATGATCCACAGCAGCAGCGACTAATCCTCAAATGATTCTGAAGTCAATTTTTAACAAATCGGTGCCGTGACCCGGACGCCACACTAACACCTCTCTGAAAAGTTATTGTTACGTCATTATTTGCAAACCAAGAGAAAAGTTGGCTGTGTTTTTTTCCTTATAAGATAGAAGAGGCCCTCGAGTACCAGAGTGACGGTGATGTTGGACCATTGTGGCCTTATGAAGCACAAAAATGTTCAATACAATACAACACTATGAAACTTTATAATAATAAATTCATCTCTAACACAATTATAATGCGTGTGCATAACCAGTGATGCAATATATGACATTACATCGATTTTGTAATTTAAAAAACCCATTAAACCTGCAATTCTCTTGTCTGCCCTTTTCTGTAACTTGTACTTTGATGTCTAGATATTTTTACTTTTCTCCCCAAGGAGAAACGTTATTTAGCTGTATAAAATAAAGCATGAACTAAAATATAGTAGTGTATAACATACACTGAGATGCTTTACAGGACATTACTGTCAATATCTGCATAAGAATACACAGCTATGATAATTAGCAGGCTAGCTTGTAAGCTAGCAGGCACAGAGGTACATATATTAGTGGCAGGAAATCAAAACACCAAAAATTAGCATCATTACCATTAATAATTTCACACATATTTTACCAAACTACTCTACTTAATCACATGACAATATTAGCTACCTAGTAAGAGTAATGCTAATCCTGTTTCCATCTTGCTAACATTAGCTAGCACTCTAGCAGCCCTGTGGTTTAGATAAACAAAAGAATAGACACTTAACTGAGCTTTAGAGATAATCCTTGTCTATATTTTTTATTTTTTTAGATCATTTTTAGATTCGTATTTGTTCTGGTGAAAGTTTAAAAGAAAGTCGTCGAAACCAACAGTTAGTTCAGAGCCCCGTTTATCAGATTAACATCAGAGCAGTGAGGTGAGAACAATTCATCACTAATTCAACGTAATCCTGTAAACAATGATCAATACAGCATTGCTCTGCTCTAAGCTTCATCTGGAGAAAAAAGTGCTTTCAGATCAAATATTTTATATAAAAAAAGGACAGGTTGAAATTAAAATGAAAATAAACTCACTGATTCTTTACAAAGCATCAAACGTCAGTTTATTTTCAGTGATGTGTTACGTCTGATCTCACTGTTGCATTTTAGGTTTTTATCAGCAACTGTGTTAAAATCTCACTAGAATTGAGAATTTCTTAAACTATAAATAAATAAATAAACGAATAAATCCACCCAACCATACATACATACATACATACATAAAAGTGCTAATGAGTGTGTTCACAGTGATTTTTTTATTTACACAGGCTACATCTTAGACTCCTGCTATAATGATGATGATGATGATGATGACGGTGGTGGTGCTGTAAGCAGGCTGTAATGAATAATAAACATTAATTAAAATATACAAGAAAAGATGAAGTGGATGGAGATGATGATGAAGAGGATGGAGATGTTGACGAAGAGGATGGAGCTGATGATAATGAAGAGCATGGAGATGATGAAGAAGATGGAGATGATGATGAAGAGCATTGAGATGATGATGAAGAGGACGGAGATGATGAAGAGGATGGAGATGATGAAGAAGAACATGGAGATGATGATGATGATGATAATGATGAAGAGCATGGAGATGATGAAGAAGATGGAGATGATGAAAAAGTGGATAGAGATGATGATGATGATGAAGCGGATGGAGGTGATGATGAAGAGGATGAAGATGATGACAACGAGCATGGACATGATGATAAAGTGGATGGAGATGATGATGAAGAGGATGGAGATGATGAAGAGGATGGAGATGATGATAAAGTGGATGGAGATGCTGATAAAGTGGACAGAGATGATGATGAAGAGGATGGAGGAGATGATGAAGAGGATGGAGATGATGACAAAGAGCATGTAGATGGTAAGGGGATGGAGATGATGATGATGAAGAGGATGAAGCTGATGATGATGAAGAGAATGGTCATGATGATAAAGTGGATGGAGATGATGATGATGAAGAGGATGGAGATGATGATGAAGAGGGTGGAGATGCTTATGAAGAGGATGGAGATGCTGATGATGAAGAGAATGGAGATGATGATAAACAGCATATACATGATGATGAAGAGAATGGAGATAATGATAAAGAGCATATACATGATGATGAAGAGAACGGAGATGAAGATGAAGAGCATGGACATGATAAAGTGGATGGAGCTGATGATGATGAAGAGAATGGAGATGATGATAAAGAGCATGGTCATGATGATAAAGTGGATGGAGATGATGATAAAGAGGGTGGAGATGCTGATGAAGAGGATGGAGATGCTGATGAAGAGGATGGAGATGATGATGAAGAGGGTGGAGATGCTGATGAAGAGGATGGAGATGCTGATGATGAAGAGAATGGAGATGATGATAAAGAGCATATACATGATGATGAAGAGAATGGAGATGAAGATGAAGAGCATGGTCATGATGATAAAGTGGATGGAGATGCTGATGAAGAGGATGGAGATGCTGATGAAGAGGATGGAGATGATGATAAAGTGGATAGAGATGCTGATGAAGAGGATGGAGATGATGATAAAGTGGATAGAGATGCTGATGAAGAGGATGGAGGCGATGCTGATGAAGAGGATGTTTGAACTAAGAGAATGTAAATCAGTAAAGGGTTATGCAAAAACTTTGAGAATTAAAATACAGAGATGCAACACTTAATCATGCAGCTCAATGGTACAAATATTTACCAATATTTTAAATGAAGATATTTTCTTTTGATTTTTCGGTTTAAAACTTTTCCGATCATCATTGTTCATTACTGTGTGGTTCATAAATCACACAAAAACAGTAAGAAATCACTTTTATATTTGTAATATTGATCTTTAATGGCTGTATGAAAGCAAAATGGACGACTCTGACACTGTGTGCAGCGTGAAGATCCAAAATCTCATGAAAAACAGTGTGGAGGCAGAATTCTTTCCCTGAGTGTGTCAGAGTAACACAACGCACAACTCACACACACACACACACACACACACAAAACTAACCCTGTCACACTGATTAGCTTATTACTCACGTCTTTATCAGATGATTAGCACTCATTTACATTTAACGCGATTACACTCATTTAGCACTCACAGATTTAACACATAAATATTCTCATTAGAGGCTTGGATTTCTCTGTTAAGAATATTTAAGCTTTAAATGTATACTACAATAAAATAATACAAATATACATATTAATTACTCAAGATTCCTGAACTTTATTATAATATGAACAAACTCCTAGTGTGTGGATTCTTCCCACAGATCCTGCAGTAGAAATATAAAGGATACATAATAACAAAAGAAAAATTATAATGATATTATATTATAATATTAAGTAATAAATTCAAATATAAGAATTATAAGGATATTAATATACAATTTAAAAATAATCATTCTTCTTTTTTATCACACATTTCAGCCCAAGCTACTTTGCAAGACTGAATTATTTCTTTAAAAAAACATGTCATTTTTGGGATCATGAACACTCTGTCATTATGTTTTTAAAATTAATATTAGCATCTTTTCCCATCTGGTGTAATATTTACTGATTTCAGCGATCGTACCATATTGTTTAATAATTACTATTATTTAATTATTTCAGTTCACTCTAAACATCTTTAAGATTTAATGAGATCTTTAACCCTGTGCTGATTAATCAGTCTGATCATAAAGAAACTTTTAATATGAAATCTGCATGTATGATTTAATTTAATCATGATTAAGTGGAAACACACACACACACACACACACACACACACACACACACACACACACGCACATACATTAAGGTGAAGTGGGTTTCGGGTGTAGTTTCGCCCCGCCCACTGCTGCAAGTATAAGAGAGCGGCAGACAGCTGTGAGAGACAGACAGCTGTGAGAAGAACACACTTTGGAATTATTAATTCTGTAAACTTGACTGGATTTTAGTTGTTTTATTTTATTGTTTATTATTATGACTCTTGGGGAGGTTTGGAGCTGCAGCTGCTCTGACAAACAGTAAGTTGATATTTATACAATTACATTTCTATTATAACACTCTATATAATAACTATATATATATATATATATATATATATATATATATATATATATATATATATATATATATATATATATATATATATATATATATATATATATATATATATATATATATATATATATATATATATATATAGACTTCTCTTTGGATATGAGTTTTTCACAATTTATCAACATGATTTTATGATTCAAAATTTATTTGCATGTAATTATCTAATTTTCAATTAATCTCATTACTTTTTTTTATTTTTAGTTTTTTTACATTTATGTAAAGAATTATTATAAAATTCTAAATAGTCTAATATCATTACTATAACCCTATTAACTAAATTATTATTATTTATTATTTATAATAATAATAATAATAATAAATAATAATTATTTAAATGGAATACTGTATGTGATTTAAAAAAGTATGTTATTTATAGAATTTTTTTTTAAAGATTATTTATTTTTAAATTCAGAATATTTTTTCCACAAAAATGTAAAGTTTTTGTTAAATTGATAAATCAATGTAAAGAAAATTATAAAAAATTATAAATAATCAAATATAGTTATAATAATGAGTCACTTTAACTATAATAAATTTATTGGTATTATTGTTTTATTTATTATTTATTTACTTTGAATTTAGCAGTTTGTGTTTATGTCTCTGTGTATTTTCACTGTAGGGTAAAAGTTATTGTCAACACATTTGCCATAATTTTCCAAAAATTTGTAAATTAACACTTAATGTCAGTTATATTTTTGACATTATTATTATTATTATTATTATTAATTTATTATTAAAATTCATTTCTAAATATTTCAGTTTTACGGTAAGAGTGAAAAATATGTGTTAGTGTTAAAACTCATCCTTGTGTGTGTGTGTGTGTGTGTGTGTGTGTGTGCATGTGTGTGTAGGACTGAAGGTGTGGCTGATGCTCTGTTGGAGTTGCTCTCAGCGGCGAGGCGTCAGGAATGCGTCACACTCGGAGTTTACGAAGCTGCACAACTGCTGAATGTGTGAGTTTCATCACCGCAACAACCACTAACACACACTAGTACACACATTTAAACACACTCTAATACACACACTAACACACACACTAATACACACAAACATACACACTAACACACAGTAAGACACTAACACACACACTAATACACACCCATCATGACACACTAACATTAACGTACATCACACACAAACACACAACCTACACTATCACTAATATACACCAAACACTAATATCGTGTGTGTGTGTGTGTGTGTGTTCTGCAGGGATCCGGACAGTGTGGTTCTGTGTGTTCTAGCAGCTGATGAGGAACACGAGCATGACGTCGCTCTGCAGATCCACTTCACGCTCCTGCAGGCGTTCTGTCGCGAGATCCACATCGACGTACTGCGTGTCAGTGGAATGAGACGTCTGGCCGAGACGCTGGGAGAACCGCCCACCTCTGAAGGCCACGCCCATGAGCCCAAAGACCTACACTGCGTCCTGGTTACGGTGAGCTAATGCTAATGCTAATGTGGACATCACACCGATGTGTGGTTCAAATGTTCAAGGTCTTGTATCAGTAATGGACGTTTATGAATGCTACTTTAGCATCATGCTAACTTCAAACATATAAGACTTGTTATATACATTAACTCCCAAAACTATAAAAAGTCTCAGATGATGAATTATTTGTGGTAAACATTGTTAGCGCTTTTAGCTAGCTAATGCTAAGGCTTTCACTAGCAGGCAGTATTGTCAGCTAGCTAACTTAGCTAAGTCGCTGAGACAATCATAACTGGGAGACGCTCACTTCTGACTCTGTTCTGAACTGTGCAGTTGTGAAATGGGCACGGTGAAGGTGAAGCTAGAGGTTGTAACGGTTTCACCAGCATTGTAAATGTAATTAAATTAAAATCAACCCATTGGGATATTTTAATCTACGCTAAACTATAGCCTGGTTACTAGCATGCTAGCTAAGATTGCAGTGTGAAACTACTGATTGAGCTGAATACCAGTAAAATGTTTAATTTCACTGAGAAACCAACGGCTGAAGTAAAAATCAGTGCGTGAAAGTTAACTTGCCCTTTATCGCTAACTCTTGATTGCTAATCTTTGGCGTGTATTTGTCCAGAACCCGCAGGTTGAACACAGGAAGTTGAGTGAAGTGGGTCAGTTCTGCCGAGAGAACCTCTGCAGGAACCAGTGGCTTCCTCACCTCAGCCTTCATGAGCGCTGAGGAGCGACTGAACAGCGAACACGGGGAATTAACGCCACGCTGGAGACGCAGATCTGGAGAGTGTGTAAGGACGGAACAATCTGCACAAGAGCACTGTGGACGACGGAAAAACATTTGCGTGATTATTTTGCCCTCTAGGAGGCGCTACAGAAAAACAGTGCATACTTTACCATTTTGTATAAAAAAGCACAGGTTTGTTCGGGTGTTTACGGTTGTCGTGATTCTCCTGTATAGACCGTAATGCCACATGCTAACCGAGATTAGCATTATAGCTTATAAGTAGCAATCGGAGAAAAAAAATCAGTGACTGCTTATAAATTAAATGATGAGGTTTCTGTACACTAAACTACGGCAACACTTCTGGGACAAACACTAAACTCTAAACTACTGCAACAGATGTCCCGGAGAACAAAGATGCAGCTCCGTTAACATTTATATCAATGCTGCATTAAAGATTTTATAAATAAATCGACTTTTTTCTCATCACAGAGATTTTATTTCCGGTCATATTGACCATCACACTGTAAAATATCTCTCTTATTTATAAACATGCTAACATTGATGCTGAATGTTAAATAAATGTTTAAAGGTATGAAACAAACGCTGTGTGTTTATTCTTTTAATAGGATTATAGAACAATATAACACACTTTACAATTAGTATAATCTAGTATAGAATATATTTTAACATTAAACAGATAAAATTCTTGTTCGTTTTTGTCTCAGGAGGGGTATAAACTGGCCACTGCAGCTCACAGGCCTGAAGGTAAATAATCATTCGTTTAATAATTAGATGTAAAGATAAAGACAAAGATAAAAGTGAACAGAGGGGATAATGTTAAGTTTGTGTGTTTTTTGTAATCAGTAGAAAATGAGTTTATTTGCATTAAAGTGATTAATGCCAGTTAAAGTACATTCACACTGTTTGAACACGGCCACTGAGACGAATCATTTTATCATTATGGTTTTTGCAGCAAATTTTCATTTACAGGAGGGTAAATGGTAAATTATAAAGAATTCATACACATTTATTTTTCCACCGTGCATTTAAATATTAATGTCTTTCTAGACATAAAGCAGAATTGGAAAAAGAGAAATTCACGCACACTGTAGAATAAATTTGATAATAAAATAAATAAATATTATATACACAAAATGAAATTTTCCAGATCGATGCCTCAGGTTTCCATCCTCTGATTTTGTGTAATGAGCAAAATGAATGTCATTTTAATGCTTTCAACAAGAAACAAAACAAATTCCATTGGTTGCTCAGCTTTTAAAACCCAGATGGGATTCTATATTTTCTTCTTTCTTTTTACGATTGTTAATTTTTTGGTCGTACAGTAGACCAGTGAACATATACGTGAGTGGAAATTCACTCCTATTGTGTGTTTTTCACACCTTTTTTTTGGTGGTAATGGGAGTCGCCATCTTGTTAAAACTGGAGCCAGAGCATGCACAGTAGATACGGTCTTGCCCCGCCTCTTGAGTCCGCCTCTTGCCCCGCCCACATTGTTGATGGACACTCTGGCTGCATCTGAAATCATGTACTGTGACAGTACATACTGCATTCGATTCAGTACCTACCATTCGTCCAGCCATTGATACGGTACATACTGATCAGTATATGTGTGTAGTATCCATCCACCATGTTGGCATTGTCTTGTGACGTACGATGTCATAGTAACCGCAAAAACTTAAAGAGCCCACCAGATTAGAGCAACCTTTTTTTTTTTTTTTCTTGTTTAAACCTTCAACAGTTAACACTTTACTCAGTTGTTGTTAAACAAGTACGATTTAACCACAAGGAACAAGGAGCAATGTTTAATACCTATAGCACTTACACGACGCACTGCCTTTCGCCATTTGTGATTCTGACAGCTCTTCCACGCCAGTCCTGTTGCCTTATGGGATATTGCAGTGTCCGTTGCTTCCATGCTGCTGAATCTCAGCAGAAGCAGCAGGTCATCTGGGTATTTCTCGCCTACTGTTTTATGAACACTGAGAATTCGGACATACTGTACTACTCCTTTGGTGTACTGCTTTTCACCTACTGTATAGTAGAGTAGTAGGGATGCAGCCTATGCTTGTTCATGCTGGGAGTCCATGAGACTCAACTGTCATGTCCAAAACTGTCAATCACCTCATCAACCACGCCCTTTTATTTATCATCAAATAACTCCTATAAAAAACTTATTTATCATTAGAAAAATATTGGGAGAGATTATGAGGTCAACTGAACATGTAAAAATGAAAGAACACTGGAACTTAAAATGGCAGTTTGGGTCTTTTCCCATTCACTAACATGGGAATGGGCGGAGCTAAAATCTGTACTGCAGCCAGCCACTAGAGGGCCTCAGAGACATTTTCGCTTCATTTAAACCCCCATTTAAGACTTTTACTAAATAAGTCAGTTTGCGAACTACACAACTTTGTTTCTAAAAAGATGAAAGGCAAATTTCCACAGCGCTAGCTTCAATTAGTCATTTCTCGAAAGCATCAGGTGTTACATTGAACATTAATAAATGTGAAATTTTTGCTTTGCTGAATGATCAACCAGCTCGCTTAATTGATAACATAAAGGTTAAACCTGAAGTCAAATATCTGGGCATTACAGTTACCTGAAACAAAGAAATAAGGGAAAAAGAAAACGTTCAGATAACTATTGATAAATGTAAAATTATATTCAATTTGTGGCTATAAAGGGATATAACAATTTTCAGCAGGGTTTTACTATCCAAGATGGAGAGTATATCAAGAGCTATTTACCCGGCCTTTTCATTCGAAATTTCAGACAATATGATCAAATTATTAAATAAGATCAATTTCAACTTTATCTGGAAGGATAAACGCCATTACTTCGGGAAAGCTGACATGATTAAGAGTACTGAGGAGGGTGGCATGAATGTCACGGATTTGTCCGTGATGAACGGTGTAGTAAAATTGAGCTGGCTGAACTCCTTTATTCGTCATAAAGACTCCTTTTGGTTTAGCATCCCTACAGCAATTGTTCAAAAACATGGGTGCAATTGAGTTTCTATTGTGTTGTGACTATGATTTACACAAATTACCTGTAAAATTAGTCGACTATCATCAGCAGGTTCTTCTGTACTGGAACTTAATAAGTTTATTAAATAACTTAATAACTTAAGTTTAAAAATTTAAACACAATTTTACACCACATAATACACCCCTTTGGAACAACAGGTATATTCCCAGTAATCAAAAAATCTTTGTTTTAAGGGACCTGGATGGAAAAGGGAATATGGGCAATAACACATTTGATGGATAACTTCGGTAATTTATTGTATTCAGAGACTTTTGTGATAAATTTAATCTTCAGTGCCCAACTAGAGAATACAACAGAGTGATAAAGGCCATCCCAGCACCCCTCAGAACAATGATTCAGCAGTTTGTAGTGTACTCTACCAGTCAATCAGCAATGAGACCACTCTGTATTGAAGGTTTAAATTTAAGTAGCAAACATATATGTTTATTAGAAATGTGTTATCCAAGCATTATTACCCTGGTCAGCTGAAAAGAAAATATGTTCTTCAAGATTTCAGTGAAGAAGAGGCAAAGAAAATGAAATAAATAAATAAGGAAACCATATTTCTCCTACCCTTATCCTTCCTAAAGCCAAAGAAGTGACATTTAAAAGCTTGATTGACATTTACCCATCCAATTATATTTTACATGAAAGATTTAACTGGGAGAACAACTCGTGTGGATTTTGTGAGAAAGAAATCGAATGTGTAGAACATATTTTCTTCCAGTGTGAATTTGTACATGAATTTTGGCTTTCATTTCAAAGTGGGTTACAATCTGAAGATATATCGCTACATCCTTTGAATGTGATCTCAATTAAAGTTGGAGTATTTTTGGAAGATAAGAACACAGATTTTTTTTTTGATAAACAACCTGATTCTTTTAGGTAAACACTTTATTCATAGATGTAAATATTTAAAGGATAAGCCCCGTTTCAACAGATGGAAAAACGACCTATTTGCAAAATCTCTCCAATGCATGACGGATAGAAATGCACGGAAACTTCTCTCTATTTTAGACTAGTTTTTGTTACTAGAATAAGACCCTAACCCTCCTTTCATTTATTTATTTATTTATTTCTAAATTTTGTTTATTTATTTATTTATTTATTTATTTCTTCTTCTCCTTCTTTCGACTTTTCCCTTCAGGGGTCGCCACAGCGCATCATCACGCTCCACCTATCCCTATCTTCTGCATCCTCAACACTTGCACCCACTAGCTTCATATCCTCATTTATTACCTCCATATTCCTCCTCTTTGGCCTTCCTCTTCACCTCCTGCCTGGCAGCTCCATGTCCAACATTCTCCTACCAATATACTCCCTCTCCCTCCTCTGAACATGTCCAAACTATCTTAATCTGGCCTCCCTAACTTTGTCCCCCAAACGTCCAACATGAGCTGTCCCTCTGATGTACTCGTTCCTAATCCTGTCCAACCTTGTCACTCCCAAAGAGAACCTCAACATCTTCAGCTCTGCTACCTCTAGCTCTGACTCCTGTCTCTTCCGCAGTGCCACTGTCTCTAAACCATACAGCATGGCCGCTCTCACCACTGTCTTGTACACCTTCCCCTTGATTCTCACTGATATTTTTCTGTCACACAGAACTCCCGACACCTTTCTCCACCCATTCCAACCTGCCTGCACTCACTTCTTTACCTCTTTCCCACACTCTCC
Organism: Pangasius djambal; assembly: GCA_022985145.1. Taxonomy (NCBI): domain Eukaryota; kingdom Metazoa; phylum Chordata; class Actinopteri; order Siluriformes; family Pangasiidae; genus Pangasius; species Pangasius djambal. The sequence continues at coordinate 24,777,434 of CM040978.1, forward strand.
ATTACTCTGGACTGTTGACCCCAAGTACTTAAACTCCTGTACCTTCTTCATCTCTTCACCCTGTAATATTAGTGTTCCACTTCCCTCCCTTTCATTCACACACATGTACTCAGTCTTACTACGACTGACTTTCATTCCTCTTCTCTCCAGCGCAAACCTCCACCTCTCCAGGTTTTCCTCCACCTGCTCCCTGCTCTCACTACAGATCACAATGTCATCCGCAAACATCATTGTGCAAGGAGACTCCTGTCTGCCCTCCTCTGACAACTGGTCCACCACCATAGCAAACAGGAAGGGGCTCAGAGCCGATCCCTG
>CM040978.1:24777848-24798267 GCA_022985145.1 Pangasius djambal
AGTTTATTTGTATAGCGCTTTTTACAATGTCATTGTCTCAAAGCAGCTTTACACAAACAAAAAAGTAAGATGAAGTGTGAGAGTGTGTCTGAAGAGCAAGCCGAGGCGACGGTGGCAAGGAAAAACTCCCTGAGATGGAGATAGGAAGAAACCTTGAGAGGAACCAGACTCAACAGAGAACCCATCCTCATATGGGTTCATATAACAGGATACAGTCCCACCTCCACTTTGAACTCCTCGGTCTGACCTACAGCACACCTCACCACTGTCCTGCTCCTCTCATACATGTCCTGCACCACTCTGATATACTTCTCTGCTACTCCTGACTTCCTCATACAATACCACAGCTCTTCTCTTGGCACCCTGTCATACTCTTTCTCCAAGTCTACAAACACACAGTGCAACTCCCTCTGACCATCCCTATACTTCTCAATCAAAATTCTCAGAGTAAAAATTGCATCTGTTGTGCTCTTTCTGGGAATGAAGCCATACTGCTGCTCACAAATTTCCACTACCTTCCTTAACCTAGCTTCCACTACTCTTTCCCATAGCTTCATTGTATGGCTCATCAACTTTATCCCTATAGTTGCTGCAACTCTGCACATCACCCATATTCTTAAAGATCGGCACTAATACACTACTTCTGCATTCCTCAGGCATCTTCTCACTCTCTAAAACCCTGTTAAACAAACTAGTTAAAAATTCCACTGCTGCCTCTCCTAGACACTTCCAGACCTCCACCGGGATGTCGTCAGGACCAACTGCCTTTCCACTTTTCATCCTCTTCAAAGCCTTCCTGACTTCATCCTTTCTAATCTTATCTACCTTCTGTTCCACAGAGGTCACCTCTTCTACTCTTTTTTCCCTCTCATTTTCCTCATTCATCAGCTCTTCAAAGCACTCCTTCCAGCTCCTCTGTACACTCTCCTCACTTGTGAGTACCCTTCCATCTCTATCCTTAATAACTCTAACTTGCTGCACATCCTTCCCATCTCGAGCCCTCTGCCTAGCTAACCTGTACAAGTCCTTCTGTCCTTCTCTAGTGTCTAACCCAGTGTACAACTTGTCATATGCCTCCTGCTTGGCCTTAGACACCTCCCTCTTCACTCTGAGCTGTAACTCCTTGTATTCCTGTCTATTCTCCTTAGTCCTGTCCATGGCCCACTTCTTCTTGGCTAACCTCTTCCTCTGGATACTATCCTGAACTTCCTCATTCCACCACCAAGTCTCCTTATCTTCATTCTTCCTTCCAGATGACACGCCCAGCACCTTTCTTCCTGTCACCCTGATCACTTCTGCTGTAGTTTCCCAGTCATCTGGCAGCACTACCTGCCCACCCAGAGCCTGCCTCAACTTCTGTCTAAAGTCCTCACAACATTCCTCCTTTTTCAGCTTCCACCACTTGGTTTTCTTCTCTATCTCAATCTTTGACCTCTTCTTCTTACAGACCATCAAAGTCATCCTACACACCACCATCCTATGCTGTCTGGCTACATTCTCTCCCACTACCACTTTACAGTCACTAATCTCTTTCAGATTGCCTCTTCTACATAGGATGTAGTCTACCTGTGTGCTCCTACCTACACTCTTGTAGGTCACTCTATGCTCCTCCCTCTTCTGAAAATAAATGTTAACCACAGCCATGTCCATCCTCTTAGCAAAGTCCACTACCATCTGTCCTTCAAGGTTCCTTTCCTTAACTCCACACTTGCCCATCACCTCCTCATCACCTGTGTTCCCCTCACCAACATGTCCATTAAAATCTGCTCCTATCACCACTCTCTCACCCGTGGGAATACTCTCTATCACTTCATCTAATTCACTCCAGAATCTCTCTTTCTCCTCTAACTCACAACCTACCTGTGGGGCATCACCCCTTCAATCTCTAACTTCAGACTCATCACCCGGTCTGACACTCTCTTCACCTCCAGAACATTCCTCACAAACTCCTCCTTCAAGACCACACCTACCCCATTTCTCTTACTATCCACCCCATAATAAAACAGCTTGAATCCTGCTCCTATACTATGAGCCATGCTACCCTTCCATCTGGTCTCCTGTACACACAGTATATCCACCTTCCTTCTCTCCATCATATCACCAGCTCTCTACCTTTCCCTGTCATAGTACCAACATTCAGAGTTCCTATTGTCAGTCCTACACTCTTACCTTTCCTCTTCTCTCTCTGTCTGCGCACTCTCCTCCCTCCTCTACTTCTTCGACCAACAGTAGCCCAATTTCCACCGGCGCCCTGTAGGTCAACAGCGCCGATGGCGGTCGTTGTTAACCCAGGCCTCGACCGATCTGGTATGAAATTCAGGGTACTGACGATTGGCATGATTAAATTTGGCAATGTTTTACGCCGGATGACCTTCCTGATGCAACCCTCTCTATTTATCCGGGCTTGGGACCAGCACAGAAGTCACTGTACTGTGACCACCATGGCTAGATTATTTATTTATTTATTTATTATCTTCCTAAATGCTGTGTCAACACTAAAAGCATATGTATGATTGTTGAATCATGCCATAAAAGTTTGCACTTGAATTTTGTTCAATTAAAAAAATAATAATAAATAAATAAAGTGAAGATGTCCACTCATATAGACGGTACAGTCGCTGTGCGATGCACACCGTGGTGCAGTGGGTGGCAGTAGAGAGCGCAGTAACATGGACCACGCGAACGAGGAAGAAATCATCGCGACACGTGGGCCAAGCTTACTGACGCGGTAGTTATCGCCTGGTCACGTGATCACGTCGGTCGAGGGGGAAATTTTAGCATCATGGCGGAGCGCAGGAGACACAAGAAGCGAATTCAGGTGAACTGTTTCACTTTTTTTTTTTTTTTTTTTAAAAGCGCTTTTTTATACCATCACACCGCTGTATTCGTCGCGAGGGAATTTATTTCTGCGTGTGTTGTCGTGTGGATTCAGAGCGCGCGAGCTGTTTTTAGCCGGCTATGCTAACTGAGAGGAAAGTTGGCCATTTTGGAGACGAGTTTGTGTGTGTGTGAGAGTGAGAAGGCTCCGGTTTGGGTTCTTTACTGTGAGATAAACTCGGAGTTTATCAGGAGATAAAGAGATTGTGTTTGTGTGTGTGGGTGTGGGTATGTGGGTGTAAAATGAATAAAATGGGAGGTGTGTGATGAGGAAAGTTGAGCAGCTGTGACGATTATGCCAGGTGCCATGTTGGCAGGTGGGATAACGGCCTCAGCACACACACACACACACACATATCACGGTTTATTCTCATCCAAATTCAACATTTAGTGTCTTTGCATCACCGCGGTGTGGATAAAACAGCGTCCTGACAGGTGGATAAACAGAGAGTGTGTTTTTACATCAATCACATTTCATTCTCACCTTCTGAAAAAAAGAAACACATACTAAAGTGTCCCTGAAGTGAAAATCAGTGTTTCAGAGATTCTTGTATCTATTCTTTAGTGTTATAAACACAAATATAACTATATATCTACAAAGAAATGCAAAAAATGGTTTTGGAGATTTAATCTTTATAGTACTTTGCCTCGTAAACACGGTTCACCTGTGTGTCTTTGGCCGTGTGTGTTTACACACACTGTTCCCTTTTCCAACTGCGAATAAATGTTTGGAGTTTATTCTTGTGCCACTGGGTGGAGTTTGTGTAGGTTAACGGTCATGTGACGTTTGGGAGGAGTGTTTTGCTGACTTGGAGCTGTTCGAGGCTGGAACGCTGCTCCCTCAGACTGATGGAGACGGGGCATAAAGACGGAATTCTCCATCAGTGGGAGTCAGTAATATCATTTTATCTCCCACTCAGACACATCAGATATCTCCCGGTGACGACCCTGCGGCTCTCCTCGCCTCAGACACGTAACTCCAAACACACATCGTCTCGGATTAAAGTCGTCTTGGACAGGTGTGGGTGAGAAATCCTTCTCGCATTGTACTGTTCTGTGTATTCAGCTAGCTCCGTCAGGTGTGGTAAGATCAGGGGTGGGGGTGTGGCTTGGTGTATCTCGATTCGAACTCTACTGGCTGTTGTGTAAATCAGTTCCACTCTTCAACATGCTGTTTCATGGAGATCCTGCTGATTGAAGATCCCAGTTTTAAGGTTTTTCCGCAATCGTCACAGTTGAAACGTTTGTGGTGGATTTTAAATTGTCTTGCTTTGATTCCAGGAGGTGAGCGAACCAACCAAGGAGGAGAAGGCAGTGGCCAAATACCTGCGCTTTAACTGCCCTACCAAGTCCACTAACATGATGGGCCATCGAGTTGACTACTTCATAGGTCAGTGTTGTGTTTCTGCTTCTCTTTTTGTTAAAATAAAGCTGTGGTGCCATTGCTGTACTGTTATATTTATTGTGTGTGTGTATGTGCGTGCATCTATGCATCACAGCATCTAAAGCGGTGGACTGTCTGCTCGACTCTAAATGGGCCAAATCAAAGAAACCCGAAGAAGCTTTATTCACCACCAGAGAGTCTGTGGTGGATTACTGCAACAGGTGAGTTATGCTGGCTTGGTTCCGAGGTGTTTATTAGACTGGATCTGTTAGATGAGATGGGTACTCATTAGCTGAGATCTGTTGTGAGGCACTCCTCAGATGGGTTCAGTTCAGAGGGGTTCGTTAGATAGGATTATGTGGAGGTGCTCGTTAGACGGGTACTGTCATTGACTCCTTTTGATGAGATCGTGTGGAGGCACTGAGTAGATGGGATCGGTTCCGTGGTGCTCGTTAGAACGGATTGCTTTGAAGGTACTCTTTAGTAGGGGTCTGTTCTGAGGTGTTAATTAGATGGGAGCGTTTCTGAGGCACTTGTAAATTGGGATCTGTTCTGAGGTGTTAATTAGATGGGATTGGTTTGAAGGCTCGTCAGGAGTTTGCAGATGCTTGTCAAATATTTTAAACTGCTCATTTTTTTAAAAATGAAAGTTCAGAATAAATACCTGTATAGTGTGCTAACTAGCTGCTTGTTGCGTGGCAGTTTTGCGAGTATAAGTCCATCAGCAGTTGTTAGTAGTGGGACTGATTATGAGACTATTTCTCACAGGCTCCTGAAGAAGCAGTTCTTCCACCGAGCTTTGAAGGTGATGAAGAAGAAACCGGAGAAAGACCCAAAGAAAGAGAAGGTGAAAGGTGACGGAGGCAAAGAGGAGGAGAAGAAGAGCAAGAAGGAGAAGGAGAAAGAGAAGGAGAAGGAGAAGAAAAAAGACACTGAGGCCACGGACACCAAGAAGGAAAAGAGCGTAAGTGTTCATTCTGAAATCGGGAGTGGTTGTGTTTCCATCAGACAGTGTTCTGAAACCCGTGTGTGTGTGTGTATGTGTGTGTGTATAGGATGAAAGTCCAGGATCCCCGAAGAAGAAGAAAGAGGTTAAGAAGAAGTTTAAACTGGAGCCTCATGAGGATCAGCTGTTTCTGGATGGGAATGAGGTTCTCTTTTAGTGTATACACACACACACACACACACACACACACACACACACACACACACACACACACTAGGCTTACAGTCTAAACACTAAACTCTGTGATCTCTCTCTCTCTCTCTCTCTGTGTGCAGGTGTATGTGTGGATTTATGACCCGGTCCATTTTAAAACTTTTGCTATGGGACTGGTGCTGGGTACGTAACCGTAACCGTACAGCCAGAGAGGGTCACGTTTCATTTACAACACACTGTTAGTCACCTTCTTCTGTTCCCTACTCCCTATTCACTACTTCTTTCTCCATATTCACTACCTGTCTTACTCCGTTACTGACGTCTTATTGGTGTATTTATTCTCATTGATTATTCATGGGTTTACCATGTGCCATTTCAGTGCTTTTTTTTTTTTTAAGGTTATTACTCATCACATGTTCCTGGACGAGATCTCGATAAAATCTTGTCTGAACTCTGTAACAGACTGTGAGATAGCGTGTGTTCTCTGCAATGCCGGATTAAACGATGAAGATCCTCTACCGATAGACCCGCGATTAAAGAACGTTACATCATCTGCACACATTCGCTACGGGTAGGGTGGGGCAATATGATGAATTTATCACATCACGACTCTCATGATATGAACCACGTTTTTCCGAGCAATGAAGCAGTGTTCAGTCAATTATATAGTGTCTACAAAAAAATTATGATTCTTTTTTTAATTTTCAGTGCCTTTTTTTTTTTTCCCTTTATAAAAACTAACGCCAAAAAGGAGTCTGTGAATTAAAAAAAAAAAAAATCTTACCATTTCAAACATTTAGTGTGAAGTTGTAGCATAAAATCAGCTGATTCTAATCGGGTTCGAATTTATCTTTTATTGTATAATATTTAATAAAGATTTCTCCATATTTCATAAATCCGTATTGTCCGATAATCGATCACGTTCAGCATGTTTCGTTTGCCATTTCTCTATCGCAGCTTCCGTGTCCGTAGCCGTGCCGTGAGTTTGCCATCCTCCTGCTGGTGGATTTCAGAGGAGCCTCGTAGCAGCAGAGCTCACTCCGGGACTTTAATCAGGAGTTTCTCGCACTGACACAACTCTCTTTGACTGTCAATGGCACGAAATCACGTCACGTTATGCGTCCCAAGACCTCCGATCTCATCCCACGCCCCAAGAATTGTTTTACGACGTGCGACAGCAAAATAGTCATAAAGCTCTCTAAATCCAGTTATTAATCTTCTTGCTCACCTCTTTATGTCCTTTCTTACTCGTGTATTCCATTTCTTTTTTCTTTCCCTCACTCATGCACGTTTCATTTTTCCCCTTTGTGTCTCTTTTTTTTTTTTAGTTCCTTCCTCATTTGTTTTTGTTCATCTCCTTACACTTATTTACTGTCCTGTTCTTTAGTTTTTCTCTTTTTTTATTAAAATACACATATTCTCGTTAGAACTTAGAAATTATGATAAATTGTCACAATGCTTTTCTTACATATTGTGTATGAAAAATATGTAATATTGTGTATTTAAATGAAATTTTTGGACTTTTAAATTAAAATTTGTTTGAATTTAATGAATAAAAATGGGAATGTAAAACATTTTATGTAAAAAAAAAAAAAATTTAAAAAAAAAGTATAGTTTATTTTTGTAGACATTAAATCAAGTATAACTGAACAGATTTTTTAAACACTATTTGCTGGAAAGAAGATTGTAATTTCTATGAGGTTTGTTGTCCAGCTCTTCTGCGTTGTTCCCTTACCTGTGCAGTGTGATGTGATTTGGGACGCTCTCCATGGGTACTGGCGTTAACACAAGGGGTGGGCGTGTGTGTGTGTGTGTGTGTGTTAGTGATTGCGGTGATAGCTGCGACACTGTTCCCCCTGTGGCCAGCGGAGATGAGGGTGGGTGTGTATTACCTGAGTGTGTGTGCAGGCTGTTTCGTCGCCAGCATCCTCCTCCTCGCTGTTGGTGAGACTGTAACTCCAGTATTATGTTTATAACGCATGTTTATAACGCATTCCTCCTCTCTCTGACCGGGTTGCCATATCCTCTCTCTCTCTCTCTCTCTCTCTCTCTCTCTCTCTCTCTCTCTACAGCTCGCTGTATTCTATTCCTGATCATCTGGTTGGTCACTGGGGGGCGCCATCACTTCTGGTTCCTCCCCAATCTGACGGCGGATGTGGGCTTCGTCGACTCATTCCGTCCCATTTACACGCACGAGTACAAGGGCCCTAGGACGAACGGCAAGAAGGGCGCAGGGGAGAAGTCCGAGGGCAAGGGTGCCAAGACGCAGAAATCGGACAGCGAGGACAAATCGGACGGTGAGAAGAAGGAGGAAGAGGAAGAGGAAGTGGAGGAGGAAGAGGACGAGGAGGCAGGGAAGGAGGTGGAGGCAGAGCGGCGCTCCGATTCAGACAGTGAGCGAAGAGAGGACGACGGCTCACAGCACAGCAACGGAAACGACTTCGAGATGATCACGCGTGATGAGCTCGAGCAGCACACCGATGAGGAGGAAGAGGAGGAGGAGGAGGAGGAGGAGGAGGAGCAAGAGGGAAAAGAGGCGGAGCCCAAACCACACCAGACGTAAACTGTGTAAACATTCATGAGTTTCGCCCATCACATCGCACATTGCGATCTTCCACTACAGATGCACACAGGGGTCAAAGGTCAACTACGTCGAAAGCTGGAACATGCCTTCTGGTGGCCATTTTGGATTTATTTTATTTCCTAGTTAAAAGAAAGAAACAAACACACGTACACACACACACACACACTCAAATACTCATACACATACACACACTGTGTATGTGTTTACTGGTTGTGTAATTAGCATAGACTCTCCTCGTGTGTGTGTGTGTGTGTGTGTGTGTGTGTGTGTGTGTGTGTGTGTGTGTGTGTTTTTATCAGACGACCTAACACACACACCATATGATCATCATAGACTGCTGTTCAGTTTGGACCAATGTTTCTTATTCTACTATGTGTGTGTGTGTGTGTGTGTGTGTGTGTGTGTGTGTGTGTGTGTGTGTGTGTGTGTGTGTGTGTTGCAAATGTCTGTCTCACACACATGCATCTCCAGCAGGTGCTTTGGGGTGATAACATGACTAAAGTAAACGTAATCATCATCCAAGTCCTGCCCACATTTTTATTCCACACAGCTGTTACTTAACCACTAGGATTCCTGCTTGCATGCTATTGGTTGATGTTGGCGCAGCGTGAGAGCTCTGCGGATGTGGAAAGGGTCCTTCATTAGTGCCAAATCTACCATTTTGGACATCATCTCTACACATCACTTCCTGTTTTAAAGTAAATCGATGTAAAAAAAAAAAAATTCGTACTAGGAACAAAAAGTCCAAACAGTCCCTCACGTCCCCGATAACAGTTTAGACTGTACCGGTTGCCATGGCAACTGATCTGCTGACTTCGTGTGGCTGTGTTCCATACCACACTTGATAACGTTTGCGTGTTCGACACGTGACCACACCTCGCTGAGTGTAACGAGTTATTTTAATTTATTTAGCTATCATGACAGTTTCACTGATTTTTTTTTTTTATCGCAGTTCCTGATGATATAATGTTGCTCTCTCCGTTAAAAGTGGTTTATCCATCACTGTTATTTCCCACACACACAGTTTATTTTCACCTATTGATGATCTTTACTACCTCACCAGCTAATCTCAGCTCACTATGCTAACTACCTAACATTAACCACTAGCTAGCATTTTTTAAAAGCAATTTCTTTTTTAATTCTGATGAGAAACAGTAGTGGCTTTATATCACTTCTAAAGCTCACTAGTTTAAAGAGAAATTAAATAATGAATTAATCAGTGTGTGATTTATGTTGCATGCTCAGCTTCGTACTAGCTTCAATCTCAGATTAGATTAGCAATGTGAGCTAACTGTACTAGGCATGTACACACACCAGAGGCACCAACGATCTCTGCTGTTTCTTTCCAAGCTTTATTTTTGTAATCGCAGGTAGGAACTAAAGAGATATGGGACCACACGCGCCATAGGATTTCCTCGCAGGAATCATTCGAGACAATCATTTGGATTTGTTGCTTCTTTGCAGCGTCATACCTGATTTACATAGAGTTGAAAGATCTCGTGTCTAATTTTGCTTGCAGTGAAATCACGGCTCTGTGGATTTTATACAGATTAAATGATATCCTGTCACTTTGTCACTCGCTAATATCAGGCTGAGATCAAATGCGAGTTAACTTCATTTGCGAGACAAGTAGCTAGCTAACATTAACACAAACACCAACTTGTAGGTAACGTCTGTAGTGGAGTTTTTAATGAAATATCTGTAATTAAGCTCAACAACAAAGTTTTGGTGAAAGCGTCTGACGGCAACATGATGTCGAGTCATGTGACCTGGTGGACGGTGGATTGGGACACAGCCAAGACTGGGCTTCAGTTCCGTGTTCATTTTATATACATCAATATTTAAAGAGAAAAGTACAACTTAGTTTTTATTTATGTAAATGTGTTTATCCGAAAATATCACATCCTATAGATACTATGTAGTGAAAGATTCTGAATCTCACACACACACACACACACACACACACACACACCCACCCCCACACCCACTTGATGGAGTGTGGTATGTGATTTAATATTCTGACTCAGTGGCATAGGTAAATTAATGATCGAGTCCATGAACTGTTTCAGCATTTCATACTATTTGTGTTTGTCTCATTTGCATATTCATTTGCATATTCATGTGTTCTGTTCGCTCTGTGACATCATGCCCACGTGCCAGCAGGTATTTTTATTTTGTTTTTTTTTTAATCAATATTTCCAGATAGATATAAACCTGAGTGTCCACCTGTTGCGTGTTAATAATTATAATAATGTATTAATACATGCAGCGTTGCCTCATATTTCTAAATGTGTAAAAAAAAAAAAAAAGTACGAAAATGTGGCATATGTGTAAGGAGTGTCTGACATGGTCCCTGTATCACTGTCTCATCTCTCACTGCAATAACTGTATAAAATAATAAAACATATTTACAATAGCAGAAGGACTAAACTCCATGAATCATTATGGCATCTAATGAAATGTGCGCACACAGAATGGAGGGATTTACAAACATGTAACGGAGCTGGGATAACAATATAAAATAAAGTTTATCAGTGATCATCCTCTTCTTTTTTACATGATGTGGGAGTGTGAAAGTTATTTATGGAAAATATCCAAAAACCTAAAAAAAAAAGCTTTGATTGTAAGCAGAATCTCTGTTTGTGCCTGCAGGGCGTTTAGAAAGCCGTGTTTTACTCTAAACATTTAGGACCACTGCTGCCGGCTACTTTCAGTGGAAAAGTAGCTAAAGCCTGCTCAAAAAGCGGCTAAGTGTTGCTAAATGACATCATTGCAATGTATTTGCATTCTGCCCAGTGTCAGCCCTTTACATCTGTTTGCTTCTCTTCTGCACTCTGTGCTCACGTACTGTATTTTAATACAGCTGAATTCCCAATAAAGCTGTTCTCGTTCACATATTTTTCGGTTTCTCTTGTCAGACAAAGGAAAGAGTATGAAATAGTGACTGAAACGTGGCCCATTAAGACTACATGTTAACCAGCTGTCACTCCCAAGCCAGTTCCAAGCTGCTGCTCTGCCCTGCTAAGATCCTGATTTATATAACCGCAACATCAATTGACAAAATCACCATAAACGTAAGTTAAAGACAAAGTCTGTGCTGTGGCTTCAGCTATATTTACATGTAAAATGATCACTCAAGCTACGTTCACAAGTGCAGGGATTTTATCGCTGCAAGTCACCAGTCACTGTACTATGAGGTCACCAGTAGGTGTTCCTACTACTGGTTACCATAGTCAGTGAGTGGCGCAACTAGCGTTCCACTTTTGACAACAAATCAGTTTTCTTGTCACTAAAATGAAACATTCTGGAGGAAGAGCGTTGGTATATAAAATTCACCAGCGTATATATGCATCATATTTTACAAGATGAAGGAGAAGCAGCATGTGTTCTTTGCCATTGCGGCCATCTGTTCGCAGTGAAAGCGCAAACACCAGACTGTCTGAAACAATTTGGACTCACAGGCACCATGGATCACAAGCATTTTGTCCACTAATATATATGGTCACTGTTTATCACATCACGTACATTAAACAATACCTATATAAAATTTATTATACAAGCTATTAAAAGTTATATATGTTATATGTAATTATTAATAACATAGACTTTTAAAATAAAAAACTATCGTGAAACAGAGTATCTGAAACATTTTATTTGAATGTAAAACAAAAAAATGCATTAACAATGACAGTAAAAACAAATTTTGAAATACAAATTGAACTAAATCATTACTTACGTACAAAATATAAAAACACAGAACTTCAGCTAATTATATTTCTTTAGCCTAAATTAATGAAACATAATGAGAACACAACCCTAATCAAGCTTATTATTATTATTATTATTATTATTATTATCTCACCCTAATCCTTCCTCAGCAGTCAAAACAAAAGTCTAGTGTCTGTTCTGCTCAGGATTTAAGCATTTAAACTATTTCACTGTCATAATGATCCAAGAGAGAAAGACATCCATCCATCCATTTTTATAACACTTATCCTGGACAGGGTCGCAGGGGAGCCTGGAGCCTAACCCAGGGGACTCGTGGGACACCCTGGACAAACTGCAAACACTCTCACACACCACAGACAATTTGGAAATCGGAGTCGGCCTACAACGCATGTCTGGGGGAGGAAACTGGAGTACCTGGAGAAAACCCTCGAAGCACAGGGAGAACATGCAAACTCTGGGCACACAGGGCGGAGACGAGATTCGAACCACCAACCCTGGAAAAGTGAAGCAAACGTGCTAACCACTAAGCCATAAAACAATAAACAATGTTTTAAACTACATATAAAACTATTAATATATGAAAGCTCTAGATTTCTTTTAGCCTATTTGACGGCGGGCTGGCAGCCTGCGCACAAAAGAAGATCAGCGCTCCTCACGTGACTGCCGGCAGGGTGCTCAGGAACCCCTGGAGCTGAGAAAAGGGTCATCCGCCGCTGCAGTCCCCCTCCCCAACCTCTGCCAAGAGGCCCAGAGCCTCCTACCCAAGCTCACCCACGAAGATGATGTCGAAGCCTACCTGATTACATTCGAGCAAGTGGCCCTGCGGGAAAATTGGCCCAAGGAGGACTGGGCCTCTGCGTTTGTTCCCCTCCTCATGGGGGAGGCCCGGCTGGCTTACCATACACTTTCCCCCGACGAGGCCACCTAGTATGAACTCGTGAAAAAGGAGATCCTTCTGCACTCCGGCCTCTCTTCTACCAGCGCGGCAGCCGAATTCCACCGCTGGACTTACAACCCTAAAGCCACCCCTCGTGGCCAGATGGACACATTCCTGCGCAGGAGCCAGGAGTTGACTGAGCTGGTGGACCAGTTAGCGGATGTCTTCTCCTCCACCCCCCACCACGACATCAAAACCCCACTGGGAGTCATGGTAAGACAGCGGCCCTACTGCGTCCTGGAGGCCCACTGTAAGGCAAGTGAGGAGGAGGTCAGCCAGATGCTTCATGATGGAGTTATCGAAGAGCCCACCAGACCCTGGTTCAGCCCCACTGTCATGGTGCCCAAGCCCGATGGAAGCATCCGGCTATGCAATGACTTCCGGCAGCTCAACCAGGTATCAGAGTTCAACAGTTACTCCCTCACTAGGGTCGAAAAACTGGTGGAGCAGCTGGGGAGGGCCCGCTTCATTTCCAGCTTAGACCTGACCAAGGGGTACTGGCAAGTGGCTCTGAGCCCCAATGCAAAGCCCAAGACAGAATTCTCCACCTCCGGCAGCCACTGGCAGTACTGGGTCCTCCCCTTTGGCCTACATCGGGCTCTGGCAAGGTTCCAGCGGCTGATGGATATCATCCTCTGGCCCCTTTGCCAATACGCTGCTGCTTACATCTGCAACGTTGTAATACACTCCACCACCTGGTCCAACTATTTCCGCCATCTCAGTTAGGTCCTGGGCGAGCTCCGAAAGTCCGGGCTAACTGCCAACCCCAAGAAATGCCATCTGGGACTTACAGAGGCACAGTACCTGGGGTACCACATCGGTCAGGGGCTCCTGATGCCGGAGAAGAAGGTGGAGGCAGTCCAAAGTTACCCGTGCCCAACCACGAAAAAGCAGGTACGTGCCTTCCTGGGGTTGGTGGGATACTATTGTCATTTTGTGCCCAACTTGTCCTCGATTGCCTCTCCCCTCTCAGACCTAACTAGGAAAGGCCAACCGGACGCTGGAGTCAGGAGACTGAGGAAGCCTTTGAGAGACTCAAACAAGCACTGACATGCTCTCCCGTACTTAGGAACCTCTGAATTTGATCTCCTCTTTACAGTTCACACGGACGTGTCGGGGACAGGGGGTGGGCTTAGCACTGTGACTGTGCACAAAAATGTCCACAAGATGTGGTCGGCTACTCAGACCACATCTCTGTTATGCTAATCCCAGCATACAGACCGCTAGTCAGACGCTCCAAACCGGTTCTGAAGCAGGTGAAAACCTGGCCAGCAGGAGCCATCTCTGCTCTTCAGGACTGTTTTGAACACACCGACTGGCACATGTTCAGGGAAGCAGCAACTGACGGCGACTTCACCGACTTGGAGGAATACGCGACATCAGTGACCTGCTATATCAGCAAGTGCATTGATGACGTCACCGTCTCCAAGACCATCACCTCTGAACACCTCCCTCTGTAACTGGATCCTGGACTTCCTGACTGGGAGACGTCAGTCAGTCCGGATCGGGAACAGCATCTCCAGCACCACCACACTGAGCACTGGGGCCCCACAGGGCTGTGTGCTCAGTCCACTGCTGTTCACTCTGCTGACTCATGCAATGCACAGCTCGAATCACATCATCAAGTTCGCTCAACACCAGCTCCATAACGAAGAAAGCCCAGCAGCGTCTCTACTTCCTAAGAAGGCTGAGGAAAGCACCCCCCCCACCCCCGTTCTACAGAGGGACTATCGAGAGCATCCTGAGCAGCTGCATCACTGCCTGGTTTGGGAATTGCACTGTCTCAGATCGCAAGACCCTGCAGCGGATAGTGAGGACAGCTGAGAAGATCATCGGGGTCTCTCTTCCCTCCATCTCAGACATTTACACCTCACACTGCATCCGCAAAGCCACCAGCATTGTGGATGACCCCACACACCCCTCTCACACACTCTTCACCCTCCTGCCGTCTGGTAAACGGTACCGGAGCATTCGGGCCCTCACAACCAGACTGTGTAATAGTTTCTTCCCTCATGCTATCAGACTTCTCAATACCTAGAACTGGACTGAAGGAAGAACACACACACACACACACATACTCAACACACACTCCTCAATACCTGGACTGAAGGAAGGAACACACACACACACACTACTGAACATCCTCCATGCACATGTTTTACACATGTTTTTTGCACATGTTTTACGCTGCTGCTACTATTATGTTTACACATAATACAATGCCATTATTTTTACACTATTTCAGCTATTTATATCAAACTCTGTATTATTTGCACTACTGTCACTTGGTCACTTTCAAACAGAACTGCGTACTGGTCAGCGTTGTAGTCATTGTACTGTCTTGTTCTGTCTTGTGCGTCCGCACGTTTGCACTTGTGCACTTTATGTTTAATTTATGTAGTCCCCGTAGTTCTGTGTTGTTCTGTGTTGTCTTATGTAGCACCTTGGTCCTGGAGAAACGTTGTTTCGTTTCACTATGTACTTGTATATGGCTGAAATGACAATAAACTTCTCTTGACTCTTGAAAAGAAGATCAGCGCTCCTCACACGACTGCTGGCAGGTTGCTGAACGGACAGCACCAGTTCAGCACCCCCATTGTTTGGGACAGCTTGAGTGTGCGTGGCTGCAAGGCGGAGCACAGCATCTCGGCTAAGCTGGCAGCCAATAAGTACGGCGATGCTCATCTACCCTCATCGAGGCGACGGCGGCGTATAAAAGGCCGCTCCCAAGGTAGATTAGGTGAGGCTAACTCCCAACTAATCTCTTTTTCTCTGTCTACAGACACCGATGTAAGCGAGGAAGATGAGCTGTAAACTCTGCACCGCGAGCCCAGCCGCACTTGAGCGCTACCACCATGCCTTGCGCGTCCCGCCACCAAGCGGCCGCCTCCAGCGTGCCGCATTCAGTCTGTCACTTTGCCAGCCACTTTCACTCTCCCTTGCACTACCACCTATCACTATCACTGCACTACTAAATACAAGCACAAGTTCACTTATTCCTGCCTTCCCGTGTCTGGGCTCCACCCAGTCCTGCTTTGTCACACCTGCCAGCTTTGACACATTCACTTCTGAAAATGACTAAACTTTATCTTAAACCCAAAAATTATTTCTTTCTTGATGCAGTAACAGCAACCTATCACTAGCTAGTGTAAAATAGTGGTAGTAAAACATGAATAAAAATAAATAGTGACAGCTCTGTGTGTGTGTATGTAGGGGTGTAGCACAGAATCATTGGCCCTATGCAAAGACAGTGTGTGGGGGGGCCCTTCCCCATCATCCCATGATCCATGCTATTTATCGCACTTTTTTTTTTCAAATAACAGTATACAACTATACAAATAGCACTCGCTGATAGAGTAATTGCTGATGAATTACTGATGTAATATTTAAACCAACAGTATTAAAAAACATGTATATCATGTAAACGATGACTCTTGAGGACTCTTTCTGGAAGAGTTTAATCATTTTTCCATTTGTATAATGTTTTCCAGTTTATTATCAAGCCATCTTAATGTTATGACCAAGTTTGCTCTTATTAATATTTTGATGAAAGATCCACGCAATCCGTCTGTATTTAAACATTGTTTAATTATTTATAAGTATATTCCATATTATAGTATAGTCTATATTTGCTAACATTTTGCCTTTAAACTTTTCGTGGTACTTTCGGTGTTTAGAGTGAAATAAGAAAGTTTAACACCAGCTTGGAAACAAGTTATTTCTCATACGTAGGGAAATGTAAACTACCCCACAATAAGCATGGGCATATTAGGTCACCGTTGCCTCGATCAATTTTGTTCTCACCTGCTCTCTTTGGAATGAAATTTGTGAGTTGTTTCACCACACACAGAGGACTGTTTCTCTCCGCTGAGTCTGTTCTCACTCACAGCCATTCAGCGTTTGGAATCACTCCTAGACAACCAATCAAACCATGCAAATTGTGCATATATTGTTCTCATGGGATGCGTGTACACAAAGGTGTGCCGGAGTTTGTCAAACAGGTGTGGAACAAACAGAGATGTAGCACAGACGTGGTATACATGCAATTTCACGATTGTGAGATTATAATAATAATTTCAGGATATTCAAGGCCCCCTCAGCCAGGGCCCTCTGTACTCAATCACCCTTTCCCCCCAACTTAGAACACCCGTGTGTGTGTGTGTGTGTGTGTGTGTGTGTGTGTGCGTGCGTGCGTGCGCGCGCACGCTCTGAACAGCGCCCCCTTCAGGCTGAGTCACTCCTGGTGGTGGGCGTGTGCCCAGCAGGGGGTCTGAGAGTCTCGCACTCGCCCACACTGGGACTCTGTGTTAATTCTGAGCTGCAGGTCAAAGGGGAAATGACGTCACGTGATCTCTCAACATGTTTCTCCAGCGCTGGCTGAAGGGGCGGAGCAACAAGGGGTGAGGCAGCCATGCAGAGTGCTCCGCCTATCCGTCTTAACACCTACACATACACACACACACACAGTCACCACAGCCTTATTTTATTTTTAATTATCACTCTACACTACACTGTGGTTTGGGATGCAGCAACAGGAAGTTGTCAGTTAGTTTCCATGGTAACCATGGTGCCTGCTTATTCCTTAGCTAGAGAGCTAACACTGACTGCCATAGGTAGTGCACTATCCTGACACACTATTTAGTACACTAGTATGTTATTCAGTTTGAAATATAAGCAAGGAATGTGTGTATGTGTGTGTGTGTGTGTGTACCTGAGAGCGTATTTTGAGAGCAGGCCCAAGCTTTAGTCCCAGTGTGTCCAGTAGATGATCCTCTGTGAGCAGCGGTAAAGTTTCTCCATCAATCATGTGATCTTTAAACGTCTGAGTTGAACACACACACACACACACAGGTTCAGGGTCAGGGTCAGAAAGTAAAAGCATGTGGTTGTGTGTGTGTGTGTGTTACCTGAGCTTGTTCAGAGCAGCTCGGGATGTTACTGATAAAGTTGTAAACATCATCGACCGTCCACTTGCGAAGATCCTCCACTGCAGAGATCTCATCTGTGTTCAGGAACATGTTAGCGTGTGCTGAAAGACACACACACACACAGGAGGTGCACACTGTGAGCTACTTGAGAGTCAGGAAGTGTGAACTGGTGTGTGTGTAAATATGCTACAATACATAATGATACAGTAAAGATAATAAGTGATGTATCAACACCCCTGCCTTAGGAAGATAGGAAGATAGATAGATAGATAGATAGATAGATAGATAGATAGATAGATAGATAGATGGTTGGACACTTCTTACGGACATCACGGTCCAGTTCCTCCCATAGCAGCTCAATGGGGTTAAGGTCAGGTGATTGGGCAGGCCACTCCATGATACACAAGACACCGGCTCGGATGCCTAGAGTATGTAGAGCTGTAAAAGCTGCTTATGGGGATTTCTTTGATGAATCCAAAATTTGAGTATTTTTCTATGTTATGTTCATAAACTTTTTATTTAATAAAATATGTTTTCATAGTTTGTGTTGTCCCTTATTATCAATGCAAAATGGTCACTAACTGAAGAGGATTTATGCTGATATTGCCCAAAAACCCTATTTTGTTCAGGCGTTTCCAAACTTTTGGAGGGCAGTGTAGGTAGGTAGGTAGGTAGGTAGGTAGGTGGGTGGGTGGGTGGGTGGGTAGGTAGGTAGGTAGGTAGGTAGGTAGATAGATCCCTCTTTGTTCTGGAGTGGTTTGTTCCAAGTTAACTTATACATAAACACAGACAGACAGTCAGATAAATAGACAGACAGTTTGAAAGAGAGACAGATAGGTGAGTTCATAAGTACACAGTGTGCTTACCAGGGGGCAGTAGTGTGTTTCCTCCCAGGGGGAACATGTAGGAGAACGCTGAGAGTGAGGTGGTAGGCGGGAACAGGAACTTTCCCATGTCCTTTTCGCTGTTAGCGGCGTCTGTGTTTGTGCAGCCGGTCTGTGCACTAACACACACTTTACTCTGTTCTCCATTTCTGTAACTTTTCCTACCTGTTAGCTCCACTTTAGCCTGCTGAGATTTAACATTAGCATTAGCATTAACGTCACTGCTAGTCTCCACTCTTCCCTCTGGTTCTGGTTCCTTCTCCTCTCCTGAAGCTCCTCCAGGACTCTCGTCCACATTCTTCTCCTCTGTCTGGTTCCTCTCTGACTGAAATGCAGCACTGCTGTCCGAAAACTTCTGACTGGCCACTCTCCTGCTGGGGCGCCGCCCCCTCTCCCTCTGCAGAGTGCTAATTGGTGGGTAAGGGCTGGACATCAGGAAGCTGTTGGCGTGGAGGTCGAAGACGTCATGGCCGTCATGAAGACGATGACGTCCTCTGAAGACGGCAGGACTGGGATGTGTGATGTGCTGGTACACGAGCGGATTCTCCATGTTGGTCAGTAACGTCTTCTGCTGGTTCTCTAGTTCCTTCTGCTGCAGGATGGCGTTCATTTCTATCCTGGACATGGCACATTCATGGAGGATGAACAGTGTTTAATGATATTTAATAAAATCATCAACTGTACATAACATTTCTCATTTTCAGCATATTGTTTGTACTTGGAGGATAAAAAGGGGTGTGGCTGAACAGTTCTGTTCTGGCTGGCAGAGCTTATTTTTTGGGGCTGGAAAACCCCAAACCCTACTGCAAGGCAACATATAAATCAGTTTTTCTACATTATCTCGGAAACTATATGTTGATTAAACATTTTACACACTGCAGCTTTAATTGCATAATAAATTGTTACATACTGCACCTTTATTTGTATAATAACCTTTTATACATTGCACCTTTAATCAAGTAATAAACTTTTACACACTGCACCTTTAATCAAGTAATAAACATTTACACAATGCACCTTTAATCGAGTAATAAACATTTCCACAATGCACCTTTAATTGTGTAATAAACTTTTACACAATTCACCTTTAATTATGTAATAAACCTTTACACACTGCACCTTTAATTGCATAATAAAATGTGCTAGCTTCCTGGCACACTTGGCAAAACATTTGATTTCTTAACAAAATTGTTTGCCTAACGTTAGCTAGCTTGCAGGTGGACTTGGGTAGCTAGTTTAGGTCACCTACATTGCTCACTAGTTCAGCAAATGTTCCTAAAATATTATACTGTATAATATATATTAAAACCAGTATTTGACGCTACATGCTGTTACACACATTTCTAATCACATCTTACAGTAGCTATTACAGTGGAAATATTTCATAGCTGCCTCCTGAAGACCAGCTAGCGTATGGATGTTGCTAACAAGCTTAGCATGTTCACTAAGTGTTTTTTTATGTTTACATCATTAAGTGTTTCTTTACAAATTTAATTCTACCAGGTTGTGATACAAGCTTAAACACTGATTTAATGGGACCCCAGATGGTGGCCATTTTGTTTCCTTTTGACCAATGAAAAAAGTCACATTATGAAAATCTGTTCTCTGATTGGCCAGGCAGGGAAGATCAGCCCACTAGAGGGCACTCTAGACAAGGAAATGTCAGTAACTTTGTGATTATGATTTAACGGGATGTTCAGAATGTTCAGAACGTTACCTGGCTATGTTCTGTTTGTGGATGATCTCTTGTCGCCTAGCGACCGTTTCCATGGATTCTGGTGGAAGGAAGCCGTAACCTCCTGAAATAGGAATGAAGATTAAAGTAAGAATAAACTGTTTGGTTTTTAAGGTTAATTATAGAAAGGCGAAAAAAAAAAAAAAGCAGCTTGTCATGTTACAGAGAAGCCACAAAGCGTAAACTCCTCTGTCCTGAAGAT
>CM040978.1:24798367-24846548 GCA_022985145.1 Pangasius djambal
TCCTGAAGATGTCGGAAAACTTAAAGTTACAGCTTTACCTTTGACTGTTACAAAACTTTGGCACTGGAGACTCCTTCCATCAATGTTACATAAATTACAGAAATCACCAGATCAACATTTACACGTTTTTAATCCCTTTACGTGAAGCGACCGCTGTACACGTCCCTGTGAATGAGCTGTTACTATAGAAACAATAACGCATTAGAACGAGCGCATTAATATAATCCTGTGATTTGTAGCTGCACTACTGTCAGAGCTGCTGTCAAAGAAAATTAATCAAATCATTCTGACCAATGACTATCCAGAATCCAGCAGCAGTGTGGTGTAAGATGTAACAATAATAATAATAATAATAATAATAATAACTGACCTGCTGAACTGAAGGCTCTTCCTGTGAGCACTGCGGATTGGGGGGGCAGCGGAGGAGCCAGGGGACGAGACTCCGAGGATGAGACAATGTCAGTGGGAGGGACCAGCTCCCTACACACACACACACACACACACACACACACACACACACACACACGTTTAGGGTAGGTTTTTGTGCTTTTTTCACCAGGTAATGTGTTACCACAGAGTAAATTAGCCTTGTTTCTGTGTGTGCTTGTGGTGCATTTAGCATTTTGAATACTTCACTGAACACTCTAATCACACCAGACACCAGACACACACACGCACGCACGCACACACACACACACACACCTGTCGATGAAGCGTGGCTCGAGCTGCAGTCTCTGCTGTGTCTGAGCGAGAACCTGTGGGTTCAACGCCATCGGGTTCCTCATCATCAACTCCTGCCTCTGTCTCAGTTCTGTGCGCACACACACACACACACACTGTAATGTCCCATAACACATCATATCGTTATCGTATCGTTATCATATGGTTATTGTATCGTGTCTTACCTCCAACAGACATGCTGTTAACAAGTCTGTACCAGTGTTTATCATCCTGCTCTCCTAACGCTGTCATCTTCCTCAGCTGATCCCTTGGGGTCATTACACAAACATACACACCCTACCCAAACACACACACCCTACACAAACACACACACACACAACCATAAACCACACTGTACAGATAAATGAAACCATGATAAAATGCTGTATCTTTTATAATTAGCTTGTAAACCTGATGTTATATAAAGAGATAGCAGTAAGCAGTGTGTAATCCCTGTGTGTGTGTGTGTGTGTGTGTGTGTGTGTGTTCGTGCAGCATCTGTCGACCTGCACGTCCTTTAACTCCACGCTAATCATCCGATTAGCTAATTCCTGAGTGTACAGCACTTCAGAGGGATGTGGTAGCTTTAATCCCACGCTTTAGCGTTTTACCCTCAGCAAACCTTCCTGTAATCACGGCCATGATCAGTGCATGCTAAATGCTAAGCTCATTAGCCTCCATTAGCATCAGGGATGTCCTGAACACACCTCTGCTTCTCTCGCACACACACAGCTACACTTACGTTTAATTGCATTTTCATTTTTGTGGGGGAAAAAAAGAAGGAAAAGGAAGTTTTAAAAAAACGTCTTCCATGTGAATAAAGAAAGAAGAAACAAGGGATGGACAGATTTTTAAAAAATGTCACAAAAACTCTGTTCTGTGACTGAAGGAGACTAAAGGAAGGGGCGGGGCTTAATCTGCATAAATCTGCACACACACACACACACACACACACACACACACAGCATATTAATATATACATATTATTTTACATATTCCTAGCTGTTTTTAAAAGGTGTGATTTCTTGGTGAAAAGTTTTAGAAAGTTTTCCAAAAGTGTGATTAAAAAAGTCTAAGTTATGAATTATTCATCAATAATGAATTACTAATGATGAATTATTAACGATCATTTTTTAAATATATTATGAAAGTTATTACTTAAGCTTAATGAACTCCACTGTAGTGTTTTATTACTGGACTGTGTGTGTGTGTGTGTGTGTGTGTGTGTTTATCCGAGTGCAGGATTTGCTAACTGCTAATCTCATTAAAGGAGAGGATTAAAGGGGAAACTGCTGACGATTTACACTGAGCCCTCATCATCATCATCATCATCATCCTTATGTTCCACATTTCATTTATAAACCCTTATAACACCCTGAACAGAACAGGAAGTGTTAATAACCTCTCTTATATGTAGATGATTAGCTAGTGATATTGTTAGCACTAGCACTAGCTACACCAGTACAGATTAAAATTAGTGCACGTATAAAAAACGTTCACTACGAGTTTAGCGATTACGGTGAAGCTTTCCCGGTTGCCATGACGACCGAGCCGTCAGTATTATAGTATGGTGTGATGATTAACATGCAGTGTTATAGATAATTACGTCACGCTGTTCTGATGAATATTTATAGATCTATTTGCATAAATATTATGTTTCAATAGATAAATATTATTTGGTCATTCGGAATCTTACTGTTCTAGCATCAGTCAGTTAAAAGAGCTTATAAAAGTCACAGCAGTTCAATATTTGTTTGACATAATCAAAGAATATAAAGAATGTATTTATTTATTTATTTATTTTTCTGTTTGTTTATTCATTCATGTGTTTTCTCTCTATTGTTCTTTTTTTGCTTTTATACATTTTTCATTGTTTTTGTTTTTTCATTTGATAGTATATTATTTATTTAGTAAGTTATTAAAATATTATTTTTATTTATCTTTCCTTGTTTGTTTGTTTGGTCATTTTGTAGTTAATAAAAATAAATCAATTAATTGAATAATTAATCAATCTGTTCATTCATTCATTGATTAGTTATGAATTAATCATATTATTTACCTATATATTTATGTATTTATTATTTAATATTTTTAAACCTTGTTTTGTTTGTTCGATTAGCAGTTTAATTATTTATTAAGTAATCAATCAATAATCAATCAATCTATCTATCTATCTATCTGTTTTTATTTATATTTAAAGTTTTCTTTAAACTCATGCATTGATGCTGAATTCTTAAAATGTTTAATAAAAAGTCACCATTGTTGTTGTTATTATTATTATTATTATTATTATAAGTAATAGTATTAGTATTAGTATAGTATAAATCCCAGTGTGATGTGTATCTCTGTATGTATAGATAAAACTCTATGAGACAGTGTTTTATAAATAAAGACATCATTATAAACATTATAGCCATGAATGTATGAGATGAAGTGACACACTGACCTGTGTTCCTCGTGCAAAGTGTTTCAGCCAGATGAGTCACAAATCAAATAAATAAAGTGAATAAAGTGTGGAAGCTGGTGCAGAGATGGAGTCAGGTCTGAGTCAGATCTGCACCATGCTCCACTCAGTGATAGAGATTTGACGCTCAGTGTGTGTGTGTGTGTGTGTCTGTGTGTGTGTGTGTGAAATAAAACAGATATTTAAACATTAAAGAGAGATTTAGCCGTGCATTAGCCTGTCCTGCTCTAATCCGCACGTCTCTGCTCTGCTCTGAGGGTAATGAAGTGTGCAGTATAAGTGAGCTTGTTAAACTCCCATAATCCCCTGTAACGCCTTAACACTCACAAAGCCTCCCCTTACACACACACACACACACACACACAATGTCACCGTGTGTGGTTCATATTCCTCTCATCACCTTCTGCACTAATAACAGGAAGATTGTGGGTTCGAATCCCTGCTGAAGGGCCATGAATAAACGCACCCCATCATACACAGACAATACAGTGTATACAGTACACTCTAAGTAATAAGAACTCTTCGATTCCTGAAAAGATTCTAGTCTCAGTTATCCAGTTCTACAGGGAACATTTAAGGGTTTCCCCAAAGGGACAACTGAGGAATCCTTAAGGGTTCTACAATCAACCTTTATTTTCCTAACAGTGTAGAATGTCAGCTTACTACTTCCTGTACTCTGTGCCTCTAGAGGCCTCCTGTGTTCCCCTCTGCCTTAGTTCTTCCCCGTGTGTCCTTGTTAGCATTATCCAGGTCACCTGTGCCTTGTTTTCCCTAGGGTATTTTAGTTGTGTTTTTTCCCCTTGTTTCTCACTTGGTTTTTGAGTCTTGGCTGTGAGTTTCCTGCTTTGTTTCACCAGTCTTCCAAGCTACCTCAAGTAAGGTGTTCTTAGTTATTGTCTGTTAATGTTCTCTAGTTTTATTTTCTCCCCTGGTGGAGTTTTTATTTTCCCAAGTGGTTTTTCCATTATCTCTACCATTATCAATACCTCTGTCTGAGAAGATCTTTTGTTGGATTCTTTTTTTTTCTTGTTGCAAAGACCTTTTTTTATTATTAAATCTACATTGCCTGGAGTACTGCCTAGAGTGTTTCATTTGGGTCCAACATTGCCGCCTCTGTGGGTAAGTGGTAGAACTCTTGGCCCACCACACCAGAAACCCAAGTTCAAGCCCAGCTTGTGACTGAAAAACCAAGTCAGTCATGGACCCAGAGACACTCGGTTCCAAGGACCTTTTGGCGGTGATCGCTCAACACGAGGCATCTTTCCAGTGCCATAAAGCCGTTCTCAGCCGACAAGAAGAGCTGATGGCCAAACACTCTCAACTCCTGTCCGAGGTGATGAGTTCCATCCGCCATGTCTCTTTGAACACCTCCCTGGTCCTTCACCTTCCTCTGTATCACCCCCGAGTGGCAACAGGCCTTCTCCAGTGGTGGAGCCCCAACTACCACCTCCCAAGTCCTTCGCTGGAGATCCTAGTTCCTGCCAGGGTTTCCTCACCCAGTGCTCCCTCACCTTCGAGCTCCAACCCTCAAGTTTTCCCACAGACTGCTCCAAGATTGCTTACATTATTACCCTTCTCTCAGACAAGGCGCTCTCCTGGGCCTCCGCGGTGTGGCAATCCCAGGATGCTTGTTGTGAGTCCTGCGCGGCATTTGTGGCATTTGTTTGATCATCCAGTCAGTGGTCGGGAAGCTTCCAAGCGCCTGCTCACTCTCCATCAGGGTTCCCGCAGCACGGCTGATTTCGCCATTGAGTTTCGGACCATAGCGGCCAGGAGTGGATGGAATGATGAGGTGCTGAGGGTCTGCTTTCAAGGAGGGTTAGCCACCCGAGAACCAGCTGAGGATCTCGAGTCCCTCATCACAATGGCCATCCGCCTGGACAATCGCCTGAGAGAGCGGAGGGCGACTCGCCGCAAGGAGTCTCAGTCCCAAGTTCCTCTGAGTTTGTGTTCCTTCGTCCAGAGTTTCCCCGGCCTCTGAACAGTTCCATGATTCCCCGGGGGACATGCAGTTGGGCCGTTCCAGGCTTTCTCCCAACGAGAGGGAATGACGCGTTGTTGCCTTTACTGCGGTGCTTCCGGCCACTTCCGTTCCACTTGCCCCGAGCTCTCGGGAAATGCCTGTCCCCGCCCAGCTACAGGAGGGCTGTGATGGGGAAAATTAGAGCTCCTCCTACTAATGCCGTCCTAGCTGTTCCAGCCACTCTGTCCTGGGAGGGCCACCAGCATCTGGTCCAGGCTATGATCGATTCCGGCGCCGCAGGTGACTTCATGGATCTATCCTTGGCTAAGAAACTTAAGATCCCTACCCAACTTCTTCCTCACCCCCAGGCAGTTACAGCTTTGGATGGCAGACCTCTGGAACCGGGCAAAGTAACAGAGACCACTCAGTCCCTGCGACTTACGCTCTTTCAACACCAGCAGGAGGAGACCTTCTATCTTATTGACTCCCCCGAATATCCTATTATCCTGGGTCACCCTTGGCTGCGCAGACATAATCCCCAGATCGACTGGTCCACTGGCACCATTCTGAGCTGGGGTTCCACTTGTCAACTCACCTGCCTACTTCAGAGTCCCTCAGCCCCTAGTTCCGAGTTTCAAGAGTCTGTCTCGAGTCCCCAGTGTCTATCATCAGTTCAAGGCAGTGTTCAGCAAGTCCCGGGCTACCTCCTTACCACCTCACCGCACTTATGACTGTGCTATCCCTGGTTCCTGCCCTCTCAGGGGTCGGATCTTCTCCTTATCTCCCCCCGAATGCTCTGCAATGGATACCTACATTAAGGAGTCCTTGGCAGCCAGCATCATTCATGCCTCCACTTCCCCGGCGGGGGCAGGGTTCTTCTTTGTAGAGAAGAAAGACGGGGGTCTTAGGACTTGTATTGATTACCGGGGCCTCAACAAGATCACGGTTCAGAATCGATACCACCTTCCTCTAATGGCCACAGCTTTTGAGCTGCTTCAAGGAGCTTCCATTTTCACTGAACTGGATCTCCGCAATGCTTAACATCTCGTGCGGATCTGGCAAGGGGATGAATGGAAGACGGCCTTCAACACCCCCACGGGCCACTACGAGTATTTGGTGATGCAGTTTGGACTCACCAATACCCCCGCAGTATTCCAAGCACTGATTAATGACGTTCTCCGAGACCTGCTTAATCAATTCATCTTTGTATACCTTGACGATATCCTCATTTTCCTCACTGGAGGAGCATGAGGGGCATGTTAGCAGGGTTCTCCAGAGACTCCTTGACAATCATCTCTACGTAAAACCTGAGAAGTGTGAATTCCATGTTACCCAGGCTCAGTTTCTCGGGTTCATCATCACTCCTGGCCACCTAGAGATGGACCCTAAGAAGGTCGAGGCGGTCCACAACTGGCCCATACCTGCCACTGTCAAGGAGGTTCAATGTTTCATTGGCTTTGCGAACTTCTATAGGAGGTTTATTAAGAATTTCAGCTCAGTGGTGGCCCCCTTGACGGCACTTACCAAGGGAGGAGGAACCAAGATTCACTGGGGTCCGGAGGCAGCGGGGGCCCTCGAGGATCTCAAGCGCCGCTTCACTTCCGCTCCCATTCTTTTGATCCCTGACCCAGAAAGACCTTTCGTGGAGGAGGTGGACGCCCTTGCGCCTTCATGTCTCGCCGCTTGTCGGATGCTGAACGCAACTACCACGTGGAGGATCGAGAGTTGCTTGCGGTAAAACTTGCCTTGGAGGACTGGCGCCACTGGCTTGAGGGGGCTCAACACCCTTTCCAGGTTCTCACAGACCACAAGAACCTGGAATATCTCCAGCAGGCTAAGCGGTTGAACCCTCGGCAAGCTCGATGGTCCCTGTTTTTTAATCGATTCCAGTTTCTCTTATCTTACAGACCCGGCACCAAGAATGTCAAGCCAGATGCCCTGTCTCGAGCTTACTCTCCCAAGACACAAGAGAAGCCTTTGGCATTGATTATTCCGAGGTCTAGGATTGTTGCGCCTCTTCAATGGGAACTGGAAAGAGTGGTGCAAGAGGCCCTTGCCCATGAGCCTGATCCAGGTGGTAGTCCCGCTGGACGCCTGTACATTCCTCAATCTGCCCGGGCATATACTGTACATATACAGTCATTAGTTCAAAACACTAAAATGTTTCAGCTATTTCGCTCACTGATGACTTTGCTAGTTAAGCACTAAATACTCGAATCACAGAAACAAATCATTTTCCACACTACTGATTTTAACATCAAATGTTTCAAAAAACATAAGTGCTTTATTCAAAAATGTTACATGTAATTGTGAATGTACATATCCATCCATCCATCCATTCTCTGTACCACTTATTCTACACAGGGTTGCGGGGTATTAATTAATTAATTAATTTATTTATTTAAATGTATTTCTTTTGTATTTGACTTTTGGATGCTGAATTCTTAACATCTGGAGTAAAAGGTCACTATTATTTTTATTATTTATATTTTTTAAAGGCCATTTCATTGTGTTACAGAAGGTCTACACAAAGAAAAACTTTTTAAAAGAAAGTTTTGGAAGAAAAAAGCTCTTACCGTTTAGTGTGGAAAAAGCCACACTGAGTGAAACAATTGAATCGTTGCAGTGTATTGAGCTAAAGAACTGAATGACTCGAATCAGTAAAGTGCTAAGTGATTCACTTAAGTCATTCGCGTCATTAAGTTCAATAAATTAAAAGGAATCAATAATGAGCAAAATGAATTCTTTTAGTGTACTAAAACTAAACGGCTCGAATCACTAAAACGAATCATTTTAGAATCATTACTGATTCTCACATCAAATGTTTAGAAGAAAATATAATTAGTAATTAGTGGCATTTTTCAATGACATTTATTTATTTATTTATATTTATTTATTTATCTATTTATTTATATATTTGGCCCTTTTAAAACGTTTCATGACACACACATGCATGTACTGAGTTCTTAACATTCTGAACTGTTGTAGCGGTCAAGATGAATCACTTTAGTGTGTTGAATTAAATGAGTCGAATCATTAAAAAAGAATCATTTTACACAGGCACTGTTCTGTCGCATAGTGAGATTGACATGAAGCCTAACCAATCATCTTGCGGCAGCCTGGACTTGCCGTTGATGGGCGTGGTCGTCACTTTCCGGTTACATTTTCGTGTCACGCGCACGCAGCCACGTTCAGACAGAAAGCGCTCGGAAGGTGATTTTTTTTTGTTTATTTTTGAGAAAAGACTCGGAGCGGGGGTGAAGTCGGTAAGTTACGAGTCACTAACTAACATAATCAATTACGAGTCGTTTTATTTTAAATTACACCGTGTTTTGTTAGCATGTAGCTAACCGGGCGTTTTCTGAGGCCCGCTTTTTGTCGTCCCCCGCCTCCTCCATATATATATATATATAAGTCTGATATATATATTAGCCGGGCCTGAGAGCAGCGCGCGCGCGGCCTGTTCGCGCGTAAAGCCTCGCTGTACAAAAAAAAAAAAAAAAACCTGAGCGCGGGATTCGGAATGAAAATCAGTATCGTGATTTTAATAAATAATTAAAAAACCTCGTACGAACTCGAATTCAATACGCTATAAAAACGAGCAAACAGATTGATGTGTCGGGCGACTCGTAACTCTTAGCTGCCAAGCTAATGTTTAACCCAGACGGGAAGAACATGGCGGCGTCCCAAACGACGCCATCTTGGTGGTATTGTGCACTACATAGTGAGCGAGACATGTATATATTTCTTTAAGTTTATAAAGGGAATAGTGAGGGATTGTGGTATTTGGGACGCGGCCGTGTCGTTATGCTAACCTCCTGCTCTGCAGTGACTAGCGAGGAGCCGTTAGCTTAGCAACAGCTCAAACAAAGTCAACCATAAATGCTCTTCACTTCACGGTGTAAAAGCGAGTTACCTGTGATAATCATGTTTCATCGGTTTCAGTTGGTGCTCAAACCTTTTTACAGTCAAAAACCTTTGTAAATAATTAAAAAATATGTGGAAAAAACAGTCACTGGCTCTCTCAGCACAGATTTATTTCACAAACTATTACAAATATGTATTTTTGTGTGTGTGTGTATACATATATATAATTTTAATTCAGAGTTTAAGTGTTTTTTTAGTAATGGCATTTATTATAGTTTTGTAATTTTAATTATTGTTTTGCAATTTTCATAATTTTTTTTTTAATCAAATTAATTTAGCTATTTATTGGTATTTATTTTACTTTTTTCCGACCAGTTTTTACAATTTTTTTTTTTATTGAATCCTCATTAAATTCCAGTTGACATTATTTATAGACGTAATGATTTACGTTTTTAGAATGATGTGTGATTTATTTCCTGGAATTTTCCTGGAAGTCTGAGACGGCGATGAGGATGTGATGGCGTGTAGACAGGAAGTAGATCCAACCCCTCTGACGGCACGGAGGGAACTGTATTTGCATATAAACCCGATGAGCTGCAGGTTGTGTGAGAGATTTCACACACGCACACAGAGAAGTGTGTGTATAGTGTAAACACTGACCGTGTGTGTGTGTGTGTTAGAGAATAGTCGAAGTGAGGTGTTAAAAATACACGCTGAAGCTCTCCTGCCTGATGGCTCTTATGTTCTTTCCACAGGTAATATCAGAAGCCGGCTCATCTTTATCTTTCCCCTTTCATTTCGTTTGTTTTAATTCCATTCTGTTTACTTTCCAACCCGACACCTTTTCCGTGTTTTTTATTTTTTTGGAAGTTCTTCACTTATTTTTTTGGATCAGCGTGTATTTTTATTACCTTATTTTGTTTTTTTGTTGTTTTTTTGGTGTCTTCAGATCAGAGTCGGGATCTGTGACGGCTCTTCATGGCAGTCAGAAGGGGACACGTTAGATACTTAAAAGTGAGTAGATTCTGTATCTATTAGGGACACGACCTGATAACGTGTGTGTGTGAGAGAGAGAGACACTTTTTTATGGCACGAGCTGATTCGGCCGTCGTGTACGTCATCATTTGCTTCTCGACTTAAATGCTCTTGTGGTGAAGAGCTGGCTCACGTTCTCTAATTAATGCTAGCTAGCAAGTAAAGTTAGCTAGGTCAGTGTAACCATGGCAACGGCGCTTGATACAGCATTTAATCAGAGCTGTGGTTAGCTATGGGAGCAGCGAGCAGGCAACAAAGTGATGTTCATTTTCCACTTACATGTGCGACATGGAGCTGCAACATTTAAACGCAGATTTTCTCAATCCTATGCAAATTATGTACGAATCTGTAAAGAAGCGATGAATCCAAACAGTCCTGCGGCATGTGATCCGACATTTCTTCAGTTCTCCGCTTACAGCTTGCACATTGCTGACGTAAAAGTGGAAGAAAAACTTCTAAGGGTGGTTTCATCTTATTCTGTTTTATAAATGTGTATAGATACATTAAGAAGAAAAATAAAATAAAGCTTTGCTAGCGATAAAGAGATCGCTGGTGCCTCTGGTGGGAATACGTAGCTAGTACAATTAGCTTGCGTTGCTAATCTAATCCAAGAATAAAACGAAGTGCGTAACACACAAACTAAACAACCGATTAGATTTTTTAACAATGATTGGTGCACTATCTAATTTGTTTTTAACTCGATAGCTTTAGAAGCGATCTATAGCTGTTAGAGTTTATCATTAGAGGGGGTCGGGGTTCAAGCCCCAGCACTGCGTAACCCTCTCTTCTCCAGGGTGCCGTGTCACAGCTGATCTTGCTTTCTGACTTCCTAACAAGCTGGGACATGCGACGGAAAAAAATTGTGGTGTAATGTACATGTGACACACAAAGGCGTCTTTAAAAAAAAAAAACAAACAAAAAAAACTGTAATATAAGCGCTGCATAGGCCACACCCACAAGTGACAGGTTCACACCTACGATTTGTTTATATATTTACGACAGTTAAAGGAAAATAAGGACAAAAGAAACATTTCTACTGAATGTTTTTAGGAAACACACACATACACAGAGGTCAGTGTTGGTCAGGTGGCAGATTTGAGAACCTCTGCCATATTTTAGCTAAAAAAAAAAAATAAAGCCAGGACCAAATTTTATTTCCTGCCTTTGAATCCCTGCCCCAGGAAGTATTGGGGCGGAGCTTCTTATTCTGGGCATCTGTGATTGGTCAAACTCTAAAACTGTGTCTAGAAAATCTGCGTAAACATCAATAAGTGTCTAGGCTGCGGTTACTGACATTTATTTATTTATTTGTTATTATTTTTATTTTATTTTTTTACAGATAGGTTTCTCCTGCTTGAGTCGTTTCTCGCTTTTATTAAAGCTTTAACGACTAAACGACATGACACATTTTTTAATGATTTCCGTATGTGCATTTTGTTGGCGTTAGTGACACATTAGCTGTGATGGTCGGTAGTAAGTTGTGTGTGTTGCTTGTAAATGGTGATGATTGCTAGTAAATCATCTCATTGATGTGTGACTTTCCTTTCTCTCTCTCTCTCTCTCTCAGGAGGTGTACGACATGTCGAACGGTTACGAGGATCACATGGTGGAGGAGGCAAAGGATGCCAAGACGAACCTGATCGTGAATTATCTGCCACAGAACATGTCGCAGGAGGAGCTGCGCAGTCTCTTCAGCAGTATCGGCGAGGTGGAGAGCGCTAAGCTCATCCGAGATAAAGTCGCGGGTCCGTATATACGTATCTGCAAATATCTCTCACATGCACATACACAGATAAGTCCGGAAAATATGGTAGTTTCGTATACAAAAAACAAAAAAAAAAAAAGAAATCATTATTAATATCTTGCTAAATGGTTTCGTGGTTTTCAGCTCAATTTTAATATTTTTTTCTTCAAGGTTTGTCCTGATTTTTTTTTCCCCCCTGTAATATGGTTAATTCATTTCTGATATTTTAATGATTTGTTTCTTTCTATCCGTAAGGTTTGTTTGTTGGTTTGTTGGTTTGTTTGTTTGTTTTTGTTTGGTTTAGTTTGGTTGTTTTTATTGTTTTGCTTTTGTGTTGTTTTCTCCAGGCCACAGTTTAGGGTACGGCTTTGTTAACTATGTAAACCCTAGTGATGCAGAAAGAGCAATCAGTACTCTGAATGGCCTGAGGCTACAGTCTAAAACCATCAAGGTAATATTACATCACTACATATTTTACATCACGCGTGGCCTTTTACCTGTTGGGATATCTGTTACTTTAATTCTTTTCATTAAAGCTGCAAGTTTGGTTTGTTTACTTTTCACTCAGTAACACTCCACATTAAGGCCTGGGTTATACTTGATTTTTTTGTTTTTTTTTCTTTTTTCCACACCCCGCTTACAAACTGAACTGTGAACGCAATGCACATCTGGAGGATTAAAATCTGTAGGTGGAGTCAAAACGTCCCTGAACGTCTGGTTTCCAAGTTGAACTGGAAAATGCTAAACACGCTGACAAGCTCTGTTTTTCTTTAAAACTTTCCTGTCGTCGTGATTGTTGCCATGATCTACATCTCGAATCGTAAACTCTGACCTTACATTCAAAATAATTTTGATAATCTAGAAAATTCAGAAGAGTGGTCTGCAAAACAGACCTTTGAAGGCTGCGTGAGGTTTTTAGAATTCACACGTTAACCATGAAGCGGTTAGTGTTGGCACTCAATAACTAGAGCAGTACATAAACACACGCGATTTAAAACACAGTGCTAGTTTGTGGACATATTGTCATTTGGTGCTGTGCTGTCTGCGTTCGTATTGCGCCATGCAGATAAATACCGTTAATTTCGCCAGAACACCAAAACGAGTTCCTTGTACATGTAAACCCACGGTACCTGGCAATAAAGGTGATTCTGATGACATGTACAGGATATAGTGCAGCAGCCATCTTGTGTAGACATATGCGTATCTAAAAGCAAGTATATTCCAGGCTTAAGAGATGGATGTTAATAACTTATGTTCTTAAGGATTTGTTAACCATCATTCATCTGTTCGTCTTCATTAAGACTTAATTATTATGAATTAAGCATTGCGTTAATGAGTGAAGTGTTTTTAGAATAGAATAATCTACACTGCCCGACTGCATAAATTAACTGTGTGTTATCAGTATGAATTGTACATGTGGCTATTTTTGAAATAAATAAATGTTTTTACTAAGAATAAGGCACCATAGTGCTACATTTTTATCGGTTTATAATGAGAGATGTGACATTAACGCAGCCCTCTGAATGGGACAAATCCCAAACGTCCTGCCTCACTGTTGTGTTCGAGTTGTGTTCTTGATGATTGACACTTACCTGAGTGTTTCTGAACCCCTCTGTCTTGTCAATCTGCTTTGTTTATAATCAGATTTGTTGTTAAAGTGTGTGTGCTGTGTTTCCCTGCCGCAGGTGTCGTACGCACGGCCGAGCTCAGACTCCATCAAAGATGCCAATCTGTACATCAGCGGCCTTCCTAAGAACATGACGCAGAAGGATGTGGAGGACATGTTCACACGCTATGGACGCATCATCAACTCGCGCGTGCTTGTCGATCAGACATCAGGTGAGCAGGAAACTCCAGCTCATCTACAAACATCTACTGCTTCTAGTTAGTGCTTCATTACGACCCTTCTGTTCCTGTCAGGCCTTTCCCGCGGCGTCGCGTTTATACGCTTTGACAAGCGCTCTGAGGCAGAAGACGCCATTAAAGAGCTGAATGGACAGAAACCTCCTGGCGCAGCTGAACCCATCACCGTCAAATTTGCTGCCAATCCCAATCAGATTAAAAACACCCAGATCATCCCTCAGATCTATCACTCACAGTCTCGCCGCTTTGGTGGACCTGTACACCACCAGGCCCAGAGATTCAGGTACACACTCCATCACGCGCACACAAAGAACTGTGAGATCTGATTGGCTGAGAGCAGTACAGCGTGTTCTCTGTCTGACACACAACTTATTGCAAGTTTACTGCCAGTGCCCCCTTCTCACAAATAGTCTCTCTTTTGTTTTCAGTTCTGTTTAAATTTAAACCTGGATTCACCTAAAATAAATTTAGAATTTATAATTTTTTAAAACTCTCTATGTATATTTTGTTGGATTGAAACCTCGTAAATCCAGCAATTTTTTTTCCTTTAAAAAAAAAAAATTGGTGACTCCGAACATGAATATTTGCATTATATGGATTTGCTTTTGTTTTCCCCTTTTTAAAAAAAAAAAAAAAAAAAAAAAAAAAAAATTGATCAAATGTGAGTCAGAAAATCTGCTCTCAGCCAACCAGAGCACACTGTAGTGCTCTCAGCCAACCAGAGCACACTGTAGTGCTCTCAGCCAACCAGAGCACACTGTAGTGCTCTCAGCCAACCAGAGCACACTGTAGTACTCTCAGCCAACCAGAGCACACTGTAGTGCTCTCAGCCAACCAGAGCACACTGTAGTGCTCTCAGCCAACCAGAGCACACTGTAGTGCTCTCAGCCAACCAGAGCACACTGTAGTACTCTCAGCCAACCAGAACACAGAAAAGGGGGGTTCAGTCTGTTAATTTATTGATTTGGAAACACTCATTCTGTTAAGATATTTGTGAATACTAATAATTGTGTGTTTGTGTGCGTGTGTTCAGGTTCTCCCCAATGGGGGTGGACCACATGGGTGGTCTGTCCGGAGCGAACATGGGCGGGAGTGCGCAGGCCGGGTGGTGCATCTTCATCTATAATCTGGGTCCGGACGCAGATGAAGGAATTCTGTGGCAGATGTTCGGTCCATTCGGCGCCGTCACCAACGTCAAAGTGATCCGAGACTTCAACACCAACAAGTGCAAAGGCTTCGGCTTCGTCACCATGACCAATTACGAGGAGGCGGCTGTGGCCATCGCCAGCCTCAACGGCTACAGACTGGGGGACAAGATCCTGCAGGTGTCCTTCAAAACCAGCAAGACTCACAAGTAGACGGACTTGGCCTGGAAAGCCGCTGTTTTATAGTTTCATCTGCTTCTCTCTCTCACTCACTCTCTCACACACACACACACACTCATCACCATCCTCACACACCTAACATCACTACATCACTGCACTCATAACGACCGCTGTAAAGCCGGTTACTTTAATATGTTGATTTATCGTTGAGCTGATTATTGCCACATGCCCTGTGTGTTAGTCCACTTCACACCACATCGCTCTCTCCATCTCGTCTGCTCATTTTTGCACCCAAGGCTGTGACTAAAGTATGAAAAGTTACACAAAATGGTCAATAATTCAGTCTTGCTATTTTTTTCCCCAGGAATTCCTTTATAGTATAATTTCACTTGGCTTAGCCTTGGCAGGTTTTTCTTTTCTTTTCTTTTTTTTTTTCTTTTTCCCTCCTTTTCTTTCTTTTTTTTCTCCCCTGCAAGTGGGGTTGAGAAAACGCCCC
Organism: Pangasius djambal; assembly: GCA_022985145.1. Taxonomy (NCBI): domain Eukaryota; kingdom Metazoa; phylum Chordata; class Actinopteri; order Siluriformes; family Pangasiidae; genus Pangasius; species Pangasius djambal. The sequence continues at coordinate 24,813,845 of CM040978.1, forward strand.
ATCACTGACATTTCTCACTTTTTTTTTTTTTTTTTTTTTTTTTTTTTTTTTTTTTTTTTTTTTTTTTTTTTTTTTTTTTTTTTTTTTTTTTTTTTTTTTTTTTTTTTTTTTTTTTTTTTTTTTTTTTTTTTTTTTTTTTTTTTTTTTTTTTTTTTTTTTTTTTTTTTTTTTTTTTTTTTTTTTTTTTTTTTTATTAACCACTTCATGTGTAGTTTTCAGTCCTTGATGTGCGTAGTCCTGTTAGCTGCACACACACAGGTCACAGCTCGGTCGCTGTGTGGACGTTGGGATTGGATTGGACTGGAAATTCTGGTAGCTCAATTAGATCTGAACCCAGTTTGTTCCTAGTAGTAATGATTAAAGTGTTAATGGAGCAGTGTGTGAGGCGCTCTCTGCTGTCTGTCTGCGGAACTGCATCGAAAACGTTGGGGGGGGGGCTGATTCTTCGTGTGGGCGGGGCTAATTTCAAAAAAGGAAACTAGTCATGTTGGTGTTTATTGTGAAAGGTGTCTTGATTGTCACATGAACACCTCACACAGTTTATCCTTTAAATTCAGCCAGTTTGTCTGACTGTAAGTCTGTGATTATTATGGGATGTTTTAGACATTCTCAAAAGTCACTGATTCTCCATCTGATCCTAGTACAGTGTTTGAACATTTGATGCCTTATTATTTTTAAGAAACCTTTTTTTTTCTTTCTTTCTTTTTCTTTCTTTTTTCCTCCAGTTTTTGACTCTGAGGCACTTTTCCTAATTGAGTCTGTGGTGTGTTCAGTGAAGTGGAAAGTGTTTATTTAAGTGATCCTCTAAGTTAAAAAGAATAATAAGCAACATAGTGAGTGAAAGTAAGAAGGACCAAAGACATGGAAAATTCCCCCAGAAAAATGACAACAAAATGTAGTTCCCCTGTTCTCATTTCAGCTTCAAGCTTTTGTTATTTGCTTATTTTTTTTCCTTTATTTTCTTTATTTACTCTTGTTTAATGTGACTTTAGTTGTATTTTTTTTCCTTAGTACTAATCTTAAAAAACGGCCTTTTGATCTTTTTTTTGTTTGTTTGTTTGTGTTTTGAGATTGTTTGACAATTCTGATCATTAAATTTTATTTTGATTTGCCGAACATTTTGTTTTGTTTCCTTTATTTCTTATTAGGTTTTATTTGTTTGGTTTATTTTAAAATGGTATTAGACAGCTTTTATTATTCCAAAAACATTTATATTCAGTTTTGGCTTTCGCATGACATGGCTAAAGATGAGCTTAGATTAGATTAGAGTTTTAAGCAGCAGGACCAAGACACTGAAATATTGCATTTTGTAAATATTTATTTAACAATGGATTTGAATTTTTAGTGCCGTCAGTCTAGTTCTAAATCAGTGTTCAGTTTAAATCGACAGTAGTGCACAGTGTCAAATATCAGGAAATGGAAAAGAAAAAAAAAAAAAATCAGACACTTCTGGTTTGTAATTACACATGTAGCAAATGAACTCATATTTAATCATCAAGGGTACTTCAGGAGGCTGCCTAAGTAGTAAACAAGAAGTAATCTGTGCTGTTCAGAAGGTGGCACATGGAATAATCTTTATTTTGTACACGTCTTTACATGTTGGGAATTCTGTTCACCAGTATGCCGGTTTTATGAAGAATAGCTGTACCATGATGGCAGTGATGTTTAAAAAAAAAAAAAAAAAAAATTGTACGATGCAGGAGAATCATTTGTATGATTGTTTCCTGCTTTCTAAAACTCTGATTGGCTGATCGCGTATAAAGACGAGCTATTCGGAGCTGCTGAACGTTGTATTTATCATGGTTTATAATGTTATTACAATACTGTAGCTACAGCTAGCTGTGAGATCCTCGTGAGTTAAGTTCAGTGTAACCACGGCGACAACACTCATTGTTGCCATGGTTACACGTTGTTTTTTATATATATATATTATACATACATACATACATACATATGTACGGGTCTCGTTCTCTTTCTCTGCTCTTCCCCCACCATTTGTCTCTCTCACTTTTAGCTCGCTCTGTCTCAGTGCCTGTTTCTCTCTCCCTCTGTCTTGCTCTGTCTCTCTTTTCTGTCTTTTCTTCTGTGTCCTTCTTCATGTCTCTTTCTCATTCCTCCCCTCCCTCCTACCTTCCCTATCTCTGTGTAGAAATGCACAGATGATGGACATGCTGAAGATGAGTTGTCATGTGATGTTGGACACACACACACACACACACACACACACACACACCTGTTAGTGTTTTGTATAAATTGTGTGTTTAAGAAGCTGGTGTTAAAGTTATGAGTGTAATTGTCCTGCTCTGACCTCTTGGTGGTGATGTACGGTGTTTCCACACGTGTGTGTGTGTGTGTGTGTGTGTGTTATTTATTGTTGTACGTGTTCACTGAAGATTTTTTGTTTTGTTTTTTTATTGCCATTTTGAAATTTACAGTCGGACTGTAATGTGGTGTTTATTTCAAATAAAATGCCAAGCAAATGGACACTGTCTCGTCGTGTTGAAACTTTAACATCATAACACCCCCCACATAGACCCTAATCAGATCCTCTGAGATCCAGCTCATTATTCATTTCGTCTAGAAGCCACAGAAATGTGGTCCAGTTTGATGTTTATCCCTCAACTCAGGAATGGTTTGTTCCAATATCTTTCCTTTCTTCCTTCCCCTCTCTCTCTCTCTCTCTCTCTCTCTCTCTCACACACACACACACATACAAGTGGATAGACTGGATTATTAACTAGATGGAATTAAGCAAATTAAAAGGATAGGAAAATGAAAAGAGAAGAGAAAGAAATGAAAATGATAGAGGAGAAGAGAAAGAAATGAAAGAGCAGTAGGGAGAGGAAAACGTGGAATAATCTACTTTTATATCACAAAGGTTTTGACTGTTATGAGAAGAAAATAGAATCAAGAAGGACAAGATGAATTATTAAAGACGAGTTGAGTTAATAATTAATGAGATAAAATAATATAAATAAGTGACGTTGTTATTATTTATTAACCACAGGCGGTTGCAGTGTGACACACTTGACGTGACAGGAATCTCGCTCACTGATTGGCTGTCATGGGCCTGGGACTGTTACGTCACGCGCGCGTGCACCTGCCAGGCTGTAGCGGAGCGCTGTGCGTGTGTGTGAGAGAGTGAGAGAGAGAGAGTGAGGAGTGACAAAGTGAGTTTAACACTCATAGTCACACCTTTCTGCTCATTAATCCCGCACTTTACCGCACACACAGACACGTACGCGACTTTGCCGCCATGTGGGCCGCGGTGACAGAGCGCTACGAGGCGTTTTTAACGGAGAAGAACCTGCTGACGGACTGTTTAGCGGAGCTCGAGCGGCGCACGGGCGTTCAGAGACAGTACATCGGCTCAGGTACGGACTCAGATAACGGACACACACACACACACACACACACACACTGAACTTTAACTTCTTTAAGCACGCCTTCGCCTGGGTCACACACACAGCTGAGTGCACCTTGAACTTTCTTCGCATTATGCGAGGAATAAAACACTGCGCGCGTGTGTGCGCGTGTGTGTGCGTGTGGTGCTGTTATAGGAAAATAATCAGTGATGAAGTGGAGCTATGTAACGCCCCTCAAGCATATTATTTTCCTATTGCAGCGCGACCCCAAGTGTTTTATTCCTCTTACACCACAGCAATTTACCAAGAATTAAATTTTTTTTATTTATTCAAGAATGACACAGCAATAAACTTTTATCCATTTATAGTTACATTTAACGTTTGTGAAACAAGTTAGTTCCTGTTGTCACTTACATTATAGCAGCTATAAACAGTCATTCCTTCACCAGTCTCTCTTTTTTTTCCTCCCTCTTGAAGTTAATAAGACAAAAAACAAAAACAAAACGCAGCTTGTCATGTTACTGAGAAACCGCAAAGCGTAAACTCCTCTGTCCTGAAGATGTCGGAAAACATTGACACTGGAGACTCCTTCCATCAGTGTTACATATATTACAGTAAACTTCACCTTATCAACATTTACACCCGTTTTTTAATTCATTTACGTGGCGTGACCGCTGTGTGTGTGTCCCTGTGAATGAGCTGTTACTATAGAAACGATAGCGTATTAGAACGAGCGCATTAATACGAACTTGTGATTTGCAGCTGCACTACTGTCAGAGCTGCTGTTATAGAAAATTAATCAACACCTTCTGATCAAAGGTCATCTCCGATAACAGCACGCTGCTCATCCGTTAGTACTGTGGTGTTTAAAAAACAAAACTGAGATGCAAATTTAAAAAAATCCCATCCCTATCTGCTATGTTCTGGAGAGGAGTGTCCTGATGATGTCATCAAAAGGCACCTTTTATAAACATATGTATGTAGTATATAGGATGTCTGTCCATGTGTGTGTGCGCACGCGTGCGTGCGTGTTATGGACACGCCTTCATCCTTGTCACTCTCTTCTCGCTGGTTTGGATTTCTTGTCTCACAGCTGCTCGCCAGGTTATTTATAACATCGTCCTCAAGTATCTGAACCACTCAGGAGGTGCTGTGTGTGTGTATCATATATATATATATTTATATATCATATATATATTTATAATTACATACACACTTTAATAAAACCACACACACACACACACACTATCAAACATTGTGTTAAATATGCAACAAAACATTTATTCAATCATCCTGAGCGGTTCGGATACTTGAGGACATTGCAGAATGCCTGCGATGTCCTAGCATGGTTTGAGAAGATCTAGATGTTACTGTTAACCATTTCCATCCATTAAAACTAAACTAAAATTAAACCGAGTCTTACACCTTCTACCTAGCTACCTTCCATGCTAATGATAGCTAACAGGACAAAAAGTGATAGAGTGAACGCTATCGACACTCCAGCAAAAGATTGGTTTTAACTCGAGTTTTCTGATTTTCTTTCCGAATTTCTGATGAAATCATATTTATAGACGAAACCTGTGGAAATTTGAAGTACAAATGTCTTCGAGATCAGGAAGTGGAAACTTTTTATAGATTGTTTTTACTATAGTAAAGAAAAATCTGCTAACATCTTTCCTTTCGTCTTTCTGCTCACGTCTTTTTTTTGGTCATTTGTCAACGTGTATTCTAAGTGCTAGCTAAACTATTGAGGGCTGACACTGGCTAATGTAAATGTAACCAGATTTAATGCTAATGCACAAATGTTCAATTTTTTTTGACAGATTTTTGACTTTTGTCATTCGTTCATTCATTTCGTTTTGCGTGTGAATTTGAGTGTAGCTTATTGTGTTTAGCATTCTGCCTGAAGACAAACAAGTACACGGTGCTGAATGATGGTTTAGCTAATTGCTAGCTGTGCAATCTGGAACAGCTCTGTGTTTTTAGCCATCTGCTGTGTTGAACAGAGAAAACTCTGAGCGAGTACATAAGAATTCTTTTCAGAAAACTTAATTTTCCATTTTTAATAAAAACGCAAAGTTTGACATGAGCACAGCAGCACAGAAGAGCTGAAGTCTGTGGATCAGTTTAATGAAGTGCAACTGGTACTCATTTCCCTACACAAATAACCACATCGCACGCACACACACACACACACACACACACACACACACACACACACACACACACTATTGCCAGTCCTGTTTGGTCTCTTTCTGTACTGGCGTGTGTGCTGTTTAAACACTCTGTGGTTTTTATACACACACGCGCGCACACAGCCTTCTGTATGTTAAACAGGAATGTCACACACTTCTGTAGAGACATGTGACATGGAAACACTCTGCTCCCTGTATCCAGAATGCTGACTGTCTGTTTGTCTGGCTCATGTTCCTGTTTGGTTTGTGTGTGCACATGTGTTTGTGTCAATATGTTTTTGGGTTTTAAGAAGAAGACTTTATTGTCATTGTACTGCTGTGCAGAACAACAAGGTTATAATGGTATCCCCTGAACTCTTCACACTACAACATAAAGCAACAATATAAAACATACACAAATATAAAATAGTAAAAACAAATGTAAATTAAACTCAGTGGTACTGTAAGACAATAAGACAGTAGGACAGACAATAAGACAGGATGTGCAAAGGTGCATGTGCAGTTGCATGTGTGTATTGGGGGGTGGAATCAGGCAGTGTTCCACTATATTACAGCTCTGGGGAAGAAGCTGTTTTTCATCCTTGTGGTGTGTGAGTGAATTGTCCTGTATTGCATGAAAGAGGGGAGCAGTTTGAAGAGGTGGTGTGCAGGGTGGGCGGGGTCCTCAATGTCCTCAACTGCCGGTAGCTGTGTGCCGATGATGTGATGCAGTACGTTAGTATACTCTCTACTGTAATATCGATAGAAGTTCACAAGAAGGGCAATCTCATTCTCCTCAGTCTTCTCAAGAAGTATAGGCATTGTTGTGCCATTCCAGTGACCGTGGAGGTGTGTGAGACCCAACAGAATTCCTATGTAATGTTCACCTCCAAGAATTTGAAACTGGGGACTCTCTCCACAGCCTCACCATTTATGAAGACTAAGGTCAGTTCTCCTTTTCTTCCTGAAGTCCATCACAATCTCCTCTTCCTGGTGTTAAGGATGAGATTGTTGGCAGAGCACCAGGCTGTCAGGTTTTGTACCTCGTGTACCTGTATGCTGTCTCATGTTTGTTTGTGATCAGACCAATGACTGTTGTGTCATCTGCGAACTTCACAATGGTGTTTGTTGCACGGGCAGGTAGACAGTCATGGGTGAAGAATGCATACAGCAGAGGGCTCAACACACATCCCTGTAGAACACCAGTATTCAGGGTGGAGGATGTGTGTTTTCGTATGCTGATGTTCTGGGGACGGTTGGTTAGGACGTCTAGAGTCCAGCTGCAGACGGCTGTGCTTAGTCCTAGGCTGTGGAATTTGGACACCATTGCATTGGGGATGACCGTGTTGAAGGCTGAAGTGAAGTCAGCGAAGAGCTGACATACATGTTTGACCCATACAGGTGTTCCATGGCAGCATGGAGGGTGAGACTGCCCGATAAGCAAGCTGATACTAGTCCAGAGTGGCAGGGATTATTCTTTTAATATGTGCCAGAATCAGCTTCTAGAAGCACTTGAATATCAGAGGCATGAATGCAAGCACACCATAGTCATTCAACTCACATTTTTATCTTTGGGGATGGGCACAATTGTTGTAGTTTTGAGGCAGGTAGAGACAACAGCACTGTTCAAGGAGAAGTTGAAAATACTGGTGAAGACCTGGTTGGCGCACACACAAAGTATATGCCCTGGGACACCATCAGGACCAGCCGCTTTCCTAGTTGTGGCATTGCACCCTCAGGCCATACTCTAACCATTTTGCTACTCAGTTTAATCCTGTTTGAGTGGCTTGTAAGCTGGCAGCATTAACAAGGAAAGATGGTCAGACTGTCCTAGATAGGGACAAGAAAGGGCCTTATATGCATTGTCAAAGTTTGTTTAAACATGATCTAGTGTATTCTTACTCCTGGTTGAGCATTTAACATTCTGGTGGAATTTTGGATAATGGCTGAGTGTCGTAACTTGAGTGCTAGCTTAGCATTAGCATGCCGTGGAATGAAGACTGCAGTTGTAAAGACCACAGAGAATTCCCTGGGAAGATAAAAAGGCCTGCACCTCACCATGATATATGTGAAGAGTCTTTCTATGGCGATTGCATTCATGCACCAGGCATTTTTCACATGTATACAGAGTTCGCCTTGGCGCAGAACAATGTGCAGCCTACTAGGTCCTCTGAGATTCGGGAATGTTGCGGTGAATGATCTGTCAAGATCAGGATACACCAGTTTTTGTACCTTGCTGTGATGTTTTTCTCAGTCATAGTTTGTCCTCCTTGTTGGAAAGGGATCAAACGTTTGACACCGCCAGTGTCTTCCTGCTGGAGTAGTAACCCAAACTGATCCCAGTGGACCAAAATTCGAGGTGATTGTATGTAGTACCAATGCTTAGAAGATCAAGACATCTAAACGCTAAGCTTGGCTCACAATACAAAACAAACAAAAGGAAAAGCAACACAAATGGTAACAAAGAACTTTTATGGGAGTACCGAGCCGCTGCGCCCATACACGCCGCCATCTTGGGAAATGGTGTGTGTTTGTGTCACATTTGGTCCATGTGTTTGGATCACATTTGTTGTGTGTGTCAGTGTGTTTGGGATACATTTGGTCTGTGTGCTGCTGTGTTTGGGGGTGCAGTATGAGGGTGGGTGTGGTCAGGCTGTGATTGGTGTAGTGTGTTTGTGTGTGTTTTGGCTTAGTGTGTGTTAGTGGTTTTATTCTTATCACTCCTCTTCAGAAAACTGCAGCTGAGAAACACATTATCATTATGTGTGTGTGTGTGTGTGTGTGTGTGTGTTTGTAGGTGCATTGTGCATCATCGCGCTGTACCTGTTATTCGGTTACGGTGCGTCTCTCCTCTGCAACCTCATTGGATTCACCTACCCTGCATATGCTTCGTAAGTATGACACACAGACACTTGTTTCCCTCTACACACACACACACACACACACAGAGTACACTTTACCATGTTTCCAGGAGCAGGATTGAGAAACCCTGAATGCTACCTTTATTTTTATCTGATTAACTTTTGACCCTCTGTGTGTGTGTGTGTGCACGCAGTGTGAAAGCAATTGAGAGCAGTAATAAAGAGGACGACACACAGTGGTTGACGTACTGGGTGGTGTACGGTCTCTTCAGCGTGGCCGAGTTTTTCTCTGACATTTTCCTCTTCTGGTTTCCATTTTATTATGCTGGAAAGGTTCTCACTCTCCTCACACTCTACTCAGTGAATTTATCTGTGTGTGATCACAGAGCACACAGGTTAATATGTGTGTGTGTGTGTGTGTGTGTGTGTGTGTGCATGCAGTGTGTGTTCCTGTTATGGTGCATGGCCCCCGTGACCTGGAACGGTTCTCAGGTGATCTACACTCGAGTGGTTCGTCCATTCTTCCTGCAGCACGAGGCGGCGCTCGACAGCATGGTGAAAGACCTGAGTGGAAAAGCCAAGAGTGCAGCACAGTCTGCTGCTAAAGAGGGTACACATCACATCTAGTGCTTAACATTAGCATTCACAACATCACTGTTTATTACTGACCCATTAGCACTGTAGACCTGAAAAACTAACATCAGCAGTGGTGCCATCTTGCTTTCCAGATTGCGCTAATCCAACTGAATGACTAGAAAGCTAAAGTTCATGGATAAACTTTGATATTGCCTTGACAGAGCCCACTAAACACGCTAAAATAATTAAACGATATTAACCGATAATTATCTTTGACAAGATATTCCACTTAATTGCTAAGGTGTTGCTAGGTGGTTGCTATGCTAACCCAGTTGGTTGCTAGGCTATTGGTTGGTGTTTGCCATGATATTCCATTTAGTTGCTAGGGTTTTGCTAGGTAGTTGCTATGCTAACCCAGTTGGTTGCTATGGTGCTGCTAGGTGGTTGCTATACTAACCCAGGTGGTTGCTATGGTGTTGCTAGGTAGTTGCTATGCTAACCAAGTTGGTTGCTCGGGTGTTGCTAGGTGGCTGCTATGGTGTTGCTAGGTGGTTGCTTGGGTGTTGCTAGGTGGCTGCTATGGTGTTGCTAGGTGGTTGCTATGCTAACCCAGTTGGTTGCTATGATATTCCAGTTGGTTGCTCAGGCATTGCTAGGTGGTTGTTGTGTTATTCCAGGTGGTTGCTAGGGTGTTGCTAGTTGGCTCTTATGGGGTCCCAGGTGGATGCTAGGGACCTCTAGTGCTCAGTGGGCAGAGCAAAGCAGTTGTAATTGTCCAGTATATCTTAATGACGAAAGGCTCAAATTGTGTGAAAGCAGGAACAGAGGAACATTCCCAATATATTTCTGTGGGGGAAAATTTGGAGCATTGCTATGTGGCAACTGTGATTCCAATCTTTCCCAAAAGCACAAGTGCCCTATTCCTGTATGGCATCTACATCTGTGCTGAATATCGTGGGTCTATGTTAAAAAAAAAAAGTGCGACCCTAGAAAAGGGTACACATTTTCAAATATAGTAACAATGATGATAATAATAATAAGGTTGTAGATTACGTATGAAGAACAGTAAGTTAGCTCTTTCGCAACAAAATAATCATAAATGCGTTTTCTTTATAAGTGCCTTTCATGGTATCCAAGAACACTGTACAGATGAACCAAATGACATATAATAATGTAACAATTGTAACAGTAATAAAAGAAATTCTAAATTTATTCTACATTTAAATAAAAGAGAGAATAAATCAGGCAGCAATAAAAATGGAGGAAAAGTGAATCTTTTTTTTTTGAAGGTTTTCTAAAAAAAAATAAAAAATCAACACACTGGACACATCTTAAAAAAGAATAAAGGTGATTTCTAAATTTTTAGAAATTCTAAAATTCTAACTGAGATATTTATTATTAGTTATTATTAGTTATTTGTGACACATACCCCCACTGTCCGACTCAGGCTGGGGAGCCCTCCGGCCTGCTGTCAACCCCCTGCCATGCAGAGAGAGGAAATCCTTCATAGCCATCTGTGCTCCCAGCCTGTGGCTGAATTGCCAGATAACAATGAGTGATCCATGCATTGGCATCCTTCATGCGGTGGAGCCACTGGAGCGGGCGTGGTCCGAACAGAGGGTGAAGGCTCATCCCAGCAGACAGTATCGTAGGGTGAGGACCATCCACTTGATGGCCAGACACTTTTTCTCGATCGTGCTGTACTTACTCTCTCGCACTGAGAGCTTGCAGCTGATGTACAGCACAGGGTGCTCCTCCCCCTCCACCACCTGATATCATATGCCCCCCAGCCCTCTGTCTAATGCGTCCAATGGACTGGATCTGGTGCTCCTTCTTTAGTGAGGTTAGTCAGCTGGTGACATCTGAATAATTAGGCACAAACTTATGATAATAGCCAGCCAACCCCAGGAGCTGTCTCACCTCCTTTTTGGTCTTGGGTCTCAATCACTGCGGTATTATCAATATGGGGATGCACCTGCCCATGGCCCAAGTAGAAGCCCAGATACCGTACTTCCACCCACCCGATTGCACACTTCTTTGATTGCTGTGAGTTTCACCCGTCTCGACGATCTCAGGACAGCCCTCAGATGTTGAATGTGTTGCTGCCAGTCATTACTATAAATAATGATGTAATCTAGATAGGCAGTGGTGTAGGCAGCGTGTGGGCAGGGGATTCTTTCCACGAGTCGCTGGAACATCACTGGGGCCCCAAACAACCCAAAAGGAAGGGTCACGAATTGGTGTAAAACAAGCGTAGTGGAAAAGGCTGTGTTTTCCTGAGGTATGGGAGACAAGGGGATCTGCCAGTATCCCTTTGTCAAATCCAGTGTTCAGTAAAAGCTGGCCGCGCCTAACCAATCAAGCAGTTTATCAATGCGGGCCATTGGGTACGTGTCAAATTTAGACAGTGCATTGACTTTTCTAAAGTCCACACAGAACCAGACTGTCAAATTTAGACACTGTATTGACCTTTCTAAAGTCCACACAGAACCAGACTGAACTGTCTGCCTTGGGAACTAGGACCACCGGACTGTCAAAGTCACAGGGACCTCCTCTCTCCATGGTTTAAGGAAATTGAGGTGGTATATCTGCTGTGCCCCACCTCTATCCATTAGTCTTACCTCATAGTCAATGTCCCCGACTAAACACGTGATTTCGAAATGCCCTTGCCACTTGGCAAGTAATTTGGTGTACCCAATGGCTCCACTTGAACCAGGCATTGGTGAATTGAGGTTTGGTTACAGCCTGAATCCACCAATGGGTGGTATGTACTCCCTTGAATACTCACTGGTTTACGGAATGTGGCGCGTCAGGGACCTGGACCAATGCCCCATCTCCATCACATGGCACTGGTCCTATAAATGCCCCATTTCCCTGTAATGCCAGTACATCGGCCCAAGCTTTACACCCACACCTGTGGCCCCAGAGTCACCAACCTGAGGGGGAGAAGAGACAGACACAGGGTGGGAGGGACGGTTAGGAAAAACCCGAGACCGCTGTTTTGGAGCTGTTGGGCAAATGCGAACGGGCGGTGAGCTCACCGTGAGCGTAAGCACCGACAGTGCTGTTTGGGGGTGCGACCTTTGAAAAATAGCCCACTTTAGGTCCGGGTACTCCAGCAGGTTCATGACTGGAAGCTGTTAGGCCGCGAGCTGGGATTCCCCTGACAGTAGCAGCAGTAGGCAGACCACCCATTGTGAGTCTGGCCAGCCCCACACTTCCACAGAACACTGAAAGAGCTCAATGGACTCAATCTTCGAAAGCGTGAGACATGATCGTGGCGGCCGCCAGGGCTGCTGCTGAAGTACCCGCTGGTTGGACCGGCACCTGCCGGTCCTCTGCCTGAGCTTGGTGAAGGGCCTGGAAGTGCTGCTCCTGCTCCGTACACAGCTCAAGGAGGGCCTGGTGTTGCGTCTGGTGGATGCTGGTGAGAGTCTTGATGATCTCCGCAAGCATCGAGGAATCCATGACAACGGATCTTCCTCAAATCCTGGGTTTCGGCACCAGTGTGACACTTTCCTGGGATGGGAGATGGGAGGCAGGCTTGGGATAACTCAAACGGGCTCTTTTTTCTTTTCACTTTTATGCTTTTTTCTTTGCGCTTTTTCTTCTATTTCATTACACAGGCACACACACTCAGCTCTGCGCTGCTCAGCTCTCTCTCGCGCGGCTCTCCCAACTTTATCCTGGCTGCCGCTCACTGAAATACAGAAACGTTAGAGCAATCCCGCACAGGTCTAGATCCTTACCACTCACTTTTCCCGGCTACACCCTCCATTCACAAACCAGCATGTGACCACGCTCCCGCCTCCACATTATTATTTAACATTTACTTAATCTACAAGTTTGTCATAAATTTATGAGGAACATATGCATATGTTGTTATACATTTAGACTTTATATTTTGTGATTTTATATTGAATTTCTCCTGTTTATATGTAAAAAATGACTTGATCTCTTCTGAATTATTATTATTATTATTATTATTATTATTATTATTATTATTATAATAAATTTTTATATTTTATGAGAGTGGAGCCCCATCTCTCTGTAGGAAAGCAAAAATCTGGACCTTTCACAATCTACACCTTGGATTGTGTAGTCTGTGTGGTACAGAAGACCCATAATGCACTGCAGTACTCGATATTTACTGTTGTACATTTGACCTTTAATGTTTTATTTCTGTGTTTTCTTTTTCTTCTTGTCTCTGGTTCAGGTTTCACTCTGTTGGCCAGCGATAAGGATAAATAATCATTTTCAGGAGGTGATGTAAAGAAAATGATGAAATTTCTTTTCACCACAGTGCCTTTAATCATCAAATACATTTCATTTTCATCATCATCATCATCATCATCATCATCATCATCATCATCAGGAGCAGAAGCAGCAGCAGAGCTCCAGCTCTTTGTATATCATTAATATCATTCTTATAAATGTTAATGTATCGCTTCACTCCATAACTATGCCTTGTTCATGAAGAACAATGTATTTTTGTTCTCAGATCAGTTTTAATACATAAAGTAATAAAATAATAATGAACTTTAGCTAAATCTGATGAGTGCTCATATATCTTTGATACCAAAGTGTTAAAAAAAATGAACAAAAAATAGAACTAAACAACAGTTTTCTGGACTAAACAGCTAAACATAGGCTAAATATCTACGTACTGCCACTACTTCTGCTACTTCTGCTACTGCCTCTTTTTCTACTACTGCTACTACTACTGCTACTACAACTGCTGCTACTGCTAATAATATTACTGCTACTACTACTGCGGCTACTAGTACTGCTGTTACTACTATTACTACTGCTACTATTACTCTTGCTACTGCTGCTGCTACTATTATTACTGCTGCTGCTGCTGCTACTACTGCTACTGCCACTGCTGCTGCTATTCAATTCAGTTTTATTTGTATAGCATTTTTAACAATGGCCATTGTCACAGAGCAGCTTTACAGAAATATATAAATTAAGGATATATGTTTTAAACTTATAAATATATAAGTTTATCCCTAATGAGCAAGCCAGAGGTGACAGGGGCAACAAAAACTCTCTGAGATGACATGAGGAAGAAACCTTGAGAGGAACCAGACTCAAAAGGGAACCCATCCTCATCTGGGAGACAACAAATAGTGCAATTATAAATATTTCCCTCCTATAACTGTGTATTACATGGTCAAATAGTGCAACTGTGTAAACAGGAAATTCATTATAGTTTTCACATGAAGTCCACCTTGTTGACATCACCAACTGTCCAGTGATGGAGACCCAAGTGCAAAACTGCTAGTGGCAACCGCAGCCCCAAACCATCATAGCAATTGTAGTCCTAAGTCATCATTGCAACACTGTTTATAACAATTGCAGTCCAGAGCCATCTTCATGGTTTTTAAGTGGCACCATCCACAGTAATCTCACCGATCCCCAGGCTGTCCATGCGGAGCCATCCTCAGCAGCAGCAGGCGATCCCCAAGTGATGAGAACCCCAATCAGAAGCAGTGCACCAGGATTGATCAGGCAGGTCCAGAGAGTAGAAGGGGCAAGGACCACTGGCATCTCGGGAACAACATGTGCAGCTCGAGAGAGAGAGAGAGAGACAGAGATTGTTATGTATGCTATTTTCCATGTAATGGTTAAGTATATTATACATTGTGTGCAGAGTGCTGTGACAGCATTCAAACACGCCTGTTCACCACAACACTCTATGCCTGTGAACCCTCCAGATCTGCTTCCTTATCTAAGAAAAAACTATTCACAAAAGGCTTAACAAAAATGTTTTCAGCCTAGACTCAAACACTGAGACTATATCTGAGTCCAGAACACTAGTTGAAAGACTGTTCCATAACTGTGGGGCTTTGTAAGAGAAAGCTCTGCCCCCTGCTGCAGCCTTCACTATTCAAGGTACCAACAAATAGCCTGCACCTTTTGGTTGAAGTAGGCGTGGTGGATCATAAGAGATCAAAAATTTCACTCAGGTGCTGTGGACCATTCAGTGCTTTATAGGTCAATAGTAGTATTTTTTAATCAATAAGAAATTTGATTGGGAACCAATGCAGGGCGCATGAGATAGGGGTGATGTGGTCATATCTTCTGCTTCTAGTAAGGACTCTTGCAGCTGCATTCTGGACTAACTGGAGCTTGTTTATGCAACTATTGGAACAGCCAGACAGTAAGGCATTACAGTAATCCAACCTAGAGGTAACAAAAGCATGAACTAGTTTTTCTGCATCATGTAGAAACATTATATTTCTTAGCAATATTTCTGAGATGAAGGAAGGCTATCCTAGTAATATTATTTATGTGAACTTCAAATGAAGAACTAGAGTCAATAATCACACCAAGGTCTTTTACCGCTGAACAAGATGAATCAGAAAGGCCATCCAGAGTTACTAGGTAATCATAAAGCTTACTTCCAGCTGCATGTGGTCCCAGTACAAGTACTTCTGTCTTGCCCAACTTAAGTAGAAGGAAGTTAATAATCATCCAGTGTCTAATGTCCTTCACACATTCCTCAAATTTATCAAGCTGGTGTCTCTCATAGGGCTTTGCTCAATCATACAACTATGTGTCATCAGCATAACAGTGGAAGCTAATACCATTACAATACAATTAACCGGAGGTAGCATATATAAAGAAAACACCAGATTTTACCATAGAATGCGTAGAGAAGTCACCATTTATATCTACAAACTGATAAGGATCGGTCAAATAAGACCTGAGCCAGGAGAGGGCCATTTCTTTAACTTTAACATCATCTTCTAGTCTATCAAGGAGAATAGTGTGATCAATGATGTCAAAGGCTGCACTAAGGTCAAGCAACACAAGCAAGGAGACACAGCCTTGATCAGAGGCCAGTAGTAGGTCATTTACCACTTTAACCAGCTCTGTGTCTGTGCTACATGTGATACATTTCATGAATGTTATTTCTCTGTAGGTATGAACATAGCTGCTGTGCTACAACATTTTCTAGGATCTCTGAGATAAAGGGGAGGTTTGATACTGACCTATATTTGGACAACTGACAGGGGTCGAGGTCAGGTTTTTTTAATCAGAGGTTTGATAACTGGTAGTTTAAAGGATTTAGGTGCATAGCCAGTGCTAAGGGAAGAATTAATTATTTTTAGTAGAGGTTTGATTGTTTCTGGAATTATCTGTTTGAGGAAACATGTAGGTAGGGGATCTAGTACACAAGTTGATGATTTTGATGAGGAAATTAGTGAAATTGGTTCATCGCTGATCTGATAAGGTTATATTATTATTCACAGGGTTAGATATAGAATTTTCTGGTTTTAAATGTATAGTGTGAATTTTCTGCCTGATATTTTCAATTTTTCCACTGAAAAAATTCATGAAGTCATTGCTGCTATATAATGATTGTGTGCATGTTTCTGTGTTGGTCTAGTATTATTTTTGTTATTTTCTATTAGGGTGGAGAGATACATTTATCTAGCAGCACTAAGAGATTTTCTATAGTTCAGGAGGCTCTCCTTCCATGCTGTTTGAAATACTACCAATTTAGTTTGACACCATTTACTTTCTAATTTTCAAGTCCTCTGCTTTAAGGTGCTTGTGTGATCATTATACCAAGGTCC
Organism: Pangasius djambal; assembly: GCA_022985145.1. Lineage (NCBI taxonomy): Eukaryota > Metazoa > Chordata > Actinopteri > Siluriformes > Pangasiidae > Pangasius > Pangasius djambal. The sequence continues at coordinate 24,830,410 of CM040978.1, forward strand.
TCCTGATTATCAAAATGATTATCTCCAACAATTCATGCATTGTCTAAATAAACAACCAGGTTAGAGATGAAATCCGCAAATTCACAAAGGAATTCAGAATATGGCCCTGGGGGTCTGTAAATAATAATTAGCAGAATTGACTGGGTAGACCTATTTTTTATGGCTACCTATGTTATGTTTGTATAAAGAACTTCAACGCGTTGATTTTATGACTAGGTTTTTGTGTGACACCTAGATTACCATTATAAATAACTGCGACACCTCCTCCTCTGCCAGTTAGACAGGGCTGATGTATGTAACTATATCTGGTTGGACTTCATTTAATGCTACATACTCATTTGGTTTAATCCATGTTTCTGTTACACACAGTACATTCATTTCCTGATCAGTAATAGTTTCATTAACAATACATACTTTAGACATAAGAGATATAATATTTAACAGTCCTAGCTTCAGATCAAAGGTGTTGGCTGTGCATTCAGTATGATTTAATTTTATGTTAATTAGGTTACTAAAACAAACTTTCTGAGTATTTCAACATTTTTGTTTAGCTCAGGAAACAGACACAGTCTCAATATAATGGAGCATAAGTGACGATTCAGTGTAGCTAGCAAACAGTCAGTTTAGCCTGTTTGTCTGCTCCTTGGCCTTGGCTCTGGATTGTTACTGATTAACTAGGCCTGTTCTGAGACTATGTGCTATGCTGCAAGAAATGAGAGTAGGACCTTCCTGAGTGGGATGGATAGCATTCCACCCTAACAGGCCAGCTTTGCCCCCAAAACTACTCCAATTATCTATAAAGCCCACATTGTTTTCAGAGCACCACCTTGACATCCAGCAGTTCAGCAACTATAACCTGCTATAAGCTACATCACCACGCTGCATTGGGAGGGGGCCAGAGCATATTACTTCATCGGACTGAAGAGAGCAAACCTGTTAGAGGAGTGGTGCTCCTGTGGGTGAGCCTTAGCTTTAGCTTTGGCTTTGCAATTGTGCCCCCAATTGTCACCCATTCACCACACTGTGAAAGATAAAAGGTTAAAAACACTTAAAAGGTTTTTAAAAAAAAAAACCTGCAGAGTTAGCAATCCCCCAACTCTTCATTACTAGAATGCTGGAGTTGGGGGATTGCTAACTTTTTAAAAAAAAAAAAAAAAAAACTTTTAAGTGTTTTTAACCTTTTATCTTCATTACTAGAATTTATACTGCTCCATAGTTAAGTAGTATTTATTCACGAATCAGGATTTTTTTTTTAAGTATGATATTATATATTTTGCAATGCTGGCTAAAAATCTGCAGCAATGATCTCCTCTGGATGGTAACAGAACAGTAATACTACCACTACTACTGCTACTACTACTACTGCTGCTGCTAATACTAGTGCTACTTCTACTGCTAAAAGATTAAGAATGAAACCATTCTCAATTATAAACACCACATATAAGGATTAAAAGATCAAATCCTTAAACAGATGTTAGCTAAAAGCATTCATAATGCTGATCATCTCTACTATGATACACTCAACACCAAAAGTAATGGCACCTTTTCAGAGAACAGGCAAACCTCAACCATGATGAGTAACAAACAAACAAGCAAAAAACCTTCACTAGAGTTACAGGTGGAGTCATGTTTTTGTGGATAAAATCAAACTCAGACATTCTAGTCATTAACACCTTCAACATGTTTAGTGTAAAAAGATTTATTTATAAATTTTTTTAATACATGTTTTTTTTTTGTGGCCATTTTTGTATCTTAATAGGGTAAAATGCCCTGAGAAATAAAATTAATAAAATCCAAAATAAATATATTTTTTTGGTCTTTTATAGTCTGTACAGTATAATTTTAAAAATTAAACATTAATTGGAGTTTAAGATATTATTAATTGTGTAATTTTTGGATTAACGTTATTAACACGTTATTAACACGTTATTAACACTAACGTTATTAAGTACATAAAAACTCATGCTTGTATACGAGAATCTTAAAAAGAATCGATTCTTCAGGGTTATTTGTGCTTTAGTGGCATACCTTTTTTTTGTATTTTAAATAAAAATTTAGAAATATGGCATGATACGCTTTAAAATGAGTAAAGAACATACGATTGTGATTTATCTCAGTTTTTCGTCGTTTTAAAATGTTTTAAAATGCTTTAATAATGTTGTAGGAGATTCAATAAATAAAATCCAAAAAATAAACACAAGGATTTTTTTTTAACCCCAAAATGAACTAAGAAACATCATTAATTTGAACATTATATGTTTAATACCTTATGCCTGTTTAGAATAATGAAGACCGATAATTAATAATTGTTAATTATTTAATGATGAATATAAGATATATATCAAATATCAAAATTAAGGTTTATTCCTTAAAAGAATTATCATTATTAACGTTGAGCCGCACTGCGCATGCGTAGCCGAGTCCTGAGCGTGCTGCGCATGCGCAGTGTGAATCGGGGGGGAGGGGCGATAGATCGGGTAGCGACAGACAGAAGGGGGATTCGGGTGGACACACAGCGGCTAACGGCTAACGGAGTAAATTCAGCCCTTTAAACATTTCCTCTACACGCACACACACACACACCGGACACAGAGGTGAGTGTTTATCATCGCGGTGTTGTTTTTAAAAAGGTGTATTAGTGTTTTTTTTTCTTTACCCGGCAGTGTGTCATTCAGCCTGTCGGAGGAAATCGCTGCTAACGGTGTTTTTTTTCTCCTCATCAGTGTCACGAATCCCACAGCGGACTCGTTTATCCGCTCACGTTCATATTTCTGTTTATATTAATGTGTGTAATAATTATATTTTCTTATAAATTAGATGAGAGAGCGGATGACAGAAACAGAATGTGTGAATAAACTGCTTTGTGTAGAGATTTCCGTTAGCTGCGGTGTTAACGGGCTGCACGCGCCTCCTGTCACTGTGTTTATTCCGCAGCTGTGAGGAGAAAAAAACACTGTGTCTGTTATTTACTGTTTATTGTTTATTAACACACACACACACATACACACACACACACACACACTGCAGGATCATGTCCGACATTTTGTCCTAAACATCCACAGTGTGTCTCCATCAGTGTAAAAAGAGAGAGAGAAAAAAAAACAGGCCTTTAACATCCCAGAGTACACACACACACTCACACACACACACACACACACACACTCACACACACTCACTCACACACACTCACACACACTCACACACACCCCGCGATACACACTGTATTATCACAGGTCACGGTATTATCGCAATATTGTTCGAATCTTTTTTCTCAAAAATGTTATTTTTATTTAGATTTTTTTTACATGACAATATTGTATTTGACTGAAATAAAATCTATAAAGCCGTTTAATTTAAATGTATAAACAAACCCGACATAAATAAATGAAATGACAAATAAACACCCTGAAATTGGAAAGTAAATAACGAAAGTGAAAGTGTAAATGCGGGAAAATAAGCACTAAAACCTGAACTAAATGAAATGAACTGATAATTAAGACCTCGCGAATAAATTGATAATCAGTAACCCTGAATACAATTATTTAAATTAAATTAAATAAAACCCTAAAGATGCAATGATAATTAAAACCCTAAATAATTTAAATAAAATGCCAATTATTAACCCTAAATAAATTAAACAATTCACAATAATAATAAAAAACCCTGAATTTAAACCACAATTGCTTTCAGATTCACACCCCTGTTAAAATGGCAGGTTTTTGTGAAGTAAAAGAATGACACTAAGATAAATCATGCCAGATCTTTTCCCACCTTTAATGTGCAGTTGCAAAGTATACGAATAAACTGAAAAACAATCAGAAAAATTTTAGGAACAAATAACCTGGTTGCATAAGTGTTCACACCCTTAAACGAATACTTTGTTGAAGCACCTTTTGATTATATTACACCATTCTGTTGTTTTTGGCTAAGAGTCTGTCAGCATGTCACAACCTGACTTGGTAATATTTTCCAACTCTTTCTTCCAAAAACATTCTCGAGAGATCAGATTGTGAGGGCATCTCCTGTGCACAGGCCGCTTCAGGTCACCCCACAGATTTTTAATTCAGGTCTGGGCTCAGGCTCGGCCATTCAGCAACATTGATCTTCTTTTGCTTAAGCCATCCCTTTGTTGATTTGGATTTATACTTTGGGTCGTTGTCATGCTAAAAGAGGAAATTCCTTTTCAACTTCAGCTTACTAGCAGATGCCCGAAGGTTTTGCACTAAAATCAACTGGTATTTATAGCTAGTCATGATTCCCTCCACCTTGATAAAAGCTTGAGAAAAGCAGCTCTAAAGCACGATGCTGCCACCACCATGCTTCATTGTGGGTCTGGTGTTACTTTGTTGATGTTTGTTTGGAATTATGGAATTAATATACCTTTTGGAATTGGTCTCATCAGATCGTAACACATTTTGCCACGTTTTGGGGTGATTTAGTTGGATGTTTTTTTTGTGAGAAAGGGCCTCTGTCTCGCCACCCTACCCCACAGCCCAGACATGTGAAGAATATGAGAAATTGTTGTCCCATGCATGTAATCAGTACTTGTCATATATTCCTGCAGCTCCTTTAATGTTGCTGTAGGCCTCTTGGCAGCCTCCCTTTTGTTCGTCTTGTCCTTTTGTAAGTTTCGGAGGGACGTCCTGTTCTTGGTGATGTCACTGTGGTGCTCGATTTTCTCCACTTGTTGATGATGGTCTTCACGGTGTTCCATGGTACATCTAATGTTTTGGAAATTCTTTTATACTCCTCTCCTGATTGATTCCTTTCGACAGTGGAACCCTGTACAGGCTTTGTAAGCTCTTTGCAGACCATGGCTTCAGACGTCAGATGAAACCATGAAGATGAGAAAAAAATCACAGAAACAGCTGGCCTTTATTTGGGGTTAATCAGAATAAGCTCAGTGATGACAGCTGTAAAATAATTAGTTCTGAACATGAGACCGAATGTGATTGGTTCGTTCTGAACACAGCCACATCCCCAATTATTAAAGGGTGTGCACACTTATGCAACCAGGTTGCTGTAACAGGTTGTTTTTATTTTTCCCTATAATGTTAATAATAATAATAATAATAATAATAATAATAATAATAATAATAATAATTGTTTTTCACTTAATTTTTATATGTTGTAATTTCACATCGAGGGTGGAAAAAGGTCTGACGTGATTTATCTTGGTTTCACTTTTTTTTTAATATCACAAAAACCCGCCATTTTCACAGGGTGTGTAGACTTTTTATATCCAGTGTATGTGTGTGTGTGTGTTTAATGTTTTATAATTCAGTATATTATATAAACACTTATTAGAATCATGACTGATATTTTTTAAATAGTAATTGTTTGTTTGTGTGATTTTAAATGTCACATGACTAAATTGAATGAATTAATTTAGAAAGAAAAAACTTCAGTAGATCAGATAAATTAAAATCATCTTGTGTGATGCTGGTATGAGATTAAAATCCCAAAATATACAAACTAAACTAACGTTACGATATTCGTTCGTGTCCATGATGTTAACAGTGAGTGATGACTGTTGCTGCCAAGCATATAAATGATAATCAGCACATTAACGCTGTTTATCAGAGTATAGTTTAGTTTTATAGTACAGTTTATTACTCTGAGTAACCATGGTGTTGTTTTTTTGTGGTGTGTTTATGAGTAATATCACACTGAACTCAAATAAAATAAGACGTGAAATTATGGACTTCTGTAGATGTTTAAACTCATTTTTTTTAAATTAAAGTTTTTTTAAACAATATATTGTATCGTGAACATTTACTGAAGTGTCGTTATGTGATGTATTAATCAATGATCACTGGACGATAATGAAGCGCCCCGCCCTCTCGCACTTCTGTTGGTCATCTCCACACCTCTTCACTTCTCATTAGCATACATTCAGACACGTCTCAGCTTTGCCCCACCCACTTCTGACATTCTGCCCCATTGGCAAGCTACAGGTGAGCTAAAGTGCCGCCTCAGGACCGGGTTAATTCACAAGTTCTGAGCATGGCGTGTTAATTACAGCATGTTAATTACACTCCACTCACCTGGGTCATAGCTATCTAATTAACATCACTCAGAGAGAGAGAGAGAGAGAGAGAGGGAAGGAAAGAGAAACAGACAGTTTAAACACACATCGTTAATGTCACTCTGGTGTGTGTTTGTGTTTCTTCAGCGTGAAGATTTTGTGTGCAGATCCATCAACGCTGATCCTCAGACCCAGAACCTGTGTGGAGAACCTCAGCGTGACTTCACCTTGGCTTTCAGCAGTGAGTGATATGGGAACACTGAATGCTTTCAGATTAACATGTGAAACCTTTACGTCTTTCACAACGAAGGAGAACCTAATGTTGCCCCGGAGGCTGCGCTACAGTAGCGGTTCATTAGCACATTAGCAGCAGTTAAAATTGAAAGTGGCTGATGTTATAAAGGCCGTTACCCATTCCAAGCAATCGGCAGCCTCGATTAAACTCATGTTCAGAAGCAGGACATCGGCGCGTTGCTCGGTCAGTAACTGTAATAAACATGACGTGTGTGTTTGTGTTCAGATTTCTCTCTCAGTGGTGTGATAACCGATGGCCCAGAATGTCTACGACTAATAACATAGCACAGGCCAGGAAACTGGTGGAGCAGCTGAGGATCGAGGCAGGCATTGAGCGTATCAAGGTACACACACACACACGCACACACACACACACACGCACACACACGCACACACACACACACACACGCAAATAAACTGTTTTGCTGGAACGTGTGTAATGTGTGGAGACATTCTTTATGCACATTACAGTTTAACACTGTGTTCCCTCACAAATCTTGATTTTGCTGTAAGGGTTCTAGAATGATCAGGTAGAAGGTTCAAGAAGTCTTGGCAGGAAGGTTCTAGAATCTTCTGTGCAAACCTTCTGATGGCTGTAAGGGTTCTAGAATGATCAGAGCAAATCCCCAGTGTAGAGGGCTCTGAATGTTCTAGAGTCCTCAGCTAGAAGGTTCAAGACCTCTTGGCGGAAAGGTTCTAGAATCCCCAGTGTGAACCTTTGGATGGATATAAGGGTTACAAAGCAAAAGTTACAAATCCCCGCTGCAGAGGTTCCTGAATAGTCCGGGCTTTGAAGGTTCTAGAATCCCCTCCTGTCGCCGTGTCGCTCGCTAGTGTGAAGGTGTTGTTATAGTTTAAATAGTGGCCATTTTAAAGAAGCCTTGTGCTTCTGAAATTGAATTATTTTGTCTGCATTACTGAGATTAATAAATCTAATCCAGAGAGCAAAGTAGGCTAGTTAGTTAGGCGGTAATAGCCAGGACTGGACTGGTTGTCATGGTTACATTGTTTCTCTCTCTCTCTCTCTCTCTCTCTCTCTCTCTCTCTCTCTCTCAGGTGTCTAAGGCGGCCGCTGATCTGATGAGTTACTGTGAGCAGCACGCACGCAGCGACGCCCTCCTGGTGGGCGTGCCCACTTCCGAAAACCCCTTTAAAGATAAAAAACCCTGCATTCTCCTATAACCTCTCTCTCTTTTTCTTTCTTTCTCTCTCTTTCTCATCCATCCGTCATTCTCTTTATCTCTCTGTCCATCCTTTCTGCTTTATTCCTTATTATTCCTTTATTCCCTATGCTACACTACTTAGAATAACGTGCAGTGAAGAGGAGAATAAAACACCCGTCTCACTCCTCACTGAGAACGAGGGATGAGTGTGTATATGATGAATGAGAGATGGGGAAGAAAGGGATGAAAAGAAATAGAGGAAAATAGAGATCCGTACAGGTGAACACCAGTCTGGCTGTGTCCCAATCCACATCCTGTCCCCTACATAGTGCACTGCTTTTGCCACTTTTGTGCACTCATTCAGTCCCACAATGCACTGCAGCACGGTTGCATCCAGATGACGTTCTAAGCATGATGCAGTGAGTAGGGAGTAGGATGTAGGGAGCGTGGTGCAGTTTGTGACGCAGCCAAGCCTACAGGTTCTCAGTATGTTCCACTTTTTCTTTTTTTCTACTCATTTTATTTTCTGGAGAACGTACCTGCGTGAAGTTTTATACACACCCTCGCAGAGTGTTGTGGACCATCTGAGTAATAATTCAGCATGTGGAGAACCGCAGTGCACCAGTGAGGGTTCTGCAGTACAGAGGTACCGGTTCTAACCTACCTCACCGTCAGTTCTCTAACTCCAGTAAAAGTCCATCTGGATCTCTGATTGTAAAGTACACGCAGAACCCATGAGCCCCGTGTATAAACTTTGTTTAGAACAGCGGTGTGTGTGTGTGTGTGTGTGTGTGTGTGTCCGACTCTTTAACGCTAGCTGTTTGTTGCGCTTTTCTTTCGCTGTACAGTGTTTGATAAACGGAGGCGTGGTTCTCCTGTGTTCTCTCTTCCTGTGATCTTTATTTCCTGTCCTGTTCCTCCTCACTTCCTCCTCCATACATTGTGTTCCAGGTTACTCTCATTACTCAACGTGTGTGCGTGTGTGTGCACGTGTGCGTGCGTGCGTGTGTGTGCGCGTGTGTGTGCGTGCGTGCGTGTGTGCGCGTGTGTGTGTGCAATCCATCGGTTTGTTTTTATTTTTTATTCAGATGATGAATTTGAGCAGACTGTAGAATTCTGGATGGGATGCCGTAATCTCCAGTGTTACAGGTCTGAACTCCACACCACCTGTTCTAGAGTTTTCAGCATGGTTCTAAGATTTTACAGTCCTCTCCAAAAAGGATGTAGATTCTTTTGTGCAAAGGTTCTATAATTCGTGACATGAAGGTTCCTAAACTCTTAGGTGCACCTGCTCCAGAAACCTCAGCAAAGTTTTAGAACTTTAGAATTTTGAGCAGACATTCTAGATGTCTTCAATGTTCTAGACTCCTCAAATGAAGAGTCCTCAGTGCAGAGGTTGTAGAATTTATTTTGTGCATGGAGGTTTTAGACTACAGTAAGGAGGACCTTTAGAACCTTCAGTGCAAATGGTAAGGGTTCTGGAATCCTCAGCACAAAGGTTACAATTCCGGGGCAGAGGTACCTGAATACTCAGGGCTATGAAGCTTCTAGAATCATCAGCTCAAAAGGTTTAGATTTTAGAATCCACATTGTGAATCTGCTGTTGCCTATCAGGGTTCTAGAATCATCAGTGCAAAGGTTTCATTTCCCCAGTGCAGAGACTCTGAATTTTCTAGAATCCTCAGTGCAGTGGCTGTTAGGGTTCTAGAATCATGTTACGCCGAATCATGCCCAGTGCAGATGTGCAGATGTTCCTGAGTACTTAGGGCTCTAAAGGTTGTAGAATCCTCCGCTTGAAAAGTTCAGGACCTCTTCAAGAAGGTTCTAGTCTCCTTGGTGCAGTAGACGGGTTGTAGAATATGAAGGTTCTAGAGTGCTCAGAATACTAATTCTGGGTTACTACACCTGCTTGATTGTTTAAAATGAAAAAGTGTGTGTGTGTGTGTGTGTGTGTGTGTGCGCGCGTGTTCCAGTCTCTATGGGCCGTGTCATAAACTACTTCACTCTTGTAGTGAACAGCGCTAACACAGCTCCTGCTCACTTCCTGTGGCTGTGTCCCAAACCACAACACTCCCATAGTCACCGCACTACACCATCATTAGCAAGTGGTGCTAACTACACATTTACGAGCCATAGCGAGGGTTTCCATGACAACCGGTCACAGCCCATAAAAAGGGAACTGTAAAGTGGTTTGGGACACAGCCTATAGATACAGGGGTGGGAGGGAATGTGTATTCCAGTTTTGTCCCTATTCTGTTTCTATCCAGCGCACCCTCTCTTGTGGACCTTGCCACAAGGTGTGTCAGACTGCAGCAATGCACCCTGGGTAACTGGTGCTCTTACAGTGATGTACTGATCTTCACTCGGGCTGATGAAGTAACCAAGGGAACAAAAAAATTGGAACAGGGTCCATGTGATCGATTCATACTTTCAGCAGAACAGCAGTTAATGGAAACACACAACAGTTTACTGACGTGTGTGTGTGTGTGTGTGTGTGTGTGTGTGATATTAATCAAACCCCAGTTTAACAAAATGGCCGTTCAAGGTGACAAGCTCATGCAGAAGAAAAAAAAAATGTTCAAGTGCCAAATTTCGGTGATTTTTTTTTACAGGACCAAACAGAATATCGGGACCGAATGTGAACTGTGTGTGTGTGTGTGTGTGCTGATAATCAGGTAGGATACATTGCGATATTTTGCGTGTTTATAAGGGAAACCTGCTGTGTTCGTAACACGGGCCTGGGAGGGTGCCTAGGTAGGGAGCATGAAGGTCGGCTGTCTTTAAGGCTGTCACTGAATAACATGATTGGTTAAAAGTGTTACATCACTTCCTGTTTGCCGTTCAGTATTTTTGCAAACAAGTGACTAGATCTTTAAACAAATAACTCTGAATACAGTTATAAAAGTGAGCAGCTCTGACTGATCAGTATGGTGTGAAAGTAATGGCACCCTCATCACGAATGTTAATAAAACCAGCGAAGGGGCATCCTCGTTATCTCCCGATAGAAAGATTTAACAGACAAGAAGAGTGAATAAAACTGCACAGTCGTTCTGCGGTTTAGACAGTAAAGTAGAAATAAAAATGCAAGCCCGGAGACTCGAGCGTGAAAGCGTATGTCCTTATTTTTGGACAATTTGAAGGAATGTGTGTTCACAATAATCACTAGTCTTAAATATTTAAATATGTGCCAACTCTCTCTCTCTCTGTCTGTGTGTGTGTGTGTGTTGGGGGGTGTGGCTGAGAGAGAGAGCAACTGATTTCTGCAAAAATCCCAGACTGTGGATTTTCAGTGCCAAGTTTCACTAACAGTTAATTTTACTGAGCTATGATGATGCCGGTGTGTGGGGGAGGGAGGGAGAGAGAAAGAGAGAGAGAGAGATATCCACTTCCATCCATCACTCTGTGTTCTCTTCCCTCCGTGCATCCTTTCTGCCTCGATTATGAAGATATCTCTATTTTTTGTAACTGTTTCTCTCGGATGTGCCATAAATCATGTTTTCTTGCACACTGTTAATATTTTGTGGATTTAAAAAGTTGCTGTTTGAAATCGAGAAGAAAAAGAATATTAAAGAAGTAGAAGTAAATAAAGATGAATAATGTCACTCAGCGCTGCTCGGCTCTGTCACTTTATTGCTCTTGTTCTACATTTATAAATATGAACATTGTGACTGAATTAAGAGTGCAGCTCTAATTTTTTCAGGATTCTACATGTTTATTTTGTGTGATTATTATTTATTATTTATTATTAATATTTTATTTAACTTAACAGTGCAGCAGTCTGTCCACAGGGAGGCGCCATGTCACACTGAGCCACGCTGCGCTTTAACACACACTGGAATGTCGCTTCAGCACCATTGTTAATGAAGCACTTAATTAAAACAAATACACAATGACGTCATCACCGAGCACTTTATGATGATTCAGCAGTACATTTACACAGACTACAGTCCGTCATGCAGCTGTGTGTATGTGTCAGTCAGTCAGTCAGTCAGGTGTCGGTGTCGGTGGAGTCAGAGGCGTCGCTCAGGTGTGTTTGTTTCTTGCGGATGTTCCAGTGTAAACACTCTGCTAAACTCTCAAACCAATCGTACACCAGCCCGTGACAGCACAGAGACGGAACCGGGTAACACGACGTAGTGATCTTAATGCTGTACACATACACAGAGAAAGACAGAGGAAGGATTAATAATACACACACACACTCCTATACCGTTGTGGTGTTGTTCTAAACACACAGTAACCTGAAATGACTTCCTGGTTATTTCTGCAGTAGTGTTTGATTTGGGACGCAGCCCATTAAGGGCTGAGGGAACAACTGCCTCACCTGTCTCCATGTTGGATTTCCTGTCTCTTCCTGCCATCGAAGGAAACCCATGCTGTGTTCCGAGCTTCCGGAGAGAGAGCGATCTAAACAGAAAGAGCGAGAGTGTGAGAGAGAGTTTATATTTATGAATAAACAGAAATCCTCCCCCCTTACACTCACTCACATTTCACTCTCACTCTCTCTCCTGTCTCACACGCCACTGTTTCACTGTCTTACTCACTCCTCGTGTCAAACTGTCTTACTGTCTCTACTGTTACTCTCTCACTCTCTCCTCTATGTCACTGTCTCACCCTCTCTCCCTCTGTCTCACTGTCTTTCTCTCCTGTGTATATAGGTTTCCTGCATCCCCGTCTCACTCTCTCCTTTGTCTCAATCTCCTTCTGTCTCTGTTTCTTCCGTGGCACTCTGCACTCACTCTTCCATCACTCTCCTTTGTTTCTTGCTCTCACTCTCTCCCCCATGTGTGACTCTGTCTCTTTTTCTGCCCCACATGTAACTGTCTCACTCTCCCCATCTCACTCTCTCCCCTGTCTCACCATGAGCTCAACCCCAGCCGGCACTACAATGGGTCTGAAGGAGAGGGAGTGAGGGCAGATGGGCGTGACCATGATGGCGGGGACGTTGGGGTGGATCATGGACGCTCCTGCTGCTGCTGCGTACGCTGTGCTTCCTGTGGGCGTTGAGACAATCACACCTACACACAGACAGGGGCGGAGTCATGGCATATAGGGAGAAAAAGAATCGCTTACACTAACGTCAAACTCGCACTAATAGGAATAAAGTATGCTGAAGTGGGTGTGTCCTAAACCACATGTCCTATTCAATAAATAGGTCACAAACACCATTTGGCCAGATGAACTTTGACCTCTGCATACTCACCGTCTCCCTGGACAGAGGTGATGAGACGTCCATCCAGGTACAGATCAACATTGGATAAGTAAGAGGAGGGACCTCGGTCCACCACAACCTCATTCAACACCTGCACACACATGCTCTCATATAATTATGTCTGTCTGATATCTGTAAGTTTGATAAATATACACTCAGAGACATCATGTATACTGTGTGTGTGTGTGTGTGTGTGTGTGTCTAATTAAAACAGTGTGTCTTGTTGCGTCAGACTGGGTGTACACTATGGTGTAATTAACACTGAGTGATGAAAGGTATGTTATGTCTGTTGGCATGGAGACAGCCTTAGACTTTGGATAGAAGACGTGTGTGTGTGTTTGTGTGTTACCTGTAGTTGCAGTGTGACAGGGTTGGTGTGAGTGTGTGTAACACTGCCATTCTCCTGGTCCCTCTGAAGTGATCCTTTGAGCACCTTCACCTTCAGACGACTGCGCAACACGACAGCAGCGTTGCCTAGGCAACACGCACACACTTAACACCTTGTACTGTATCACAGAGACCCTCGTACAGGTCTTTTAGAACTTTTAGAACTCTTTGCTGCCACGCTGGAACATACTAGAACACACACACATGGCCCCATTCTCTCACAGCCACCTCAGTGGAGACTTTGCATACCTGCAAACACTTTGTCCACTTCAGTCTTATATGACTCGAACCTAAAGGGTGTGAGGAAGCCGAGCGAGCCGAGGTGGAAGGCCATGACGGGGGGGACACTGCCCTGTGTGCGCACACACACAAACACACACACACGGCATCTTTATTCCACTAACACAATACACAAGCAAACACCAGTATGAAGTTGTGTATCACATCAATGATGATGTCTTACCTGGAAGAGCGATGATGCGTACAGCAGTGTACCGTCTCCTCCCAGACACACTATCAGATCTATACAGTCTGAGATATCATCAAACCCTAAACACACACAAACACACACCCAGATTACAGGGGCAAATTCACACTGGCGAATTTAAATCTTAAAGTAATCAATTGTATTTAACAATGTGTTTATGAAGGATCTATAGAGAGTGTAGTGTACTATAGTATAGTGTAGTGCAGTGAGGTTTAGTGTACTATACAGCAATGAGCCATAACATCAAAACCACATGAGTACCATTGATTATCTCATTACAGTGACACCTGTCAAAGGGTGGGATATATTAGGCAGCATGTGAACAGCCTATTCTCGAACTTGGTTGTGTTGGAAGCAGGACAAATGGGCAAGGCCCCACCTAGTAACTTATAGGACTTAAAGGATCTGCTGCTAATGTCTTGGTGCCAGATACCACAGCACACCTTCAGAGGTCTTGTGGAGTCCATCCTTCAATGGGTCAGAGCTGTTTTGACAGCACAAGGGGACCTACACAATATTAGGCAGGCGGTTTTAATGTTATGGCTGATTGGTGAAGTATAGTGTAATGTGGTGAGGTTTAGTGCAGTATAGCATATTGTAGTACAGTACAGTGTATTGATGTGCTCCCTGGGCGCCGCAGCAAAAAAAGGCTACTCACTGCTCCGGGTGTGTGTTCACGGTGTGTGTGTGTGTGTGTGTGTGTGTGTGTTCACTACTGTGTGTGTGCACTTGGATGGGTTAAATGCAGAGCACAAATTCCGAGTATGGGTCACTATACTTGGCCACAAGTCACTTCACTTCACTTCATAACCCACATAATGAACTATAATGTAGTAATAATATGTAGCATACTAAAGTATGGTGTACTGTAGTGTAATACAATATACTGTAGTATAGCATAGTGTACCGTATATTATAGTGCATTGCAGTATATCACATATAGTGTGTACTGTAGCATGGTATTGTGTGTGTGTGTGTGTGTGTGGGCCTAGCCCACATGGTCATGTGATGTGACTAGTGCAGTAGTTAGAGGGAACTCAACAATGGAGGGATGCCAACATTGTCACTCACACACGCAAAAACAAAGGTGACAAATCCATTTACACGATACAAAAAAATAATTTCATACTTTTGTTATCTCTAGGTTGGATTACTGTAATGCCATATTGTCTGGCTGTTCCAGTAGGTGCATAAACAAGCTCCAGTTAGTCCAGAATGCAGCTGCAAGAGTCCTTACTAGAACCAGAAGATATGACCACATCACCCCTCCACATCTTATCCACACTTCACTGGCTTCCAATCAAATTTTGCATTGATTATATAATACTACTTTTGTCCTATAAACACTGAATGGTCTTGTGCCACTGCACTTGAACTTGAATGAACTTTTGGTCTTTTATGATCTGCTACGCCTACGTTGATCAAAAGGTGCAGGCTGATTGCTGGTATCTCGAATAGTGAAGGTTACAGCAGGGGGTAGATCTTTCTCTTACAAAGCCCCAGTTACGGAACAACCTTCCAATTAGTGTTCTGGGCTCAGACACAGTCTCAGTGTTTCTCAGTCTAGACTGAAGACATATTTGTTTAGTCAAGCCTTTTGTGAATTGTTTTTTCTTAGGTAAATGAGCAAATCTGGAGGGTTCATGAGCATGGGGTGTTGTGGTATACTGGGATATTTGGATGCTGTCACCCCCAGGGACTCTGCTGCTGAGGATGGACCCACATAGACAGCCTGAAGATCATTGAGATTACTGAGGATGGTACCACTTAAAAACCATGAAGATGGCTTTGGACCACAATTCATATGAACAGTTATGCTATGATGGCTTAGGACTACATTTGCTATGATAGCTTTAGGACTGCAATTGCCACAAACAGTTTTGCACTCAAGTCTCCATCAGTGAACAGTGGATAAGTTCAACAAAACAGACTTCATGTGAAAACTGTAATGAATTTCCTGGTTACACAATTGCACTAATTGTCCATGTAGTATACAGTTATGGAAGGGATTTATTTATAATTGCACTATCCAGTGTCACCCAGATGAGGACAGGTTCCATTTTGTGTCTGGTTCCTCTCAAGGGTTCTTCCTCATATCTCTCAGGGAGTTTTTCCTTGCCACCGTCGCCTCTGACGTGCTCATTTCTACATTTAAAATTTATATCCTGAATGTATTTATTTCTGTAAAGCTGCGGAATGTTCTGTAGTATAGTATGATATGCACTGTAGTATAGAGTACTGTAGTGTAGTATGGTGTAATGTAGTATAATATGGTGTACTGTAGTGCAGTATGGTGTAATGTAGTATAATATGGTGTAATGTAGTATAATATGGTGTACTGTAGTGCAGTATGGTGTAATGTAGTATAATATGGTGTAATGTAGTATAATATGGTGTAATGTAGTATAATATGGTGTACTGTAGTGTAGTATGGTGTAATGTAGTATAATATGGTGTACTGTAGTGTAGTATGGTGTAATGTAGTATAATATGGTGTAATGTAGTATAATATGGTGTACTGTAGTGTAGTATGGTGTAATGTAGTATAATATGGTGTAATGTAGTATA
>CM040978.1:24846648-24868869 GCA_022985145.1 Pangasius djambal
TCATCTTTGGGCAATCCTCCAGGAGGCTTGGAGTAATATATCAAGTCAATGTTTGAATAAACTGACTGCTCGGATGCCTAGTGTTGTCCCTTATTATCAATGCAAAATGGTCACTAACTAAAGAGGATTTATGCTGATATTGCCCAAAAACCCTATTTTGTTCAGGCGTTTCCAAACTTTTGGAGGGCAGTGTACTACAAACAGTAGTAGTATTTCAGACATTTAACCTTGCTGTAACTGACCCTGTTTGGATCAATTCCAAAATCTAATCAGTTCTTCTGCTGGTTACAATCACAATTCCACCTTTTGAGTATGGAATAGAAATCATTTGCAATGTTAAATGTATATGTAAGCCTTTAAATAATTTAATTCAATTTCAATTCAAATTTTATTTATGTATCGCTTTTAACATTGGAGACCTTGAGAGGAATCAGACTCATAAGGGAACCCATCCTCATCTGGGTGACATTGGAGAGTGCAATTATAAATAAATCCCTTCCATAACTGTGTGCAATAGTGCAATTGTGTAACCAGGAAATTCATTACAGTTTTCACATGAAGTCTGTTTTGTTGAACTTGTCCATTGTTCACTGATGGAGACTTGAGTGCAAAACTGGACTACAGTCCTAAAGCTATCATAGCAACTGTACTCCTAAGCCAACATAGCATAACTGTTCATATGAATTGTGGTCCAAAGCCATCTTCATGGTTTTTAAGTGGTAACATCCTCAGTAATCTCAGTGATCTTCAGGCTGTCCATGTGGGTCCATCCTCATCAGCAGTGAGTGATTTCCAATTGATGAGAACTCCAACCAGAAGTAGGGCATCAGGATGGATCATGCAGGTCCAGAGAGCAGAAGGGGTCAGGATCACTAGTATCTCAGGAGTAGCATGTGTAGCTTGACAGAGAAAGGGACAGAGAGAGAGAGAGAGAGAGAGAGAGAGGGAGAGTATTAGGTATGCTTATTGTCCCATAATGGCCAGTCACTCCACATAAAGTGGTCAGCCACTCCACCTTCAACAAACCTGAGTGAACACATGAGAGTAGGGGGGCAACAGCATCCAAACCTCCCAGTTCATCACAACACTCTATGCCTGAGTAGAGTATGCCAAAGTAGGCATGGCAGATTATAAAAGACCAAAAGTTCACTCAGATACTGTGGCGTGAGACCATTCATTGCTTTGTAGATCAAAATTGGTATTTTATAATCATGCAAAATCTGATTGGAAGCCAATGCAGTGTGGATAAGATAAGGTGGATGTGGTCATAACTTCTGGTTCTGGTAAGTTCTGCATTCTGGACTAACTATCTAGAGCTTGTTTATGCACCTACTGGAACAGCCAGACAATAAGCCATCACAATAATCCAACCTAGAGGTAATAAAAAAGCATGAAGTAATTTTTCTGCATCATGTAGTGACATTGTATTTCTTAGCAATATTTCTGAGATGAAAGAAGGCTATCCTAGTTATATTATCTACATGGGCTTCAAATGAAAGACTGGAGTCAATAATCACACCAACTGTGATTACACCAAATCTGTTACTCTTGCACATGATGAAACAGAAAGGCCATCCAGAGTTAAGATGTAGTCAGAAAGCTTACTTTTAGCTGCATGTGGTCCTAGTACATGTTTTGTAGTCCTAGTACAAGAATTAAGTAAAAGTAAGTTAATAAGCATCCGGTGTCTAAAATCCTCCACATATTCCTTAACTTTATTAAGCTGGAGTCTGTCATCTGGCTTTGCTGAAACATGCAACTGTGTGTCATCAGCATAACGGTGAAAGCTAATACCATGTTTATGAATAATTTTGCCCAGAGGTATCATATATAAAGAAAAGAGCAGGGGGCCTAAAACAGAACCTTGTGGAACACCAAACTTTACCTTAGTATGTGTAGAGAAGTCACCATTTACATCTACAAACTGATAATGATCAGTCAAATAAGACCTGAGCCAGGAAAGGGCCGTTCCCTTAACGCCAACAACATTTTCTAGTCTATCAAGGAGAATGGTATGACAGCATTATCAATGGTATCAAAAGCTGCACTAAGGTCAAGCAACACAAGCAAGGAGACACAACCCTGATTAAAGGCCAGTAGTAGGTCATTTACCACTTTAACCAGCGCTGTCTCTGTGCTATGATGAGGCCTTAATCCTGACTGATACATTTCATGAATGTTATTCCTATGTAGGTATGAGCATAGTTGTTGTGCTACAACCTTTTCTAAGATCTTGGACATAAAGGGGAGGTTTGATATTGGCCTATAGTTGTTACGAGTCTTGGCGCTAGGATGTATAATAGTGTTGTGCAGGGCCCGCTTGTCTGAGGGGACAATATATAGTGTATAGTGGAACCAAGTGTGGAGATGGACTGCAAAATGGCTCTGCCTAAAATGTGAACACCTCAAGCAGCGCACAAACCTGGTAGGTTACATGCACCAATCCAGAGCACTAGCCACTGAGCTAACTCCAGGGGTTATAGGCATGAGGGTCGTAGTGTTTATGTAATAATGTGAAGGGTACAGGCTTGGGAAATTCAGAGCCTATGGCTCAACACAAAAGCACCGCAGCGTGGCGGGAAAGTAACACAAAATGGCCCTGTCATTTGGACAAACTTGAAAGAACTAAATCTTTCCTTAATATTATATATATCCAGCACTAAACCTCAATATATGCTTTTCTAAACATAAACCTCAATATTCGCTTTTCTGCTGGCTGGCATAGAACGATGTCCACATGTGGAGTAAAGCAATTGGAGGGCTTATGAAGAGGTGCGGCCAGGTGCTGCACGTTTACACTGATTACCTGCATGAGAGCACTGCGTTATAAAAGCCTATGCAGGTGGCTGTGAATTTGCTTGAGAAAGCACATGCAGCATTTTAAGATTTGGACAACTGAATGGGGTCAAAGTCAGGTTTTTTAATCAGGGGTTAGATTGCTAATTTAAATTATTTAGGTGCATAGACAATGCTAAGGGAGGAATTGATTATTTTTGGAAGAGGTTTGATTGCTTCTGGAATTATCTGTTTGAAGAAACATGTAGGTAAGTGCACAAGGATCTTGTCACACACAGATCAGGAGGCAGACAAGATGTAGAAGGTAAACTCAGAATGTTTATTAACAGAACTTAGATACACACTTCAGGAGCATCCAGCGGTGCTGGTGAGATAACTAAGAGCAACACAAAGTCTTTGAAAGAATTTCATAAACTTAGCTTTTCCATACGATGGGATAGTCCTGAGCAAATGGGCTGATGAGGCTGCCAGGCAGACAGAGGTCCAGGATGAGTGAGCTTGCAACCTTGAGACCGGCCGATGAGTGAATGTGGGAGCTGGGTATATATAGGGTGGCTGGTAAGTGGCTGCAGGTGTTAGTGATTAGTAATCCGGGGATTGTGATCGTGAGTATGGAGTGTGATTGGATGGTGACTGAGTGTGAGTGTGGGATGCTGAAATGGCTGAAGGCTCTGTGACAGATCTAGTACACAAATTGATGATTTTCATGAGAAAATTAGTGAAATTAGTTTGGTTTCTTGAAGGGGAGTAAAACATTCTAATCACTGATCTGATTATTATATTATTTACAGGGTTAGTTATAAACTTGTCTGGTTTTAAATTAATAGTCTGAATTTTTTGCCTGATATTTTCAATTTTGCCATTGAAGAAATTCATGAAGTCAGTGCTGCTATATAATGATTTTGTGCATGTTTCTGTTGTGGTCTTATTCCTTATTATCTTCAATTAATTTGAAGAGATACATTGATCTAGCAGCACTAAGAGATTTTCTATAATTCAGGATGCTCACCTTCCACGCTGTTTGAAATACTACCAATTTATTTGACTCCATTTACGTTGTAATCAAGTGGTCCTTTTTAAGGTGCTTGTGTGAGCATTATAGCTAGCTTTTTCTCTCTATTTTTAAGTGAAGCTACCTTATCTAGCATGTAGTGGAACGTTGACTCTAAGCATTCAGTTGCCTGATCAAGTTCTTTGGGATCACATGGTCATCCAATCATAGTTGATAACTCTGGGAGATTACTGATAAAACTCTGTGAAGTACCTGACGTGAATGTACATGCGGTAGCGTGGCAAGGTGCATATGTTATGATTAAGGTTATGATTAAATATGAATTAACTTTTTTTTCTTACTACACTCCAGATAGTTGTCCATCATGAAGCTGATGCTTTTACATCTCCTGTGTCTGACTGGTAAGAACATACATATTTATAAACTATATAAAGTTTCTAAACATATATATATATATATATTATCTTCAGTGGTGGGGGTTCAGCTCTGGTCACCTGGTTGGGTAGATGAATAAACAGGCTTTAGTAGAGATACATGGAACGTGGGTGCAAGTCTATAACTAGGTGGTATTTCTAAGTGATAGCCTGTGGCATTAACTTGTCTTATTACATTAAATGTACCAATGAATTGAGGACTTATCTTTTGTATGGGTAAGTTTAACTTCAGATTCTAAGTGCATAGCCAAACCATCTGTCCAATGCCTAGAAAACCAAAGGTGCATTAACTAGCCCATATAGAATGACCAAATATTCATAGTGTCCAGATGTAGTTATGAATGCTGCTATTGAACAGGGAATGCACCCCTGCTTGAGTGATTCTATGATGTACTCCTTCATGGCCTTGTTCTCTGGAGCAGAGAGAGTGTAGTCTGTTTCTGGAAAGGGGTGCACCAGACAGAAGGTCATTTGCACAGTCCTGGGGTGATTTGGGTGGTACGATGAGGGAGAGGAAGACTGAGATATAATCTCACCTTCTTTTGAGGAGGACTGAGGGCTGAGTGGGCCTTTCAGTGGTACGAGGGAATGCATTTGGATTACTTTTACATGCGCTGGAATTGAGTGCTGGAAAGCAGTTTAACTGTGAGCACTATGAAAAATACACAAGAACAGTAATTTGCTTATTTTCTATAATAGGAGTGATAGTTTGGTCTGGTCACGTTGTGTGTTCCTGGGTCTTAGTGTGCATTCCACTCTAAAATGTCCTTTATGTCTGCAGTATATACATACTCATGTTTGTGGTTTCAAACAAACCAGATTTTGTTTTGGGTAAGGAGAAAGCATAACCCCCTGTTTCACTGTCCTTGACAATGAAAATAAACCTTTAACCTGGTCACAGTTTGCCTGGTTTTAATGAATATGTCTCTAACCTGCATCTTTTCTGGAGACTGGATGGTCAAAGGCTTCTCCAAACTCTTTCTTGAACTCTGCAAATGTTTGAGATAGCATTGCTTAGTCAAACCTGTGAGATTGGTCAAAAATGGTGATGGCTCTACCACTGAAAAGAAATAGAACTTGTCGGATTTTGTCCTGGGGTGAACAGAGTGAACTTGCAAAGAGTAATAAGCATTGACCAGGAGAGCCAGGTAGAGCTTTCGGGTAAACCAAACAGATATTAAAAAAAAGCATGGCAAGAAAGAATGGCCCAGAACTTTTTAGAAGAAGAAACGTTTATGCGTCACATGTACATTACAGTGAAATCTTTTATTCGCATTTTCCCAGCTTGTTAGGAAGTTGGGGTCGGAGCTCAGGGTCAGCAGTGATAGTGTCCCTGAAGCATAGAGGGTTAAGGGCCTTACACTAATAATAGTACTCAGCAAGTCTTCATGGTGTGTGTCCATGTGCCTTATGTATTATGGGAAAAGGAAATGAGTATGATAATGGAAGAAGAATCCTAACCCTAAACCTTCATCACATCACCGCATGGTTGATTATTTTCCTTGTCATGTTTTGCTCCTTATGTAATAGTCCATGTGTATTTAATCACCAGGTATTTTTATCTTTTAGACATTATAATTTTAGTCATACACAATGAAATTCTTTAATACTTTAAAACTCATTAATAAAATATTGTCAACAGGTTTTGTTCCAGTCATCCTGTCGACCCTGACATTAAGCCCCATCCTCATCAATAAAGCCATGACATGGGCAGATGCACAGAATTACTGCAGGACTGTATACTTTGACCTGGCTAAGGCTAAAAGTCAAACATCTTTACTGAAACTAAGAGACACATTAGCAAAACAAAATATCACCGGGCCTGTCTGGATGGGACTGTACAATGACTTAGACACCTGGCGCTGGTCCTACAACAGTCGCCTGTTGAGTAATATAACCCTAAGAATGTGGACTGGTGGACAACCTGATAATCAGAATGGTCATGAATGCTGTGCTGCAATAGACAACAATGGAACATGGTGGGATATGACCTGCCTAGGTGCAAACCCCTTCATATGCTATAGTGGTGAGTGCATGTCCATTTTAGTTTGCTTTAGCCTTTCTTGGTCAAACTTTAGTTCCATTTACTACATGGCCAGGTAGCCTAGCACAGTAATAATGAAAGGAATGTGTGTGGGCATGTATTTGGCTCTTCATAATGAAAACCGATGCCATAAAGCACACACATCTAGCCAATGTCAATACAATTCGTATAAATTGTAATGTAATTTATACCTCAGCAACATATTGAAAAATATCAGTTTAATTACATTTCAGTTTAAAATAAAAGAAAAATGCTTTCTATTCAGTTGTAGAACCATGGTTACAATTTAAACCTTCGTTTCCACTTCTTTATGTTCCAGACTGCCATGTTGGCTTCCTTGGGAAATAATATAGCCTGTATATCAACCTGAATAAAATTTGATTTATAAAAGAATAAATTTTTTGTTTAGTTCACTGATCAGTAATTTCTTTACCTATTGTTATTTCACAGCTAGTGGTGCAAACAGGTATGTTGGTGTTACTACCATGTTGAACTGGGCCGATGCTCAGGCTTACTGCAGGCAGTATTACACAGACCTGGCCAGCCCATTTAATGCCACAGATAACAGCCTGGTACAGCAAGTGGCAACAGTCCAGGGGTTTTCTTGGTTCGGTCTATTCAGGGACACCTGGAGGTGGGTAGATGGGACCAAAGTTGGCCAACTCTTGTGGCAATCCCCACTGCCTGATAATGCTGATCCTCAGGAAAACTGCGGCACACTTAACAGTGGAAAACTCGATGATAAAAAATGCACCAACCAGTACTATTTCATCTGTGACGTCAGTGAGTCCTTTGCTTTCATATCTACACTTAGTGATCTGTTGTGAATGTAAAAAAAAAATTAAATTATATTACAGATTATTCCTTTATGCATGTCTGTTTTGTCTTGCACAGTTCCAGTGGTGAAATATGTAGTGAAACTGCAGGTGAAGTCTGATCAGAGTGTGTTTGATCCTGCTGTGAGGTCAGCCATTTTAGAGCAGGTAAGTCATGCGACAGCTCCAAATATTTTGTTTAAAGTTCTTTTGTAATTGTGTTTAGTCACAGAGGTATTGGATAGAATATTTTGGATTCAGATTGGATAGCACTGTAGTGATAATATAACACAAGGGTCAGGGGAAAAAATGTAACTTATTGGACAGATTCTAAATTTGAAACAGTTGAACTAGCTCCTGATAACTGTTTTCATATCCAAAGTAATGATTTATAATTGCATTATCCAGTGTCACCCAGAAGAGGATGGGTTCCTTTTTGAGCCCTTTTGGTTCCTCTTAAGGTTTCTTCCTCTTGTCGTCTAAGGCAGAATTTCCTCTCCACTGCTACCCCTGGCTTGTTCATTAGGGAACTAAATCACAATCCAGATTTCTGTAAGAAGCAGGTTTTATTATGCAGTAATAAAATAATAGCTCTGCCCTTCAGATCAAACAGAAACTGGATAAAAAGACCCCTGTGTCCTGGAGGGTTCAGCCAGATGGAAGCATCGTTCACAAGAAAATCCAGCCCAACAGGTTACCTCTAAATGCTCATTTTATATCCATTTTGAAAGAGACTGCATTTCTTTAAATGGGACAATGGTGCATTTTCATGTGATGATATAGGACCATATTCATAGTTGGGATAAGCGCAGTGATTTAGTACACACATCAGTATTCAGACTTCAGATGTAACTACAGACTGAAGTGCTATTCGTAAATTACATGAGAGTTATGCATGTAAGAGCAAAGTTTACATGAAAGGTGTGTCTCAGTTATGCTCAGTTCTGATCGTGAAATTAAGCACAAGGTTCTTGTGTGAAATCAGCTCGAGTGAGGAGCGGTATTGCTCCAGCGCCACTGTCAGGACAGTTTGATGTAACCACAATGTTATATTAAATAATAAGATTAATTAAAATAAATAAAATTACATTTTTGTCCTCTGGTAAGAAGAGTTAAAGGCAGAGGTCTAGACAGTAGTGAAAAACTACACGAGTGATTTTAATAATCCAACTGCGGAGCTGAGAAAATCCACTTAAGCAGCTGCGTAACCAGACTCTGAATTCTAGGAACTTTCCTCATGTAAATACTGAGGTAACTTTGATTTAATTTGCCGACTATGAATACGGCCCAAAGTCGGCTTGGCACATTGATGAGTGCAGCACAAATGAACATTCAATTTCATACAATGATGAAAATGGCAGTTATTATTAGTATATGCTAAAATTTTGAAATTGTTTGTATCTCATGATGTATACACTGCTAAACCCCTCTTGTTTCTATTTTTTGTAGCCCTTGAAATTGCTTGGAAAATGTGGTAACTCATCTGTTTTACTCCTGCCTGGTTATCTGATTATTCTGCTGGTTTTGGGAATACTGTGATCATTGTTTTTGACCCTGACCCTTAAAGGGTGGAATACACATGAAATCTTGATTCCACATTTTCTCAGCCAGTTCAGATTAAAAATTTATTCCTAAATATTTATCTATTTATATAATGTTATAACCTAAACATTTTTTATTAACTTGTTATTAACTTATTTCTGTCTCTTTTGTTTCTGATTTCTGTTTTTGTAACTCGCTACTGCCTTTTTATTGAAGATTTGTCCTCAAAGTTTTTGTGAGAATTAGATACTGTAGTATACTGTAAATATTTAAATATATAGACTTCTGGACCACAAAATGTTAGACATTTTTTAGGCAGGGTTTTTCTCCACCAATAAATAAAGGTGCCTTCAACTGTCAGTTTAAGGTCTCGTTTAATTTGTAATATAGATGTCGATTGTGCTTTTTGTTTCATTTTATCTGCCTCTATGTCCTGAATTCTGTTTTAAATCATTTAAATAAAGGGTTGTGGTGAATCATTATGTTCTGATGATTAAAGAACTAAAATGAATAAATGTCTACTTATTTATTTAATATCCCACACAGCTCTGCTCACTGTGGGATCAGAGACAGGGGTAAAAGTGGAGAGAAAGTGGATCTTCTCATCTGGATCAGTTTTAAATGATGAACTGGCTTCTTTAAATAAAACCTGTAGTGTAGTAGGTGGTCTGAACTCCAGGTTTGATATAGTCCTCTTCTCTTTCCTAACAGTCTGATGTGGCACATGCTCAAACTTTAGCCAGGGACAACTTTAACTGCAAAATAATATATCCATGGTCTGTCTCAACACAGACTGACAAACATGTCATATTAAAAAAGTAATATTCTGGCTATTTATTAGAACAATAGAGCTTTTTATTCCTGAACTTTCCAACCACAGAACACGTTACATATAAGCTGACGTGCGAGAAAACGATGAAATGAGATGCAGTGCCCTACAGGTTTCCTTACATGTGAGAGAATGAAATGCAGTGCCCTATAGGCTCCCCTAAATGTGAAAAAATGAGACACAGTGCCCTATAGGCTCCCCTAAATGTGAAAAAATGAGACACAGTGCCCTATAGGCTCTCCTACATGTGAAATAATGAGACACAGTGCACTATAGGTTCTCCTACATGTAAGAAAATTAGATGCAGTGCCCTCTGGGTGCTCCTGCCGCATTTATTTTTTGCCGGTGTCCTTCAGACAGCATGTTTGCCCCTGAAGGTGTGGCTTATGTTCTTAATTTTAATGTGCTAAGTGTTCCCTCTACTGGACACACACAGACACACATGCAAAAGTCACAAATTAGAAATTAATACAATTCTGTCATGAGTCTCAGAAGCCCTTCACCTGATTCTTGAAGAGCTCTCATGAGGAATTCTCCTGAACTAGAACTCCACAGATCCTGAATCAGTTGATTTTTGTTGTTTTCTCATTAAAAAATCTGTCTAAAAAAATCTTGATTTAGCTTTCTAATTTATCACAAATTCTGTATGGAAAGAACAATTAAACTGTTCACACTGACCATTAACACTGTCTCTTCTTATGTAAGCACTGACTTTGTTTAGTTTGCTTGTGAGTGCTTTACACCTCCATATAGCATGCAAATCTCTTTCACTTCTTTTGCCTAACACCTTTAAGTCCTTGTTATGTTGTTATTTAAGTCCTTAGAGAGCTAACTCAAAAGAACAAGCTTAGCTGAGAACATTTATCAAAAATATTCTATGCCACACACACATACATATAGACAGCTGTCCATCTGAAACGAAGGAACATCGATCAGAGAAAAGAGAAAATCTGTCAGAGCCATTCCAAAAGCAATGGGCATAGCCAATACAACAATTTGGATTGTCCTGAAAAAGAAAGACACCATTGGTGTCCTAACAGACATCACACAGGTCAACCAAGGAAAACAACAGAAGTTGATGACAGAAATATTGTGTCAGTGGACATCAAGCATGGGATATGCAACCAAATATTAAGTGTTATTTACTTGAATTTACTTTAAGACTGTCTGTTCCACCAAACGTGCCATGTTCTGAAAGCTGAAATTCTGATCTATCGTCCCATTTTCATCTCAAACCAAAATGTATTCAGTGTATAGCAAAAACAGAACAAAAAGAATTGCTCTTCCAATACTTTCACATTCAAATTAGATGCAGGTTTGGTAATTCTCATGCACAAAGAAGCCAGCAGTATTACCTCTAACAAATAAACAGACCCCACCTCAAAACAGATAGAAAAAGAAACTCAGAAATCTCTTAAAAAAAAAAAAGCAGTGTTCTTTGCTTTGTAGTTGGTGGTAAGTTCACCACAGAACCTATGGCTACAGTAAGAAGCTAATTATGTAAATGAGTTGAGGAGCTTTAAGGCATGAGGCAAGCTTTCTCAGTCACCTCCACAACTATAACGTTTAGACCAGCACAGTCTCACACAGTACTTTTATTAATCACTTGTTGGTCAGCTGTAGTACAGCTACATTCTAAATTCTCTCATTCATATCTTGAGGCATCTGGAACTGGAATTATGGTAATGTAATACTACTATATACACATGAAAAGGAAGTGCAGCATGATGTTCCACAAGGTTCCGTTTTAGGCTCTTGATGTTGGGAACTAATTCAGCTACAATACGTTTGGTGATTTCTGCTAAAACTGCTTATAATCATTTGACAAACAGGCAAAATAAGAAATATACAAACCCTATATGATGCTGAGAAACTCACGCATGCTTTCATGACTTCTAGGCTAGATCATTGTGATGTGTTGCTGGATCTTTAAGGGAGCTGTGAAAGCTCTGAATGGTTTATTCTGTATCTGTATTTTCTGTAAATGTAGTTTCCTTTTATGTTTCTATACACTATGATGTTGTTCTTTTGGCTGCTCCTGTTAGGGAGTGCATTGTTTTGTGCAACCCCAGTCACTGGGGTTGGTTCTCTGGCAGGGAAGAGTGTTGAGGCCTAATCAGTAGTCCTCCAGGGATCCCTTCTATACACTACATACTCTTTAAAAATTTAAACCCTTAAAGGTATTTTTGTTGTCCCTTTAGGGGAACCATTAAAGGTTTTTTAGGTGTTGAACCCTACAACAACATGCTTTCCTAGCAGAAAAGCTTCCAGGTAGAACCCTGAAAATCCTTAATTATCCAATGAACCCCTAAAGAACTATAGCTCATTATTTTTTTTCTTAATAACTAGAACCTGTCAGGTGTTTAACATTTAACGGAACTGACTTGGTCCTTGGTGCCAAGGATATTCCTCAAGGATTTTTAAATAGTTCTGAATAATGAATGGCTCTTAGCCTCCTAAAAGGATTTTACCTGGAAGCCTTTGTGATAAAGAAACACTGTTCTCACTATATAGTTATATGGTTCTACATAGAACACTATATTTAAAGTAAATATGACTCAATCATCAATTATTTGGCTTTAATCTAGGAATTTTACAGCCACAACACTCCTCCATTTCCTGAACATACTACAATACTGTAAAAATTAAATTTCAATTTAAAAGATGCAAATAAAATGCATTTAAGTCAGAGAATGGTGGCTTTTATCACATGCAGTTTTAAAGGCAAAGTCTGTATTTGAGGGGGGAAAGTGTGGTTTGGACATTTGCAAATGTTTGTTTTGGAAAAGAAATTAACTGACAGTCAGTCTTATGTATTAAGTTATATAAAATGTGTATACTTTATATAGACTGATCAAAGCTTTATATAAATAATAATTAGCATTTAAGAGTGAATAATTTTTTATAGAAACCAGAAACTGCTTCCTCATTTTTGTTTTGAAACTTGCTTTTCATTATAAAGGAGTAGAGTCAGTGCTGATTGGGATTGTTTGCTTAGTAATAATACTTTGTGTCATAAATTAATTATTAATTAAATGTTATGGAAGCATTGTAAACCTCTGCTGTCATATCGGGTAAAACTGTGATCTGAAAGTGTCCTCATATGCAAACTTTATGAAAAGAGCTCATGCAAAATGTTATCCAAATGCAGAAAAAAAAGATGAAAGAAAAAGAAGAATTTAAGTAGTCAGATAAACAAAGGTGATCTAGGAGGTTCAGCAAACAGAAAGATATTCTTTTCATTTTAATTTTGTCCGCTTTTCAGACAGTATCTTAATTATTGCACAGAATATGCACAGAAAGAAGTTTAAAATCTTTATTATTATTATTATTATTATTATTATTATTATTATTATTATTATAGCTCTACAGGCCAAGAGCTTCAGTTAATGTTCACATCAAACATCAGAATGAAGAAAAAGTGTGATCACTGTGACTTTAATTGTGGCATGGTTGTTGGTACCAGATGCGCTGGTTTGAGTATTTCAGAAGCTGCTGATCTTCTGGGATTTTCATACACACCAGTCTCTAGAGTTTACACAGAATGGTGCAAAAAACAAAA
The DNA here is from genome assembly GCA_022985145.1 of Pangasius djambal. Classification (NCBI taxonomy): domain Eukaryota; kingdom Metazoa; phylum Chordata; class Actinopteri; order Siluriformes; family Pangasiidae; genus Pangasius; species Pangasius djambal. The sequence goes on from CM040978.1 coordinate 24,859,683, forward strand.
AACACTGAGTGAGTAAGAGTTCTGTAGGTGGAAACGCCTTGTTGATAAGAGAGGTCAGAGGAAAATGGCTGGATTGGTTCGAGCTGCCAGGAAGGATATAGTAACTCATATAATCACTCTTTTCAACTGTGGTGAGAAGAAAAGCATCTCAGCATGCACACAACATCGAACATTGAGGTGGATGGGCTACAACAGCTAAAGACCACATCAAGTTCCAAGTTCCACAAACTCACCCAAACTGGACAGTTGAAGATTAGAAAAAAAAAAAAAACATCTGGTCTTTTTTTCCAATTTTCAACTGTCCAGTTTTTTGGTGAGTCTGTGCCCAGGATAAACTCTCGAGACTGTTGTGTGTGTGAAAATCCCAGGAGATCAGCAGTTTCCGAAATACTCAAACCAGCCCATCTGGCACCAACAACCATGCCACGGTTAAAGTCACAGAAATCACTTTTTCAGAGTCACTTTTTGCCCATTCTGAAGTTTGATGTGAATATTAACTGAAGCTTTTAACTTGTATCTGCATGATTTTATTCATTGCACTGCTGCCACATGATTGGCTGATTGGATAACTGCATGAGCGTGCAGGTGTACAGGTGTTCCTATTAAAGTGTTTGGTGACTATATATATATATATATATATATATATATATATATATATATATATATATATATATATATATATATATATATATACACAGATCTCGCCAAACTTCACTGGCAAACTATGTCCTTTTCTATCATTAGCAATGTTCCTAATTGTTTTATGTGGCCCTGGAGATGACACTGCCATTACGTTATTGTTATGGTTATGGATCATTATGTTATGTGACATGCCCACACAAGTGTAATCAGGCAGAAAAGTGGTTGCTGTTGCTGAAAGTGTTGCTGGAGTGTTGATTTAATCCCAGGGAAGAAGTCAGTTCCAAAATCAAGAGTTTGTTAATAAAATGTATTCAAATGTATTTATTTTGTGCCTTTCATTTTTGAGGTTTTCGATGTGTTTTGGATTTCCATGAACGACACACGTATTGTGATTACAAATACAATGTATAATGTATAGTTATATTAAAAAAGCTCATTCCCGTTTTCCCGAGAATGATTGGTCGGTGTTTTTGAATTAGATTTTTCTCTTTTTTTAAATAAAATGAGAAAGTGGGGATGGAAATCAGTCCAGGTGATGGAAATTATTACCAAATAGACTGTTTTGAATATTTCCTCTAGAGCAATAAAGGCTTAGCAGCTTTTCAGAAAGTCAGATGATGACAGTGAAGACAGACGTTTAGGAGAGCAGTCAAAAAAAAAAAGAAACAACGACAGACTACAGGTACATTTATGTTGTTGCAGACTGATGCATTTATTATATGCATTTTTTTTTTTTAAATGCGATGCCTGCCTTTCTGTGTTACATTTTGATTTGATTTTCATTTTGGTTTTCAGAAAACGTGTATGATATCGTAAATGTAATGTCATGACTAATGGGTGTGCTGAGGTGATATGCGTCATTTAGATTAAATACCAGTAAATAGGACATTTGTGTGATTTCTTACTAGCATTCCTAAAAGATGACTATGATTTATTTTTGTACCTTTACTTACTGACATACTGTGAAAATTCAGAAAACATTATACACTCTTACAATAAAAGACAAGGGTTCGTCTATTTGTCCATCTGTGGCTATTATTAAAAGGTTCTATATTTTAAACAATAAGCATGGTATTCTCATGGCATCTTAAATACTCAGAACTCTTTAATGGTACACTCTTAATAAGAACAAAGTTGAATTAGTAATTTTATTTGCTATATATGATAAATAGATTCCAGGAATAGAATTGTCTCTAAATGTGTTACTTGATTAGTGGCCAAGCTGTAAGTCTTAACCACGTTGACACACTGGTCTACGTGATAGCGTACATATCATTCACATGAAATGAAATGAATTATTACATGGATTTTGTAAATTTGGATTCCTCACACACTCTCACACATTTATATGTTTAGCAGGTGATTTTCTTGCAACGTTATCATCATTACATTTATGCTTAAGCCTTTGATTGTAATTGTTTTTAATACTCTCCAGCTACTTGTCCACCATGAAGCCGAATCCTATTCATTGTATCCTGTACCTTATTGGTAAGAACATACAGTACATATTTATAAACGATGTTTTCTTGAGAAGTATTTTTGCTCTATCATTCAGATGAATTAAAGACCATAAGGAAATAATTAATCAGATAAAATTAAAGGGATAAATTCTCAATACAATAGTTTGAGCAATTAGCATTATTTGGGTTTCTGAGTGGTGCAACAGGAACGCATTCTCTGTATTGTCAGGAGATCATGAGGTCAAATCCCAATGATGCCACAGTCATTTGTGCCTGGGAAGGGACATACTCTCTCTATCCTTTCAATCACAGTCAACTAACCATGGGTAGTTGTGGGCATCTGTGAGCTCATGTATGCAGAGGGGGGTGGATAGCGGTTTCCTCTGAATGAGTTACGCTGCTCTGTGATGCAGCAGATGTGGTTGCTTTTATATTCTTAAATGAAAAGAATATTTTAAAGGTAAAAGGAAAAACTTCATATAACGTCTCTATCCTGCCATGTCTCTGACCTCATGCAATAGTACAGACAATGCATTTTTTTTTCTCATTAAAACACCTATTGCCTAATTTGCATAAACTCAAATCTGATTTTAGGATAAAGTCTAAACAGTGTGGAGAGCACAGGTGATGTATCTATACAATTTTCAATTATAACTTATACAATTATCAGACTATAGTATTAGAAATCACCACAACTTTATCAATCAACATTTTAGGAATATCTATCCAGATGTTTACTGGGAAGCTTACTTATAAGACACATAATTCTACCTCGCCTATTCAGAAATCTCTTTAGCTAATCACATGAGGACTTCACAAAGGGGAAGAATTTTAATTTACCTGAAACAAATCCATTAATGTTGCAGGATTGCTAAACCATATAGAGATGTGAGCTACAGGCTCACACTAGTAAGAAATCATTGCTCTTGTGTAGCACCTGTAGCTTGTAGTTTGTCTCTTAGTTCCAATAACATGCAGTAGTAGCTATACATTGTATATTATGTATACAGTACTGCACAAAAGTCTTAGGCACCCTATTTTTTTAAGTACAAACTTTGTTGTAGATTTTTATTTTATGACTACATTATATCTATTGACTCAGTACAAAAACATTTTAGATTTAGGGTTTTGCTGCAAAAATAAGAGCAAGTGTGACAGCCAAAGTCTCCAGAAGAACTGCTTCTGCGAGATGCTCAGTAACACTTTAAAGCTCATTTCTTTGTAAAACTGCACACACTGTACCTGAGACTAGTAATTTCTTTTTTAAGTGAATGATCGTCACACACAAATTACTGCTCTTTATAGTACTTGTTTTAAATGCAGAAACATTTAATTTCATTATTTTTGAAGGCATCTTTGCTCTACAGCATTTCTTTGCATGTGCCTAAAACTTTTGCACAGTACTGAATGTAGCTATACAGCATTTCGTTATACGAAATACATATACTGCATTATATTGTCTCTGTACTCGTACTCTGACAATGACAGTAAAGTTGAACCTAACCTAACACTGACCTGTTAAGCAAATATGACTATAAACTCTCTATCTGTCTATCTATCTATCTATCTATATACATACATATATATATATATATATATATATATATATATATATACACTCCTGAACCAAATCTTAAGACCGGGGGAAACATTCCAAGTATTCGCATTTCGCGCTGGTGGATCATAACCAGGTTCAAAATGTCAAAAGAAGAAAAAGGAGCAAGAGACAAAAAAACAGAGATTGGCAATTTATTGAAAACTCAAACAGGCTGTTCATCAGCTGATCAAAAGTTTAAGACCATAGCCCAAAAATACCCACAACAGAGCTAAAAGTGTCAAAAAAGGACTCAGTAGTGAGCAGCTCCACCGTTCTTGGTGATAACTTCAAACACTCGTTTCGGCATGCTTGATGCAACTGTTTCCAAGAGGCTGGTGGGAACGTTGCTCCATGTGGTGAAGATGGCTTCATGAAGGGCATCCACAGTCTGGAACTGACGTCCGTTTTTGTACACTTCCCTTGCCATCCATCCCCAAACATTCTCAAGGGGATTTAGATCAGGGGAACATGCAGGATGGTCCAGAAGTACAATGTTATTGTCCTGGAAGAAGTCCTTCGTCAGGCGGGCATTGTGAACTGCAGCGTTGTCCTGTTGAAAGACCCAGTCATTACCACACAGACGAGGACCCTCAGTCAAGAGGGATGCCTGCTGCAACATGTCCACATAGCCAGCCGCCGTTTGACGCCCCTGCACAACCTGAAGCTCCATTTTCCCATTGAAGGAAAAAGCACCCCAGATCATGATGGAGCCTCCTCCACTGTGTCGCGTAGAAAACATCTCCAGTGGGAACTCCTTGTCATGCCAGTATCGTTGGAAGCCATCAGGACCATCCAGGTTAAATTTTTTCTCATCCGAGAATAAAGCTTTCCTCCATCTTTCAATGTCCCATGTTAGGTGCTCCCTTGCAAATTCCAAACGAGCAAGTTTGTGGTGTGGGAGGAGACGTGGCTTTCGAAGATGTTTTTTGTTCTTTAAGCCCTTCTCTTGCAGATGCCGTCTTATGGTAATTGGGCTGCAGTCAGCATCAGGAAGGGCCTTAATTTGGGTCAAGGATCGGCCTGTGTCTTCACGGACAGCCCGTTGGATCCTCCGGCTCAGTGCAGGTGAAATTCTTTTGGGTCTACCACTTGATTTTTTTTTGTCCCATAATTCTCAGGATCTTTTAAGAAATTTAAAATGACTGTCTTACTGCATCCAACCTCGGCAGCAATGGCGCGTTGTGAGAGCCCTTACTTGTGCAGCTCAACAATCCTGCCACGTTCAAAAACAGAAAGCCTTTTCGCTTTTGCCATCAGGAGATCATGACAGTGTGACTGTCTGAAGGACAATGACATTAAAGCCATATTTTTGCACAGATTTTAACTTTTAAAGGCTATGGTCTTAAACTTTTGATCAGCTGATGACCAGCCTGTTTGAGTTTAAATGCAGTTTTCAATAAATTGCCTACTCTCTACTTTTTGTCTCTTGCTCTTGTTTCTTCTTTTGGCATTTTGAAGAAGTACTTACAACCTGGTTACGATCCACCAGAGTGAAGTGTGAATACTTGTAATATTTTCCCTGGTCTTAAGATTTTGTTCAGGAGTGTATATACATACACTATATTGCCAAAAGTTTTGTGACGCCTGCCTTTACATGCACATGAACTTTAATGACATTCCATTCTTAATCCGTAGGGTTTAATATGGAGTTGGCCCACCCTTTGCAGCTATAACAGCTTCAACTCTTCTAGGAAGGCTTTCCACAAGGTTTAGGAGTGTGTTTATGGGAATTTTTGACCATTCTTCTAGAAGCGCATTTATGAGGTCAGGCACTGATGTTGGGCGAGAAGGCCTGGCTCGCAGTCTCGGCTCTAATTCATCCCAAAGGTGTTCTATCGGGTTGAGGTCAGGACTCTGTGCAGGCCAGTCAAGTTCCTCCACACCAAACTCACTCCATCCATGTCTTTATGGACCTTGTTTTGTGCACTGGTGCGCAGTCATGTTGGAACAGGGAGGGGCCATCCCCAAACTGTTCCCACAAAGTTGGGAGCATGAAATTGTCCAAAATGTCTTGGTATGCTGAAGCATTAAGTGTTCCTTTCACTGGAACTAAGGGGCCAAGCCCAACCCCTGAAAAACAACCCCACACCATAATCCCCCCTCCACCAAACTTTACACTTGTCACAATGCAGTCAGACAAGTACCGTTCTCCTGGCAACTGCCAAACCCAGACTCATCCATTGGATTTCCAGTCAGAGAAGCGTGATTCGTCACTCCAGAGAACGCGTCTCCACTGCTCTAGAGTCCAGTGGCGGTGTGCTTTACACCACTTCATCCGACGCTTTGCATTGCAATTGGTGATGTAAGGCTTGGATGCAGCTGCTCGGCCATGGAAACCCATTCCATGAAGCTCTCTACGCACTGTTCTTGAGCTAATCTGAAGGCCACACGAAGTTTGGAGATCTGTAGCTATTGACTCTGCAGAAAGTTGTCGACTTCTGCGCACTGTGCACCTCGGCATGAGCTGACCCCGCTCTGTGATTTTACGTGGCCTACCACTTCGTGGCTTAGTTGCTGTTGTTCCCAATTGCTTCCACTTTGTTATAATACCACTAACAGTTGACCGTGGAATATTTAGTAGTGAGGAAATTTCATGAATGGACTTATTGCACAAGTGGCAACCTATCACGGTACCATGCTTGAATTCACTGAGCTCCTGAGAGCGACCCATTCTTTCACAAATGTTTGTAGAAGCATTCTGCATGCCTAGGTGCTTGATTTTATACACCTGTGGCCATGGAAGTGATTGGAACACCTAAATTCAATGATTTGGAGGGTTGTCCCAAAACTTTTGGCAATATAGTGTATATATATACGTATATATACATACAGTATATATCACGGCCAGGGGTTTGCGTGCAACAGCCCAACAGGTCCTAGGCCCTGATAAAATTGGGGAGGGTTGCATCAGGAAGGGAATCCATCTTATATATATATATATATATATATATATATATATATATCCCAATCATATTAGCATAATATTAAATATATTAATCTATTATTAATCTAATATAAGTCTATTAGTATATAATACATTATAGTAAGGTATTTATTATATAGTGCATAATAAGTACATAAATAAATAAATAAATAAAATACAAATATTTTCAACAGGTGTTGTTCCAGTCACCCTGTCCATCCCATTAGCCCCCATCCTGATCAAGAAAAACATGACATGGGTAGACGCGAGGAAATACTGCAGGAGTGCACACTTCGACCAGGCCACTACTAAAACAGCAACTGATTGGGTGGTGCTAGGATACATATTAGCAAAACAGAATGTAACAGGGCCTGTCTGGCTAGGACTGTACAATGACCTTAACACCTGGCACTGGTCCCTGAATGATCTCCCATTAAAGAATATAACTCTAAGTAAGTGGGGCAGTGGAGAACCTAATAATTTAGGTGGTCATGAAAGTTGTGCTGCAATAGACCCAAATGGACTGTGGTGGGATACGACGTGCAAAAGTAAAATATTCTTCATATGCTATGATGGTGAGTGGACATACAGATTTAATTTGTTTTAGCTTTTCTTATCTTTGCATTGAAATCCAGGGATACCTCCATTGTACATTGAAATTCCTACAAATTTTGCATTATCAGGTAGCCTACTATTGGCATAATGAGAGGAAGGTACATGTAACATGATAACAATAGACCAGGTTGCATACACACATCGAGCCAACATGTTACAACACTGTATTTCACTCCTTTGATAATTGGGATGACATTGGCAAATGTTGTTTAGGAGAACTCCTGTTCTACTTTATTATATTCCAGACCACCAGGTCAATGCTCATTTAGAACTACTAGAGCCTGCAGCTTAAGGTTCATAACATGTCCTGATAGTACACCTTACCAGACAGTAACATTGAAAGAAGTCATCATTTGACCTGTGTTAACTATTTCCACACAATGACTTCCTTTACTCAGTGGGATAATTTGTCTTTAGAGCCCCTGTATGTTGCTCCCCAAAGCACGGCAACAGCTGGTCAATGACTTACCAGCTAACCCAAGCAGATCTGTGGGTCAATATCTTTTGGCAACAGAAAACCGTGAGACTGGGTGTTCGAATCCAGATAATTTCACAGCCATCTGTGTGTCTTTCGTCAGTTTATTCTTCTTCAATCATGGGCATCTATAAGCTCATGTATCCAGAAGAGGATAGTTAACACTTTTCTCCAAATGAGTTATGCTTTGCTGTCCACTTATGTAAAAGTGTAAGAACAGCCTGATTCCAGAAATATGCATCTTTTTGGTCAATGGTAACAAACAAATATAGCTACTGGTTTAGAAAGTTTAAATAAAAAATCCTTGTAACCAGTTCCCACTCAGTTACACACAGACATAAACAATGATTATTCACAAAAACAAACAATTAGAAGAAGTATCTTTGAAATCCACTTCGAACTTCTGGCAAAACGATAGTGGGGATGAGGACAAATTGCACGTAGCGGTGAGCTTTTATAGGCTACCCACGTGGGGTCACAATTATGGTCAAGAGGTGACGTTACACACAAAGATTCCTCTACTTGTTCTACAAGACACAGCCCTGGAGCTCCTGAAGTAGTTTTATTTAGTAAAGATATCAAAACATGCCCTGGAAATCTCGGTTATAATGTTCTCCTATAATCTTTTTCTCTAAATTCTATTGAAAGCAATATGCAAAGGAACATGCATTAGAAACAAAAGCTTATAACAGTGAGGGAATCCCAGACTGGAGCTGATCATTTGGATATATCATTTTATAATGTCATAATTGATGAGAATAAATTTGACTAATTAAAGAATTATAAACTATGCAGGAGGCTTTGCATTTTATTTTTTGCCTAATTACCTACTAAAAGTGTTAAAGATTTTTATTTTTTTTTACTTATTTCACAGCTGGTGGTGCAAACAAGTATGTTGGTGTCACTGCTGTCTTGAACTGGGCCGATGCTCAGGCTTACTGCAGGCAGTATTACACAGACCTGGCCAGCCCATTCAATGCCACAGATAACAGCCTGGTACAGCAAGTGGCAACAGTCCAGGGGTATTCTTGGTTCGGTCTATTCAGGGACAGCTGGAGGTGGGTAGATGGGGCCAAAGTAGACCCCCTCTTGTGGCAATCCCCACTGCCTGATAATGCTGATCCTCAGGAAAACTGCGGCACACTTAACAGTGGAAAACTTGATGATAAAAAATGCACCAACCAGTACTATTTCATCTGTGACGTCAGTGAGTCCTTTATTTTCTCGTCTACACTTAGTGATCTGTTGTGAAAGTCAGAAAATTTCAAAAGCCCAAAGGTTAAATGATATTAAAAAATATATTTCCCTCTCATTTACCTGTCTATTTCCTTCAAGTCACTATTCAAGGACCTTTTATGGTGCCCTAAGAAGTATTCAAAGAATTCAAATAAATTAAAATTAATTTATCACTGCCTTCTTGATGGTGCAATCGACCAAATTTATTTCTTGTCCACTTGTTTTTTTTTTTTTTTTTT
>CM040978.1:24874603-24897502 GCA_022985145.1 Pangasius djambal
TACCTTAGTAAGAGAAGAGAAGTCACCATTTACGTTTACAAACTGATAACGATCCGTCAAATAGGACCTGAGCCAGGAGAGGGCCGTCCCCTTAATGCCTACTACATTTTCTAGTCTATCGAGGAGAATAGCATGATCAGTAGTATCAAAAGCTGCACTAAGGTCAAGCAGCACAAGCAAGGAGACACAACCCTGATCAAAGGCCAGTAGTAAGTCATTCACCACTTTAACCAGTGTTGTCTCTGTGCTATGATGCAATCTCCCTAGACAACTCTGATCTCACCTTCGGTTACTGCACGCAGCCTTGGGGTAACCATGGACAATCAACTGTCCTTCTCCTCTCACATTGCTAATCTGACACGCTCATGTCGATTTCTCCTTTATAACATCAGAAGAATTCGTCCATTTCCTTCCACACAGGATACACAGGTGCTTGTTCAGTCCCTTATCATTTCAAGACTGGACTACTGCAACTCACTCCTGGCAGGTCTGCCTCTGAGCGCCATTCGTCCTCTGCAACTGATCCCTCACACCACCCCATTGCTACCCTCCATCCACTGGCTTCCTGTAGCTGTCCGCATCAGATTTAAAACACTGATGCTTGCCTACAAAGCCAAAAACGGACCAGCACCCACTTATCTCAAAGTACTTATCACATCCCGCATGGCACCACGCTTCCTCCAATCCTCTAGTACTGCTCGACTGGTCCCACCATCTGTCAGGGTACAAGGAAAGTATGCATCGAGACTCTTCTCTGTTCTGCCACCAAGGTAGTGGAATGAGCTTCCCCTACATGTCTGAACAGCTGAGTCACTGGCCGTCTTCAAAAAACGTCTAAAGACTTTCCTCTTCCTAAAGTACTTAAATTAGCACAAAAGAAAAAATTGTTGTCTATTACCTCCCCAACAGAGTTTTTGGACTGATGGTATTCCTAGTTTATGATCTAGCGAGCCAGTATCAGAATGTGTTTTTGATAGACTTCAAAGCATTTTTGTAAGTCGCTCTGGATAAAGGCGTCTGCCAAATGCCATAAATGTAAATGTGATTACTTGCTTGGAGTCTCAGACCCTCAGCTTTGAAGTGTAATAGGACAAAACTAAGCGCTCTCCTGTTTATGTGTGGACCTCCCCAACAAACGAAGTGAGATTTTCACACTGTTTTGTCCTATCTCACCTCAAAGCTGAGATCTGAGACTTCAATCTGAGGATACAATTTATTACAGTCAGTAGGATGGAAACATTTACCGGTCGATTAAAATGAAACTAAGTACACTGTGCTGTGAATTTGGAGAAAATTGGAGAAAATAAACATTTTTGCACCAAAAAAATCTAAGGGGTTAAATTAGACTTTCTCAAATTTTCTCCAAATTTGCGCCATTGGTTACGGACATTGAGACATAAACAGGAGCAATTTTAGTTTCTTCAAACCTGAGTTCTGAATTCCAGATTTCCAGGTTTTGCGCACACACATTGTGATAATTCGGTAGTCTTAAGGTGGACATGCAGTGCATGAAATAAAATTAAGTTTATCTTTTACTTTCGTGTTTTTTGCTGTTTATTGTGTATGAGTGAGTTAGCTAGCTTGCTCTGAAGCAGACAGGTTTCCTCAATCTCACCACAATATTGCAGTCAAAGCTAAAATTGAAAACCTGTTACTGAGGGTTGATTGAATGTAATTAACTTTAACGTCATGAATGGAAGCATTAAAATGAAGTGGTTATAGGCATTTCTTAGAAATGGATAGTTGATCTGGTTCCAACCACTTAGTAAAGTTTTTGAGGCTTTTGAGGGTGTTGAGTTTCTTTTAAAATGTGATTTTGAAACTTCTAAATTATATCAAGCAAGTCAGGTATTATTATTACACAACTTTCTGGATCAAAAGTGTAACAACAGGGTTCTAAGATCTGTCCTGTCCAAAGAATCTTTTCCTGTTCAGGTCAGAAAGAGAAATCTTGTGTTTGAAAAAATTAGAACAAAATATCTCTCTTTTCTGATCTTAACCCAAGGCTGAAGAAGTTCATTTTAAAATGATCAATGATATCTATCAATGTAATGAGTTCTTAAGACCCAGATTTAGTATGGCTTGTAATATGTGCACTTTTTGTGAAGCTGAAATAGGAACACTGGAACATTTGTTTTATTCTTGCAAATTTTCTAGATAGATAGATAGATAGATAGATAGATAACTTTCAGGTGACCTGCATCTTTGGGTAAAGACAAAATATTTAATACCTGACTGGGGATAAAAAAAATATAACAATATATGGTATTAATAATGTAAACTTTAGAATTGAATTTATGGTAAATAATATTCTGATCTTAGTTAAATATTATATACATAAATGTAGGTTCTACAAAAAGCTCCCAGATTTCTGTCTCTCCAAAATGAGTTGATATTTCACAAATCTCTAAAGAATATCTGTAATAAGAATGCCCTATTTTCAGTTGATTTATTGAAAGTTTACTTTGAATGTTAACCCCTTTTAAGTGTTTTCTCTTCTTCTTTATTGTCATTTCATGCCTTTGCTGCTGCTCAGCTATTTTTGTTTGCGATTATTTAAGTATTGTTACTGTAATGCTTGTAATGTTTTATATTGCATTTAAAAAAAAGATTAGCTATCTAATTGCTAGCTTCTTTTGTTCAAACAGCTAGCCTTTATGATGTTTGTAAACCACAAATTATACTGAAAAAAGTAAATATTGTGCAGGTATAAATAGCTAACTCAGCACACGATGTTCTTTGTAATTTGACTAGCTAGCTAGAAATTAGCTGACTTGACCCGGATATGAGGGTGCATTCGTGATGTTCATTGTGCACAGTCCTAAATTGTTCAGCTGGGATGTGCCTTTTCAACAAAACGTGCAGTGAAAATATTAATTTATTTATATTATTTATTATAGTCTATTTTTTTTTAAAAATTAGGATTATATTTATATTTTGTTTACATTTTCATTTTGCTATTTATTATGTTTGTTATTAGATTTATTCTTGAAGCACAGTGGTAACAGGTGGAAAACTACAGAGCAAAATGTATGTTAGTGAATAAAACCGGCCTTGTGTATGTGTTCAACGTCCATCTCCAAGGTGACATTATAAAACTGAGATAAACACAATGACACAGGGTGTAAAGCGTGTGTGTGTATGTGTGTATTCTGACTCTACATGGACGTTTGTGTGTTCACACAGTGATATAAAGATATGGAAATAAGCACTGCGCTCTCTCTCTCTCTCTCTCTCTCTCTCTCTCTCTCTCTTTGTGTGTGTGTGTGTGTGAGAGAGAGAGTGAGAGAGAGATTCCCAGAACTGAACAATAACATTTCCTGTGTATTTGGTCTGTTTAAACCATCTGTCGCTTTGAGCTTTGGGAACGGAGTGTACGTGTGATTGCTGTAATTCAGACACACGCCGTATTCCACATTGTGATTGAATTATTCCTTGTTTTCTGGGAGTGTTTCCGGTTCTGACATGTTGCTTCGTGTTAGTTTTCCCTCAGTCCTGCATTCTGACCTCAGGCATGGATTTTAATTACAACTGTCACATTTCCTCTAATAAACACACACTTCTGCTCCACACGACCATGAATGAAATGCAGGCTGCAAGAAAGGACTTATTTAACTAAACAAATAAATTTGAATTGAATGGATTATTTAATTGTATGTGGGAATTCGTTGAGGATGATCCTGAAAATCAAAAGAGGCTTTATGATGTCCAGGTTTGGGTATAGAGAGCAAAAATAAACAATAACAATAAAATAATATTTAAATCAATCATTGTGTGACTTTCATTCTGCAGTTTAATAAAAGTCAAAGTCTACTTTAATCGACACGTCTAACAAAATACATTATAGCCAACGTAAAGCTACAGAGAGAGAGAGAGAGAGAGAGAGAGAATTCACAAACATTATGAAAAAGGTACTGGAACAAGAATACAAGTAATAAATAAAACCAAATAAAAATGAAATAAACTCTAAAACAGCCATAAACTGATAATGATCGAAAATGATACATTTAAAGACCAAAAGCCAAAAAGTGATAATATCAGGATAATAAAATAAAATTAGTAAAACAGTTCCAGATGAAAGAAAGTGAAATGAGTTTGACTACAGGATTGTAGTTTGTAGGATCAAGTTAAATAATAATTATATTATTATAATAATGATTGTAATTTCATGATGGAAATGAGATAGTAAGAGTCCTTAACTGGGTGTATGAAGGGAACCACACAAACACAAACTCTTTTTTTTTTATACAAGAACACTGGTGGATGATGTCCTCACACTCTAATCCACTTTGCTTTTGGGAGGTGAGAGGAAACCTGAGAACCTTGAGAACCTGTGATGCTCCACACAGTCAGAAACCTGAGCTCAGGATGGAACCTGCAGCTGTGAGATGGTCACGTGACCTGTTTATCATCATCAAAAATGTTAAATTAAAAAAAAAAAAAAAAAAAAAAAAAAAAAAAAAAAAAAAAAAAAAAAAAAAAAAAAAAAAAAAAAAAAAGCTGTTAATAACACAACAGTTAGCAGATTATGGAGGCTGTGAGGAGGCTATTAGTCTGAGGTTCAGTGTGACTTTGAGCTAAAACAGTGCTACAGATGGAGAAATACTAAATACATATGATTAAATATGACTTCTGTCTGGTTTCTGTGATGCAAAAAGAACACTGTAGAACAACAAAAAGGAAACGATAACTATATAATAATTCACTTTTCTGCTCCATGTGACGAAATGTAACATCATTATCACCAACAAATAAAAACGACACTAAAGTTTCAGAATCAGTCGATTGAAGAGTGGAACCTTTTCCCTCATGTTTGCATGTTTATGCTAATATCCCATAGCTGGAGAAACATATGTGAAACTGTGTAACATTTTTACTACAGTGATGTTATCTTGTGATAAAAAAAAAAAAAAAAAAACTGTTTTTTTTCTGTAATGTATATATTTTTAGGCTAATACAATGTTAGCTAGCTAGAACTAGCATATGCATGATTTAGCCCAGGCACATCAGATAAGGAGAAAAGCTTCAGTAAGCCTGTAGTACAAAAAAATAAATAAAACAACAACAATCTAGCGTTCCATCTAGGAAGGAATTCAATTTTAGGAAAAGCTTTTCTGACTTTCTGAGAGAGTTCATATTAAACAGCACAAACTCACAGGAAGTGATCAAGCACAGTAAAACAGATCGTGATGTGATGTCACACTCTTTTATAAAAGAGACCCAGCGCGGTCCTTTTCAAATTTCACTGGACACAGTTCATCAGACTGGGTGGGGAAAGTGGCTTGATGGAGAGTGGTGGGTGGACATGAAGACACCACACACTGATAAGTAGCTCAATAAACGTTATTGTGACGTTTTATCCGTAAATTTTATCCCTGCTTTGGAATACAAGGCTAACAATTTAGAAACATCTATCTGATAGATAGATAAATACATACATAGATTATCATAAAAATAATATGTTAAAATACAAGAGTTATTGTTATTTCTGTTACAAAATGCACAAAATGATTTATGAAATGATTGAGCTCTCATTATATGTCAGTTCAGTGTGTGTGTGTGTGTTAGAGATCCTGCAGTCACACATGTCCTCCTGCATGTTCCCTCAACTGTCTCCATGGTGATCAAGCGAGTCTCTGATTGTGAAAGTGTTTCTGCAGTGAAACTCGATTTGTCCGTCAGGAAGCAGACTTGTGTGAGACGTGTGAGGCTCTTCCACGTGTCGTCCTGCGTGTGAGTGCAGAAAACGCAGGCGCAGCTCCTCAGGGCTACTGCAGTGTGCAGACTGTGAATGAAACACAGCCACACACCGTTCATTTCCAGGTACGGAGGAACTTCTGTCCCGGACACCAAGATGAAGAGCAGCAGGAGCAGGAAGGAGCTCCAGGTGGACAGGAAGTGACACACAGACTCCCTCAGATGTTCAGCAGTCGTTCTCCTCACCGAGAGCATGTAGCAGGCCACGACCACCAGCGTCAGCAACGATGCCCAGGCCACCTGCCGGCTCTGAGCCCCGTCCGTCACGTGACACCGCTGCAGGGTGATGTGATCATCCTCGTCTCTCGTGAGTGGGTGGGAATCGGGGATGGTGAAGACGTACAACACGGCCAGAGTCCACAGCAGGAACACGACAGTGGCGTGGACGAGCATTTGCACGGGACGAGGACAGGGACAGCGCGTGCTCCACACGACATCCAGTCCAGAGAGGATGAAGAAGGGCCAGTGCAGAACCCCCTGGATGGAACACACCGCCTGCACCAGAACACACACGTGGTACTTAGTGAGGTGCAGCCCGAACACCGTAACGTCCTGCGCCAGGAACACGCAGGTGACACTCAGGTGCAGAAGGGCGTCGCCCAACGCCACTGATACGTAGAACACGCCCCAGAAGCTCCGCCCCACATGACCCTTCTGCACCACCAGCACCACCCAGTTCAATAACGTCTTCATCCACAAAGACACCAGCAGGGTTGCCATGGAAACCTCCATTACTCACACTCACACACACTTACAAATACTTACAGACACTCATACACACACTTACAAACACTCACACACAAATCCACGCATACATGCTCGTACACAGTCACACACTCTCCCTCTATGAGCAGCTCAGGTGAAACAGCGTGCAGTTCCTGGTTCAGTGTGGACTTTATCACACAGACACACCCTACAACCCTGCCCTAACCACACACACACACACACACACACACACACACACACACACACACACACACACACTTTAACACTCTCACTTATGACCTTTAAGCCATAAAGACACATGAAATGAAATGTAAAATGAAATATTTACCAAAATGTCCACATCATTCATTAATCTTGGTGGAATTCAATATTTCCAATATTCAATATTCAATATTCAAAATCAAACGATCAAAATATCTCACTGCAGTATCAGCTCATTGTTCATTTAACTGAAGCTGTTTCCGGTGAACAGCGCATCGTGTGTGAAACTGTCCGACACACAGCTCACAGACTCCCAGTGAAGCCTGTCAATCTCTGCGTGTTTATTGCGAATTCAGGCACACTGTGTTTTAATGGGAGGAATTAACGCTCTTTGCGCAACGGGCTTTTAACGTGTTTTGAGCCACACCCTGACGCACAGCTTCTCCTTTACAGCTTCTCCTTTTCTCCGTGATTGGTAGATCTCTCAAAGGGGCGGGACCTTATAACCAGCTGCCAATCAGCGACACGGTAATTAACATGACTGACATCTCAAACTTAAACTCGGAGCTCGGAGCTGACGGAGGTGTAATTAGTAAATGTTTTAAATAAACTGAAATTATAAAGTTCTGTTTGATTGTTTGTGCCAGCAGTCACTTCCTTCTTCAGCTAGCAGCTGAACTGCTTTTCGGGACGAAATGACCGCTGACCTGATTTTAGAGAAGTCTTTTGATTCTCATTGTAACACTACCCCACTTTCTCACAACAGGTGCTGTGCTGATATCTGTTACCTGTCGAAATCTGTCACTAGAGGTCGCTGTTCAGTAAATGTTCGCGCGAGAATGCGCCTGACTCTCGTGCTCGTGTGCGTGCTCGTGCTCGTGTGCGTGCTCGTGACCGCGCCATGACACTGTGCAGGGGAGAAACGGGCGGTGCTGCTAAACACCAACACCTTTCTTAAAGAAATATGCTCCGACAAGCGATCCAGATGCTGTGGGTGCTTTATTATTATGATTGTTATTTTTACTTATTTTGTATTATTCAGATTGTTTTTTTTTTTGTTTTTTTTTATGAAATACATAATTCAAATATATTTCTTTTACTTGTATTATTCTTTATATTCTTCGTATTATTTTTAATCACTTAATCTGGTGATGCATCTCTGTATCTGTATATGTTAATATTAAAGGTGACAGAAATCCAATACTCCCAATTTTTCTCTAACAAGTGTCTCTAATGTTCCTCAGTCTTACTCAGATCATGTCTAATCTCCTCAAATCATGTCTGTTATCCTCTAAAAAGTTTTTTTAGTCTGGTATATGACCAGGTATAAAGAAACAGCAGGGTCACCAATTCTGACAGCACAATATAAGTAATATATATTGTGGCCCGAGTCCTCTGGGATAGGCTCCAGACTCCATGCTCCATGCGACCCTGGTTAGCATAAGTGGTACAAAAAAATGGATGGATGATTGGATTGATTTTGATCGAATGGCTGAATAGGGCGTTCTTGAGGAGCAGGGGTTGTGCAGTCGGACAGTGGCAAACAGATGGAAAGTCATGTGGTGTAATTGCCCTGAAAGTATGTGTTATGTTGGCTTGACATAATAATTTGAAACAGCTGTTCAGACAACCCCAAATTTCATTCTGACAAGCAGCTTTTCTAGGTATAATTATTATATTCACTGTATTAACAGTTGTATGACATGTAATGTAGTTTGTTGTTTTTTTTAAGTTGCTGTCTTTGTCTTTTGTAACTCAGTTTGCTGACAATATCCTCTGTGGAAAGACAGCTGAGGGCCTTATATTCCCAACAAGTGAGGATGACCTGAAAAAGTACAGAAAGGAGATCGCACACACTCTCCTTGAAGAGACTGGTTTTATTCTTTGGTTTATTCTTCAGATTTTTAGAAGTGAGGTTTATTTAGATTACAAAATGCAAAATGTGTTAAAAGCTTTGACTTTTGCCCTCTGTGGTTTTGGTGTTGGTATGAAGTAATTTTGAATAACAGATGCCAGTTTTCCACAGTGGTTAGTGTTTTATATCAAACATTGTTGTAAGTCACAAATAATTTCAAAATTATTTATTTCAAACAATTGTTTTATATAAACACTATAGTTTACATGTGATATTAAATGTTGCCCTGGCAAGGCCTTACTATGGATGTATTTCATCTAGATACTCTGTCAGAGCTGTGCCACTACTGTGGCATGCAAGATGGCCAAAAGCCTGAAAAGAAGGGACCTAATAGATGTCACTCCACTATCAGCTGGGTAAGAATGCATCCTTAGCAGAGAGTCAGTTGGTCTGAGTGCTCAGATTATTTGTAAAACTGTTATTAAAGAAATTGCAATATTCAATTCAATGCAACAATTTATGTAGGAATGGCTTCATGATTTACAATTTACACAGAAATTTGTCATGTCAATTTGTTATAAATAGTTATAATGCATATTCTTTGGCCTTGTTCTCAATGCTAATTTTAAAGCAAAATAGAATAATCATTTGAAGACTTTAAAGTATTTGATTCCCCTTCAGGCTCAGTGTTGTACAAAAACTCAAAAACAATTTGATCATAAAGGTTATTCATTAGGTGCTGTTTGGAGAACTGTAGAGCCACAAAAGCTGTTTTATAGAATTAGCCATTGCAGAATCTGCACTTGTCTAAAATTATTAGGCAATAAGTGAAGGTATTACATGGTATTAGGTATTAAGTGGTGAAAACTGTGCATTTGTATCCATGTCTTGTGCCTTTCATTTAGTCTTTCTATTTATTTTTTTTTTAATGACAGATTCAGTGTGACAGCTGCAGCAGATGGTTCCAATGAATTTGTATAGCATTAGAAGACACTTTCAAGAAATAACAGAAGGGTAACAAATTTCGGTATCCACTTATATTGTGCTGTCAGAATTGGTGACCCTGCTGTTTCTTTATACCTGGTCATATACCAGACTAAAAAAAACTTTTTAGAGGATAAGAGAGTTCATTAGACATGATCTGAGTAAGACTGAGGAACATTAGAGACACTTGTTAGAGAAAAATTGGGAGTATTGCATTTCTGTCACCTTTAATATTAACATAATTTAATATTCCACTGTCAGACTTTGTGAACCTGCTGTTTCTCTGAACTTTTTCATAAACCAGTGTAGGGAACACAGATACAGAGATACATCACCAGATTAAGTGATTAAAAATAATACGAAGAATATAAAGAATAATACATGTAAAAGAAATATATGTATTTCATACAAAAAAACCCTGAATAATACAAAATAAGTAAAAATAATAATCAGAATAATAAAACACCCACAGCATCTGGATCGCTTGTTGGAGCATATTTCTTTAGAAAAGGTGTCAATCAATTTGCATGATGAAATAAATCAATTCAGTTCTAAACAAATGAATGGTATGAGCATAATTAATTCATATGGAGAAAAAAAATTAAAAATCACGGTCCCATAACACTGCATGCGTCAGCTTAGCTGCACAGAGCACTTTACAAGGGGGGAAAAAATTACACGAATGAAATGTCACACCAAAAATAACAAAACACTGCAAATTAAGCACAAAAAAACCTCTTAAATAGAACAAACCTCACAAAACATAAGCCCCCATACATATTAAAAGCACACACGTTCAGGAAGCCAGAGACACATGAAAAGTGCCTGGCAGCACAGGGCTGGGAAGTTTTAAACAAGACAACATGCAAAAGCAGAAACCCCAGCTAACCAGTCTCACTCACAACAAGCGTAGACCCCCACGCAGAGACTAGCCAAGCTGAAGAGACACAACAAGACAAAACAAAAACAACACAAGAGGAACAGCGAGCAAATCAAATCTTCACCGAAGGCTATTGCAGCATACCAAACCACCCACATCTACCCCTACATCTCATCCTCCTGAGTGCAATCCACTATTCATCAACACACTCCACATGTGAGGAGGAACCCAAGCTCGAGGCATCCTTACAGGTGCCTGCTTAAAAACCCTCCAAATCCGGTTACTTAACCAACCAAATTCAGATGTACATTTTGTCACATACACAGTACGACATGTAGTGAAATGCTTTTTACGACTGTCCGTGACATAAAATAGAATTTACCTTTAGGGTTAGAAAATGGGAAAGTATTAAAAGTCTAAAAATGTAATGTGAGACCTTAAAGATGGCGGCGGCAGCAGTAGTCTGATAAAGTGCAGATATGTGCAGTTGTTTTGTGCAACATTAAACTGGGGTAGTTGTGTGAAATTGCCCACATATATAATAAATATTTATAAATACAGGATACGTGTAATACAGGATAAAATGGTTACTGGAGGTGAATGAATAGAAGATGTATTAAGGAATGTAGGTGGGGTGGGTGTTGTGAAAGAGAGTCCAGGCTCCAGTGCCTGGTGTTGTCTTGGTTCAGGGCCCGAATGTCCTGAACCAAACACAAACCCTACAGCTAGACTCTCCCCTTCTACATCATACTTATGAGGAGAGAGTGAAAATTAAACAAGAGGGCAGATCAACGCCCAGGAGTTTAATTTTAAAATCAGGGAGAAAAAGGTGACAGTGAAATCCATTAGCTGTGTTCATTATTAGTCTTAGATTATGTGGAGCGTCTGCTGTACAAGTCCCACCACTGACACACACTATTGGTGCATATATATATATATATATATATATATATATATATATATATATATATATATATATATATATACACACATAAAACACATACACACACACTTTCTCTTGCATGTGCAAGGGAATTTTTCTGGGAACGTCCAGAAGTCGTTTCATTATAACCGGAAGGTGTTTCTGTAACCCGTTTGCTCATCAGTATATGATCTACCTTTGCTAGATGCCTTCTTCCAGCCTCTAATGATGAACAAACAATTGCTCCTTTTCAGTTTGATGTTTTCTCTTTTGATCAGTCGTTATCTATTAGTGGTAACAATGACGATATTTTTTTCTCCCTTATCCCACGCTGCATTGAATGTAAACATGACCCTGCAGACACACTTTTCTGAGTAATAACACAGCATGCCATCCGATTACAATGAAACAACAGCACTTAGTACGTGCACAAGCACGTAAGAGTGTGCGCAACTGAATGTACGAGCAAACCCGTGCACGTGCACGTGCAAGTATTTTATATAAGTCTGTTATCTTTAACAGCAGCTCGTGTCCACACCTTTTACATCTCAGCAATACTAGCAAAGCTCCCCAAACCAGTCCAACTTGCTCATAAGGTTAACGTGTGTGCTTGTGTGTGTGTGTGCGTGTGTGTGTGTCCATGGCAGGCAGGTTGATGCAAGTTTTAGAGAGCACAGGGAAAACAGAAGTTGTTTGTTAGGTTTTTGGCACACACACACACACACACACATGCACACACAGATCCAATATTTTTTTCCCACAATATAAAGACACAAATACAGGACAGATGTTTCACTCAAATCACACAAAAGGATGAATCAAATTCCACATAAACACATTTCACAACCCCACCTCTAAACACACATGCATGCACACAGACACACACCTCACTACCACAGCCCCCACCTGGGTGATTTGCCTGTAAAGAAAAGAGTGCACACACACACAGACACGGTTGCACACCTAAGTGTTTATCCTTAAAGAATGTGTGTGTGTGTATACACTCTCTTCTTTACAGGCAAATCACCCAGGTGAGGGCCATGATAATGAGGTGTGTGTGTGTGTGTGTGTGTGTGTGTGTGTGTGTGTGTGTGCATGTGTGTTTGGGGCAGGGTTGTAAGGTGTGTCTGTGTTATAAAGTCCTCACTGCACCAGGAACTGCACACTGATTCTTCTGAGCTTCTTCCTGAGAGTGTGTGTGATAGTGTATATGATGAGTGTGTATGAGTGTTTGTAAATATTTGTGAGTGTGTATGAGTGTTTGTAAGTTTGTGCATGTGTTGTGTGTGAGTAATGGAGGTTTCCATGGCAACCCTGCTGGTGTCTCTGTGGATGAAGATGTTATTGAACTGGGTGGTGCTGGTGGTGCAGAAGGGTCATGTGGGGCGGAGCTTCTGGGGCGTGTTCTACGTATCAGTGGCGTTGGGCGACGCCCTTCTGCACCTGAGTGTCACCTGCGTGTTCCTGGCGCAGGACGTTACGGTGTTCGGGCTGCACCTCACTAAGTACCACGTGTGTGTTCTGGTGCAGGCGGCGTGTTCCATCCAGGGGGTTCTGCACTGGCCCTTCTTCATCCTCTCTGGACTGGATGTCGTGTGGAGCACGCGCTGTCCCTGTCCTCGTCCCGTGCAAATGCTCGTCCACGCCACTGTCGTGTTCCTGCTGTGGACTCTGGCCGTGTTGTACGTCTTCACCGTCCCTGATTCCCACCCACTCACGAGAGACGAGGATGATCACATCACCCTGCAGCGGTGTCACGTGACGGATGGGGCTCAGAGCCGGCAGGTGGCCTGGGCGTCGTTGCTGACGCTGGTGGTCGTGGCCTGCTACATGCTCTCGGTGAGGAGAACGACTGCTGAACATCTGAGGGAGTCTGTGTGTCACTTCCTGTCCACCTGGAGCTCCTTCCTGCTCCTGCTGCTCTTCATCTTGGTGTCCGGGACAGAAGTTCCTCCGTACCTGGACATGAACTGTGTGTGGCTGTGTTTCATTCACAGTCTGCACACTGCAGTAGCCCTGAGGAGCTGCGCCTGCGTTTTCTGCACTCACACACAGGACGACACGTGGAAGAGCCTCACACGTCTCGCACAAGTCTGCTTCCTGACGGACAAATCGAGTTTCACTGCAGAAACACTTTCAGTGCAGACGCTTCACACACAGAGACTTGCCTGATCACACACATGGGTAGTGTGCACTTCATATTAGTGTCATATGATATCATCATCATCGTCATGGGTATGACGGTGACGTGAGGCTGACGTGATGTCACCCTTTCATCCTTTCCGCTATCTTTTGGATTAATATTGTTGTAATGGTGATGTACGTGATTTTGGACGTACTTGAATTTTTCATGGCATATTGTCTTCTGCTGTGGAACATTACCACATCTATAGATTTTTCTTAACACAAAAAGCAGGAATGATAGCGTTCACGAGAGAAAATGTAATTATGAAATTATGTTTGAGTCTGTAAATATTTACAATATGTTGCTGTAATTTGGCTTTTACAGCTGGCTAGTACACTCTAACTCCACTCACTGAGCTTCTCACGCGACACACTGTTTCTGAGTAACTGCTCTGTAATTGTTTAAATGCATATTAAGCTCTTGGAATCTTGGAATCTCTTGGAAAGCTCTTGAAGTTAACAATATATATATATATATTTATAGCAAAGTGTGAACATTAATCTATAAGAAGTCAAATTATATTTAAGTATTAACATTAGAGTCAGTAAGCCAACTTTTCCTTAAAAATGTAGGAAACTGGTCAAAGTATTTCTTTTACAAACATTATACAATACAGCATGGTTTAAAAGTCTTATGACTCAGAAGACAACTTTTATTTAATGCACCTGTCTTTACAATCTTGCAAAAAAGGTTCCATATAGTGCCAGTAACGGTTCTTCTGTCTATGCAGAACCCAAAGACATAACTGTTTTCCAAGTGGAAAGCCTTTTAGGAAGCTAGAATCGTTAACCATCCAAAGAACTCACAAGGAAACTCTTCTCTAAATCATTCTAGTGAAATCTGTCTTTTCGGCGGCCATCTTGGCCACGTCCCTGGCCGTTATTTCCAGAACTACAACACTTTGCTTAAAAGTTTGTTGTTCCTGAGGTAATCGTTTTATATTTCACCAATCAGTGAGTTTTACTAAACATTATTAATCATTTAACAAGAATATAAATGATTTTCTGCTGATCCTTAAATATGTCAAAGTGAAAGAAATTTTTTTTTTCATATTCTCCTGCTGTAAGTAACAAATAAACACTGTGTGTTACAGTAAAATGTGATACTGTGATGAAGCAGAATTACTGTTACCGCCCTGACGTTGATTATTTTCCTATAACAGAATGTCCCCAAGTGCTTTATTCATCGTACACCACAGTAATTTACCAAAAGTTACAATTTGTATTTACTAAAGAATGACAATCTGTTTTATAGATACATTTTTTTGTCCATGAAACAAGTTAGTTCCTTTTGTCACTCACATTATAGCAGCTATAAACAGTCGCTCCCTCACCAGCCTCTCTTTTTTTCTCTCTCTCTTGAAGTTAATAAGAAAAAAACCAAAATAAAACGCAGCTTGTCATTTACTGAGAAACTGCAGAGAAGCGTAAACTCCTCTGTCCTGAAGATGTCGGAAAACTTAAACTGGAGACTCCTTCCATAAATGTTAAATAAACTTCTCCTTATGGAAAGATTCACCATATCAACATTTTTAAAATCACTTTATGTGGAGCGACCGCCATACAAGTCCCTGTGAATGAGCTGTTGCTATAGAAACAATGACGCATGATTACGAGCGCATTGATATAAACCTGTGATTTGCAGTGTGTATAAAGTGTGTGCACAGCGCCCCCTTGTGTACAGTACGGCATTCCAACATTTCAATCCAAGGACTACTTCAGGAAACCTGTAGATATTTATGAAAAACATTTCCACACACACACACACGCTCCACGCCATAAGACACAAGTAAAAGAAGCAGACACATGCGTTCTAGAGAAGTTTAATTTAATTCAAGCTCATCATCTGTACACGCCGTATTTACATTTAAAGGTGTACACACACACACACACTCTATACATGTTTGTAATCTGTAAATATTTCCCCATCTTGTATAAAATTTCTTTTTTTAATATATTTCTATTTGTCAACATGAGGTAGGAGTGCAGCGTCTTAGTTTAATTTTCATTTTCATGCAGGAATGAAATCAAACCCCCCCCAACCCTGTCTCACTGCGCGCGCGCGCGCACGCACACACACACACACACACGCGCGCGGCTGTACAGGGGTGGAGCGATACGGTACGACGGTCACTACATCACAGGTTATACAATACGAATGATATCAAACTAACACCAAAATAAAATATATATTATGGAAGTATATCGTCACACTGATATATCGTCCCAGCTGTTATTCAGTGTGTGGTTTGAGACACAGCCCATAACTAGTGCACTGTTCCGACTCGATGTCATTATCGATACCGATATATAGTAAGTGTAACGATATCACTATTCCAGATCATCGTGATGTACCATCAGGGTGAGGTGTCGCTCCACCCCTGTGCAGGACAAACCTGCAAATCATCTCTGAGGCGATTTCTAAAATCGCCCAACGGTCAGTCGGCGTGACGCAGTGAGACAGCTTAACGTTTATCGCCCGGTGTACTTTCTGTAAAAAAAAAAAAAAATCGTTAAGCCTTTTCCAGTTAGCGTGCAGCACTCGGCTAATTACACCAGGCTCTGTACAAGTTCATCATTCAGCACAAAAGAGAAAACAAAACGTAAGAAATGTGAAATCGCACTCAGTCTCTCTGACACACAGCGTCACCTCGTGTACAAAATGATATTTACACCACGTCAGTAAAAATCTGTTCAATCTGGGAAAAAAAACCCTCAAAAACGGCAGAAATGTTTAAATATGAATGAAATGAAGACAGAAGTGTTCATACACACAGACACACGTGTCAGTGAGAGCACGTGATAACAATATGGTATGGCAATAACTGATGTGATATAAATGAAGTGAGATTATTAGAAATAATAACAGTAGTAATAAATAACCATTATTATTATTATTATCATTATTATGATGTGAAATGATCCCATCATGACATCCTTCACTCATGCTATGTAGATTGTTAGCTACAGTGTTCATTATTAGAGGATATTAGCATGCTACCACCACCAGCAATGCTTGCTAACAGCTACGCGTGTGTGTGTTTGTGTGTGTGTCACTGCTAAGGAGAGATGAAGAAAGATGCGCATATGAAGATTTTCCATCACTACCATCATCAATAGTCCTTTATCTGCTACAAGCCCCACCCCTTCTATGTCGTGGTGCATGATGGGAAGGTTAGTGTAACACGTCTACATCAATACACTTCGCCTTTTTCTTTTTTTTTTTTTTTTTTACACGCTAGAGTAGCACTGAAGTGTACAACTGAGTGATTTGTGACACAACTGGCTACTTTTGTCTTGTCATTGCTGTCTCTGCGTGTGTGTGTGTGTGTGTCAGGGACTGTAATTCTTAGAATCAACACACCGTCAGTCAAACGAAATTAACGCAGCAGGTGAACACGTGTATTAGTTTAACGGGTAAACCATTACTAAACACATCCGCAATCATTAATATCTAATTTATCCCGTCCGTAACTAAATGCAACTACAGCATGTTAATAAATATTACTGAGCTCTTAGCTCTTATTCTTAGGAGTATTTACATTTTGTCATTAACATATTAATATTATATTAATTAATTAATTAAAGACTTTAGTGATCCATGGGTTATTTCTAATCATGGATTGAATAAACATCAATAAACAGGGTTCACTGTTTCAACAACTAATTAATAAATTAAGGTGTTATTACTTTAACTGATTACTAATGGTGTGTTAATTAAATTCTGGTTTGTTAATTATGGGAAGAATGTGAAGCTTTACCTCATCATTAGTTGTGCGTCAATGTTAATACTCACAAGTCACAGTTGCAACGTGTGTGTGCACATCAGAGTAAGCCTCAACAATGACATAACAACAACAACAATAATAATAATAATAATAATAATAATAATAATAATAAGTTGAATTATAAAACAGTCCCTAAACAGAAAGTGTGTGTTCAAGACGACTCGGCTCTGCTGTGTTTAGTTGCAGGTGAGTGTGTGTGCTGGCCCCGAGGACTGTGATTGGCTGGTGTGAGGTTTTTAGGGCTGTGATTGTCTGAGTCAGTGGTCTGAGGGCTGTGATTGGTTGAGTAGATGCTCTGAGGGCTGTGATTGGCTGAGCTGGTGATCTGCTGCTGTAGCTGACTGATGAGCAGCTCCAGTTTCTCCCGGGCATCTCTCTCTCTCCTCAGCTCATCCTGCAGCTCCTGTCTCTCTGCCTCTGCCTGTTCCAGTCTCACTCTCAGATCACACAGCTGGGGAGAGAGAGATGGAAAGAGAAAGATAGGCAGAGAGAGAGAGAGAGAGAGAGAGAGAGAGACAGCAGGAGAAAAACAGTGAGAGAAACGGACACAGACAGACAGGTGGACAGAGAGAATTATAAAATGGTTGTTTTGAGCTGAACTGTATCATTTACATTAAAACCTATGTGTGTGTGTGTGTGTGTGTGTGTGTGTGTCTGTACCTGTACCTGAGAGGTGTACTGCTCCTCCTGGCTCTGGCAGGTGCAGTGTGTGTATGTGTGTCGGAGCTGTTCCAGTCTCTGCTCCAACTCCCTCTGTTCCTGCTGAACCCTTCCCAGTTTCTGAACATGCTCAGTGTGCACCGCCTCCAACTCGCTCTGCAGCTCACTGTGCTCCACAGACAAGCGCCTCCACTGCTCCGCCTCACCATCACACACTGCCTGCAGCTCCTACACACACACACACACACACACACACACACACAAACACACAAACACACAAACACACACTCAGTGTATTGTGTCATATACAAACAATAATGTGAGAGACATGCACAGACAGAGAGCGAGAGACAGACAGACAGAGAAAGAAACAGAGAGAGAGAAAGAGAGAGAGAGAGAGAGAAAGACAGAGAGAGAGAAAAATGACGGAAGGCTTACAAATAATGTACACTAGTAAAGACACAAAGTTGTCAGAAGTCTTACAGTCTCAGAGAATTAATGACAACTTTGTTGAAAGGCTGAACAGAAGTTCAGCCTTTCGTGTGTGTGTGTGTGTGTGTGTGTTGAGTGTCTGACCGTCTCAAGCTCTCTCTGCGTGTGCAGCGTGGCGTTCAGCTTCTCCTGCTGTCTGTTGTACATGTGAACCATCTCAAACACCAGCTGCTCCTTATCGTCTTCTTCCTTCCCGTCTGTTTCCATGGAGACAGCCGCAGGGAGTGGATGCGTTTCATTGTCGTGGCGAAATTTCGGTTCCGTGACGATGGACGGCGTGGACATCTGCGCATGGACATCTGTGGAGGAAGGGGATGAGGATGTAAAATGAGACTCTGGCATGGCTGTAAGTGGGCGTGTGTTAGTTTTCAACTGAGGAATATGATTGGCTAGAATCTACAATAGTCAGGAGAAGCCGGATCATCTATTTTTTTTTTTTTTTTTATAGCTTGGAGCTAACTGACTAGCTGGCATTACGACATTACTGATGTTTAGTGACACCCTTAGCATTAGCAAGCTAAAAGACGTTTGGGGTTTATCTGTAGTCTGCTAACACAGAAACACTCACCAATACTTAACGAGTGTTAGTAATCTGTTTCACTGCTTTATGTCAGTTCATTAACGTTGAACTAAACACACAAACACACACGCGCACAAATAATTAGCATTAATACCAACATATTCGATGACTAAGACATGGCCAATGTGTGTACATTGTAATGCTTGATGTTATTGCTCTGTGTGTATGTGTGTGTGTGTGTGTCCTGACCGTGTGTTCTCCTGCTGTAGTGTTGTTTCAGCAGGGTTCCTAGTGTGTCTGCTCCGTGACTGTCACTATTCTTCTGCAGAGAAACGTTGGGTGCCACCATCTTATCATACGGGTACAGGTAGTAGCTGTAACACACACACACACACACACACACGCCAGAATGTCCAATGTTTTCGGTTTCCATCAAATTTAATCTCATACTAACTAATATTAATTAAGGTTCCTGTGGTTCCCTTAAGGCAGAACCGGCACCGTGTCAGTGGAACCTTGTGAGGATCCAGTACCTGGGATGGACGATGTCAGGCGGTCCGACTTCCTGTTTGATATCAGGGCACAGATGAGTGAAGGCCAGCGAGCCCTACATACACACACACACACACACACACACACACACACACAAACAAATTATTATTGAAAGTGTTTTCGCTTCATTAGCTCATTACTCATTTATTAAGTACTGTGTGTGTGTTTACCTTTCTCTTTGTGTCACACACCTGATCAGTGGAAGGACTGGACTTCCTCACACAGATTTCCTCATCCACAACCTTATCTCACACACACACACACACACACACACACACACAAAAATAAATCGCTACACACTATAAACAGTAATACATGATTATTTCGATTAATAAACATCTGAATTACAAAAACAAGCATAAAAGTTCTCATGCCAGAGAAAACACAAACAAGGGCCAAGTGAGTGTGGAAACTTTTGCAACTGACGCTGCTGACAACTGTTAAGCTTCATAATACACAGGGGAGGGGAGTGTGTGTGTCAGACTGAGACAGACAGTGTGTGTCTCACACACACACACACACACACACACACACACACACACACAAGCCGACAGACAGAGAGGATGTGGTTATGGTGTCAGACGAGACAGCAGACGATGTTCCAGAAAAAGCCCACGGAGAAAATGGAGCCTGACACACACACATGCACACACACACACACTGAAGGACAGACAGACAGACAGACAAAGCCACAGCAGATCACACAGTTGTAAGTAGTTGTATGTCTTGCTAAAACGCTCTACAACACTTGGGAGGACAGAATGGTTTAGTCCAGCTGTGTGATGACATCATCCAGCAGTGTTCTGGTATTTACAAAAAAAAAAAAAAAAAAAAATCTGAGTCCCCATGTCTCTCTGTTCGCTTTTTGACTTCCGTTCCCACTTTCACAGAAACTTTTCTAATCTTGTGTTGTGTGTGTGCGCGTAATGAAACCAGGCCGATGGTGGCAGTGAGACCCAACTGCACTGGTGACTCACAGCACCAGTGTGATGAAGTCAGACAAGTTTCCCCTGACACTGACTCAAACTGTGTGTGTGTGTGTTTCCCATCAGTGACTGGATTAATCAGTGATGTCACAGTCAGCCGTGTTAATGCTGTGTGTGTTTGTTATCAGATCATTCCAAAGACAGACAAAAGAGACAGAGAAATAAACACACAAACAGACCGATTTTGTGTGTGTGTGTGTGTGTGTGTGTGTGTGTGTGTGTGTGTGTGTGTGTGTGAGATGTCAGATGATTCTGCATTGACTCATCATTATTGTTTATTATACACACACACACACACACACAAACACACACTGATAAAGAGTGACAGGCAGATGCACAAGGACAAACAGATAATCAGACACAGACAGACAGGCAGACAGATAAGCAACAGGTTGAGTCAGCATTACTGTTTAGTACTCTCTCTCTCTCTCACTCACACACACACACACACACACACACACACACACACACACACACACACACCTGTCGCCCCTACAAACCGATCCTGACCCTCAAGACAGCCAGGAAGAAGCATCACCATGACAACACATTTCACAGTTCACAGTAGGCTCTGCTGTCATGGTTTTTAAAAAAGATAAATGCAGAATATCGTGGTTATCACACACACACACACACACACACACACACACACACACACACACACAGATTATCGAGTTTATTTAAGCAGAAATAATTCCCAGCTCTAAGAGCAGCGCATGTGACAGCGAGCTGTTCTCACCTGGTCCAGGGGCGTGTCTGATTGCAGGTGAAACTTCTTCTTCATCTGGTCAAGCACGGTGCTGAGTTTGGTCTCCTCGGCAGTGCCCTCGTAGCGGCGGCTCAGGTGCAGGTAGCGCGGCCAGCGGGCGGAGTCGAAGCCCCAGTGGCAGGTGCGCTTGTCAGGTGTGCGGTGCGAGTGCATGACGAAGTTCTGCGGCGAGAACAGCAGCCGGCACTCCACACACTGCACGCACGGTGCGTCCGGACGCACGTAGAACTGCGGCACGAACACGCCGCGACACTTCCCCAGGCACTGGTGCTCCACCTGGATGTAGAAAAGAATGTAAATGTGATACAGAATTTTTTGGATGTCCATTTCAACACTAAATAAATAAAATAAATCCATGCTGCAGTTGTAAAGGAAACTATGATTTATTTTATTACTTACCTGGAAGCCGAACTGTCCGTTAACAGCTGAACCTTTCACCCCGGGCTGGGTGTGGTTTTGGGTGGAGCCAGGACGAAGCAGCGCATTGCACAGCCTCTGCGCGTCGGTCAGTGTGATGAGGCCGCAGGACGGGGCGTTGAAGGGCAGGATGCCCAACACTTTGAGGACGTGCAGCTGGTCAGCGTCACAGCGGGCGCAGTACACATACAGCTCGTCACACACGGCGTTAATCTGCTGCAGCGTGAAGTCTCGCAGCACCGAGTTCAAAACCTGCGGCAGACACAGACGCTTCTCTCCTCCCACAACGAAGCTGCAGATCGACTCGCCCTCCAGCACCGCGTGCGTCAGCTCCGTCGACCTGTCGCTCGGCACCAACAGAGGCCCCGCCCCCAGGATGGAGGGTGAAGGAAGGGGCGGGGCCATGGTCTGTGGCGAGCTGACATCGGTGCGTGCGGAGAAAGCGGCCGGTCCCCCGAGCGAGCTGCGGCTGCTCAGTGTGAACTGAGCCAGTGTGTGTTTGAGACCCGGACTCAGGTCCAAGGCTTTATCACAATCCATGTCCTCCTGCTTCACTCTGTGCGTCAGCTTCATCTCCGCCATCACACGCTTCTTTATGGGCGCGTCCTCCGGTCTGTCCCTGCACACACGCTTCAGCCCACACTGCAGAGTGCTCACGTTTCTAACCGGCACTGTCACGCTCGCCATGCTGTCTCACACACTGTGACCTGTCTGTCTACACCTGTCTCACACCTCCACAGTCTTCCTGGTGGCTTGTCTCACTTTGAAAGACGTTCCGGCCTCAGGGCTGGCATGGGGACGGCGTTCCACTTCCTGTCAAAACAAAACAATCACTGTAGCTAAGAGCTAAAAACAGCACCATAATTATAATTTAATTGTGAAGTATTTATTATAGTCTCTCTCTTTCTCCTTATGCCCATCTATCTTTCTCTGTCTCTCCTCATTCCTCTTTCTCTCTCCTTATCCATCTCCCCTCAACCTCATCTGTCTCTCTGTCTTTCTACTATTCCTCATCTGTCTGTCTCTCTCTCTACTATTCCTCATCTGTCTCTCTCTCTCTCTACTATTCCTCATCTGTCTGTCTCTCTCTCTCTCTACTATTCCTCATCTGTCTCTCTCTCTTGCTACTATTCCTCATCTGTCTGTCTCTCTCTCTCGCTACTATTCCTCATCTGTCTGTCTCTCTCTCTCTACTATTCCTCATCT
>CM040978.1:24902558-24914400 GCA_022985145.1 Pangasius djambal
ACACACACACACTCCTGTTAACCCATATGAGGATGGGTTCTCTGTTGAGTCTGGTTCCTCTCAAGGTTTCTTCCTATCTCCATCTCAGGGAGTTTTTCCTTGCCACCGTCGCCTTGGCTTGCTCTTCAGACACACTCTCACACTTCATCTTACTTTTTTGTTTGTGTAAAGCTGCTTTGAGACAATGACATTGTAAAAAAGCGCTATACAAATAAACTGAATTGAATTGAATTGAATTGGAGCGTCCGCTGTACAAGTCCGTGAATGAGCTGTTACTATAGAAACGCTAACGTATTAGAATGAGCACATTAATATAAACCTGTGATTTGCAGCTGCACTACTGTCAGAGCTGCTGTTATAGAACATTAATCAACACCTTCTGAACAATCACAATCCAGAATTCAACAGTGTTGTGAAATAGTGTAATAGCAGTGCAATAACAGTGTAATAAGTCTTTGATCATCACTATTATCCCAAGTGTTTTTATTTAAAACTGATTTTTTTTTCCGTTTAACAGCTTCATCAGAGAAACAGAAATAATAACATCGATAATAATAAAAAAAAAGTAACAGGAATAAGAACAGTGGAATTGCATTAGTGTTTCATTTCATCTAAAACAGAGGAGGGAATGCCAGAGCTCTTACACAAACATACGCACGCACGCACAAGGTATACAGAATGAGAGCAGTATGTAGCATGTAGTGCGTGAGGAACGCATAATGAACTGTAAAGGAGGTACTTGTTAATGAGCTCCAATATATGCTGTGTATATGTGTGTGTGTGTGTGTGTGTGTGTGTGTGTATACACACGTAGTGTATAATTTGGTCATTTTTTTCCCAAGGTCCAGTAGGAGACAGCCAGAGCAAGGCAGACCGGGAGAGACAGTGAGACAGATAGTGTGAGGAGCGAATCTATGGAATAAAAAAAACAGATTTGGCAAAAACAATGGTAGCTCCGCACACACGTACAGTCCTCATCTGTCTCGGATGTTGAATGAGTGTCTAAGCACATACACTCTCCTTACACACACTCCTCTGCTGACATCAGCAGTGGGTTGATGTACTCGAAGCCTTCAAACTCCGACTGGTCAATCTTCCTCACCACGTCACTGCAACACACACACACACACACACACACACACAAAGATTAGATCGGGGCAGTGATGCGGTTAGTGTTGTTGTACAGGGGATGATGTCACTCTGGGGCTGGAGCAACGCATGAGTGTTCTCATGCTTCTTGTCTTCTTCTTCAAAAAACAAAACAAAAAAAAAACCCCCCCAAAAAAAAAAAACGGGAGGCACTTCACCAAGGGACAGACACACAAAGACACTCACTCATCGTCGGGGGTGAGCTGGATGGGCTCGTTGGTGAACTGTGCATCAAAGTTATCAAGTCCAAATTCGCCTGAGATGTTGGGCTTGAAGGGAGGAACCACCTGCTTCTGTTCCATCTGTGACACACACACAGAGACATTACAGTCATCAGTTTCAAATAATGACTCGTTTGTCTGGAGTCTAGATAAATTAATCAGACAGACAGATAATCTAGGGCAAAGACAAACAGCCAAGAGTAGAAACAGACAGACCGGGACAATGACAGACAGACCAACCGACCACAGACAGGGGCAGACAGACAGGCAGACAGACAGGCAGACAGACAGGCAGACAGACAGGCAGGGGCAGACAGGCACAGAGACAGAGTGACTCACCAGCTCCCAGTCTACATTACGGAAGAAAGGATGAGTCGTAATGTCAGCAAAACCTGTCTGAGGATGACAACCCAGACGCTCCTTAGGGTCCTGAGACATAGACAGATGGAGAGACAGGAAGAGTGAGACAGCTGAAATGATTAGCAGTCCAATTACTTTGTGAACTGATGGTGAAACTGTAACATGGTGTTGCATGTTTGGACTAGAAGTACTAAACCCTCAGAGTTAACTCTGTAATAAAATACTGGATTTTTAGCCTATTTTACATAATTCACAACCTTCTTTGCCAAAATAATCCTAGGGCTGATTGGCTGAGCAACCATAATTATGCTGTCATTTGTAAACAATATGCCTGCCATCTGCCAGTAAGTTTTGGATTGTCATAAAAATTGATAGTTTGGATATGTTCATCACTGGGGGGGCACTGTGACAGTCAAACAACCGCTTGTCAGGTAGTGTTAAATGAGCCAATCTGCATTCGGGAAGCATTTAACAGGATTAGCAAAGAACTCATCACAAAAATATTTTTTATTAGCAGTAGTATTACAGGGAACTAAATGTGTGTGTGTGTGTGCTTTGTATATATGTTTACCTTGTTGAGGAAACCCTTCAGTACACTGGCTGCTTTCACTGACAAAGACCTGGGGATCCTGATCTGCTTCTCCAAGATTACTGACACAACACACACAATCAAAACATTAACACATTTACACACAGTCATATTTCTTTTCTATTGTCCTATTTATCCACGTGGCTGTTTGTGTGACCGTGTAATTCTCTGATTCTGTATGTGTTTTACCCTGGAATAAATAATCCTCTGTGTTCTGGTCCGGATTGTCAGAGCTGCCCACAATGTCGAACGGAGACCTGCCTGCCATCATCTCGAACATCAGCACCCCCAACGCCCACCAGTCCACACTGAACCCTTCACATACACATAGTACACAGTAACACTATAGGCAATTAGTGTACACGTTATATTGTTATATAGCACTCATGTGTGTGTGTGTCTTGCGAGTAAATGTTTTAAAACATAAATATCTTGTATGAAAGAGTGTGTGTGTGTGTGTGTGTACGTACCGTAGTCCTCTCCTCTCAGGATTTCAGGAGCAATATAGTTCGGGGTGCCACAGAATGTGCTGGTGGTGTCTCCAGGCCTCAGACCCTCCTAACACACACACACACACACACACACACACACCCAGTGAGAAGTATTAAGTCACCTTGTAGATGTTCAGTTAGAGACTAACGTTAATCATTTCCATTTACCTCTCTCTGTCTCTCTCTCTCTCACTCACACACACAAACACGAACACACCTTGCACATGCCGTAGTCAGTGAGTTTGATGTGCCCCTCAGACTCCAGCAAGACATTGTCCAGTTTCAGGTCTCTGTAGATGATGCCTCGCTCGTGCAGGTAGTTAAGAGCCAGACTGATCTCAGCTGAGTAGAACCTGACACACATATGCGCATGCAATTTAGCTCAGCCACATACTAACATAGGTTTGCAGTGCGTAACGTCATTTAATTCCTGTGTATAAGGAGCCAAGGCCACTAACTGAAATTCTATTCATGTTTAAGCATTCATGATTTTCTCCTCCTACTTCCTGTTGCAGCACCAACATCATGCCAACCCACACGCTTAGGATTATAACAGTACTGTATCCTCTGTGTGTGGATAGCACAAAGGTGATCAGGTAACACACCTGATATAGAACTATCTCGTCTTCAAGTCAGTAGTGTAGCGCGCACTTGTTCCCTACCTGGCATGTTCCTCTGGAAGCTTTCTCTGTCGCTGCATGTGGAACATCAGATCTCCTCCGTTCACATACTCAATCACGAAGAAGAGTCTGTACACACACACACACACACACACACACACACACACACACACACACACACACACACACACACAGAGTATCAACTGTGGGCATGTCCCAGATCACACACCCTATTATATAGGCCACACAAACACATTCCACTGTGGAAAAGTGTGTATGAGTGTGTGTGAGTATGTGTGTGTGTTTGTCTGACCTGCTCTCTGTCTGGAAGCAGGAGTGAAGACCCACCAGAAACGGGTGATTGGAGGCCTGTTCAAACACGTGCTTCTCTGTCTGGACCCAGTCTATGTCCTGTACATGTACATGTACATGTACGTGCACACACACAGAGAGAGAGAGAGAGAATTAACACACAAACACTGTGAATCTGATATTGTACACGATGTTAACAAGCCACGTTTGTATGGGGTATTAATAACCACGCTCATTTATGAAGTGTTAATTACCTCATCGTCGTTAACGAGCTCCTTCTTGACGACCTTCATGGCGTAGATGCGCTCAGTCTTTTTGAGGCGCACGAGCAGCACTTTAGCGTAGCTCCCTCGCCCAATCACCCTGAGCAAGTCGAAATCAGACAGCCCCAGACTGGAGGGGGCTTTACCTGGGTCCCTGCTGCTCACCGCCTGCACCCGTGCACACACACAGTCCTGTGAGTATTCTCATTAACTGCACTGAGTTGTAATCATATTTCCCCACAACTTAACACTTCCCACCATCTCTCCCTCACACACACACACACACACACACACACACACACACACACACACACACACGGTTATATCATTGTTGAGCTCTGACCTCATGCTCCTCTCCCATGTGGTTGATGCTCTCACTGGAGTTCTTATGAGGGAGAACTGAACAAAAGAGAAAGTGAAAATTAGATCCTCCAGCAATGTGAAATGAGACATAGCCAGACTGGAGACAGCTCTCAAATGTGTAATCACACACACACACGCACACACAATAATGCAGACGCTCCATCTGATGAGTACAGATCACAGCATACCACAAGGTTCCAATCAGTAAACTAATGGACCAAATCAGAATGTTGTGTTTGCAGGAAAGTGTTAATTACCTGGCTCCGGGTGTTCAGATGGGTGTGGCACCTGATCCACTCGCTCTAGGACTGGCTCCTGCTCAATACACACACAACAATTAACACTCACTTAACATCACTATTACATCATTGTTGTTATTAAAGTGATGCAGCTGTCTGTGTAAATAAAATAATAATTAACACCACACCTGTATGTGTAATTAATCTGTATTATTGTAACAATCAGGATTAAGGCCTCATCATAGCACAGAGACAGCGCTGGTTAAAGTGGTGAATGTCGTACTACTGGCCTCTGATCAGGGTTGTGTCTCCTTGCTTGTGTTGCTTGACCTTAATGCAGCTTTTGATACCACTGATCATACCATTCTCTTTCATAAACTAGAAAATGTTGTTGGCGTTAAGGGAACGGCCCTTTCCTGGCTCAGGTCTTATTTGACTGATCGTTATCAGTTTGTAGAGGTAAATAGTGACTTCTTTATGCGTTCTAAGGTAAAGCCTGGTGTTTCTGTTTTAGGCCCACTGCTCTTTTCTTTATATAATGCTACCTCTGGGCAAAATTATTCGTAGACATGGTATCAGCTTCTACTGTTATGCTGATCACACACAGTTGTATGTTTCAGTAAAAGCCAGATACTACTTCTAACCTATAAAGCCTACAATGATATAACAGTATATAACCTATAATGGTCTCGCGCCACAGCACCTGAGCGAACGTTTGGTATTTTATGACCCACCACGCCTACTTCGATCAAAAGATGCAGGCTATTTGTTGGTACCTCGAATAGTGAAGGCTACAGCAAGGGGAAGAGCTTTCTCTTACAAAGCCCCACAGTTACGGAACAGCCTTCCAATTAGTGTTTGGGATTCAGACACAGTCTCAGAGTTGTGTCCTTAAAGTCTAGGCTGAAAACATATTTGTTTAGTCAAGCTTTTTGTGAATAGCTTTTCTTCGTAAGTAAAGGAGCAGATCTGGAGGGTTCACGGGCAGAGTGGTGAACTGGGATGTTTGGATGCTGCTGCTGAGAATGGACCCACATAGACAGCCTGAAGATCACGGAGATTACTGTGGAGGGTACCACATAAAAACCGTGAAGATGGCTTTGGACCACAATTCATATGAACAGTTATGCTATGATGGCGTAGGTCTTCAATGGCTATGATAGCTTGAGGACTGCAATTGCCATAAACAATTGCACTCAAGTCTCCATCAGTGAACAGTGGATATCTTCAACAAAAAGACTTCATTTGAAAACTGTAATTAATTTCCTGGTTACACAATTGCACTATTTGACCATGTAGTACACAGTTAGACTCCACAGATTATTGGATTGGAATAGATTTATTGGACTGAATAGATTTATTCATAATTGCACTATCCAGTGTCACCCAGATGAAGATG
Source organism: Pangasius djambal (assembly GCA_022985145.1). Taxonomy (NCBI): domain Eukaryota; kingdom Metazoa; phylum Chordata; class Actinopteri; order Siluriformes; family Pangasiidae; genus Pangasius; species Pangasius djambal. Next base: position 24,908,565 of record CM040978.1, read on the forward strand.
GGTTCCCTTTTGAGTCTGGTTCCTCTTAAGGTTTCTTCCTCATATAGTTTTTCCTTGCCACGGCTGCCTCTAACTTGCTTGTTAGGAATAAATTCATACATTTAAAATTTATATCTTAAATGTATTTATTTCCGTAAAGCTGCTTTGTGTCAATGTCCATTTTTAACAGTGCTATAAAAATAAAATTGAATTGACCAACACTTGTAATGAACACTTTACATGTACAATATACCTGTTCTGAAAGGCCCCTGAGTCTACAACACCACTAAGCAAGCAACATGAAGACCAAGGAGCTCTTCAGACAGGTGAGAGACAAAGTTGTGGAGCAGTATAGATAAGGTTTGGGTTATAAAAAAAAAATAATAAAAATCCCAAACTTTGAACATCTCACAGAGCACCAATAAATCCATTATAACAAAATGAAAAGAATATGGCACCACTACAAACCTAAAAAGGCCATCCACCAAAACTCACAGACCACACAAGGAGATCACTAATTAGAGATTCAATGAAGACACCAAGGATAACACTGAAGGACCTGCAAAGATTCACAGTGGAGATGGGAGTATCCGTTCACAGGACCACTTTAAGCCGTACACTCCACAGAGCAGGGCCAGAAAAAAGTCATTGCTTAAAGAAAAGAAATAAGAATACACATTTGGAGATCACCAACCAGCATGTGGCAGACTCCCCAAACACATGGAAGAAGGTTCTCTGGTGAGATGAGACTAAAATTAAATTTTTTGGCCATGGGAAATGCTATGTGTGGCGCAAACCCAACACTTCCCATCACCCTGAGAAGACCATTCCGACAATGAAGCACAGTGGTGGCAGCATCAAGCTTTGGGGATGCTTTTCTTCGGCAGGGACTGGAAAATTGGTCAAGATTGAAGGAAAGATGGATGGCACTAAATACAGGGCAATTCTTGAGGAAAACCTGTTTCAGTCTGCCAGAGATTTGAGACTGGGGCGGAGGTTCACATTCCAACAGGACACTGACCCTAAACACACTGTTAAAGCTACACTGAAGTGGTTTAAAGGGAAGCATTTAAATGTCTTGGAATTGCCTAGTCAAAGCTCAGACCTCCAGAATCCAACGGAGAATCTGTGGCATGACTTGAAGACTGCTGTTCACCAACATAACCCATCTAACTTGAAGGAGCTGGAGCAGTTTTGCCTTGAAGAATGGGAAAGATCCCAGTGGCTAGATGTGCTATGTGAATACTTTCGCAAGACAGTGTATCTGTGTAATTAACATTGTAATTAACATGGTACCTGAACCTGTATATGTTTAATTAACCCAGTGTAATTAGCACAACGTAACACAGTACCTGTTATTAACACGGCACTTTTAACTCGGCACTAACACAGCAGGTAGCGTTACTTAAAGATACTGGTACTATATTTAATTAACCCAGTATAACCAACACAGTGCCTGTATCTGTAATTACCACAATATAGTTAACACAGTACCTGTAATATGTAATTAACTGAATGTATAATTAACACAGCAACTTTATCTGTCACTTACACAGTAATTAACACAGAATACTTAACACATTACCTGGATCTGTCTGCCACATTCCAGTGTGACGAGTTTGTGACACTTCTTATGGACGAGCAGTTTGCAGCTGATGCACTTGTAGCCTTGGCGGCCGAGACCCCAGATCCGGTCAGTGCAGATAGCACAGTGAGCACGCTGAACACGCACACACACACACACGCACACGCGCACGCGCACACGCACACGCGCGCACACACACGCGCGCGCACACACACACACACACACACACAGAGTGCTCATGTGTTAAAGGTCACAGAGAGTCAACGTTCATTTATTATTATTAGTGATGTTCAGTACCCTGTTGAATCGCTTGGCCTGGAAGGCGTGCCCGTTAGCGTAGTAGAGTTTCCTCCAGCGTCGAGCTCCACGCCGATAAATCGACTCTGAACAGACACAGAGACACATACGCACAGTGTATCTCTCTCTGAGACTTAAGTCAGATTAAAATCACACACGTTTAGGGACACCCCCCCCCAAAATCTAAACATCAACACAGATTTGGAGTTAATTATAAATAAAGTTATGTGTGTGAGGAGACTCACTGTCCTCTCCTGGACAAGGCATGCCAGGTTTCTCCGGGACACACGGAAACACTACGGAACACACAAACACACACAGTCAGATTCACACAAACAACACAAACACTGAGTCCATTTCAGAAAGTGGTATAATAAGTTAATAAACCCTAAACTTTAACGTGAGTGAATTGCATGAACGAGTTATGAGTTCCAAAACAGTGAAGCAGAATTTCTGTAATCGGAGTGTGTTGACTGACAGAAGCATGTTCATAGTGAACAGAAAAAAGTCCTACGATGGACACAAAAAACATCTAGCACCATGAGCTGCCGTGGTAAAGAAATGCTGAAGTGGATTTCCAGGAATATAAATTTGCATAAAATAAAAACGTATCAAACTATTATTCATGACAACCATATATGTCAGAATGATGTGCTCAATTCATGCCTTAACGTTATTATTAATAACAAATTTTTTAAACTTTTTTAGCCATCTTCAACACATTCAGCCTATAATATGTAATTAGAACCATTAGTGTTGTAAAACAGCACCCCTTCTGGTGATTTATTTAATCCCCACACTCTCACCACGTGATAACCAGATTCACCTCATGCTCCCTTCACTCAACTTTCCCTCACTCGTTCATAATTTACTAATATTATTAATAAATATTTCACACTGAGATGTGCGTCTACACTTTAACTAAAACCGACAGGGCTTCCAGAGGAAGGGTCTGTTAATATCAGAGAGCTGAAAACACCAACGGAACTGTCAATCATTCCAGATTCAGCTGATTGGTCGACTGCCTCAACTAATGTCTGTATTGGGGTATGTTTTTGAGCAATAACTCGTAGCACCGTATTCCGATGTTAAAATGCAGAGCTACTGCGCACAAATGCGTGAAGGAGGTTGAGTGTACGCCATGAGATCATCAGATTCAGTTCATGTTCTGTTCACGCAGCTTTCTTCCTGTCATCAATAATTAATTGTTGATAAATATTACAACTAGTATACACTTGTAATGAAGGGGAATATTAAGAAAAAAACATTTACAGAGATCAAACCTGAGACATATCATAATGTACCATTATTAAAAATTTCACATAATCCCCTTTATGTGTGAAAATCCTAAAATATGACACAATGCTGTTAAATGATTCACTGCCTGAAGCCTTTACTCTTCTAAAAACGCTCTGAGTGTCTGAAAAACCGGAGTCTAAACGCATGTGCTATGCTAAACAGTGCTGTATCATGTAAGATTTTTTTATTGTCCAGATGTCAATATCAAGCTCTGTGTCAAATACTTTGATGTGCTGTATCATTTTCGCTTCAAAGAGCCTCTGTCATAAAAGCTTCCTTCCACCACTACTGAGTGAGCGTTACTAAATCTGTTTCATTCAGTCATCAGGTGACTGATTTTACTAAATCTGATTGGTTAAGGGGACTCTTCTGAGTAAATACATCGATTAGTTCATATCTTGCAAATTCAAGAGCTTCTTTTTTCCATTTGTTTTATGTCAAAACATGGCAAAGATGCACACAGAAGCATTCTTAAAGTAACAAGTGCACAATAACCAAATAATTTTAAAAAGCCTTGGATGAATAAAGAAGTCTGTCTCCTACTGAAGGCACGAGATGCTGCTTTCAGGTCAGGAGACCGGGAAGCTTACAGTGCACCCAGGGCCAACCTGAAGCAAGGAATTCGGGATGCCAAGCAAATACAAGCTGCAGATAGAGGACAATTTTAACACCTCTGACCCTTGATGCATGTGGCATCTCGAAGTATGACCATTCCCTTAACCAGTGACAGTTCCTTCCTGGAGGAGCTCAACACTTTTTATGATCGCTTTGACCGGAAAAATACAACAGTGTCTGCCAAAGCTGAGCTTCCACATGGTGACCCCCAGCTGTCTCTCTCCACCACAGATGTGTGCTCCATACTGAGCAGGGTGGATGTACGCAAGGTAAATGTAATGCCGACCCCGATGGCATCCCATACCGGGTGCTCAGAGCATGTGTAGAGCAGCTAGCCGGAGTTTTCACAGATATAGTCAGTTTATCGCTGGCCCAAGGAGTTGTCCCCACCTCCTTCAAAACCGCCACTATTGTGCTAATACCAAAGCACGGTGCTGCAACAGCACTCGATGACTTCCGTCCAGTCGCTCTTACCCCCATCATTGTCAAGTGCTGTCAAGTGCTACAACCATCACTGGATCCCCATCAGTATGCTTATCATCATAACAGGGCAACAGAGGATGCCATTAGCTCAGCCCTTCACTCTGCCCTCACTCATCTGGAAAATAGCAATTCCTATGTGAGGATGCTCTTCATAGACTTTAGCTCCACGTTTAATTCTGTCATTCCATCTACGCTGATCACAAGACTCTCCACTCTTGGTATCAGCCCCATTCTCTGCAACTGGACTCTTAACTTTTTGACCAACAGACCTCAGTCTGTTAGAGTAGGCAACAACAACTCCTCCACCATCATCCTAAACACCGGTGTACAACAAGGCTGTATGGTGAGTCCTCTCCTCTACTTCCTCTACACCTCCGACTGCGTACCTGTGCACAGCTCCAACTCAACTACGTTGGTTGCCTGATCAGAGATCAGGACGAGACAGCCTACAGGGAAGAGGTTCAGCATCTGGTAAAATGGTGTGCCAATAACAACCTCGACCTTAACACACAGAGAACAAAACCACTGATTGTGGACTACCGTAAGTCCTTGAGGATCCACACCCCTATCCTTCTTAATGGGACTGGGGTTGAGCGGGTCTCTAGCTTTAAGTTTCTGGGTGTCCTCATCTCCGCTGACCTTTCCTGGAACCTCAACACCTCCTCTCTTCTCAAAAAGGTGCAACAGCACCTGTACTTTTGAGGAGCCTGAAGAAAGCTCACTTTGCTTCTCAGATCATGGTGAACTTCTATTGCTGTACCACTGAGAACATCCTTACAAACTGCGTCACAGTATGGAACAACGACTGCACAGTGTCTGACCAGAAGGCACTACAGCGGGTAGTGAAAACTGCCCAACACATCAATGGAACACAGCTGCCCAACATTTCAGACATTTATCAAAAGCGTTGCTTGCGGAGAGCGAGAGGCATTATTAAGTACATCTCCCATCCCCACCATGGACTGTTTGTGTGTCTCTCATCAGGAAAATGCTACAGAAGTCTGCGTTGTCGCACAAAAGACTCACGAACAGATTTTTCCCTTCAGCTGTACTGATGCTGAACTCAGCTTTCAAGCGTTAACTGCCAGGCTCCACCTAATAAATAAACATTAGCATTAGACACTACTGTTATCTGCAATTATTTGCAAATACCTGCACTTTACTGCACTATCTGTCATTATTATTATTATTATTATTATTATTATATTACTACTATAACATATCAGACTGTTATTTGCACATCTGCATTTTTATCCACTGTAAGTATCCACAGCATCATATTGCATGAATCATGCTGCTTACCTCTACCTGTATACTGTTTATCTCAATTGGTATGCATCATATTGTTTACAACAGTATACTGTTGTTACCTCATTTTAACTTATTAGATTAGATTAGATTAGATTCAACTTTATTGTCATTACACAGTATGAATACAGAGTAACGAAATGCAGTTTAGCATCTAATCAGAAGTGCAAAAAGCAGCAAGTGCAGTATGTACAATATAAAGTGTGTATAAACAGTAAAGGGAATGTACAGTATAAACAGTAGTAAATAAACAGAATGTACAGTTAAGAC
>CM040978.1:24933808-24951903 GCA_022985145.1 Pangasius djambal
AAATATGTTTTCAGCCTAGACTTAAACACTGAGACTGTGTCTGAGCCCCGAACACTAAGTGGAAGGCTGTTCCATAACTGTGGGGCTTTGTAAGAGAAAGCTCTACCCCCAGCTGTAGCACGCACTATTCGAGGTACCAATAAATAGCCTGCACCTTTTGATCTAAGTAGGCGTGGCGGATCATAAAAGACCAAAAGTTTGCTCAGGTACTGTATAGCAAATAGCTTTAGTGTACTGAGCTATGGAGAATAGGGAGAAAAGATACAGATTGAAGAATGTAATGAAGCAAGCAAGACACTTGATTAAAATCATGTATTCTGGTTTGATTAAGTAGTAGTGAGTAATATATCCCATGAATTATAACCCTATGAGCCTACAGTCATTCAATCTTTGGGTCCTGATGACAATGGTTGGGATAACGCTTCACCGCTAGCCTTCCATGTTCTCACTGATATTAGACCCCAATCAAGTTATTGCTCTGACCTAAGAAGTTAATTCTCTCTTGGGTTCTATTCAGCTTATTCCATTATTCAGAAGAAGAACTGTGAGTTTCATCCAGTTCTAGATTTGAGAGGCTTAAAATTGGTTCCTAAAGACCCTCCCTTTTCATATTCTAAGGGTGTCATGATTATAATGATTTATAATCTCACTATCTGTCTGTCAGGCAGATGAGGATGGGTTCACTTTTGACTCCTCTCAAGGTTTCTTCCTCATTTCGCCTCAGAGAGCTTTTCCTCATCACCTCTGCCTTGGTCTGAATTGACATTCAAGATTTCTGTGAAACTGCTTTCTGACAATGTTTATTGTTAAAATTGTATACAGGTAATATATGAATTGAATCGAATTGTTCAGGCCATGCCGCCACAAGACAATGGTTCATGCTGATCTATAGGTGTGACACTTATTTTCATGTCACCATTGCCCCAGAACACAGAAAAAAGATTTGCCTTGCAAGTACATGCATTCTTATTCAAAGTCACACCTTTGGTCTCTCCCTAGCACCACAGGCGTTTTCACCTGTTTCATGGTGAACTCAGAAAAGAGTAGCACATACAGTATATATTGCTGCTAGCCTTATTTTTTACATGTTGATTGGTCTGTACCCTTTTAAATATCCTTTCTCTACAATAGATATGTATAATACAGAACCTTGAATAAAAAACAGGTTTTATTCAATCATTGTTCTATTTTTCAGATCAAACAGAAACTGGACACAAATGCCAGTGCGTCCTGGAGGGTTCAACCAGATGGAAACATCTTCCACAAAAAAATCCAGCACAACAGGTTGCCACTAAATTTTATTCAGTTTTAAAGAAATACAATTAAGTACTATATTTGGTACAATTATAAAAATGGATTTTATTAATCATATGATGCAAATTTTTTGTAGCCCTTCAAAGTGCTTGGAAAATCTGCACCTATAGAGCCCATAATGTTACAGTTTATCATCAGTGTGGATGTCATATTCGGAGATATGAGCTGCCTTGGATTTCATGACATAAACTGTGATGAGTTAATACTTATTATGTATGTATGTAATACTCACTTTGACTACAATAATCTGATTCAAAGGACCACAGGATCAGATATTGTCTAAAAGTTTACAAATGGAGTATGCATTTTTAGAGTTCATTTCCAAAAAGAAAAAAAAAAAATTTTAGCTGTATGAGGAGTGCACATAAAATGATGTTTCCACTTTTTCTGTCATATTTATTCATAAACCTATATATTTTAAACATTTTACTTATATATTCCTCTCTTATGATTCTGATTTCTGTTTATAAAATATATTCTTTGTAACAGTACTGTAGTTAATGACAGAAGTTAAAAACAGGCCATCTTGTAGAGCACATAACACAGTAGCACATACATTTTTAGGCAAGGTTTATCTCCAACTAAAATGAATAAATGAATAAACTGAAATAAGGATTATTGTAAGTCTTTTGTGCTTTATTTGGCTGTAATATTCCACACATGGTTTTTAACTGTGGAACAAAGACAGTGGTAAAATTAAGAGACAAAGTGGACCTGTTTTAAGGACTGGAGAATGTCGGTATTACAGCAAACTACAGCTGAATATAAAAAAAACTGGCCCTAGTTCAGCGACTCAGGTTTTTCTAAACATGAATCCAAACACAACTTTATGTAAATTATTTATCTGAAGGCAACTTAACTGACCAGAGGCTAGCTACATGGCGAGAGACATTGAGTCAGAAAGTGGAGAGATTCACACTTTCATACATTTTTCATTTTATTTACAAGTGGTTTATTTATAAAATGAACACTATTGTATTGCACATGGTTTATATATATATATATATATATATATATATATATATATATATATATATATATATATAGTACAGTACTGTGCAAAAGTCTTAGGCACATGCAAAGAAACTTTGTATAGCAAAGATGCCTTCAAAATAATGAAATTAAATGTTTAATGTATAAAGAGCAGTAAACAGTAATAAATGAAACAAATGAGCTGTAAGTGTTACTGAGTATCTTGCAGAACCAACCTCTTCTTCTGGAGACTTTGACTGTCACACTTGCTTTTTATTTTTGCAGCAAAACCCAAGACTTAAGACCTAAGACTTTTGCAGAGTACTATACACACACACACACACACACACATACATATATATATATATATATATATATATATATATATATATATATAAATGAAAAGGGCATTGGGAAGCACCCATGAAGTAGTCTGAGCTTTGGGGTGGCTGTGGCTCAGGTGGCCTCCACATTTGCTGTTAACAAAAGTCTTCAGGTGGATAATTTTGCACTTTTGCGGAAGAAAACAGACAGAATGGTATGAAGACAAATTATTACTAGCCCCCTAGATCTGATCTCCATTTGATATGATCATTTTCACACACATCCTTAACACGTCATCAGCAGTGATTGAGAAGGTACGTGTGACATACAGAATATGAAAGTCGAAAAAGATTGAAATGTGTAAAAGCATCTGTGTAAAAACAGATTGCATAATCTTATATCTGATGAATGTATAGTAATAATCTCAATATGAAATATTGAGATTATTACTAAGTATTCATATTAAGATTATTAAGATCATTTATCTATTGGGGAAAATCAACATTCTGTAAAAGGTTGTTTCCAGCTATAGTGGAAATCTGAATGTCTGAATGACAGACTGAGTTTCAAAATTAAAAATTACATAAAAGTAAACAAAATATCGGACAGAGATGCTGTTTCCTCTGCTAGCATTTGAGGCCTGAATCAGAATTTGCAGAGAAATCTGACCTTTTTATCTCCATTGTTCACACTACATTAACTCAATGTGTCACTACATAGCTCAATGAGTTTTTTGTGTTTGTTTACATATGCATTGCCATTTTAAACACAGTCAACATTTGATCTTCCCGTGGCTGTTTACCTTTCGGAAGAAGGGTTGCCAGATTTAAAGTTTTACTGTATGCCTTTGCTGTCTCCTTATCACCCCATCAGTTTATTGATGATATCGTCGCCCCGGAATCAGGTCCCATCAGAGTATCATTGGAAATGCAACCATAGACAATCAGCTTATGTAGAGCACACAAATTGCTTTGCATGTAAAGGTGCTGCCAAACAAAACCACTGCTGGTTAACCTTTTAGAATTAGTTTTGCCACTGTCAGTGTTTGCAAATACTTGCACATGCAGCTGGGCATAGGACATGCAGGATTGTGGTGCTGTATTTTGTGCTTTTTGGATGGCTCGAAATGGCTGGAAATCATTAGGATGGGATGCAATCAGCTATCCCCGTCAAGGTTTCTCCCCATAAATTTGTTAAAGATTTTATCCCATTATTATTAAGCATTTATTGCTTTGCTGTCTGCTCACTCCGCCTGCTGTTATTGATTTATCTGACCGTTGAGTGATGCGCAGAAGAGACGTCAACTACTAACAGGAACGGAATCCAATCCAAACCTCTGTGACTTTAATAATCTAATTATTTTTATTGCAACCCTTGCGATGTGTTTAATCATGTAGTCAAGTATGTGATAATGTTAAATATGCAATATAATTTTCAGCCCTAGAAGCAAGTATAAAACTTTTGTGAAAAAATACTGAACTTCTTTACAAACACTGTCAAGACAAGGTTAGTGACACAATTCACTCTACATTAATATGTATGGTTGGCAAATACACTAATGTCTAACTTTTGAACAAACCCAAGGTTGCATGCCGGAAACGAAAATGAAAAATACTTATAATACGATAAACTATTTTGGGTTCCGCTGTAGTTCTATATAGTTGTCTATACATAGTTCTACATAACTGTAAAACTTGACTGTAAAGGAAATGTTGAAACCTGTGCAGGAAAGTCTTCTTCACAGGGTTCACCATTTCATTCTCTATCAGCCAGAGAACCTTGTTTGGGTAGAGTTCATCTTTAACACACAAATTCATTAACATATATTTACATTTACGACAGTTAGCAATTTTATAAATACAGAAATAATCTACCTGGTTAAATGCCTTGAACAGGGGCACACAGAGGTGGTATTGCTAGAGTTGGATACAGCTGGATACACCCACAACCTCCTAACATAGTTGAGTATTCTACCACTAGGTTACCACATTCCCTTTGACTACACTATATTTCCTTTGAATAACGAGAACTCACTATGCACAAGCACCTGGTCACACAGATTCCTATGTTTACTAGGGGTGTGATGATTCACAGATTTGTACCCGTGTACCGGTATGAAAGTTCACAATGCAGTTCCACTAATGAAAAACACTTGTACCAGATAAAATGAGGGATTGCATTGTGATTACATTATTTAAGATATAATTTAATCAGTACATCATGGTACATAATTTAATCAGTACATATTATGTTGCCAATTAAAATGTATTTTATATTTCTTCCACCATTAGCGCCCTCTGCCGGCCAGTCTGTTTGTGACAGAGCCCCTGTCTAATCACGCACAAGCACACAGGATCGTGATTGTGCGCTGTAAAAACTTGCGAGACACAGTTAAATTTAAAAACACACGTAGGCAGCACACTGGATTGTGTATTAGTAATAAACATAGAAATATATAGAAATAGAAATATGGCCTTAAGAACATACTTGAATACGTGAGGGACAAAGCGCTGCTGAGATGACCTGGAAAAGGGAGCAAATAAGAGCTGATTTGTTAAAAATGAACTCTTTACATTATATTCAGTCAAATTGTTATATAACGCATCGCATTGTCTCACTTTAGAAAGGCACTGAATGGTATTTTATCGTTGTTTTCTTGAAATATGTCTTTGGATCTTTGGTAATGTATCAAGATGCAGATTGCATTGAGTTGAGACAGAGATGAACACCCCTAATGTTTATATATCAAGAATTATAGTAGTCGTGGACTCTATGGCAGATGTAGAGATCACTGGACATCAGATGGAGTTGCAAATTCGTGAAAAAACTTTTAAAAGACAGCACATCCATCATCAACAGACAATCAAAACATAAAACATGTTGCAAATGAATGTGATTTGTTGTATAATCTCAATTTACATCTGCTTGAAGGATAAGCCCATCTAACTTCTCTTTGAAGTGTGCAAGGAGCAGCAGTAGGACCATGGCAGCCACATCATCTTCACCTCAGGAAAGTATGATCCAAACATCGTTGGTTGGCTTGCTTTTAAAAAACTGAATAATGATTTGTCCACACTCTTGAATGGACAATTCCAAAAGTCTGAGCACATTTTTGTAAGTGAGCAGTTCAAAATGGCCATATTCAGTCATGTCCGGAAGTATTTGTACAATGACAGAGTTTTTGTGATTTTGCCTTTATACACCACCACAATGGATTTGAAATAAACAATCAAGATGTAATTGAAGTGTAGACTTTCAGCTTCATTTTAAGAGGTTCCACAAAAATATGGCATTTACCATTTAGGAATTACAGCCATTTTAAGCAAAGTACCTCCATTTTCAGGGGCTCAAAGGTATTTGGACAATTGACTGATGTTACGGTCGGTGGTTTGATCTGTCTTGTTTGTTTTTTTTTTTTTTGTTGCCCCTCCCTTGTTTTTCTTGGCGTCGCTCTATCAATACGAGTGTGTGCTCGCTCTCTCTCTCTCTCTCCCCGTTTCTCTTAGGTGGACGCACCTGTTCGTTGTTGAGAGTGGCTGATTAATTGAGAGTAGTTAAAAGACTCCAACGAGGAGAAAAGAACGACAGATTCTTGTGGGCCAGCCAGCAAACAGCGTCTTTGTGTCTTATTCTGTGTGTTTTGTTTTTTTTCTTTCTTGTTAGTTGTTATCCGTCATGTCAAATTGTTACTTGGTTGATAAGTTTGTCGTAATTGTTATATGTTGAGTGAGTGAGTGAGTAAATAGTCTTGAACAATTACATCGGACTCATTCTTTGTTTATGTTACATAATCTCTCTCTTTCTCGAGCCATTTAATGAGAGGTTGTAACACTGACAAGAAGTTAATTAACCAGTTGTGGTGAATTCCCTCATTGCTTCAAGACAAATGAAGCAGATAAAAGGTCTGGAGTTGATATCAGGTATTGAGTTGGCATTTGGCAGCTGTTCGACTGGAGATACCAATATGAAGTCCAAGGAGATTTCAATGCAAGTGAAGGAGGCCATCATTAGGTCTCATCATCATGAAAAACAACATAAGTCTATAAGATAGCAAAAAACTTAGGTGTGGCCAAATCGACAGTTGGGTACATTCTTAAAAAGAAAGAAAGCACTGGTGAGCTCAAAAACATTGAAAGGCCTGGAAGACCACGGAAAACAACTAATGTGGATGATCGCAGAATCCTTTCCTTGGTAAATAAAAACCCCTTCTCAACATCAACAGAAGTCAAGAATACTCTGGAGAAGGTAGGCGTATCATTGTCAAAATCTACAATCAAGAGACGCCTTCATGAATGTAAATACAGAGGGTTTACAACAAGGTGCAAACCACTGGTAACATTCAAGAACAGGAAAGCCAGATTAGACTTTTTTTTTAGAAAACATCTAAAAAAGCCTCCCATGTTCTGGAATAAGATTCTTTAGACTGATGAAACCAAGATTAACTTGTACCAGAATGATGGAAAGAGAAAAGTATGGTGAAAGAAAGGAACAACTCATTATTCAAAGTATACCACATCATGTGTCAAACATGCTGGAGGGAGTGTTATGGCATGGGCATGTATGGTTGCCAATCAAACGGGCTCATTGGTGTTTATTGATGACTGCTGACAGAAGTAGCAAGATGAATTCTGAGGTGTATAGGGCTATACTCTCTGCTCACATTCAGCCAAATGCTACAAAACTGATAGGATGCTGCTTCACAGTGCAGGTGGATAATGACCCTAAACATACTGCGAAAGCAACTCAAGACTCTTTGAAGGCAAGAAATGGAATATTCTTCAATGGCCAAGTCAGTTGCCTGATCTCAACCAAATAGAGCATGCTTTTCACTTACTGAAGACAGGACTGAAGGCAAAAAGACCCACAAATAAGCAGCAACTGAAGGTGGCATCATCATGGGTTGCATTTATCATGTGACGCTGCAGACGAAAAGTACCCTCCATTAGCTTGCAAACATTGCCTCTCTCTGCTCCAGAGATTACTTCATGAATATATATCTACTACATCCTCTGACGCTGTACTTCAAGACTGCCATAACTTTCACTAGGTGGAAGAGCAGGCTGCCATCTTTGTACAACCATATGAATCAATGGAACTTCATTTTCTGCTAGTTCCGTTGTCAAGACTTTGGATCCGATGATGAGTTGGTGTACTTTTTCGATTCAGATCCTCTATGCGTACTTTCAGCTGTAAGAGAAGAAATTCATATCTACCATCAACCTGCCTGTCACCCATCATGTTGGCAAAAGTCTTTGGATACTGCCTGGCTATTTGGTGAGTAAGACAGTAAGACACTGTGATCTGGTGGGGTTTGTGTCATGTTTTCTCATTTCATCAGCAAAGATTCTAATCATTTGTCGCTGATCAGCAGGGGAAGGTTTCTGGCCATTTGGAGCAGCACTTTGTATACCTGCTGGCAACTCCTTAAGTTCCAGGGAACTTTGAAATTTTCAGGCTATGAATGTGACACACTGCTTGATGCCGGGCTGCTTGTTGATGTGCTTGAGGAGCTTGATAGTGATGAACCAAGAGTAGAGATGGTTTCAAGGGGTACCAAGCGGAGAACTTCAATACGCTGCAGAACCACAGTGCTGTTTTGATTTTCTGTGGATTATATAAAAAAAATTATTTTGTGCCTCAAGGATTACACCATGAACAGTATTGCAGTGCAATGTAACACAGGTTAAATTATCACATACTAACTGAGTTCTAATTAATCAACCTTATCTTTAACTTGAGCTTCCCAGGCACAAAGAAGTTTTCTGCATTGGATAGGTCATATAAACTCCACATTGTCATCTTTTACATAAACCAAAACATCCAATCCCTTGATTCCTTGGTCCACAAACTTCTCAACCAGTTGCTTGGTTACAGCTTGAGATAGGCATGGCAACACCTACAATACAGCATCTTTCAGTACTCCTTTCAATCCAGACACAAGGAGTATTCAGACAGAGGACCAGTAGGCCAGTAGGCTGTCTTGATTTCTGCACAAGTAGCCTTTATCTTGTGACATCAAACAGTGAACTCCCTGGTCTATGAGACAAAAAGACCGACATTCCTTTGTCACAAAATACACATTAGAAAAGTCATGAACAAGAATCAACTGAATCTTCCCAAATACAATTCCCTCATCATTTTTCTGCAAAACAAAATCCATGTTCTTTTTGTGAACTGTTCCTTTTACAGTCACTTCATTGGATGCCACCATATTCCCTGGCTGAAAGTTAAGGCAGGCAGCAGATCCTTGAATGTCATCATTGTAGTCATTAACATGAAACTCTGTCCCTCTCTCTACTACAACATTTTCAGGGAAACAACTCTCTGCATTTAGGTAAGCCTGCAGAAGCTGATGTCTTTCTGCCAATGTAGCACTCAGGTTCTTGAAGTTGTGCAATTTTCTTGCACACTGTTTAAAGGATGAGTGCTTACTCACAAAACATAGTGTGCATAAGTCAATAAGTGGACCAAAACGATCAGTGAGTTCAGGATAATGACACATGTAGTGGTGTTTTGGCTTAAGTGGCTGACTTGGAAAAGCCACCTTTTGAGTCTCAGTATACTCCTCTATAAGAACTGATAAATATGCAATGTGACCAACATTAATTGAAGGAGCACAGATGAGATCTACTATCTGTCTGAGTTGAAGTACTAACTGCCATACCTCATTTTCAGTTGGACTGCCAATCTTTTCCCCTACCAAAAGAGGTAAACACGAATTTTGAACTGCATGTCCACTTAATTTCTCACTACCAGGGGTTGTCACCTGGTTTATCACATTCATCATTCCCTCTCCCTCCTCTTCTCTCTCTCTCTCTCTCTCTCTCTCTGTCTCTCTTTCAAGCTGCACATGCTTCTCCTGAGATGCTTGTGGTCTTGGACTCTGCTGCTCTCTGGACCTGCCGGAATCATCCTGGTGCCCTGTTTCTGGTTGGGTTTCTTATCACTTGAGGATTGCTTGCTGCTGCTGAGGATGGCCCCGTATGGACAGCCTGGGGATCGGTGAGATTACTGTGGATGGTTCCACTTAAAAACCATGAAGATAGCTCTGGACTGCAATTTATATGAACAGGCTTGCTATGATGGCTTAGGACTACGATTGCTATGATGTGTTTGGGAGCAGTTTTGCACTCAAGTCTCCATCAGTGAACTGTTGGTGACTTCAACAAGGTGGACTTCGGGTGAAAACTATAATGAATTTCCTGTTTACACAGTTGGACTTTTTGACCATGTAGTACACAGTTATAGGAGGGAATTATTTATAATTGCACTGTTCGGTGTCACCCAGATGAGGATGGGTTTCCTTTTGAGTCTGGTTCCTCTCAAGGTTTCTTCCTCATGTCATCTCAGGGAGTTTTTCCTTGCCACCGTCGCCTCTGGCTTTAAAACTTTAAAACTTATATCCTGAATTAATATATTTCTGTAAAGCTGCTTTGTGACAATGGCCATTGTTAAAAGCACTATACAAATAAAATTGAATTAAATTGAATTGAATTGAACTGGTTAATGCAACTATTTAGTTAAGTGTAACTGAACTGTTTCTCCTGATTCACAAGAGGATCAGTATACAATCCAAGGTTAAATGACACAAGCCCTTCAAAAAGGTCATGTCCAAGACAGGGAAGTAATCCTGGCTGGCAAACATGAAAATATTTCATGTCATTAAAGAGAGAATTACATTTGACACCAACTGAACTTTCAGCTCCACCAGCATCCAAATCCTTAAGATTCTGCTCATATGACTTCACAGTTCTTATTAATGCCTTTGTTAGGGGTGCTGAGTGAAATGTTTGATGGTCTGCAATAGTTGTTACTTCTACTGAAAATTTCAACAAAGCCACCAATGTAATGTGATCCAAGGTTATCAGCTATGGCACACAATGTACCTTTGTGTACCTTTCCATCAGCTAATACAACACCATTTTCCTCAAGGACATTAAGATCTTTTACCAGAGAGGCAAACACCAAATCTTGTCCAAAAAACCTAAAATCTTGTTCCCTACACAACAGGCAATGGGTGAGGCAACGGGTTTGCAAGTGTCATATAAATGAATCTTGTGTTTTTTTCTTACCCGATCCAAGTGTATTGGCAACTTCAAAGGCATCTTGATACAAGATTAAAGATAATGAATTTGTATCACCTTTAACCAACAAGTTGTCACCATTATTTCTGCGATCCCATACAGAGGACATCTTTTGCTCTGAATTCAGATTGTGTATTCTTATGTTGTACTATCACTGATTTAAAGCTTCTTGATTTAATCTTTGCTTAATAGGAATATACTGATCAAAGCTTTTCTTGCCAGATTAATTTTGACCAGGGCAGATGGAGACAGGAGCCACAAGCTTAAAATTCACTTTATAAAAAGACTTTCTCCTCTTATCAGTTTTTACTGCACATCTGGAAAAGATCATCAATTTTCATAACATCAACAATACTTTTTATACCATTTTCAGAAAATTCCAAGTGTAGACAATTTTTTACTTAGACTGTGTAGCAATTGTGACTGACTAATATCATGTATGTCCTGCAGCCCATCAATTACTGAATGAATTATTGAATTACATATGATGGGAGAATACGCTTTGCCTGCAGTTTGAGGTAAAACAGTGCTGTGTTCTTTAAAAAAAAAAGAGGATCTTAAAAGGTCCAATATACTGTGGGGCCAATTTCTTAGACTCCAGTTTCAATGGAAGATCCCTGGTAGCTAGCCATACCCTCTGACCTGGCTGGAAGTTTGGGCCCAGACGCCTCCTCTGATTGGCAGTTCTTCTCTGTACAGCAGCTTGCAGAGATAATCTGGCTTTCTGCCAGACTCTGTGGCAGCAGCGCACCATGCGCTGACATGCCCAGTGTAGAGTGCCACAGGGTGTTGTGAGCATACTCCACCCACATCAGGTGAGGGCTTGGAGTAAACCAAGCATCTGAGGGAGTGCTCCAAATCTTGGTTGCCTCTCTCAGTTTGGCCATTAGGTTTGGGATGAAAACCTGAGGATAGGCTAACCGTCACCCCAAAAGATGGCAGAAGGCTTTCCAGAACTGGCTGGCGAACTGTGATCCCTGGTCAGAGACCAAGTCCTTTGATAAGCCATGCACCTGAACCATTTGCTGCAGGAGGAACTTGACAGGTATGAAGAGATCAGACATGTGAGGGTTAGAGTCTGGGGCCATCACAGATCCCCTGTCCTGGGATGGCCCCTGCCTTTTGGCATCATGTGAGGACAATGTGAATGCCATAGGCCAGCCAGCCCACAATACAAGCCCCTGTTTTCGCATCTATGGACCTCCTTCTCATGCGGAGAAAGCCCAGCAGCACCTAAGTACATGGGCTCCACTGATGACTCCTGAATGAGTCAACGGTGGAGTGGTCAGTTAATTTATTCTGCCAGATTGCTGTGGCCCATGCCAGTGGTCTCCCAGTCAACAGAGAAATCGTGTAGGTGACCATTCAGAGGGAACTCATTTCAGATGAGTTCCCAGATGGCAACAGATGGCTGCATTTCAAACACAAGCGAGCACAGCATTATAAAAGAATTACACTTCCCTACTTCTCCTGCATATGGCTGAGGAGTGGGAAGTCTCATCTTACAAGTTGATTCATGATTCGAGTCTGTGGGAGGAGCGGGGTGGGGCTGTAACAGAGACTGAATTTGTGTGATGCGCTCAGACATGCCCTGAATAGCACTGCCAACGCCTGCTCGTGTTTACCCACCACTCCTTTGCTGGTGCGGACATACTGTTACGGGGCTCAGCGCATGATATGGGCAGAGGCACAGTATAGGGTCCTTTTGTCCCCGAAAGATGATATATTGTTAAGGGAACCAAGTGTGAGAGCGTATGAGGAAGTGCATGCTGGCTGCCAAACAGCTCAACCAAAACCGAGTGCGAACCAAGGGAGCGAACCAAGTAGTTTTGGAACGGTGCTCCGTAGCGCAAGCTGATTACAGAAGCAATGCACATGAGGGTAGTGGTGCTTGAGTGATACAATGTGGGGTCAGAAATATGGGAGCTTCAGAACATTAGGCTTAACACAAAGAGTACCATGGTGAGGTGGGAAATGACAACTCAAAATGGCCTTCTCCCTGGCTAAAATTAAAGGCACCAAATGATAATGGAACAAATCGTTCTTAATTTAAAGGACCCAAATATTTATTTCAAAATCAGGTTTTCTCTTTCTAGCCTCCTCTTTAGTCTTACATTCCTTTTCCTCCTTCCTTAATCTACTTTCTCTGCACTTCTGAGTTCCCCTTCGTCCCTTTCTGAAATCTGTTTTTCCATTGATTCTGAGCTCCCCTTCTTTCTTTTCCTCAATGTTTTCTCTTTAATTCTGAGTTCCTTTTCTTTCTTTCTTTCTTTCTGTTCAATTTCAATTCCAATTATTGTGCAGAATTTAAAAAAGACTTTAAAACATACTCTAAGTCTCCAAGTCTCAGTGTTTTTGGGTAAGAGTGTACCAATGTCACACATCTTCATTTCGTAATTTTATTCCATACTTCCTTGCAAAAAATGCTTCAGATCTATCAGACTGTGAGGGGATCTACTGTGCACAGCCCTCTTCAACTCATTCCACAGGTATTCGTTAGGCTTTAGATCTGGGCTCTCATTGGGTCTTTCCAAAACTTGTATCAATATCATGCTGGAAGGTGAAATGCTTCACTCTGGGTATGGTGTTCAACAATGCTGTGCTACAGGTTTCGTGATGTAGGCAATTCACTCCCATCTCTCCTCAAACCTATTGTAAGCTTATGCAAAAAAAAAAAAAAATCAATGCAATCAATTCTCATTCTATATGACTGTGTTTACCTTGTAGCAACACATTAAAGTTGGTATTTGATCTGGTCGACATCTTGCTTTATAGATGTACTCAAGAAATCTCCTAAAGATGCAGTAAATCAGAAAAAAATTGTTGAAAATGATGAGGACCATTTTATAATTATTAAGAATTCACAAACTTCCTATGACTCCTTACACAAATTGCTAAAAAAAAAAAAAAAGAACACTGGTTTCTTTTCATTTTTTCACCTCACAGTCTTATTAAGCCCAAGGAGCATATTCTTCTAAATATAATTTTAGAATTTCATGTTTTAACAGGTTTTGGGTTTACCTGGATCTCCTTTCTGTCCTTTTGGTCCTGTTGGACCTATTGGACCGTTGGTCCCTGCACACTCAGCCCTGAAATTAGAACAGTGATTATATTTTTGACACAGATTTTCAAACCGATGTGTAAATAATTTAATAGGCGTATAAGTTAATAATTTAATTTTGTCCAGTGAAAACAGAGCTTTTGGAAAATGCTCTCCCAAGTGGATAAAATTGAAAACACCGTTTTTGCATTGTAGTGTGGATTGATAAAATGGAGATATTCAAAAACAATGACATATTTTAGTCATGTGACCCATTCAAATCAAAACAAACAACTTTATAGTCTTGTGTTACCCACAGCAACAACTCCACCTCTTCTTCTGTCCATTAAAAAAACTGCTTTTCCTTGACATTGCCACATCAATTCAAAGAGACGGAAAGTAAATAAATGCCTGATGAAATGATGCAGGCCAAAGCTTCTTACATTTTACACATGTGCAGTATAGGGATGTAAGCATTTGATTCATGTTGATGGAGAGCTTTTTAATATACGAAAATGCAGTTTTCAGATCTATCCGGATTAATGTGGACGTAACCTAAGGGTAGTCTCACCCCAGATTCTGAACAAACTTGGTCACATATTGATCAGAGGATATGAAATCAAATTTTACTGTATTATGTCACAGCTGATTCAGTGGCATCATCAAATATCAAATTGTTGCCTTAAGAATTGAAATTATATTTTGTTTGGAAGCCTGAGGTTTACACTGCTAGCACATAACTGAATGCTGAAGCAGTTCTAGTGGCGATCTTAGCAAACAGTTTCACAATTTTACAAGATTTGAAAAGAATGAATGAAAAATGTAAAGAAAATCAAAAGCTTCAGATAACTTCCCAGCAAACATTAGACCTCTGATTACGTCTTATTACGACCCCTCTTGGACGTAGACATGCAGTTCAATATCTGAATGTCTGGCTAGGAGTTTTTTTGGACGTCTGTGGACGTGCAAGACAGGTGCTGAAAATCGACATATGAATTGTTCATTCGAAAGTTGTCAGTGTCAGTTGTGGAGCGTGGTTGTCCATCGTAGCATAATGTTCACATTGTTGTTACTGTGTACTGTCCAAATATTTAGACAAATTGTTTGCTGCTTTGGCAATTGTTTTTGAAACGTTCATGCCAATGAAGCCCCATTGAATAGAATGGAATTGAAAAAATATTCAACCCTATAGAGCTGCTTTTCACTTACTGAAGACAAGACTGAAGGCAGAAAGACCCACAAACAAGCAGCAACTGAAGGTGGCTGCAGTGAAGCCTGGCAAAGTATCTCCAGGGAGGAAACTCAGAATTTGAGTTTTGAGAACATGGGCTCCAGACGTCAGTCATTGACTGCAAAGGATTTTCATCCAAGTATTAAAATTATGGTTATATTTACAATTATGTCACTTTGTCCAAATACCTTTGAGCCCCTCAAAATGGATGTAATTCCCAAATGGTAAATGCCATATTTTTGAGGAACCTCTTAAAATAGTGACTAAAGTGTAGTGTCTACACTTCGATTTTTATTTCGATTTTTATTTCAAATCCATTGTGGTGGTGTATAAAGGCAAAAGCACAAAAACTCTGTCATTGTCCAAATACTTCCAGACCTAACTGTGTATATATATATATATATATATATATATATATATATATATATATATATATATATATATATATATATATATATATATATATATATATATATATATATATATATATATATATAATACTACTAGTAATAATAATAAAATATTAAAACAACATTGCTCAATTAAATTTTATTTGTATAGCGCTTTTACCAATGGACATTATCACAAAGCAGCTTTACAGAAATATATAAATTCAGGATATAAATATTAAATGTATGAATTTATCCCTAATGAGCAAGCCAGAGGCAATGGTGGCAAGAAAAAACTCCCTGAGACGATATGAGGAAGAAACCTTGAGAGGAACCAGACTCAAAAGGTAACCCATCCTCATCTGGGTGACACCGAACAGTGCAATTATTAATAAATCCCTTCTATAACTATAGGTCTAAATGTGCAACTGTGTAACCAGGAAATTCATTATAGTCTTCACATGAAACCTATTTTTCAATCTAAATTCTTATTGGTACCTTGGTCCCCCTACAAGGGCATTGCGTACAGAAGATGGCCACTGAACGAATTACGGTTTGCCAAATCAGTGTAAACTTTTCGGTTCACCAGGAGCTCGTTGTAAATCTGGTCTCCTTTCTCGAGCAGCAGAGTGACTGAGTTACTTGCTGTGTCCTCACTGTCCTGTCCCGGTGCATTATCTGTTATTGCAGCCACACGCACTCCGTTCTTCATTATATGCACACCAGTTGCAAGGGAGTTTGCGTTGAAAACCACAATGTTGAAGTAATACACTCCTCTCACCGGTGCTGTGAAGATACCTGGAGGCAAGATTTCAATGATAACTGAGCTGCTGAAGTAAGTAATAAATCACTATAGATGTCCCACAATCTAAAACTTATCACTGATAATAGAACGAACTGCCTAACTTTGGTTCCTCTCACAGATTAATTACCTGTGTTTGTGTCATAGGCATTACCAATGTTGGTCAAAGCACTTTTGTACACCAGAGTCTGATATTCCTGAAATGGTCCAGTTGCACTAGTATCACTGGAAGGTACAGCCCAGAATGCCACTTTGGGTTGTCCTTTAAAAACCAAGAAGAAGAAGAAATTTTAATGATTTCTGTCTTCAGACAGTATATTATATTATGGATAAATCTCATGTTTGATGATCAGATGTTACCTGTGATCTGTTTCCTGAGCTCCTGAACTTCAGCCTCTAAGGTTTTGATCTTCCTCAGTTCTGACACAATGCTGCTTATGCATGGCTCCAAAATGTCCTCTGCCTGGTTTGTGCTCACAAAGAGCAGGAAAATCAAATTCAGCATCAAGATCATTGTTAGGATTGTGGTGAAGTGTGAGGAGGGATATCCGCTTTGCCTTTATTATAGTAGCGTTATGTTTGCACAGTAAAGAAAACTTTGACCTTTGGAGAAATGTGGATGAAAGGAGGATACAAACAAATCTGATCATAAATGTTGCTATTGCCAAAAATAAGGTGAAATCACAAGTGTGATCAATAAAGTATCTATAATTATAGAGAAACATATCTGTCACAATGAAAAATAAATAAATATATATAATATTAATATATGTATAAATAACTATTTTTTATTTTAAAAGCTACATAATCGCATATATAGTATTTAAGTTTTATTTAAGTCTTTATTAATGTTTATTATTAATATATATATTAATATGAAAATTAAAATAAAATATATATATATTTTTTTGCATCTGTTATTTTTTCCCTTCTGTACTTATTTACTTATGTATTTGTGTCTACATCAGTAGTTAAAATTTTACACAGATCCCACTTCTTATGTTTCAGAAAACTGAAGCACGGGGTCACTGACTCGCCAAGGTACAGGGTTCAGGAGTGTAGGCAGTGGCGGCACACAGCGCACATATTACGGAGGTGTAGAATGCCAAAAAAGAAAAAAAAAAACACAATAAAACTGAATTTTATACAAATCATGCAGCTGGAACACAAACATTAGCAGGAAGAAGAAAAGGATGTTTTGATCACAGTTAATAGTAAGAGTATTTCGTGTACTAGCTGCCTTAAAAATCAGATTCTCTTCCCCAAGCTTTGTGTTGCAAAATGCTTGGCAATGATTTTTTTGTGATGCAATTTCACCCCATTCATACCCCCAACACCTCCCCTTTTGCC
This sequence comes from Pangasius djambal, assembly GCA_022985145.1. Classification (NCBI taxonomy): domain Eukaryota; kingdom Metazoa; phylum Chordata; class Actinopteri; order Siluriformes; family Pangasiidae; genus Pangasius; species Pangasius djambal. Next base: position 24,951,315 of record CM040978.1, read on the forward strand.
GTGTTTCCTGGCATCATGAGCACTGCTCTCAAAACAAATAAGAGAGATTAAGATGTCCTCTCCAGAGTCAGGAGATAGAGCAACCATTCTCTTGTCCAACGAGGACTGTGCAGAGGGTGTTGTCACTCCAGGTGTCATCCACCTCTGACTCCGTAAAGGACACTGTCATCCCTGCGCCTCCTCCTGGCTCTGCAGAGGGCGTCTCTGCACCCACCTCTGACTCCGTAAAGGACACTGTCATCCCTGCGCCTCCTCCCGGCTCTGCAGAGGGCGTCTCTGCACCCACCTCTGACTCTGTAAAGGACACTGTCATCCCTGCGCCTCCTCCCGGCTCTGCACCCACCTCTGACTCCGTAAAGGACACTGTCATCCCTGCGCCTCCTCCTGGCTCTGCAGAGGGCGTCTCTGCACCCACCTCTGACTCAGTAAAGGACGTTGTCATCCCTGCGCCTCCTCCCGGCTCTGCAGAGGGCGTCTCTGCACCCACCTCTGACTCCGTGAAGGACGCTGTCATCCCTGCGCCTCCTCCCGGCTCTGCAGAGGGCGTCTCTGCACCCACCTCTGACTCCGTAAAGGACGCTGTCATCCC
>CM040978.1:24952003-24964805 GCA_022985145.1 Pangasius djambal
ACTTCTGACTCCGTAAAGGACACTGTCATCCCTGCGCCTCCTCCTGGCTCTGCAGAGGGCGTTGTTGTCACTCCACCTCTGACTCCGTAAAGGACGCTGTCATCCCTGCGCCTCCTCCCGGCTCTGCAGAGGGCGTTGTTGTCACTCCACCTCTGACTCCGTAAAGGACACTGTCATCCCTGCGCCTCCTCCTGGCTCTGCAGAGGGCGTCTCTGCACCCACCTCTGACTCCGTAAAGGACACTGTCATCCCTGCGCCGCCTCCTGGCTCTGCAGAGGGCGTCTCTGCACCCACCTCTGACTCCGTAAAGGACGCTGTCATCCCTGCGCCTCCTCCCGGCTCTGCAGAGGGCGTCTCTGCACCCACCTCTGACTCCGTAAAGGACGCTGTCATCCCTGCGCCTCCTCCCGGCTCTGCAGAGGGCGTTGTTGTCACTCCACCTCTGACTCCGTAAAGGACGCTGTCATCCCTGCGCCTCCTCCCGGCTCTGCAGAGGGCGTTGTTGTCACTTCACCTCAATGTCATCCTTTAAGATGGCATTCTAGTCATGTTCATGTGGAGTTTGAGTCATAAACAAAATCCAATCAGGTAGTAATTTTTGAACGTTCATGTTTGATTGCTCCTACATACACGAATGTTTATTTATTTTTATGACATTCTGAAAATGAAATTTGCATGAGGATTTGTAAAAGATTTGGAAATAGCGAGCTGAAATCAGCAAGAATGTGGTAAACGTGTAACAGCAAGCAGTCATGATTTGTGGCCTCTTTGGCCTTCCACATGAAACCCGAAGGCGTTTTAAAACACTAACACACGGATCATTTGAATCTTTTTTTTTTTTTACCGAGTGGAAATTTCTCACTCAGGAAGCAGGAGTAGCAGCGGAGCGCCTTCAGGAAACACACCCAGTGGAAGAGTTTCACTAACTTACAGTTTAATCTCATTTCAGTCCTCTTTAACTCGCTGTGACAAGGAAGAGCTCGGAGAGAAACATGGTGAGTTGGCGAGTTTTTCTCTCTTTTCTCTTCTCTCGGTAATTTTTTTAAACGTGTCAGTATTGAGTGTCAGAATGAACAGTGAGAGGTTTGAATGCTTTGAAAGGGTTTAAATAATAAACCGATCTGGAGGTATTCTTGTCGGCTTTTGCTAGTGCGCACTTCAACCTTGAGAAGTCACAAGATCAGAGTTAACTGTTTGTTAACTGTAGGTATTGAAATTAATATATTAATGAACTGACAGACAATACACTTTAGTTTTAGTTTTGAAAAAACAAAAAAACCCTGTTTATCAAACGCTGTAACCTCTCAGTGCTGCACGGGCTCTCAAATGACATTGATATCGGGGGCGTGGTCACCGGTCTTTACGCTGTTCTTAGGGGTGTGGCCAACGACAATAACGGTCCTACCATGAACACAGCAAAATGTACTTTCTCTTTTCATTTCTTTTCTTTCTTTTTTTTTTTTTTAAATAAATAAATAAACACGTTTGTTTGTTTATTTATTAATGTTTATCGTGATGTAACTGAGCTTGAGCCATCTGTCAGGTTAACTTTACTACTGCTGTATGTTCAATTAAATTCCAATTCAATTTTATTTGTACAGCGCAGTTAACATTGGACACTGTCACAGAGCAGCTTTACGGATATAAATACAATCAAATTAAATTAAACGAAAATAAATTGTAAATATGTGAATTCATCTCTACTGAGCAAGCCAGAGGCGACGGTGGCAAGAAAAACCTCCCTGAGACGATATGAGAAGGAAACCTGAAAGGAACCAGACTCAAAAGGGAACCCATCCTTATCTAGGTTCTAAGAGATAGTGCAATCTTAAATAAACCCCTTCTATAACGGTGTACTAAATGGACAAATAGTGCAGTTGTGCAACCAGTAAATTCATCACAGTTTTTGCAAGAAGTCCAGTTGGTTAAAATCTGGAGTCCTGAGTATGAAGCTGCTCATGGCAACCGCAGCCCCAAAGCCACCACAGCAATCACAGTCCCAAGCCATCACAGTAGTGGGCCACCTCCAGCAGCAGTGAGCGAACTCAACCGATGAGTACTCCGACCAGAAGTAGGGCACCAGGATGGATCAGACAGGTCCGGAGAGCAGAAGGGGTCTGGATCACTGGCACTGGAGAGAGAGAGACAGATGGAGAGAGAGGGAGAGACTATTAGGTATGCTTATTGTCCCATAATGGTTAAGGACAATGTATTTTGCATGTAGTGTGTAAGCAGGGACTCTGGTAAGACTAGCTGTGACAGCATAACTAAAAGGGAGAGCCAGAAGCTAACACAGACATGAGGGCACACTGGGACATAAGGTGGCCAGCCACTCCACCGTCGACAAACCTGAGTGAACGTGTGAGAGTGGAGGGGCGACAGCATCCAAACATCCCAGTTCACCACAACACTCTATGCCTGTGAACCCTTCAGATCTGCTCCTTTACCTAAGAAAAAACTATTCACAAAAGGCTTGACTAAACAAATATGTTTTCAGCCTAGACTTAAAGACTGAAACTGTGTCTGAGTCCCGAACACTAATTGGAAGGCTGTTCCATAACTGTAGGGCTTTGTAAGAGAAAGCTCTACCCCCAGCTGTAGCCTCCACTATTCGAGGTACCAAAAAAAAAAGTTCGCTCAGGTACTGCGGTGCGAGACCATTTAGTATTTTATTTTAGTCAGGATGGCCGAGCGGTCTAAGGCGCTGCGTTCAGGTTGCAGTCTCCCCTGGAAGCGTGGGTTCGAATCCCACTTCTGGCAGAGATTTTGGGGCAGTCGTGGCCTAATGGTCCGAGAGTCGGACTTGTAACCTGAAAGTGAACCCGAAGGTCGTGGGTTCGAGTCTCGGGTCTGGCAGGGATTGTAGGTGGGGGAAGTGAATGATCAGCGCTCTCTGCCACCCTCAATACCACGACTGAGGTGAGACCCTTGAGCAAGGCACCGATCCCCCAACTGCTAAAATGGCTGCCCACTGCTCCGGGTGTGTGCACTTGGATGGGTTAAATGCAGAGCACAAATTCCGAGTATGGGTCACCAAACTTGGCCACAAGTCACTTCACTTCACATTATAATCAATCAGAAATTTGATTGGGAGCCAATGCAGTGTGGATAATGTATGTAATTTAATTTTATTATTTTCTTACTACTTATTTGTGTATATTTTGTTTTTGTGTTATTATTAATATTTACATGTTTATTAGCTATCCTATTAATAAGTAGCCTATGTAGTAGATTTAGTATTTACATTTATTATCTATATTAATAATGAGGAGTCTGTGTAGCAGTAGCAGTAAAATGCTTGCTCAGCACTGGCAAGCATTTTTTTTTTTTTATGTTTACATTATCCAACATCACAGCTCAGTCCAAGTTTCCAGAGTCAGAGTCATTCAGAATACTGACAGTGCAGGTCTATGCACATTTACATTGCCTACGATATGCAGAAATGCATGAAGTTTGTAAAAATGGAAAAAGTTAGAGATCCAAAAAAAAAATCTGAAAATTGCCGACTGGAAGCAAAAATGATATATATATCTGTTGATATTGAGCATTTCCCCCTGTTTTTAATCTTTAGAAAAAAAGAGGAGTGCTCAGTGGATTCAGAAAAACATCATCCAGTTCTCCCACACACGAACAGGTGAGGAATCAAACTAAACTGTAATTATATTTACACTGGGACCTGCTCTGTTTATGTAACCCTGCAAGATAAAGTGTCCGTAAACAGAACTCCATCGAGCAACTGCAGTTCAACAGTAAGCAGAACATTAGTATTTAGTATATTGGATTATCAGTTTTAAATCAAACCGTACTGAATTGTATTAGCAGTACTGAATGACATAAAGGACTAAGACTTATCAAATGTTTAAGCAATATTACAGAAGCAAGAGTGCTGTTGAACTGAGTATACACACAGTGAAGTGTACCATTGCTGTTATACTACATAGCAGCACTCTTGTGATTTGGAACACTGCTTGTCCAGTCAAATTAGTATACCAGAACCAACTGCTGTATAATATAGATTAAAAATACTGAATCACTTGAATGTAATGAATCATGGGTAAACAGTGCTAAATCAGATGAATCGGATCTTGGATGAACCCTACAAAATCTCAGTATGGATCTCTAATTGGATGAATGCTACTGAATCACATGATCCTTATAATGCATTATTACTAGAGATGGAGTGTAATAACTCACCCATGAGAGAAAACCCATGCAGTATGAATCTTGGTCTCTACTCCATCACATTATTATTATTATTATTATTTTTTTTTATTATTTATTTTTTTTCAGAATGATCTCTCAGTTGATGGAGAGTCACACAGCAGCAGTGCTGATCTATCTGTAAGTCCGTTTCTTACTCTATCCCTTCTTTTTTACCTGCCTGGATGTTTCTTGTGCTCAGTGCTCTAGGGGAAATGTGTCTGTTTATACAGGAAGCACTAGAAACACGAGGTACATGGAAGCAGTATCGGTGTTTCACTGTAAATGTAATTAATCAGTCTCAGAATATCTCTTTTTTAAAATGATTAATTTTAGCTGAGAACAATAGTAATCAGTGACTTGGTTTCTGAGGGATGAGCTCTGAATAGTTTCTTGCAGTATCAAAGTAACAACCACAACACAGCAATGAACCATTCAGTAAAATAGAATTTACTGAAACACAGTGAAAAGAAGAAGCACCAAAATGCAAAGATTAGAGAGCGAGATCACGGACATAAGTAGGAGAGATTTTGTGGTGGTGTGTGCGGTTCTCTGTTTAAAAGAATGCTGATTTTAACAAACAGTTTGCAGCTTCAGATTATTCAACACAGTACAAGTGAAGATTGTCTTTTTGTGCCCAGATGTACAGTCTTACTTGGAGTTGCTCAGTTTGTAGCGGGCGTGAGAGGAATGTGTGCTGTGAATGAGCACTGTTGCGAGGATGAGATGTCCTCGTGCAGTTTGCACACTGATCGATGGTGACTCCGCACAAGCTGAATGGCGATGCAGTGTGACTGAGTCTGTCTTCATATATACGTGAAATTTGCAGGTTCATCCATCTGTAGATTTGCTTCCCGATGCAGTTCTGTCAGTCTCATAACTCGTGGAGGTCTAGTCGTTGAACAAAGTTGAAAGCAGCAGTTTCGCTTGCATTAAAATTAAACTTGCACAAGAAAAATTAGAACTCAAGATGCTCTTGGGCAGCATTGGCTAATTTTACACTGATGGGTGATGTGAGCCATTCTCTTTTTATGGTCTCACCATGAGGGTGATGGTCCATCCAGCGTAATGGTTAAGATACAGAGAGTGTGGACAAAGGCTGGTGGAGTCCTTCTGATAGTTTTTGGGGGTGACGTATACTAGTGTTACATCCTCCTGGTTACTGCAAAAGTATATGATAATGGTGTGTCCCCTATGTGTGAATGTGTGGTACCTGCACTGCTGTGTGTCTGATGTCATTTGTTCCTTGTCTACAGGAAAAGTCAAGAGGAATGCTCAGCACCTTTTTCAGGCCCTCTCCCAAACCGGCTCAGAACTATGCTCATTGCCAGGTAGGAAAAACATCTGTACATATGCATAGTGGGGAAAACAAACTCTTCTTTGTATTTCACTAATCAGAAATGCACTTAAGAGTGGAAGTGAAACCAACAGAATTCAGTTTCTATTCTAAGTTTGTTTTAAGTTCGCTGACTTTTTAACTCAACTTATTTTATCTTTGTTTTTAAACGCATTTAATATTCAATTTAACAACACTGATATTATTTTTCCCTTCCTGTTCCTTTCACTTAACATTTTCATTCCCTTCCATTTCCCTTTTCTGTTATTCCATTTCTGAATAACACTTATGGTGTGTGTGTGTGTGTGTGTGTGTGTGTGTGTGTGTGTGTGTGTGTGTGTGTGTGTGTGTGTGTTTCAGGGTACTGGGAGCTCAGACAACACAGAGAAGAAAGACAGAGCAGATGAAATCCCTCGTGTCCCCCCAAGACCCAGTGAGGAGGTGCATTATCATATAGTATAACTATGAAAAGCAGAGATTGTGATGTTTGTGATGTTAATCAGCAGAGATTTACTCAGTCTCTTCATCTCTCTCTCTTTAACCCTGTGTTCGAACTTGCCAGTGACAAAGCAAGGTTTTCTGTGTATGTGTGTGACACACAGCTGTGATTTTAGTGACATCTGATTTTCTCAAGTTTATCCAAATTAGCTATGATACTGTAAAGAAGGAACAAATCCTAACAATCTGCTTGAATGAGTCTTTGGACTAATCCTTTGGCACCTGTGGTCCGACGTTTCTTCAGTTCCCTGCTCACGACTTTACTTCCTACCTGCAATTAGTTCCCATTTACTGTTTGTTGCAAAAATGGAAGACAAACTTATAAGCATAGATTCATCTTATCCTATCAAATATGACCTCTTGCTAAATGTGTATAGAAATGTTCAGAAATGTTCAAAGTTTGTAAGGAAGTAGCACAGATCGTTGATGCCTCTGGTAAGTGTACTTGGCTAGTACAGTTAGTTCGCTTTGATCATCTAATCTGAGAATGAAGCTAGTACGAAGTTGAGCACATAACGTAAATCGAACAACCGATTTTCACATTGCTTATTGCATTATTTAATTTGTGTTTAACTAGTTAGTGCTATAAATATATATAGCTACTACTGTTTCTCTTTGGAACTAAAAATACACTATATAGGCCACACCTGCAAGAGACAAACTACAAGTAACATGAGCAACATTTCACCTGTCTTTAAATAATAATAATAATAATGGCCAGTACCTTTCCTACTTCCCTCCACTTCTCACTTTGATTCCCTTTCTTTTCCATTCTCTGAAAAACACTCACAGTTATAGCAGTCATGTGAGATTGAGGAACTGTGCTCTTTGTGTGTGTGTGTGTGTGTGTGTGTGTGTGCGCGTGTGTGTGTGTGCTTCAGGGAGCTGGGAGCTTAGACATCAGAGAGAACAAAGCCAGAGCAGATGAAATCCCTTGTGTCCCTCCAAGACCCAGTGAGGAGGTACAGTATCTTATAGTTATACCTATGAAAAACAAAGGTTGTGATGTTTGTGATGTTAATCAGCTTTTCTGTTCATCAGGAGCTCAGAAACACCATCACACACCGCCTGAGTGTGAATCCAGCTGACACGGCTCATAGTCAGGTACTCTCTCTCTCTTTAACCCTGCATTCACACTTGTCAGTGACAAAACAATATTTTCTGTGCATGTCTGCGACACAACGCTGTGATTTCAGTGACATCTGAGTATGATTTTCTCAATTCTATCCAAATTAGCTATGATACTGTAAAGAAGGGACAAATCCAAACAATCTGCTTGAATAAGTCCTCGGACTAATCCTACGGCACCTGTGGTCCGACGTTTCTTCAGTTCCCTGCTCACAAGTTTAGTTCCTATCTGCAGTCATTTCCCATTTACAGTTTGTTACAAAAATGCAAGACATATATGACCTTTCGTTAAATGTGTATAGAGACATTATAAAGAAAAATAAAGCTTGTAAGGAAGTAGCAGAGATTGTTGGTGTCTCTGGTAAGTGTAAGTAGCTAGTACAGTTAGCTTGCTTTGCTAATCTAATCCGAGAATGAAGCTAGTATGAAGTCGAGCATGTAATGTAAATCAAACATCCAAATAATAATAATAATAATAATAATAATAATAATAATAATAATAATGGCCAGTTCCTTTCCTACTTCCCTCTACTTCTCACTTTCATTCCCTTTCTTTTCCCTCCTCTGAATAACATCACAGTTATAGCAGTCATGTGGGACTGAGGACCAAACAGTGCTGTTTGTGTGTGTGTGTTTCAGGGTGCTGGGAGCTCAGACATCACAGAGAAGAAATCCAGAGCAGATGAAACCCTTCGCGTCCCTCCAAGACCCAGTGAGGAGGTACCGTGTGTTACAGTAACTATGAAAAACAGAGATTGTGATGTTTGTGATGTTAATCAGCTTTTCTGTTCATCAGGAGCTCAGAAACACCATCACACACCGCCTGAGTGTGAATCCAATTGATGCGGATCATAATCAGGTACAGCAGGGATTTACCTTACATTCATACTAGTGAGTGACAAAGCGACAGGTGATTGTTCATTTTCTACCTAGGCGTGCGACACAGAGTTGCGATTTCAGCGACGTTTGAACTGAGAATTTCTCAAATTTATGCAAATTTATGATGCGATAAAGTGACAACTCCAAACGATCACCTTGAAAAAGTCCTTAGACCAATCCTTTGGTGCGTGTGGTTTGACATTTCTTCAGTTCCCCGCTCACAACTGCTTAACTTCATTTAATGTTTGAAACATGCTTCAAAGTTGTTACACTAACACTTGCTCATTTCTCAACTTGAGAAGAACCAAACACAATCCAAACAATAATTGTGAGCAACACAAGGAGAACTCAACAACGATACAGACTACTTATAGTAACAAATGCTCAGCAACTAAGGAGGGAAAACACCGAGCTTATATAGAAGAAGTAACACACAAGACAGGTGTGTAAAACACAAGACAGGTGTGCACAAATACAGGAAATTAATGCAGCAACAAAGGAAGAAGGGAGGGTTTGGGGGTGAACATGGTGGTTTGTTACTTACATAAAATTTATTTTTCTCTTATTTTCTTTTAGGAGTCTGTTGTGTCAGTCAACAAACAGCAGGTCAAAGGAGGTGAAGATGAAGGATGTCAAGTAACAAAACACATTTTCATCATAATTCTTCTGTTCTAGGAGATGATGGTAGCATTATTATTGCTGTAAAATCTAAAAAGATACGTGTGTGTGTGTGTGTATGGGGCAGGACACCAGAGAGGAAGTCATCAAGGACAAGTATGAGGAGGAGAGGATGAAGAGCAGAGAGGAAGATGAGGGGATGACTACAGTAATCACCCTGTCTAATCTCTTATTTATTAGTTGGATGAGTAGATTAATAGACCAATTAATAGAAATTAATAGATGAGCAGTAGTGTAATAGAAAGTTTGTAGCATATTTGATAGCAGAGCAAATAGTCACCCTGGCAAGGAGTGTTAATTACTTACTTATATCACAAGCACACATTCCAGTTTACATTTACATTTATGGCATTTGGCAGACACCCTTATCCAGAGCGACTTACATTTCTCTCATTTATACAACTGAGCGGTTAAGGGCCTTGCTCAAGGGCCCAGCAGTGGCAGCCTGGCGGTGCTGAGAACTGAACTCATGACCTTTCGATCAGTAGTCCAACGTCTTAACCACTGAGCTACCACTGCCCAATTTCATGACCTTAGTTTAGTATCTCGTGAGTAACTGCAGAGCATGATGAAGAAAATAAAACACAAAATAATAGGCGGTGCTGGATCAAGTGCCACTGAGTTGCCAGTCTGTCTACAAACACACCAGCAGAACAAAAGGAGACACAAGAGAGGCAGACGTACTGGGATTCTCTGCAGAACTCAGGAGGACTGAATCACATTTTCAACAATGTGAGTTCTGCAGAGAATTTTATGGTGAATGTTGAGTCACTGGATGATAAAACGATCAGATGGATTAAGTTTCAGTGTTATGTTAGGAACCGCTGTGTTTTTACCTTCATGGAAACATTGGTGGACGCATTGGTACCAGACCATGGCTAACACCAGCAGGATTCACCATCTAGCATCAGGACAGAACTGCAAGCTCAGAACTGCAAACTGCAGAACACAGAGGTGGCAGGGTTTGTTTCTTAGTAAACAATCACTGGGCATCAGGTGTTACAGTTCTAGCCAGACATTGCGATCTGAATGCTGGAGTTAATCAAAATCCAAACATTTTATCTACATCGGGAAGTCAGTTTAGTTATGCTCACAGGTGTTTACATTCCACCTCAGGCAGATAAATCACGTGCTTTGGATGTGACATATACAAAATCATTCATGGAAAATTCATGTCTTGATGAGTGTTGAGGACTTCAACAACAGGAAGGTCTTGACCAACTACTATGAGCACATTCATTTCCACAGGCGTGGAACAATACCTAATCAGCTATTCCTGTAGACCAGGACAGCTGTATGCTAGTCATATATGTGCCAGATGTGGCCACTTCCTACAAGGGGTAAATCTATATTTACATTTCCAGAAGTGAAAGTATTTTTTTTTTTAACTTTAATCTCATTCATATAAGTGAGTAGTTGAGGGTTAAGGGCCTTGCTCAGGGACCCAGCAGGAACAGTATTGGCAGTGCTGGGATTTGAACTCACAACCTTCTGATCAGTATGCCAAAGACTTGACCACTGACCTACTGCTATTCAAGGCAAACATGGACCCTCTCCAGTTTGCACATCACTCCAACATATGGCCCGTGCTATTGCGCTTACTATAAACACTTCTCTCACACACTAGAGAGTAGGAACAAGAACTATCTGGCAACCTCTGAGGTGTGAACTACACACAGTTGATTTTATAATCTGAATGTGGAGCTCAGAAAATCCGCTTAAGCAGCTGCGTAACCCGACTCTGAATACCAGGAACTTTCCCCACGTAAATACTGATGTAATTTTTGGACTTAAATCACAGACTCTGAATACAGACACTTTTATCTAAAATGATGAAATGATGAAATTAACTGTGTGTGTGTGTGTGTGTGTGTTTCATACCAGATGGGAAATCAGGAAGTCGGCCAGTGCACTGAGGTAGAGTGTGTTTAGAGAGTAATGTTAGTGCACATTTATAGAATGAAATGTACAGAAACAATAATTCATTGTAGGAATATTTAAATGGACCCAGTTGGTGATGGAGATTTGCTCAGATCCAGGAAACTTCATTTTGATGATAAATTGCATTAAGATGATTTGTGTAATATTTTCACACACTCTCACAACACGTGTGTAACAGGACGACAAGGAGGAGTGTGTGAATGAAGCTGCTGCTGCAGCCGACAAAGAGAAAGTACAGGTATAATTATCATATCTTATGCATTTCTATTCAATTCTCTGGGAAACACTTATTTTTTTATTTATCCCCTAAAGCCAACGAAAAAGAAAGTAAAGAAAAAGAAGAATCCCTTCATGCCTCATGTGACCTCATTTCGCTTTAGGAAAATGGAAAACTGGAAACAACTTGCTATTGGATTTCTGATATGAAATAAAATAAATGTGAAAATAATAGTTGATGCACACGGGAATTAGATGAGGCATTTTTATAAATTTAATCTTGTTAAGAACTGAAGAGTCAAGAACTGAAATTAAATACCAGACTGTTTGCTCTCGTCCAATTTTATACACCAAATCACAAACCACATAGTGGGCTATTTCTGATTTTCTGCTTTAGAAAAGAAAATCAAATGGCTGCTAATTAGTCGTAATTAAGTGCAGTATTTTCCTTTACAACAGTAATGTCCACTTGAGTAGTACACTACGACTACCTGAACCTGATTTCTGCCGTAAAATAATCTGAGCTCTGTTTCATGTAGAGCATCATAACATCATCAAGGGTGTTGAATAGTGCAGCATAACTAATCATGTATGTATTATATCTGAATTTATGTGTATTTATCTTACATAACTGAAACTGAACTCTACATGCAGCATGGTGCTTGTTTTAATTAATTAATTAAAACAAGCAGAGTAAAATGAATCAGAAGAAGAGCAGAGAAGATGGCACTGAGGTTTTAGAGGTATTCAGAGAGGGGAAATTTTACTGGCTTTTACTAAAACAGAGGGAAAGTTTCAGTCTTTGGTGTAACATGCTCTGAAAAATGAAAGTAAACTGGAAAAAAGTCCTAACACACAGCAGTCAGTGGAGCAGAGAATTCACTTAATCATTAATCCAAAGCAGAGACAAACACACGCACTTCAACACACACCTGAAGCTCTGGACATTTCATTTTTTTTTAATCAGGACGATCTCTCAGTTGATGGACAGTCACACAGCAGCAGTGCTGATCTTTCTGTAAGTCTGTTCCTTATTTCTTTCCTTTCTTGTTTACCTGTCTGGCTGTTTCTTGTTCTCAGTGCTGTGTGTCAGATGTCATTCGTTCTTCATCTACAGGAAAAGTCAGGAGGAGTGCCAAGCGGCTTTTTCAGACACTCTCCCAAGCCGGCTCAGAGCTGCGCTCATGGCCAGGTAGGAGAAACGTCTGTACATCAGCGTCTGTACATCAGCGTCTGTACATCACAAACTTCTTTGTATTTCACTGATCAGAAGTGGAAGTGAAACCAACAGAATTCAGTTTAATATGGACTTTTTTCAGCAAAGTACCTCCATTTTCAGGGGCTCAAAGGTATTTGGACAATTGACTGACAAGAAGTTAATTGAGCAGCTGTGGTCCATTCCCTCGTTACTTCAAGACAAGTGAAGCAGACAAAAGGTCTGGAGTTGATATCAGGTATTGAGTTGGCAGCTGTTCGACTGGAGCTACCAATATGAAGTCCAAGGAGATCTCAATGCAAGTGAAGGAGCCCATCATTAGGCTGAAAAAACAACATAAATCTATAAGAGAGATAGCAAAGACCTTAGGTGTGGCCAAATCAACAGATGGGTCCATTCTTAAAAAGAAAGAAAGCCCTGGTGAGCTCAACAACTTTATATATATATATATATATATATATATATATATATATATATATATATATATATATATATATATAATGTTGCCTGTTCTCAACCCAATAGAGCTGCTTTTCACTTACTGAAGACAAGACTGAAGGCAGAAAGACCCACAAACAAGCAGCAACTGAAGGTGGCTGCAGTGAAGGCCTGGCAAAGCATCTCCAGGGAGGAAACTCAGAATTTGAGTTTTGAGAACATGGGCTCCAGACTTCAGGCAGTCATTGACTGCAAAGGATTTTCATCCAAGT
>CM040978.1:24969243-24992295 GCA_022985145.1 Pangasius djambal
AGGATTTGCAACCAAGTATTAAAAAAGTGAAAGTTTGATTTATGATTATTATTCTGTCCCATTACTTTTGGTCCCTTAACAAGTGGGAGGCACATATGCAAACTGTTGTAATTCCTACACCGTTCACCTGATTTGGATGTAAATACCCTCAGATTAAAGCTGACAGTCTGCAGTTAAAGCACATCTTGTTCGTTTCATTGTGGAGGTGTATAGAGCCAAAAATGTTAGAATTGTGTCGATGTCCCAATATTTATGGACGTGACTGTATTTCTGATTTTGACATAAAATATTACATAAAATAAATGTTAGAAATTAAAGGTGATGCACATGCATGAATTAGATTAGGTTTTTTTTTTTTTCAATAAATTTTATTAAGAACTGAGTCAAGAATTGAAATTAAATACCAGATTGTTTACTAATGTCCAATTTTATGCATCAAATCATAAATCATGTAGTGGACTATTTCTGATTTTCTGCTTTAGAAAAGAAAATCAAATGGTTGCTAATTAGTCGTAATTAAGTGCAGTATTTTCCTTTACAACAGTAATGTCCACTTGAGTAGTACACTACGACTACCTGAACCTGATTTCTGCCGTAAAATAATCTGAGCTCTGTTTCATGTAGAGCATCATAACATCATCAAGGGTGTTGAAGAGCGTAGTATAACTAATTATGTATGTATTATATCTGAATTTATGTTTATTTATCTTACATAACTGAACTGTACATGCAGCATGGGGCTTGTTTTTATAAATTTATTCAGTTAATTAATTTCTTCCTATTTCTATTTCTTTATTTCAGAGTAAAATGAATCAGAAGAGGAGCGGTGAGGATGGCACTGAGGTTTTAGAGGTATTCAGAAAGGGGAATTTTTACTGGCTTTTACTGAAACCATGTGTAGGTGGCCATGTCTAAAATAACATAAATGTTACACGCTGGGGCTGTAATGCTGCTGAAATTTGCTTACTTTGTGCATCTACATAAAATGTGTTTGTTCACTATTCAGGAAATGTTCTTCCATTTCTCTTTTGCTTTGATTTGGTTTCCCCTGTATTCTACTTCTCTACACAGAAGTTAATTACAAACCTGAGCACAGTAAAAAGTTTGATTTGACAATAAATGCGCTGTTTAATTAGTGCTGAGGATTTAGTGACCCGTTATCATTATTGCAATACATTTCTGTACTATGAACACAAATTACAGAGCCTGTAAACGACAAGCAGTGTTTATTTTTGTGAAATAAGCAGTGAAAAATGAAAATGGTCAACTCATCAACGCAGTTTTTTTAGGTTTCTTTCTGGTGCATTCTGCTCTGACTTGTTCATATGCATATGTAAATAGTGGCAAGTTTGATTGGCTGTGCCTTTAAGACAGTAGAATGTGTGTTTGTGCCTTTTAAGTCTATATATGTACATTGAATATAAAAAAAGTTGACACACCCCTATTAACATTGCAGGTTTTTGTGATATGTAAAAAATGAAACCAAGGTAAATCATATCCAATCTTTCCCCACCTTTAATGTGATATAGCAACCAAAAAAAAGTGAAAAACAAATAGAAACATTTTAGGGACAAAAAAATAAAAATAAAAAGTGACATCACCAAGAACAGGATGTCCCTCTAAAATAGACAAAAGAACAAGAAGAAAACTTATCAGGGAAGCTGCCATGAGACTTACAGCAGTATTAAAGGAGCTGAAGGAATATCTGGTGAGTACTGGTCACTCCTTGCATGTGACAGCAATTCTTGTGACATGAATGTGACAGTATTCTTCACACGTCTGGGCTGTGGAGTAAGGTGGTGGGGTAAGATGAATGTGTTAAAGCCTAATGAAACCAAAGTAGAACTTCTAAACTTTTAAAATATATGTTTTTGACACAAAAACAAGACAGGAATACTATACTCATGGTGAAGCATGGTGGTGGCAGCATCAAACTATGGTTAGGTTCTCTTCTGCTGGGACTGGGGCTCTAGTCAAGATAGAAGGAATCATGGATAGCTCCAAATACCAGTCTATTTTGGCACAAAACCGGCAGGCCTCTGTTGGACAGCTGAAGCTGAACAAAAATGTCACCTTCCAGCATGATAACGAGCCAAAGCACAAATCCAAGTCAACAAAAGAATGGCTTCAGAAGAAGATCGACATTTTGGAATGGTCCAGTCAGAGCCTAAATTTAAATCCTATCAAAAACCTATGGAATGACTTGAAGATCCCTTCACAATCTGATATATCTGGAGCATTTGTGCAAGGAAGACTATTAGAGGAAGTATTAGTTAAGGAGTGTGCATACATAGGTTTTTGTAGTTTTCTTTTTTTTTTTTTTTTCCTAAAATCTTTCTGTTTGTTTTTCACTTGAATGTTGTTGCTCGCTATTTCACATTAAAGGTGGAAAAAGATGCAAACTGAGGACAAGCTTATATATGGGATTGTCTTCATATTTTGTCTTTTCTGCCTTAAAGAAGAACTCCCTCATGGAGCAGCTGAATGAGCTTCGTCTGGATCGACTTCATATCGAAGACGAAGAGGTTTCTCAGGAATACATCTACATATTTTTTCCTACAATTAGTTTCATATAGAGGTAAATGACTTGTTTTCTGTCACAGGATCTTGACAGCCTCATGGAGTGGTGGAGTACGGTCAAACGTGAGTGTGTTTAAAGCATATATACAGATTTTAGGTGCGTAACAACACTAAGGCTGAGAAAGTGTGACATAAATGAATAGTAACCATAGTGTGCTTGTGTTGTTCAGAATGGGAGCCGATGTCCAACGATGAAGATATGACGGAAAAAGAGGAGGCTACGTAAGCTGTTTAACAGATTAGTATTTATTTCTCGGTTCTAGAAACATGACACAAAGGCTTTGCATTGCAAAAATAATTTTTTCTCATTTTAGTGCAAATTGTAAAATATCGGTAAATTCTACATTCATTTTCCTCTCTTTAGGGCATTTGCATTAACAGCCGAAAAGGTGCAACGAGGCATTCGCGTGTTTAATCAGCTGTTTTCAGAGCGAGCAGAAGCTCTTTGGCAGCACATCATTGACCTCAACCTCATTGCCGACGGACTGGACCGCTTCAACAAAAGGACCAAAGTGGCCCAGATCACAGGTGGCTCCACCAGCGCTGTTGGGGGTGTGGCCACTATAGCAGGCCTTGCTCTGGCACCTGTTACTATGGGAACATCCCTGATCATCACAGCAGTGGGCCTTGGCATGGCTGCGGCGGGTGGGTTAACATCGGCCTCGGCCGGTATCTCCAACACTGTCCATGGCTCGATGGACCGCAAGAAAGTGGAGTGCATTGTGAAGGACTTCCAGAGCAAGATGGCTGACATTGACAAATGCACAAGATTCATCAAACGAGGCATCGAGAACCTGCGAGAGTTAAATGCTCCCAGGGTGAGGACAAGAGTTCTTAACCTATAAAAGAATATGAGTCCATTCAATAAGCTTTCCATCATGTAGTGAGCATTGATTTTAACTGGACCTTTTTTACAAGGTTACATTTAACAGATCTGACAGGAAACCTAAGTAACTTGTAGCGTTCGTTAGTTAGTTAGTTTGCTAGGTTACACTACTTATAAAGCCTAGTTAGACAGATTTAACAGATCTGACAGGAAACCTAAGTAACTTGTAGCCTTCGTTAGTTAGTTAGTTTGCTAGGTTACACTACTTATAAAGCCTAGTTGGACAGATGCTTAAATACTGCATCCACAGCAACACTGACCAACACATACTGATGATAAATTTATGACTAAGTGAATGTTTTAAAAACTCCTTTTAACATTGTAAACTATGATTGATCCCATTTTGTTTAAAGGTGAAAAAGCTAAAGGTGTATGATAGTGATTTCTCTGGAATCAACAATATCTACGAGGACGGCGCCATGGCAGGCAAAGCAGTACTTATCAACGCCAGTGAGATCACCAGGCTCACACAAGTCACCATGGCAACAGGTGGCACAGCAGCCAGAGCAGTGCAGGTTGCAGCCATGGCAACGGGTGTCCTCACCGGTCTCTTTGTTGCCATGGATATTTACTTTGTGGCAAAGGATTCTCACGAACTTAGGAAAGGAGCCAAGTCAGAATTTGCCAGAAAGATCAGGGAGGTGGCAGAGCAGCTGCATCAAGGACTGGTGGAGCTCAATATAATCAGAGAGGAGCTGCAGTGTTCAGAAAGCTCAACATCCTCCAGCACCTTCACAATCTCCACCTCCAGCCCCTCAGCCTCCACTTACACCACCTCCCTGACCTCCTTTTCGTCCACCTCTGGCATCTCTAGCTCCTCTAGCACCTCAGCCTCCGTCGCTTCACTCTCCTCCACTTCTCCCTGCCCCTCCATTTCCTCCTCTCTTTCACAGAACACCGAAGCACACATAGAACCTCCAGCTCAATCCTGACACAGTCCTGTCTTAAACAAATTGTGTGTCCTCCTCTTCCATCTCCAAATGATACACCTCCATTTTCTCAGTGTCCTTATCCAAAACCTGCACCTTCTTATTCTCCTTTATGATCTTCTCTGCTTCAGACTCGCTCCTACATTAACAATTAACAATGCTACCACCACATTCTGCACCTTCTCCACCACACCCTCCTGAATTTTCTTCCATTTCATCCTCCACCTCCACCTTACCACCTCTCCCATATCCTGCACCTTCTTCCCCTCCACTTCCATATCCTGCACCTCTACATTCACCCCTTAGACCTTCTTCACCTCCACATCCACCACCTGTATCTTCTCCACCTCAAGTTCTTCTGTCTCCACATCCACGTCCTTCACTTCCACATTTACAGCTTCCCCACCTTCAGTCCTACAACACATCTTGCAACTTCTCCACCTTTTACACATTAACCTCCACTACCTCATCCACCTCCTGCACCTTCACATTTAAAAGGAACAGTCATAAAAACATACTTTAAACCTAGTACACACCTATCTTGCATACTGTAACTCCACCTCCTGCATCACTTATTCCGCCTTTACCCTCTAAACCTCCTCTACATGTCTTCCTCCTTATGCTTCTCTTCCTCCACCTTTATTCTCTAGCACCTCTGCCTCCACTTGGGGGCAGTCGTGGCCTAATGGTTAGAGAGTCGGACTTGTAACCTGAAGTTTGTGAGTTCGAGTCTCAGGTCTGGCAGGGATTGTAGGTGGGGGAGTGAATAACCACCCTCTTCCACCCTCAATAGTGAGAGAGTGAGACCCTTGAGCAAGGCACCGAACCCCTAACTGCTCCCTGGGTGCCCCCTGCTCTGGGTGTTGGATGGGTTAAATGCAGAGCATAAATTCTGAGTATGTGTCACCATACTTGGCCACAAGTCACTTCACTCCACTGAACATCAGGCACATGAATATCCATATCCTGCACTTCCTCCTCTACCCCAACCTTGGGGTCTCCTTGACTTTCTTAGGCACTGTAATAATATTACCAGCTGTGCAGCCAGGAACTATGGGCAAAAAACTCAGCTGTATGGTGGTTTTTTAAGTGATTCAGCGCAGTAAACAATTAAAAAACCTAACGGCATATTTCGATGTAACTCTTTTGCAAGTTGATTGCCTAATGTTCATGTGTCTGACATTTTCACAGTTCATGCTGCTCATTGTTGCGAAGGAGAGCACCGGTCAAAAAGAAAAAAAAACCCAGTTGATTTAATCACCTTAGAATTATCACCATTAAGATTATTTGTAAGTGTTTGCGTTGACGTATTTCATTTTTTGGGTCAAAATTGGAAAACAATTGTGGCTGAATTTTTTTGCTGGCATCCCTAATAAGTATAATAAGCTAAATAGATATATACATGTCTAAAGTCGAACATACACTGATAGATTTTATTTTATATTAATGAACTCAAAACACGGGCCACTGAAGGGATGAGATTAAGGAAGGGGCGGGGCTTCTAGGAAGCATCTGGTAATATTAGAGAGTTTAAAACATCTGCAAAAATCATTCCAGATTCATATGTCGATTGCCTCATCTCCCAGTTTAGCGATTAGAAAAAGACTGCTCTTCTGGCCTATTTTTGATGATAACTAGTAGTAATGTTACCTTTCCTGTTCTGTTTTCTGAGAGCTCCATTGGGGTACTTTGGGGTAATTTACACATTTTCAGAAGAAAGTGCTACTGAAGGGCATTTATTCAAATGCTGAAGGGCATTTATTCAACTCCACAGACTTACTTCCACAGACAAAAAAGAAAATAATATGTGGGTTAGTGGACTAAAAAAGACACCATCTCTCTCTCTCTCTGTCTGTCTCACTCTCTCTCTCTCACTACGGCTCACACGCACTCAGAGCCTCAACCCCAAACTACCTATAATGCACCTAAATATTGACCTTTTCCTGGCAACACTAGCTTCTCCAGAGTTTTTGTGGAGCTGCTACGCAAACTGCGTAAGGGTTGGCAGGTCTGGTAATATAATATAATCAGCGCTAACCGTTGCAATGTAATATTGTGTAGGGGCGATAATAATGTTACCGCACAAGCCTAGTCCTGATTATTTCACATTAACAGCAAGAGTACTAAAAAACACTGTATGTTTTTTTTTTTAAAGCTTTTATCATCTGAGATATCTCATGATTTGTCTTTTTTTGTTTGCACATTGATGTCTTTGTTGTAGATATTCGACTCTGCCTGCAGTCGGTTCATCAGTTTTCTCAGCGTTTTTAACTATATGTTACATGATGAAACTGTTTGACTTCTGTTTCTGTTCTTTTGTCTTTCAACCTGCAGACAAATCAAAACAACTGACAACAGTAATAATTAATTCTTTATACACGGTGGAGTCCAAACGTTTGCATTCTTTTCTAATTTAATGCAGACTGTCTCATTACAAATTATATTACTGGCAATAAACGTGAGTGAAACGTAGAATCTTTTAAATAATTGCATGAATGTCGGAATTTAAGTATTTAGTACATCCCCTTTTCTTTAATGACAGCAATGGAAGAAATAAGAACTCAAGGAAAATCTGACCTTTTGTGCAAAGGACTTAACATGATATCATAATATCAATATCACACATCTGAATTTTTATATACATTAGAATCTTAAATAATGAATATTCAAGATGTTAAACATTAAAAGAGTTTCGAATATCCCCAGATTTTCGATGTGGTCTCAGACTTTTGGGCCCCACTATATTATTAATAATTAATCCATTAGGACTGAATTAATAGCGCACTGGTACGATCTGCCCCTGCATACAAACAACAATATAAGCTAACAAATCAACGCCAAGGGAAGGCTACAAATACACTTCTTGGAGAAACAAAACGATACGCATCAGATAAGGCACGAGCCTTCACCGTCTGACTACTCACTGGTGTTTTTATCCACATTGAAACCAACATGCTGGACTCTGCTGAAATAAATACAAACATGCCTGAACATGTGCTACTGATTAATCAATCAATGGAAATACTTGTGTACAAACAAAAATGACTTTATGCCTGTTATAAAGTTCCTTCAAGTGTTCAAAATTCATTAAATAAACACCCGTAGATGGGACTGTGGGAAAAGGAATGCGCCTGTCTGCATTGTGAAACACCCTGGAAATGAGATGACAGATAATTTCAGTGTATAATAATATAAATTTAAGCTAGGACTTATTCATTGTGTGTTTTCATGGAAAAGAAATACAAAGTAAACATTGCATTTTAATTTTCTTATAATTCATTTGAACTTTTTAATTTTTTTTTTTTTTTAAAAAAGCAAACTTATTTTAAGTTTAAATTTTCCTTCTCCTGTCAGCATTTCCATTTTAGTTATGGCCATAAAATTGATTTGATAAAAAGAAATTAAATTAAATTAAATAATATTGTAATTTTAGTCTAACCCTAACCCTAGGCATATTATATTTATTGCACGAATGATTTGTGTTTGTATGGTAAGTGAAACTGCATATTTTATTTGATTGTTGTTCAATGCTGAGAAAGAAAGAAAAAACGACAAAAGAGGATTCTCACCTTATTTTATTTACCTTTATTTTATTTTCGGACAGATTTACCACCCATTGTCTCATCGGATTGAGATCTGGGGAATTTGGAGGCCAAGTCAACACCTCAAACTCTTTGTCATGTTCCTCAGATCATTCCTGAACTATTTATACCCTGGCACATTATCCTGCTGAAAGAGGCCACTGCCATTAAGGAATACTGCTGCCATGAAGGGGTGTAAGTGTAAAATGTGGCTGCTGATATCTTGGTGCCAGATACCAGAGCACACCTTCAGAGTCCATGCCTTGATGGCTCAGGGCTGTTTTGTGGCACAAGGGGAACCTTTTTAAAGAAATTTACTCGAAACTCAGATTCAATAATAGGAACCTGCACCTTTCATCTTTAAGGGAAGTTAAAGTCTGAGAAATGAGAACATGTTTTTTGAGCATAACTTTAATGGGTAACCTGTCAGATTGCATTTAATTTTCATCATTTCATTTCGGAACGTTTCACCTATTCCAAAACGTTTCTAATATCTAATAATTCAGCAGGATGCCAGTTCATGTTCTGTTCCAAAAGATCAAAACGCTAAGGGAGTCACGTCCTGACATTTATAGATATTAGTTTTGTGTTGGATGTTTATGTCTCATTATCTTTTGGGTGTCTGTCTGAATTTACGTCATTTCAGGTTTACATTCTCTTTCCTTTCACAATCAGTTCAGACAAATCAGATTTCTTTACCAGATTTCCTCTGGCTTGTATGTTTGTATTATCAGAGTTTCCTTAAGAGAATAACTCTCAGAATGTGCTCTTAACATGGGAGTTTCCATGTACTAGTAGACTTAGATTTTTAGGTGTTTATGTCAGTGTGCATTTGTTTTTCGCTCAAACATACCCTCTTTGTATGTTATTAAGATACTCTTAGTACCATCTTCCTGCTAGTTTCAGTTAAACAGTTGACCCTGTTTGTTGTGAGGTGACATGGTGTCATACAAGAGCAACTGCGTGAGGACTGTAAGTTATATTTTATTCTGAAGATTGTTTTTATGGTTTATGACGATATAAAAATGTGAATTCAGCAGAAAGACATTCCAAACAACATGAACTGTGGGTTGCAGCATACAAATACTCATCACTTCATTTTTCAAAATGTATTCCATTCATATATTAAGACAATACACATAACACACTACTCATATAATGAACCACTAAAGAACATCATAATTCAGGATTTTGTACATTCCCTTTACAAATTATGATCAATACATTTTGAGATTCTTTTTTATTTGATTCGCTTGAATATTGCAATTCAATAGCGAAATTTTTCAAATTTTCAAAAGAGTACACATTGGGGTGTGCTGTTGATTATTATCCTGTAACAGCACGTCCCTAAGTGTTTTATTCCTTTTATACCACAGCTATTTACAGATTACAGTGGTTAATTTATTAAAGAACAACACATATTTTTGTCTGTTTATAGTTACATTTAACATTGTGGAACGTCAAGGAAACAAGTTGGTTCCTGTTCTCACTTACGCTATAGCAGCTATAAATAGTCATTCCCTCACCAGCCTCTCTTTTAGACTAAAGACTAAATGAATGTAGCTTGTCACATTACCAAGAAACAGCAAAGTGTAAACTCCTCCGTCCTGACTTTGTATGTTGTGGTTGAGGTCTCCTGAAAGTCTTTTCCTTATACACAGCTGGTATAGAGTTATGAGTGGTGCATTTACTGTTTTTTGGAATTATGTTAGTGTTTCATTAAAGTGAGAAACGTCACAGCGCAGGTCATGAAAGATGTTCTTCTTTCAAAAGACATCCAAAGAATGTTAGAAATGTTCTACAGCGTGCTTTATTTTTTTATCTGTAAATCCAGATTACAATGTACTTTTTTACTTGGCTGATTCATAGTTCTTGGATCTCTTATCTGATTTCGAGTTTTAAAAATTAGTTTCACACATGCTCAACACTCAAATTCCAAATTCTTTTCTCACTCGAAGTCAACCTCCAGCAAAACAGCAAAAAAAAAGAGTTTTACTGTATTCAAAATTATGTTTAAAAAAAAAAGATAATATCTAAAAATAAATAAACAAATAATCAACCAATCACAGGTGAGCCTCAGTGTAGCTGAAGAGGCTTCCAGGTGTTTGTTTTCCACTTGTTACTATCCACACAAAGAAACTGGACATCGTTGGAATGATTTTTGTGAGTAAACATGGGCCTAATCTGTCATACCGGGGTGTCCAATCTTATCCAGGGCCAGTGTGGGTGCAGGTTTATTCCAATCAAGCAGGAGCCAAACCTGATTCCAGCTGTTTATTCAGCTGATCTTGGCTTTCAATAGACTATCAGGTATGGTTTGTACGCATTTGGAATGAAAACCTACACCCACACTGGCCCTTTCTGGATATGACTTGACACCGCTTCTGTAATACAAAATGTGATCGAGAGGACACACAGTAAGGTGTGATGTGAATGAAAACTTGTGGCCCAGTGCAGGGGACAGGGTTGACTAACACTGCACTGAAAAGTGGTGCACTGAATTTGCTAATTTCAAATTTTTCTCAATCACTTAGACACTTAAACTGATTATATGAGTCCATGTATTGTAGCACATGTCCTGTCTTGGCATTCTTAAGGAAGCCACACTCCCCTGATCCTCAGTATAACCTTCTCATATTTTGATACATACAGTCCCAACAATATCCATACAGCATATACACACTTTCCTTCTCTCACGCACATTATTGTGGAGTGTTTTCTCTGTGTGACGTAAAAAAAAGAAACACGGACGCATGTCTAAGAGTGATGCACACGTACGATTGCGAATATCACACAACTGATAATTTCTTTCTGTTCGTCTTGCATATCAGATGGCTTATCTAAACTCAGAAATATGCGTGCGTATATGCGAAGAAACTATGACTCACGATGGAGTTGTGTGACACATCGCGACACAAAGCGGAGGCAATTATTTTTTCTTCGCGTCCTGAAGTGTTCCTTTTAACCATTTATTGTTACATTATTGTTACATTTCATGTTGTGGAACGTCAGTGAAACTAGTTCGACACACATGACACACTTCCCAGAACTATTGTACGGTGATAGATCGGTTGCACTATTTGAGCAGAACTTAACAGGTAAATCTCATTCGTAAAGCACAGGTTGCATTCAGAAAGCACTAACATCACAACATGAACTCCATTAACACACAATTAACACACAGCTCTCCAGATGTAAACACTAAGCAGCAAAAATTGTTCACACACTAATCAGAACTTCAGGATGGAATAAAAGAGCAACGTGTGTCCTTTTTTTTTAATGGACCAAAACAATGGCAGAAGACCACAGAGAGTGTGAAGAGAAAGAGTTGAAGCAGAAGAACAGATATATCAAATGAAATATGGGTCACTGTGACTGACAACATTGTCCATGGACTCACAATGAGAGAAGCTCAGCAACGACACCAACCCAATCTAAGCTGCTTTGTCTAGTTTTATAGAAATTATTGTTGTACTGTACTGGATTTTCCATTGATATATATGGCTTGTATTTACATGCATATTTGTTCCGCAACTGACGGTACCTTTTATATACAGTTTTTCCTCTTTTGGATACACACTGTGACTGAATAAATACACCAAATAATTGATTCCTTATGCTAAAATCCCATAATCGCACAACATTCCTTCACAATAATAAACACATTCTTATTGATTCAACAGAGTTTGCAGTTCTGCTGCATTAATTTTGCAAAATTCTATACACACTTCTCAACGCGCTGTGTACGTCCCATTGGCAACAGAGCTGTCTCATTTTCCTAATGAATGAAACCACATTAGTTGTGATGTTGAGGAGGTTTCGTGGCCAAATCCTCATGATCGACAAGATGATGCTTAAGAGTTCTTTTTTATTTCTTTATTTTTGTTTGTTTTCATGCATGTATACTTTACAGTTTTTCCCACCTGGATACACACATTTCCCCAAACATCACACATATTTCTTACAACTATAAAAAAAAAGACACACACACAAAAAAACAACCAACTGTACACACAGTACCAATATCACATTTTCCCTGTTTTTGCGATGCTTTTTTGTACTGCAAGAAAGCTTTTGAGAAATGTTTGTTTTCTCAGTTTGTAAGGTAATTAGATTCGTGAACAATGAAATGTACATACATTGATTATTCAGTGGCTGTTATTGTGGTCTTTGTCTTTTGAAAAAAGTGTACTTTGTATTTTGAAATACAATGTTTAACTTGCTGATGTGTGTGTGTGTGTGCATGTCTGCTTTGTGTGTGTGTGATTCTGACTGGATTACAGGGCTATATGGCATGTGTGTAGAGTTTTTGAATGAAAAGTGAGTATTTCCCTTTAAATGTAAGATTTTCAGAATAGTACGGGTGCTTTCTGTTTGTAGTTGTGGGAAATGTGTGTAATGTTTGGGGGAAATGTGTGTAATCAATTGGGAAAAACTGTAGAGTAAATTTGAGGAAATAAAAATTTGAAACTTGGTCTTGCAGCATTTAGTGTACATTTAAAGGGGCTGCAATATGACGCTACAAAGTTCAACACATCTGTATTTACCCTGATTAGTAATTCGTTACTGAATGCAGAAACAGGATTTATGGAGTAGTGTTCCAAATTGATCCTGCTAGTGTGTGTGTGTGTGTGTGTGTGCGGACTGTCAGTGCCACTGAATTCAACAGCACTGTGGGATCAGGTAGCACTATTAACTCACAAACATATTTTATTGGCTGACAAATTTAGAAACAATAAATATACAATTTACTTTTAAATATATAAATATATATTATAAATATATAAATGTACTTTTCTTGTAATGTTATATTTTAAAAAGTGTTGCAAGTAGTGTACTTATAATATGTGTGCATTTTACAGTTAGTAGAGTTAAAATATTTATGTAATTTAAATATTTACATATTTCACAGTATTTATATCAGTAAAGGTTTTACATTTATACGACTATGCTATGGGGCAGGTTTTAATTAGCCGTGATTATAAATCTTATTATTGACATTTACAAAAGGTTATCTGGGCATGGTCTTGTAAATTTCTTGACGGCTTCTACAGAATGTATTAGTCCATTGCAGGTAAATGCTTCAGAATATTAAAAACCCATTTGAGCATATTTATCAGGCTCAGTCTGGTTCTCAGTCGATAAAAGCTACCTCAATTAAAGAAAAACTGACAAACTGTTATTTATATGTTATAGTACTCCTACTGGTGAAAATGCCCATATGACCATATGCATATGATCAAATCATTTAGTCACAAGTGATTGGGAACTAGTAATCTGGCTCAGAGTAAGGTGACTTGAGCAACCCCACCTCCACCCTGATATCTTTAACCCATTGCTACATCTAAACAAATCCTACACCTAGAAGCTTTCTGCCAAAGTTTGTCACACTTTTAAAAAGTTTCTGGTGGATTTGAAAGACCAAGACAGGTATTTCCAAACAGCAATTTGATGGCTTTACTTTATTTAGACATAATACATGACATGGTTCTATGTTTTGCTCTTACATTTCATCCTTGGGATCCAAGTAAAATCTACCATGTTCTAATTCAAGCAAATAACAAATGGCTTCCTATCTACTTATTTGCTCGCAGCGTAGGTTATTACAAACTAGAGCTGAACACCCTACCTACTGCCCTCATAAATAGTGTAGAAAGACATTTACAGTAAGATTCAGCTCCTGAAAGTGTATGCCTGCTTGCGTCTTTGTGTTTTTTTTATGTTCATAAGGTCTGCATTCCCTGCTGAAAAATCCAGCTTGTCTGAACTGGTCAAGCTGGTAGATCATCTCTGACAGCTGGCAGAGGGAAACAGCTTATGAATTACTGCTACTAATACTGTATAGTTCTTTTAAGAAAATAACACAATTTAACAGGATTTAACTTCCTTGTTCAAATCATCACTTCCACGGAGTTGCAACTGTAATAATTGTTCTTTTTCGGGACCTGTTGTGTTCGTCTGTGGCAACTATAACCCCGCTCACTTCTTTGAAACAGCAGCTCAAAACGGCTCAGTGTTGAATTCTACTAACATGGTATGACTCTGACATAGAAGTTTGCTTGACCTTTGTATGTGAAGAGTAACACATAAATTTCAGATGTACTGCAATAATTAACAATTCGATAAGATGCTTCATTAAATATCATACAGAATGCAGTTGTGCCAACCAATAAACCTATAACGGCTAATGCTAACTTTTTATATTTCCAAAGTCTTACGAATTTCCAATCAGCCATGTTCATATTCCAAGCAATGTTCCATCAAATACTGACAGAGATCTCTAACCCTAACCCTATCACTGTCCCTCTCTGTCACTTTTCATAGATTACCATAAATATAACTAGTATTCAGGGTTCAGTAAGGGAAAACCAGAGTCTTATTCAGTGTACCTTCAACATTACCCTCAATCCCACCCTCTTCGAATCAGCTGTTCAGCTGCTTTTCAACGTCACCATCCTAAACGGAACCACAAAAGGTGAGCTTTCATACGTGTATCCTGTATATATGTGTGTGTGTGTGTATGAAGAAGAAGAAGAAGAAGAAGAAGAAGAAGAAGAAGAAGAAAAGTTATATAGCATTTTTACTCACACCCAAGGTCGCTTTACAATTACAAGAACCAAAGCACAGAAGAAAATGGTGACAGGGATTTAACCACAAGAGAAGTTTATTAAAGACTCTCTGTTTCATTCCTACAGGAACAGTCCTGGGAACTGTAGCTACAGTATTTAACTCCAGTGCACCATTAGACCTGGCAAAGCCCAAGAGCAGTATTCCAACCACAGTGTTGGTACTGAACTTTATTCTCCGCAATCAGCATCACTCTTCCTAACTCTCCTGTTTAACTACTCAGTTATGTTGTGTCTCAGTGAGTTATGCTAATGACACTGATCATACCTCAGTTAATGTTGGTTTGTTTTCTCTCTAATAAACTTCAGCTCAACATGACACGTAACGGTTGTGGCAGCACTAAGCTGTGTGTGTCCATTCCGTCTAATTGCAATCCTACAGGAAACTCCAGCTGATTTTTCAGCTCAGTTCAATAAAAAAAACAACAAAACTTCTCCTTTGAACTCAGTGGTACAACGACAGGATACGTGGCACTGGGACTGATTTCACAGGAAAGTTATAGGTTAAGTTACAGGTAAGTATAATATTTCACAGTGTGTTTTTCACTGGAGTTTGAGTCTTAATTTACTGTAATTGTAATTTTTATTCCTATTTTCTAATTTGATTTTGTCACTGCTAAATTGGTAAATTCAACAAATTTGATCAGGCTTTGGTGCTTTTGGTGGATCCAGACTCTCGAAACTGAACACATTTCTTATTAGTTTAACAGTAATGTGTTAAGTTTAAAAAACAAGCCAGGATTTTAAGGCTGTTTTCATAATTTGCTTATATTGGATGCAAAAAAAAAAAAAAAGAAAAAAAGCTACTGTAAAACGCAGCACAAATGCTGAGAGTCGTCTCAAATCAAGGCTTCAAATCAGTTTCATCTGGCTTTTTTTTTTTTTTTTTTTTTTTAGTAAAGATTCTCCACTCCAATTCGGGAACCCAACTGGGAAATGCAACTATCCATATTGACTCCAAAGTATCATTAAACCTGACTGATCCCACTGTCTTGAACGGCAGCAACGCAATCATCAGCCTCTGGACTCACGGTAAACACACATTACACAGATTTTTACTGATGTGTTGCTTCTTAACATGTAAACACACACGTACACACTCACCACCCACTTTATTAGGAACACCTGTACACCTGCACATTCATGAAGTTATCTACGCAGCCAATCATGTGGCAGCAGTGCAATGCATAAAATCACGCAGATACAGATCAAGAGCTTCATTTAATGATCACATCAAACATCGGAATGAGGGAAGTGTGAGCTCTGTGACTTGGATGATGGTGCCAGGTGGCACATCACACAACAGTCTGTAGAGTTTATACAGAATGGCGCAAAAAAACCAAAAAAAATATTGAATGAGCGACAGTTCTGTGGGTGGAAAAGAGAGGTCGGAGGTGTGTGTGTGTGGATATGTATATGTAGTCTTAATTACATACTATGCATATGTATCATAAATCTCTCTCTCTCTCTCTCTCTCTCTCTCTCTCACACAGTGTTGGCTGTGCTGCTCAGCGCTCTGACCCTCCGCCTCCTATAAGAACCAGCCTTGTTAATTTTAACATAATTCTCAGGGTCTATGATTGGATGTTAAAATGATAGGATCATTTGTGTGTGTGTGTGTGTGTGTGTGTGTGTGTGGATGAAGCCATCCATGGCTGAACATGAAAGCATGTTTGTGTTTGACTTTGCATACATTCTGATTTGTAAATGTAGCAGTTTTTTTTTTTTTTTTTATTAAATAAGAGATGTTAATTTACACTCCCATAGACTTTCTACTTTGCACTTTTACATATAACAGTTTAATCAGAGAACTTTACATGATAATTCCAGTTGTTTGTAAATCAGTTTCTGAATCCACAACAAAAATGTTTTCACTTCGTCAGATGACCTAAAATAATAATACTGCAGTATGTTCTTTCAGAAATCCTATAAATGTTAAATACGTAACCAACGTACATAACTAAAATGTGATATTTTAACCCTGGGTTTAGTTGCAATCGTGACGCAAACTGATATTCTGTGTTGAAAACCTTAAAGCTACAGCTAAAGTTACAGCGTCGTACAAGTCCCTGTGAATGAGCTGTTACTATAGAAACAATAACGTATTAGAACGAGCGCATTAATGCAAACTTGTGATTTGCAGCTGCACTACTGTCAGAGCTGCTGTTATAGAACATTAATCAACACCTCCTGACCAGAACTATGAGATAAAACATATTTAATTAATTAGATTAATATATTTTGGACTAATAGTCAAATTTCCATACATAATTGTGTTCATATTAAACTTTCAGGCTGCTGATATTTGAGTGATTATGGCTTTGAGTGATTTTACGAGTTTCTTCCTTTAGATGGTGGCAGCATTTACAGCACATTCTTAGTTGATCACCTTGTAAACTGACCTTGCTCACTGTAAATAAAATAAAAAAACAATCATACAGAATTACACATTACAATATTCAAAAGATTAACAGACTGAACATAATCAAGTCAATAAACAGTGCAGACAGGTTGTCATATGTTTGTATTTAAAACCATCAGATGAATTTAAATTATTCTTTGATAGCTTTCTGAGTAATTAATGCTGAAATCCAGACAATTCCAAAAACTTCTCAAACCTTTATCCCTCACTAACAAGACTAATTTGTTCACTACCCCCATCTTACAAAAAATGGCTTGACTTTAACGTTTGAATTGTTACCATTTTATACCATACCAAATTGTAAATGTTAACTTCTTCTGTGGAAACGTTCACACAAGCCAAGAACATTTGACAGTGAGTCATGTGGTCTGTGTTATCAGTAATGGTTGCCAGTCCCTTTCTTCTTCTCGCCTCATACACATGTCGAGTGTTTGTATATTGTCTAATTCCTAACAGTGTATCAAGCACGTACAACAATTCTGCTCCGTAATTGGTTAGATTTGAACACTAACACTAAGGTTAAATCAGGAACCGGCCTGGAAAACTAATGTTACACTACACTAATGTAAACATAACAAGAACAATGATTAAAGCATGCATATGCAATTGTCAAGATCATGTACAAGAATTTCATAATTGTGACCTTTCTCCATTTCACGAACTATAACAATGCCCTCCCTTGACCAGCATTTTTCTAATGGTAAAGGGAATTTATTCCACAGAAGCATTTAGTCCACACAAACATCACTTTCTTAAAGGATGATGATATTAGACAATATTATATCTGCAATTACAGGGGGCATCCTCTCATTTTTTGCAAGCTGTAGGGCCCTATAAGCTATTAAAATTATGTTTATGTAAAGAAATTTTTATGTTCCAGTTCAGGCCTGGCATTACATATTTTAAGGAGCATTGACTCAGTGACACATCACAAGAGCACAATGTAGGTTATCTGGTATGCATAATATTTCACAGTACAAACCGCTTCAACAGGAAGCACTTTCAGCACCTCTAACAGCCCACAAAACTAACAGTCCAGAAAACTAAAGTGATAAACGCTCACTTTGAAGTTGTAATGATGGTTTCTTTCTTGTGACTTCTTCAAAGTTATTGTGTAGGCCATATCTTCAATGTTTCAGGGAGACTTTTGGCCCTTTGACTCTGGGTAGTTAATAAGAGTGACTTTATGTGGTAGACCCGTTTGGTAATCCATCCTTGGCAACAGGTCAACCTGTCCTGAAAAGGTGGCGATTTGTCCTAGCATCATGTTAGCCTCGTGCTGGCTTTGTATTTGTCAGGTACGAGATAGCTTAGCAGCACTTACCTTAGAGGTAGCTATCCCTTTGCGAGGCCAGATCCTCCAGGAGATCGTAGTGTGGGAGTAGGCTGCAAATCGTGGTGCTTTTAATGCCGAGTCATGATGTTAGTGGTCTTCACTAATTTGCATTTATGGGGTGGAGTGGTTGCACTCTGTAAAAAACACGGCAAGTCCCCCTTCAGCATCTCTTAACAGAGCATCGCTGGGCACCAAGTCTGAGTTGCTGGCCGTGGCTCAAATCACTCGTAGAGACACACTAGACACGTGAAGCCAACCAACCACGTCTTTTCGAACTGCTGCTCATGCTCTGTCACAGGGCAGTGTAACACAATCAGAGGAAAGTGCTAACTGCCCTCTTCTGCATACATAGTTTTGTAGCTTACAGACACTGACGATTGGCTAGCGTCACTGTAATTGAAGGGGAGAGAATATGCCTGTGAGATGATGGTTGTGGCATCGCTAATCACTAATCGCTACGTGGTGGCCCTCGGATTAGCGCTCCTAGTAGTGAATCAAGGACGTGCAGAGCTGGTATAATCACCCGATCTTATGCATTTCAATTAATTTTAAGATTTCTATTGAAGACTTTTATGATAATAATAATAACAATAATAATAATAAAAATTGTTTTTTTTATATTTACCCACTAAAGCCAAAGGAAAAGAACATAAAGAAAAAGAAGAATCCCATCATAGCTAAGGTACGGGGGAAAATTTTTTTATCCAACTTGCTGTGGGTTTTGGTCCAGGTTTGTTTTGGCCAATTGATTTTCATTTCACTTTAGGAAAACTGGAGAATAGTTTTCCTAAATTGAAAAAAACAAGGTTAGTACTTCTGAATATTTCTGAGTCACAGTAATCAGTGCAGGTGAGAATTCACTTAACGATAAAGATATAGCAGAGGCTATATTATTTTTCACCAATATTTAAAGTGACAAGGTCAATGTTAAACAATCACAGTGTTTCAGTAATAGAGCTGATTCCTGATATTCTGGGGCTTGATCAAGGATCTTTCAGACACTTAAGTTTATGCAGCTAAGTTGTGCATATTTAAATACCAAGTAAACATGTCTATTTGATATTCAGGACATTGTCTCCCATTTCCTTTTTCTCTGTTGCTTTGCATTTGTCCATCCATCCATTTTCCATACACAGGGTCACAGGGGACCCTGGAGCCTATCCCAAGGGACTTGGGGCACAAGGCAGGGGACACCCTGGACAGGGTGCCAACCCAGCACAGGGCACAACTGCACACACATTCACGCACTACAGACAATTTGGAAATGCCTACAACGCATGTCTTTGGACTGGGGGAGGAAACCGGAGTACCCGGAGAAACTAAAGAAGCACAGGGAGAACATGCAAGAGAGAATTTGGCTCAGAATTTCATGAAAATCCTTGATGGACTCGTGTTCGGATACAAGTGACTTTATTTACTGTCCATAAGGGTTGACTCTGTGTCCCTCTGCTCAGAGAATACTTCCTGTTTCTGTTATAGTAGCTTCTATTTTGTGTTATAGCAGCCTTGCTTTTTTCTGGTTTAAACAATTAAAATTCATGCCTTGGTGTATGCACAGGGCCCCAACAATGGTTTAAGCCCAGGGGCCCCCAGAACCCTAAGTCCTCTGGGTTTCAGTCTCAATCTTACCTTATTTTCTTTGGACTCAGTCTTGACTTCTTCTTGACCCCTGTAAGACATGGCCTTGACTAGATTTTGGCTAATCCTGGTCTTAGACTCTACAGTAGCATTCTTAACTACAGCCCTACTCATTACTTCCCTGTTTTAGCACAATGTTTTCCATCTCACTCAGACCTGATTTTGACCGACAGTGTCTATAATCATAGCCCCATGTTTACACGCTGGTCTACTTGAAAATGAAAACACAGAAACAAGCACTAGATGGCACCAAAGTTCATTTTTGCAATTTTCACACCCAAAACACGTCAACGAAGAAAGCTGAATTGCAAATTGATATTGAAATTATTACTTTAATTTATGAATAAAAAATATTTTTATTATTTTAACAAGATCATTCATTTTGTCGTCAGATGTTCTGAAGGCTTTTTTGTTTAACAAACGATCTAATCGACCTTGGTGTAATCCCCCTGTTTCTATCCCACTCCAAACAATCGTTTCTATTCTCAGTCATATTACAATATTACATAGACATGACACTGTGTGTGACGTGGTTATAGTAAGAGTATTATAGCTAACTATAGCTAGACACAAAAAGGCACAAAAGACAAACCTTACTTCATAGCTATCCGATACATTTAAACAGTTTTTAGGATTTTACATCAGTGTTCATTCGTGCATCATTGTTCATTATTTTAATGACAATATTAATGTTCATTAAGGTTCTCAGTACATAATATCACTATCTTTACGGTAGCTAAACAGACCATCCTCTTTGACATAAGGTGCCATTGTTCCTTACAGGAATAAAAGTATGTGGAATGTAAGTTTCATTTGGTCTGATGATTAAATCTGGCTTGGAATGTAGAGAAGAATGTGGTTTCAGCAGGAAGACATTCCAACTGCAAACTAAAATGTGGGTTTCAACAAAGCAAGTACTCATCACGTCAACACATACGTATCATCAGAGCTGCTGTTATAGAAAATGCATTAACATCTTCTGAGCAATCGGATTCACGAATCCAACAGTGCTGTGGTATAAAACTTTTACAAAAATATCTTATGATTTTTTAAACCATTTTCTTAACCAGTATAATTGCTTTTTCTCTTAGTTCCCAAAGTATTTTGTAAGAAATCACCTTATTTAACTTTTAACCTTAAATGACCAGCTTCAGCTAATTTTTTCCTGTAATGCAATGAGTGTTTTAGTTTGGTATTATTACACAGCCAATCATCTAATCAGCCAGTCATGTGGCAGAGCTTCAGGTAATGTTCACATCAAACATCAGAATGAAGAAAAAGTGTGATCTCTGTGTCTTTGATCGTGGCATTGATGTTGGTACCAGATGGGCTGGTTTGAGTATTTCATAAACTGCTGATCTCCTGGGAATTTTCACACACACCAGTCTCTACACAGAATGGTGCAAAAAATCAAGCACTGAGTGAATGACAGTTCAGTTGAAATGCCATGTTGTGCGTTCTGAGATGCACTTCTGCTCACCACAGTTGTAAAAAGTGATTATTTGAGTTACTATAGACTTCCTGTCAGCTCAAACCAGTCTGGTCATTCTCCTCTGATCTCTCTGATCGGCAAGGTGTTTCAGCCTGCAGACCCTCCGCTCACAGGATGTTTATTGTCTGTTGCACCACTCCACATCCCAGGAGATCAGCAGTTTCTGAAATACTCAAATCAGCCCATCTGGTACCAACAACCATGCCACGGTTAAAGTTGGGGCCCTATACATACACCACATGATTGGCTCATTAGATAAGTTCATGAATGTGCAGGTGTACAGGTGTTCCTAATAAAGTGGATGGTGAGTGTACAAATCAATTCTTTTTTTCTTTTTAGAAACACAGCTATTATTTTAAGGATCATGACACACAGACACAGTGCCTGTAATGGATCCTGTTACAACATGCCCTAGAGCTGCAAAACAAGTTTTTTTTTCCCCCCATTGGATATGATTAAAAAAGTGAAGCAGTTTATTTAGTGTCCACCTGATCCAAGTGTTATATGTTTTTTTGGGTGGGGTCTCTGCTGGGTGAACACAGACAGCAAGAACCTTTAGCTATAGCTGTGTTTGTGTTTGTGTGTGTGTGTGTGTTTGTGTGTGTGTGTGTGTGTGTGTGTGTGTGGAATCAGCCTTTCCGCTGAATGCTAATCTCTTCTTTGATATCCTGTGACTGGCCATTATTTGCATTCACAGGACACAAACGTCCTTGTATGCTACTAAAACCTGTCACATGACCATCTTTCCGACTTTATGACATGCCATTCTCATGTGTTGAGACATTGAAAGTAGAACTTTTCAGGTGAAGATTGACGTGAGGTGTAAAGAGAGACGGACTTGTGTTTGTCATTATGAAAAAATGTGGTTCTTGCACGAAGACATTCCACACAACCTGCAGTGCGAGTTTCGCCATCACTACTTTCTTTCACTTTAGACTGTGTTCATCATATTCTGCTGAACAGTTTAATGTTTCATTTGCCTTGTTAATTCAGTCAAAGTAGAACATTTGACTGAATGTATAAATTCATTTGTAATATTCTTCTTTCGCCTTAAAGAAAAATGACAAATTTCACATGTGATTATGTGAAGAACAAATGTATTTCAACTGAAACTGTACATGTAACCTCAAGTAAACACATGACCTCAAGTAAATGTTTCATCATATGATAATCACGTGAAAATAAATGAATCGTGTATAAAAATAATGTGAAACTCAGGAATAGGTATTCAGAGATCATTACTCCTGTCTTATTCAAGCTACATTTGCTGTCCCAGAATTGAGTACTCAGGGTCGGGGAATGATTTAGGGGTGGGGCTCATTATCGCAGGTTTGCTTTCACATAAAAATTCAAATTCAAATTCAGTTTTATTTGTATAGCGCTTTTAACAATGGACATTGTCACAAAGCAGCTTTACAGAAATAAATGGATTAACAAAAAATATATTATAAATATTTGAATTTGTCACTGTGAATTTATCCCTAATGAGCGAGCCAGAGGCGACGGTGGCAAGGAAAAACTCCCTGAGATGATATGAGGAAGAAACCTTGAGAGGAACCAGA
>CM040978.1:24992395-25025396 GCA_022985145.1 Pangasius djambal
AGCAGAAGGGGTCAGGATCACTGGCAACTCAGAAGTAGCATGTGTAGCTCGACAGAGAGTGAGGGAGAGAAAGAGATGGAGAGAGGAAGAGAATGTTAGATAAGCTTTGTCCTCTAATGGTTAAGCACAATGTACTTTGCATGCAGAGTGCAAGCAGGGACTCCGGCAAGACTAGCTATGACAGCATAACTAAAAGGGAGAGCCAGAAGCTAACACAGACATGAGGGCACCCTGGGACATGAGGCAGCCAGCCACTCCACCGTCGACAAACCTGAGTGAACGTGTGAGAGTGGGGGGGCGACAGCATCCAAACATCCCAGTTCACCACAACACTCTATGCCTGTGAAACCTTCCAGACCTGCCCCTGTACCTGAGAAAAAAAAAAAAAACTATTCATAAAAAGCACCCTCGAAACCTTGAATTGATTGTGCAGTTCCATACATCTCTTTTGTCCACACAGGTTTGCAAAATGAGAGGCACTAGGTGAACCCGTTTGCTTCCTTTTGTTTTTTTTTTTTATTACTTTGGTTAGATTTGCTCCAGGTTCTTCAAGATCGTTGATGATGTTTGTTCACTGTAATTTTTTAAACAGTGCCACAGATTCTCAATGGGGTTCATATCTGGACTTTGACTTAGTCACTGCTGAAAGGAGAAGTTTCTCCCAAGTTTTAGATTTTGTAGCAGACTGAAGCCAGGTCTCTTCACCTGTATCCACCTGTATTTTGCTCCATCCAATCTCACATGTATTTTGCTCCATCCATCCGTTCTTGTGCTTTGACACTTGTCTCAAACAAATATCTTGGTCTTGGTCCCATTACAAAAATCAATCAATCAATCAATCAATCAATCAATCAATCAATCAATCATATCTTCACTCTGGTGCTTTCATCCTAGAGCAAAGGTTTCTTTCTAGCCATGCCTATCATACAGTCTTCGTTACAGAGAGCTCTTAAAATGGTTGCGTGGTGCGCTGTACTCTGTAACTCCTTCAGAGTGACTGTTGGCCTTATTGTGAATTCCCTCATCAATCTCCATCTTGTTTTTTTGCTGAATTTTGAGGGAAGGCCTTGTACAGGTAGTGCTGGTCTAGGTAGTGCTTGGGTGGTGTGATGCCGCTTCCACTTCCTCACTATTGATCCAACAGTGCTTACTGGTATGTCCAACCACTTAGATATAATGTTTCACCCTATTCCAAAGTTATGAAATTCTATGACTTTATCTTTGACGTCCTTAAAATGCTCCTTAGTGTTTGTTTTCACTCCTTTTGTCAGACTGACAGTCTATTCAATAATAGTTCAGCAGAGGTAGCTTTTGCTCAGAAAATGGGAGCTGTTTTAATATTTCGCAGATGAAGGACAGTTATAATTGAATAATGTCATCGTTTAGTTAATATCTCTCTTCTGGAGCCTCTGGAGGATGAATACTTAAGCAAGCAGCATTTTTCAGTTTTTGTTTTGCTTGGAATACTTGCTGATCAATAATTAATTTTCATGTTGAAAATTCGTGGTAAGAGAACATGAATTTGCAATAAAAATACTGACAGGAAGAATACTGTATGTGTGGGTGTATGTAAGTGGCTTGTGCTTTTGGTGTACTTCTCATGACGCCAAATGCAATTTTCCAAAATATACAATAATGTTACCAACCAATACATAAAAAAAATCTATACATTTTTAAGACAATGTTTTAGTATGTAATAATCTCTAATCACTCTTTACATGCCTGATTTTTTATTTCCTGTTTGTCCACATATGACATCATGGGAATATGTGATCATGTGAGGAAAAAGAATGATTCATGTCAGAACATGGCATATGAATAATAATAACATGCTCGAAACGTGTAAAATATAACATGTGAAGTGTCTAAAAACCACAAATGTAAATATCACGTGTGAATCCTGTCATTGATATGAAGGTGATGTTATTTTCTGTAAGGGATTGAATCTTTCTTTGTTAAAAGTTAAGGTTCTGTGTTAAACGTTCTAGTGATAACTATTTGGGCCTTTTTGATCATCTGCCTACATTCACTCAATAGGTTTGATGTTCTTTTCATATTTTTATATATTTGCCTCTGTTTTACAAAAGATATGATATAAATGGGATAAACATACGTGAGAAAAAAAATTAAAAATTTGTAAAATAAAAGTTTTAAACGGTAGTAAATTGCAGCACCTGTAAAAGTCCTGATTTTTTTTTTTCCTTTACCATTAACCTCTTTTAAAGTCAGTAGTGATCCATAGTAGCAGTACATCAGGCACTAACACTGATCTGAAATCTACCCAGTAATTAATGATACACATCCAGCCCATTCAAAAATCCTTAATTAATTGTAGCCCTAAAATTAACCTAAAACGATTGTAAAAAAAAAAAAAGCAGAAATACTAAATTTCTATTGTTTTAAAGCCAGAAACTATTCTGGAGATCTTCTTTTTAGTATTTTTTGAAATTCTGAAATGAACAACAAATGAACACGGACCGCCAAGCCTTTTTTGTCTTTTATTATAAATTCACAATTTAAAATCATAACAAAATATTTTGTTTGGTCAACACTTCTTCCTGTTCAAATACAAGCAAGAGTACAATATGGAGATGGATAGTAGTAAAGAAATGAACTCATTTCTTAATAACATAATTTAAATGACAAACGTTAATTTCTATTTTAGTGTGTATTTTCTCTATGAGCACTGACTCTGGTGTTTTAAATGATTCACTATAAGGTGTTACCAGTGTGAATGCCTCTTCCCGTAATGCCTGTGGAATTTTACACCAATAATAAACCAGTTATTCAACTTTGGCTCTTTTATATTTACTATCTAGATGCTGAATATGACACGCCCTCACAGTTTAAAAAGACAGATCCACCTTAGCATCAACACACCCTACAGCGCATCTTATTCAGAGCATACAAAATCATCCATCTTATCGTTACAGGTAATTCTTTTTTTTAGTCTTAAAAAAAAAAAAAATCACCACATGTTGGTTTTGCTTTTATTTAACTTTAACTATATTGAAATATATTATTTTCTTTACTAGTCATACTTCTATCAATTATATTACTAATATACAAATATTTGTATAAATGTGCCATAAAAGCCTTGCTGTGTGTGTTATCAGAGATGGAGGCCCGACTGTTTGTGGTGGTCTTGTTTGTTGGCGCTGTTTGTCATTTCACTGAAGCCCAGGTACTGTCATCAACACCACTCACAGCATTAGCGTCACTGGACTTAAATCGGGCTATGCTATTTTGATTTACTGATTGTCAGTATAAGATACATTTATTTTAAAAGATATGAAATTGGTCAGGTCATGAACAGGACAGGAGGGTTAACGTTTCTCTCTTATGATCTTCAGACCAACATCACTCGTACCACTTGTGGCAGCTCTAAGCTGTGTGTGTCGACTCCGGGTAATTGCGATCCTTCAGGAAACTCCAGCTGTTTTTTCAGCTCTTTTCGTCTCAGTACTGGAGTACTGACTGTGGAAATCTCCGGCAGGACTTCAGGATACGTGGCGTTGGGACTCACACCCACTACCAACCTAACCCAGCCACTAAATCAGGTAGCACTATTAATCACAAACACCTTTTATTGGTTGACAAATTTAGAAACAATAATAAAAGTTTATGAATTTTGGTATTAAATATATTTACTGGTTTTGCAGTCAGTACAAAGTGTTGCAAGTTGTGTACCTGTAATATGTGCATATTGTACTGTACATTGAGACTGAACAATAATGTCATATACAATAATGTCAGTCATTTAAGCTACAATATGTTCATATTTCACAGTATTTACATCATCATCCGGGGTTTTAGA
Organism: Pangasius djambal; assembly: GCA_022985145.1. Taxonomy (NCBI): domain Eukaryota; kingdom Metazoa; phylum Chordata; class Actinopteri; order Siluriformes; family Pangasiidae; genus Pangasius; species Pangasius djambal. The sequence goes on from CM040978.1 coordinate 24,996,213, forward strand.
ATTAAACTTTTAGAAAACTATGCTATGGTATAAAAAGTCTTTATTCATTTTTTTAGTTAACTTTTTCTTTCTCTTCTTTATGTAGATATTCTGTCTATAAAGTCTTGTATCGGATCCTTTCTGATCCTCTGCCTACACAGTCTTTTTGCTTTGCTGTTCAGTATATTTGATTCTGTTTTGTTTCTGTTTTAGTTGCTAATTTAATTCAAGCTAATTTAGTTTCCTTTAATTGATTTCTTTCAAGATGTAGATCGAACAGAAATGTCTGAGATCACTGTCAGAATCAATTCAGGAACAACGTTTCAGGTCAAAAACAAGTCAGGAACAGAACATTTAAACATTTTCAAGTATTTTGCGTGATGATTTTCTAATAGGTGTTCAGTAGTTAATTTTTTAAAATCGCATTTCAAAATTGAATTCCTTAAAAATGGCCACAATCAGACAAGTGGTAAACTGTGTGAGAAACTGTTATTAGTATAGAATCCGCGTTGATGAAATCTTAGTGCTTATCTTCAAATCATCCACCGAAACTCCTATGTTTGAAAAAATGTGACATCCACAAAGGTTTTGAAAATATCCCCGCCCACTCACACACACATATACACACATACACACGCGCACGCAAACACGCACGCATGCACACATGAACAAAAAAAAAGCTCACGCTAAGCCTAGTTGGCAACAGTAGGTCATAAACTGTCAAACACCTCAACTGACAACGAGCTGGAACTACTGCTTTCAATTCCACAGATCTTTTTGTTCGCCTGGATCTTTTCTGAAACCTCCATTCTCAGTGCGGTTTATACCACCAAAGAAGAATTAAACTTCACTTTTCAAATAAGAAATTAAGACTTTTAAATAGTATTGGCACCCTCAGCTGCATTTCTGACCGTGGGCGACCATTTAAGTAAAAGTTTGTTCCTCATTGTTTTCACTTAACCTCATGAGACAGTGAGAATATGCTGCTAAACCTGTTTGAATAAGGATTTTACTTCCTTGTCCAAATCATCCCTTCTAATAAACTACTATTTTACTGATTTCTTTTCTGTTTAGGGAGTCACTGGTGTGTTTATCTGCGGCAACAACAGCACCAACACCACCTACAGCAATTTCTTCTTCAAAACAGCTTATCCAAATGGCACACAATTGGTTCCTCATGACTTGGTAAGATGAAGAGTGATGGACATTGAAAGAGTTTGTTAATACTAACAAGCTAATCTAGCTCAAAATGTGCAATAATTCTAGCAATTCAATAAGAGACCTTCATTGAGTTTCATATTGAAGGCAGTTGCTATAGGCAATAACCAAGACTTACAGCTGCTAACAGTAACCATTTATAAATGTAATCTGGGCAACGGTAAGGTAGATAGTATATGACAGACTACGCCTAAAAGGGAGTTACACAAGAAAACACAAGAACTTGTAGTACATTTGTATACAATCACAGGTTGATTGATAAAACAAGAGCAGAGAAATAATCCCAAGTTCACCATTCCACAATTTTATTAAAAATGATCTTGTCGTGTACAAACCCTAAAACCACTATGAGTAAGACAGAAAACACAGGTTTATACATTCTCTATAAAAGCTAGGCCTCAATGGGCAGTCTCAGTGTCATAGCAGATTGTAAAGTAGAAAAAATAAAACAAGTTAAATAAATAAAATTGGCTGCTGGGAAGGGAGGACTTACCAACGGGAACCTCTAGTCTCTTACCATACCACACATGCCCGTGTCCCAAGATCGCACACATACACATGCACACTACAAAAGGTGAGTGATAAAGTTAATCACTGCAATTAAACCACACCCACTGGTGTCACCAAAACCCCAGCTACATGGCCACTCTACCTAATACGTAAGGATTAGTCTACAGTTGGTTTGTTCAAGAAAATATGCACAAGTAAGCAAATACATCAACACAAAATAAGACAAAAAACTTACACAAATCATCAAAATAATGTACGGTTTAACCCTGGATAATAACAGGAGTCAAATTCAACTAGTCAATTAGACAAACAACAAAATCCAAAATATACTCTAACCTAAGGCAAAAGAGCAGGGGCAATCCCCTGTAACAAAAGAACAATATACATAATTACTATTTTATTTTGACAGATTTGGCAAACAAATCACTATAGTATTTATGTTGACAATATTTGTCAAAAGTTTAAGTTACATCAAATACTGTTGGAGATGAGTGTCTAACCAATATTCTATCTCTCTCCTTCTGTGTCTGTCTCTTTTTTTTAGGCCCCCCTAAATATAAGTGGTATTCAGGGTTCAGTAAGGGAAAACCAGAGTCTTATTCAGTGTATGTTCAACATCACCATCAATTCCACTTTGAATCAGGTGCCTGTCAACGTCACTATCTTTAACGGAACCACAAACGGTGAGTTTTTACATTTATCGTGCTTCTTACCAATTCCTTAAAGCCTTTTTTATGACTTCTTTTTTATGTAACATCCAACAAAAACCACATTTACATTCACATTTACCATTTACAGTTTTTTTTTTTTTTTTTTTGGATTTGATTAATACATATATCAATAAATATCTAGGAAAATATTGTTGGCTACATATTTGGCTACACCTATATTTACACTTATCAGCCATTGAGTCCAAATCAGTGTGAAGCCGATACTATTGGTTAGTTTACTATTTAGTTTGGATTCACATTGCACATAAAAAGTAAAAAAGTAAACAAACAAACAGACTAACAAACAAAAAAAAATCCCACATGGCCATTGAGGAACTTTTCATTCATTGGTCAGAAATACAGCAATAAGAAAGTAAAACAACAAAAGTTAAACAAACGTGTGCTCTTAGAAATCACAAAATCCCCTGAGCATGGAGAACACTAGACAAATGACTAGATAAAAACAAATTTTACATCCAGCGTTTCTTCATCAGTCCAAATCTCCAGAACACATGCCGTTACTGCAGTGCTACAGCTCTCTCCTTTGATTCAGTTGAAGCCTCGAAGCTCAGTTTAGCAGCTCTACAGTTACAGCATCTACATAAAAATGTTTCAACCAAAAAATACACGGCATGGTTGATTCACTTCCTGCAGTTGTGTCAAGTCAAACCGCTTTCTCACTGCAGTCGAACTGCGCTAGTTTTCACTCGTTCACGTTGGAGTTTACAACAAGTTAAAATGGTGAGTTAGAAGGAAAATTAAAAAAATAAACTGAAATAACTCAAGAAAACAAGTCAGTGCCTTCTTGGCAAACTGTGCTTCTCCAGTCTGAAAGCATTTTGACTTACTCTCTCTAATGCTCATCGAACAAATTTAACTGGATCTGTAAGTTTAAATCGTAAAGCTGGTAAAATGGTGCGGTGGATTCAACCAGTAGTAAGATTCAGTAAAGATTCTCTATTCCATTCACAGGAACAGAACTGGGAAATGCGACTGTAGTATTTTCCTCCTTCAAATCAATAAACCTGGCAGATCCCACGGACAACATAAAGCTGGTAATGGAGTTTATTATTCACAGCTATGTTGTGTCTCATTTATATTAATATTTGTTTTTTAAATTAACCAGTAGTTCCTTTTTTTCATTTCTGTGATGATCAGTATAAACCATACTGATAAGGCCTGGACCAATGGGATGGGACACTGCTAAGTAGTCAACAGAACTGAATGATTAATGTTCTTTTATTTTCTCTATTAATCTTCAGTTCAACATCACTCGGAACGGTTGTGGCAGCAGTAAGCTGTGTGTGTCGACTGCATCTAATTGTGATCCTGCAGGAAACTCCAGCTGCTTTTTCAGCTCAGTTCAAGCGAAAAACCAAACGTTCGTCGTTGAACTCAGCGGTACGACGACAGGATATGTCGCTCTGGGACTCTCTAAACAGGTAAAGATTGAATAATGTAGTTAATAATGTAATTACTAGTTATTGATTTTAATTATAGTTTGCATTCACTATTTATAATAGAAGAAACAGGAAATAGCCCCATTTAGCTAGCCCCATCTAACTACAAAAAAAGCATTATATTCTTTTGGGAAGAACATAAGTATATATATATAAACAATGCAGATATTCTCAACAAGTGCCTGTTTTTATTGGAAATTATACTAGAGTTTACGATTATTCATTATGAGTCCTGTTTAAAAATCGCAAATAAATATTACTTGCTCTGCAAGTCATATGCAGGTGTTGATGTAGCTAAAGAGGCATCTCTGGGTCTAAAACCTGCTGCTGCAAAACACATTTGAAAGAGAAATCACTGAATGGCTATTTAAAAAACATTTTTTTGTTTTCTTTTCAGGGATCTACCTTTGTGTTTGCCTGTGGCAATGACAGCTACAATTTCTTCTTCCAAACAGCCACTCGAAATGGCACAAGTTTGAGCCCTGCTAATGTGGTGAGGCTCAAAAAGATTAACAAGCCAATCTCAAAATTAATAACAGATTAAGAGGAGGGACTGGTCATGGATTCCTTTTTTGTCTTTTCTCAGACCACTGTATACAGTTATGATGGTGTAGTAGCACAAAACCAGACTCTTATTCAGTGTATCTTCAACATCAGCACCAGTTTAAACATCAGCACCAAAGCTGATGACACCACATACAACGTCACCATCATGAATGGAACCACCACGGGTGAGCTTTTACAGTTCCTACTTATTCACAATAAATTATAGCTTATATTTTAACTTCACTTGTGTTAAATCACATAAACCGCATCAGGTTGGATTCAGTCTCACGCACATTTCTTATTAGTTTAATAGCAATTTCTGCCTAATATAAAGCTTATTAAGTAAATAATAAGACAGTAGTTTAAGGCTGCTTTCACACCGTTTTTTTTTTTTTTACACTCGGAATATTCTACATATAATCCTACAGGAAGCAGCCTGGAGGACAAAGTGATTAGTCTTTAGTAAGTGTATGGAATGTTTAATGAAAAATATTTCATTTTCAACATTCCAACATTACAATTTAACTAAAAACAACAGGGTGTGTATTTAGGGAACGGTCTTTGCGATGTGATGTGATGTTAACTGTTGCTGCGTACGGTCAACTAGCACAAACAGCACAATATCTCTTTATTTTCTGCCTCCAAAGCTACAGTGAAAGCTACAGTGAAGGCAAACAACCTCCTCATAACATAACATTACACCAGTCTTTATCTATCATCTGTAGTGTGACATGGGCGATAGAGGAGCAGGACACAATTGCTTAAGCTTGACGTGTTTAAAATTAATTGGGACAAACCAGAAAACATAATGAAATACCATGCAGTAGCAAAGGTCATAACACAGGCACGCATCATCTTTCAAGGGTAATCCATAATCAAAAACCGAATACACAAGTGTAGATCAAAAACCAGGAAGAGTAGACATGAACTATGAAACACAGCTCAGAAATACACAATACATACAATAGACTTTGCGTTGAAACACAAGGGCTTAAATACACAATCACGTTAAGGGAGGAACTGAAAATAGGTGCGAGTAATAATGAAGCACTAGTAAGACAGCCAAACCAGGGGTGGAGAAAAGACATGAACCAAAAACAAAACACACATGGCCATACAAGCAAAACAGCCTAAAAGCCATGACGCACGCTGAGATTCCAAGGGCAATATGTGAGACAGAGAATATTAAATTTAATCTGGAGAGCAAGTCAGACTACTTACTTAGCTGATACTCACTAGGACTGGTAAGAGTGTTGTTTTTGTTACATTTTGTGTATTGCATCCAACAGTCATTATAAATCTTTGTAAATCAAGCATTTTGACTCAATTCAATTCAAATACATCTTGTGATGTGTGATATGATAAATGCTTATCATATGATTTTCTCTCAAAAGTGAGATTCATTAAAGATTCTCCATTCCATTCCTACAGGAACAGTCCTGGGAAATGCGACTTCATTATTTAGCTCCGGACCATTAGACCTGGCAAATCCCAAGAGCAACATTCCAGTGGTGTTGGTAATGGAGTTTGTTATTAACAATCAGCATCAGTGATCCTAACCCTCCTGTTTAACTACACTGTTAACGTTGTGTCTCATTGAGTTATCTTAATGACACTGATCATACCTCAGTTAATGTTGGTCTCTTTTCCCTCTTTTAATCTTCAGCTCAACATCACGCGTAATGGTTGTGGCGACAATAAGCTGTGTTTCTCAAGCACAATTAATTGCAATACTACAGGAAGCTCCAGCTGCTTCTTCAGCTCAGTTCAAATGAAAAGTCAAAATTCCTCCTTTGAGCTCAGTGGCACGACAACTGGATATGTGGCACTGGGACTCACTAAACAGGTAAAGAATAAACAATGTAGTTATTAATGTAAATACAATATTCTACAGTGTGTTTTCTCTCCAGTTTTCATATACATATATATATATATATTTTTTTTTAGAACTCTACTGTTGTGTTTATCTGCGGTAATGACACCAATGGCAGCAATTTCTTCTTTGAAACTGCTGTTAAAAATGGGACAGGTCTGACCCTTAAAAATGTGGTAAGACTCAAAGCTATGAACCTGATCTTCTATAAAATTAACAATAAAAGGTCGGAATGAACACAAGTTTGTCTTTTTTTCTCTTTTCTCAGACCACTGTATACAGCAAACAAGGTGTAGTAGCACAAAGCCAGACTCTTATTCAGTGTTTCTTCAACACCTCCACCAGTTTCAACTTCAGCACCAAAGGTGAAGACACTAAGTACCAAGTCACTATCATGAATGGAACCACCAACGGTGAGCTTTAACAGTTACATTCTACTTATTCATATTAAATCATAGCTTACATTACAGCTTCAGTTTTGTGAAATCCAATAAAATCCAGCATAATCAACAATCAGAATAATCTCTGTTGCAGACACTTGACCTTCTCACTCATATGTGGCTTTTCCCCAAACACAAAGTTGGAAGCACATAATTGTATAGAATGTCTTTGTGTACTGTAGCATTACAATTTCCCTTTGCTCACAACGTGAGCTCCATAGAGACATGGTGTGTTAAGGTTAGAGTGGAATAACTAACTCTAACTCGCCCAAAATCAATCCCCGACCTCACTAATGCTCTTGTAGCTGAATGAGCACAAATCCCCATAGCCACGCTCCAAAATCTAGTGGAAAGCCTTCCCAAGAGAGTGGAGGTTAATATAACAACAAAGGGGGAATAAACCTGGAATGGGATGTTCAACAAGCACATATAAGTGTGATGGTCAATTGTCCACAAACTTTTGGCCATATAATGTACATCAGGCTTTAATTCTCTTGGTGGATCCAGACTCACATTCCTCATTCTTGAAACCACACACCTTTCTCATTAGTTTAACAGTAATTACTAACTAATGTAATGTTTATTAATTAAATAAAAAGCCCGGAGTTCAAGGCTGCTTTCATACTTTGAGTTTTTTTTTTTTCCTCATCTACCAGCGAATGTTTTACATTTAATCCTACAGGAAACAAGTGCTTTGTTAACTCTCAAACGAACAGGTTGCAGGTTGGCGAGAAAACAAACATGGAGGGCAAAGTGCCAGACAAAATGAACATTACAATGTAATAAAAAATAACCACTAACATTACAAAGTGACGTCTCACTTTTAACTGTGGCTACGTACACTCAAGTAGCACAAACAACTCAAACTCTCTTGATTTTTTGCCCCAAAAAAATCATGCAGTGAAGGCAAACAACCTTCCTCATCACCAGATTTACACCAATCTTTACTAACCTGCTTTACTACTAATAATAAAAAATCGAATTTAGAGAGCAAGCTAGGCTAGTTAGCTTGCCAATGGTAGGTATGACTGGTGAGAGTGTTATGTTTACAGTGTGTGCATAGCCTGAGACACTTTTTGCATATCACTTCAAAAATTGCACAATTTGTGAAAGCGGTCTAAACACAATCAATTTCATCACCCTTTTTTTTTTTAAAAAAAGGAAAAATCATCAAATATGAATGACTTCTAGGTAAATTGATCACCTACAGTATATCATAGGGGTGTCTAAACTTATCCACAAAGGGCTGATGTGGGTGCAGGTTTTCTTTCCAATCAAGCAGGAGCCACACCTGATTCCACCTGTTTAATCAGTCGGTCTTGGCTTTCAATAGACTCTCAGATGTGTCTTCTGCTTGGTTGGAATGAAAATCTGCATTCACATGGGCCCTTACTGGATAAGACTGGACACTCCTGGTCTCTCGCCGTTTTCACTTCATTCCTTATCTAACATTTGCTCTTAAGATGGCAGCGGGAATTCAGCCTTTTTAGTAAAGTTTCTTCACTCCAATCCCACAGGAACTCAACTGGGAGATCCAGTCGTACAATATGACTCCAAAGTGGCAGTAGACCTGTCTGATCCTGCTGCCCTGAACAGTGCCGTAAGCCTCTGCACTAACGGTAGGTTTTACTGTTGAAGTGTAAAAGCACATCAATAATCCAGCAGATTTTCAGTTTGAACAGATTACAAAAAGAATCGATACTGTATATGTATGATCAGCTATTTAATCTATTTAGTAAATCTTTTTTTAATAAAAGGTTTTAACTCTCTCTCTCTCTCTCTCTCTCTCTCTGTTTCTCAGTGTTGGCTGTGCTGCTTAGCGTTCTGACTCTCCGCCTCCTATAAAACCCTGCCACGTTACTTTTAATATACTTCTCAGAGTCTGTAAATGTGTGTTGGAGTAATCGGCTGATTGGTGCATGTGTGTTTCTACATATATGAAGCTATACTTAATTGGCTGAACATGAGAACGCATCTGTGATATGTAACTGTCACTTTATTAGTTTTTTTAACGGTCAAAATAAGAAGTTAATTTACACTCCCATACACATTCTACTTTTACATATAGCAATTTATTCAGAGAGCAAATGCACTGAATACAGTCTACTTTACATGATCATTTTAGTTTAGATTTTTATTTTAGATAATACATTAGGGTTATTGTAGTTTTTAAAAAAAAAAAAAAAAACATTTCTATTTGTTTTTCTCTTTTGTTGATTGTGATTTGTTGATCACATTAAAAGTAGAACAATATCTAAGACGGTTTATCTTGATTTCTTTCTTTTCTTTTCTTTTTTTTTTTACATCACAAACTGCTATTTTAACAGGTGTGTGTAGACCTTTTACATTCACCGGTTAGAGTAGTTACTGTCACCACCCTGAAGCTAATTATTTTATTATAACAGCACATTCTTTAGGGTTTAATTCTTTTAATACAACAGCATTCTCACTTTTCTCTCTCTCTCTTAATGTTAATAAGATACTGGTTACTGAGAACATGTAGCAGATAAATAAAAATACTCATCCATTCAGTGCATGTTTGACATCACATTAATCCATATTACATGGCGAACAATATGGTGAATTCAACAGTATCATACAGGTTCAAGAAATAACATTTATGGAATGTTTTTATATCCCGCTGTTTGGGATAAACATTATATTCATTAATTCATGCAATTAGTATTACACAGTTGTGTTTATGTTAAACATTCAGTGTGTTTCTCTCCTCTAGATTGCTGACTGTATTGTTTTCCCAGGATGGCATGTGTATTTACATGTACATTCTTAGTTAATCACATCATAAACTGACCATGCTCACCCATGGTTTGTAAGTAATAAGTCTTATTTTAATAAATATGTCTCCACCTTTTAGTCAACAAGTCTACAATAGTAATCAAATTTTATCTCTGCTTTCGGTTTAACAGGGGCAAATCCCTTACTATTCAGCACTACTTAATTTATCCAATCCTTAAACAGGTACTCTAATTACAGTCAGGAAAACAAATCACACAGTTCACTTATACATTACAATATTGAGAAGAAAAAATGCGACCTGATTGGTTGAAAAAAAAATTGCTTGATGCCATTCGGTGCATTTGTAAAAAAGTATAATTTTTTTAAAAACTTGTCTCTCTGTCTCTTTCTCTTAAAAAAATAATCAGTCGGCAGCACTTTTTAATCCTGTAAGATTACATGTAAAACGTGTGCTGGCAGCTGAGAAAATACACTAGTGTGAAAGCAGCCGTATTTTCGGCCTGACTGTTGAGTCCTGGATTGACCCCTTCTCTCTGCCTTTCCTTTGACCAACAGTGTTGCCTAAACACACTCCAAACAAAGAATGAGTGTCGTGTTTTTACAACAGCTACAAATTTTACATATCAGTGGGACTTCTTTTTGAAACCTGCACCTTGAAAATCACTGTAATGATCTACATTGCTATTTCCTGACTACTACAGATTTCCTTATAATTGTATTTATATATTGTCATATGTGGTCCATTTTAGCTACACAATCTTCATTGGAATGCTGCTGGAGTTTCTCTGAGTGAGCTAATGTTTGGAAACATTACTGCAAAATCACTTGCAACAGTATGCATGTTTTATGAATATCGAGTGTCACAATATTAAGATGGACAGTTTTTATTACTAAGAGAAGTGAAGAGGTAGAGAGCACTGGTCATTCACTCCCCCCACCTACAATCACTGCTGGACCTGAGACTTGAACCCACAACCTTTGGGTTCACTTTCAGGTTATAAGCCTTACTCTCAAACCACTAGGCCATGACTGTCCCCTAGGCTAGTCTACGAGTCTAGTATCACCACCTGGATTTCTGATACGTGACACACCTGTAAACATGTGGCCTCATATAACACACCTGACCTGCACACCCAGACATTCAGGATCATCTGAATAATAGTGGGTTCACATCTTCATTGTCTAATTATTGTGCTGAAGAAATGTTTGAAGGACACACCCTTAAACAACCCAACACACGCATCTCAAACATTCAAACTCAAACTCACACACAATCCACACATAAGGTGTAGTCCATGCACAAGGTATACAACAAGTTATGGTATATTAAAAAGTGTGAAATATTCATTTCAGTATTTAATATTGACATGAATTAGGCTGCTATTGTTGGTCATGACAATTTCTTTCTTTCTTTTTTTTTTTTTAATCAATTATTGATTGTGCATGCCTTCAGTTTAACCCCACCATATCTTTACACAACAACTGCTGGATTCAAGAGATTGCTAATCAGCTAGGCGTTAGGAATGAGTAATATAATTCTATAATCTATATAACCTCTATGATCATTGGTTGTATGTGTTTCCCTGCTATGTCAAAAAAGCTGACACACTGCCAAAGAAAGATTAACATTTTAATTGATCTCGATTTGATGTGTCATTACTCAGGTTCCACTATATTGAGACACTGTCTGTTCCACGGCCTAAACAAAAATGCAGAAAAACTCAGAAGGTTTGTTGTAGCAACCTAATTAATATAAAATTAAATCATACTGAATGCACAGCCAGCACCTTTGATCTGAAGCTAGGACTGTTAAATATTAGATCTCTTATATCTAAAGTGCTAATTGTTAATGAAACTATTACTGATCAGGAAATGAATGTACTGTGTGTAACAGAAACATGGATTAAACCAAATGAGTATGTAGCAATAAATGAAGCTAGTCCTTCCGGATAAAGTTACATACATCAGCCCTGTCTAACTGGAAGAGGAGGAGGTGTCGCAGTTATTTATAATGATAACCTAGGTGTCACACAAAAACCGAGTCAGAAATTCAATGCGATTGAAGTTCTTTATGCTAACATAACATACGTAGCCACAAAAAATAAGTCTACCCAGACGATTCTGCTAATTATTATTTACAGACCCCCAGGGCCATATTCAGAATTCCTTTGTGAATTTGCGGATTTCATCTCTGACCTGGTTGTTTCATTAGACAAAGCATTAATTGGAGACTTTAATATTCATTTTGATAATCCAAAAGACCCTCTGAGAACAGAGGTCGTGTCCATTCTAGATTCAGTAGGGGTTAATCAGAACATAATAGGACCCACTCATAATGGTGGTCACACTCTTGATCTAATATCAACATTCGGAGTAAATATAGAAAATACAGTCACATTTCCACGGTCTGAAGCTATCTCAGATCATTACCTCATCTCGTTTAAAATGTGTCTTAGCCATAATATAAGCACCTTAACATGGTACCGCATCAAACATACATTCACGTTAGCTACTGCACAGTGTTTATCAATAATCTCCCAGAGTTATCAACTATGATTGGATCACCGTCTGACCCCACAGAACTTGATCAGGTGACTGAATGCTTAGAGCCAACGTTCCGTTACATAATGTAGCTCCACTTAATCAAAAAATAATTAGAAAGAAAAACTAGCACTCTGATATAACAATCACACAAGCACCTTAAACAGATCACTCAAAAATTAGAACGTAAATGACATCAAACTAAATTAGTAGTATTTCAAACAGCACGGAAGAAGAGCCTCGTGAGCTATAGGAAAGCTCTTAGTGCTGCTAGATCAGTGTATCTCTCCACCCTAATTGAAGATAACAGAAGTAATCCTAGATTCTTACTTAATACTGAAGCAAAATTAACTAGGAATAAGACAATAACCGAAACACGCACACTATCAACATGTAGCAGCGATGACTTCATGGTTTTTTTAATGACATTATGAATTAGAAATTTAAAACCAGACAATTTGATAACTAACTCTGTATATAATATAAACATAACAGATCAGTGATTACAATGTTTTACTCTCTTCGAGAGACTGAACTTATTTCACTAATTTCACTTATATACTAGATCACTTAGCTACATGTTTCTATAAACAGATAATTCCAGAAGCAATCAAACCTCTTCTAAAGATAATCAGTTCTTCCCTTAGCCCTGGCTATGTACCTAAATCTTTTAAACTAGCAGTTATCAAGCCACTGATTAAAAAACCCTGACCTCGACCTATCTAAGTTGTCCAACTATAGGCCAATATTAAACCTCCCCTTAGATCCCTAGAAAAGGTTGTAGCACAGCAGCTATGCTCATACCTACATAGCAATAACATTCATGAAATGTATCAGTCAGGATTTATGTCTCGTCATAGCACAGAGACGGCACTGGTTAAAGTGGTAAATGACCTACTACTGGCTTCTGTGTCTCCTTGCTTGTCTTGCTCAACCTTAGTGAATCTTTTGATACCACTGATCATACTATTCTCTATGATAGACTAGAAAATGTTGTTGGCGTTAAGGGAACGGCCCTCTCCTGGCTCAGGTCTTATTTGACTGATTGTTATCAATTTGTAGATGTAAATGGTGACTTCTCTACTCATATTAATGTAAAGTTTGGTGTTCTGCAAGGTTCTGTTTTAGGCCCACTGCTTTTTTCTTTATATATGCCACTTCTGGGTAAGATTATTCATAAACTTAATATTAGCTTCCACTGTTACGCTGATGACACACAGTTGTTTCAGCAAAGCCAGATGAGAGACACTAGCTTAATAAAGTTGAGGAATGTGTAAAGGACATTAAACACTTATTATTCCTTCTACTTAATTCTGACAAGACAGAAGTACTTGTACTAGGACCACATGCAGCTAGAAGTAAGCTTTCTGATTGGATAGTATCTCTGGATGGCCTTTCTGTTTCATCATGTGCAACAGTAAAAGACCTTGGTTTGATTATTGACTCCAGTCTTTCATTTGAAGTTCATGTACATAATATTACTAGGATAACTTTCTGTCATCTCAGAAATATTGCTAAGATAAGAAATATAATGTCACTACACAATGCAGAAAAACTAGTTCATGCTTTTGTTACTTCTAGGTTGGATTATTGTAATGCCTTACTGTCTGGATGTTCCAGTAGGTGCATCAACAAGCTCCAGTTAGTCCAGAATGCAACAACCATAGTTCTTACTAGAACCAGAAGATATGACCACATCACCCCTATCTTATCCACATTGCATTGGCTCCCAATCAAATTTCACATTGATTATAATATACTACTATTGACCTATAAAGCAGGGAAAGGTGTCGTGCCACAGTACATGAGCGAACTTTTTGGCTTTTATGATCCGCCATGTCTTTTATGATCCTACTTCGATCCAAAGGTGCAGGCTACTTGTTGGTATCTTGCATAGTGAAGGCTACAGCTAGGGGAAGAGCTTTCTCTTACAAAGCCCCACAGTTATGGAACAGCCTTCCATTTAGTGTTTGGGACTCAGAAACAGTGTTTATGTCTAGGCAGAAAACATATTTGTTTAGTCAGTAGGTTTTTTCTTGGGTAAAGGAGCAGATCTGGAGGGTTCACTGGCATAGAGTGCGGTGGTGAAAGGGATGTTTGGATGCTGTCGCCCCCCCCCACTCTCACTAGTTCACTTAGGTTTGTTGACAATGGAGTGGCTGTTTGCCAGAGTCTGCACACATATTCTTTAAATATTACGTGACAATTAGCAAACCTAACTCTCTCCTACCCCCCTCCCCCCCCCAACCACCCCCGCCTTCTGTCGATCTACACATGCTACTCCAGATGCCAGTGATCAGTATCACATAAAGGAGTGTACTAATTGAAATAAATGTCAGGTGTTAGTCATCAGTCCAACAGGCATCAACTCTAACACTGCAAGTTAAAAGCATATGTGTGAGACCAAGACCTCCAGATGGGTTACAGTTTGAAACAATTTGTGTCACTATTATGCAGTAAGTTCTACAAATTCAGATTAATCTGGAATTTAAACACTGTATTCTGGTTGACTTGCAGCATTCCAGTTCTACTTTACAACCAATTTGTTCAGAGTAAACTAAATTAGAATGTACATATTATAATTTATAGTAATAAGTCATTTTTATTTGCTTCTTTAACAACATATGGCACGCATACCCTAGCACGTTACCAACACCACCATGCAATTTTACCAACGGTTTGGCATATTTGAAAATCAGGAGAAATTGTTTTAAATTCACAGCACTTAAGTAATGAAACATTGTTGTTGTTTTTTTTAGCATATTATAGGTACAACATTGGAGATTGCTGAATGATGAATATAAACAAACAAACAAACAAATAAATGACAATAGACAAAACTGGTGTATTTTAATGTAACACAATGTGTTACATTCATACGTTCATCTTGACTAATAAATCTTTTTTATAATAAGGTGGTCTGTGAGTGTAAATACAGGGGCCACGGATCAATCCTGAGTTTGGGTTACTTATCTTCTACCCATAGACATATGAGTGTTCTCTGGTTTCATTCCATCCTAGTGCCCAGTGTTTGGTTACATATAGTCTCTCTTTTTACCATTAACGGTCATCTACAGGCAAAATGCATTAAGACATTTTTATTTTTATTAAATATTTTCACATTTACTTTTGTACATGACACGCCTTGCTTTTACCTCAAACACGCATGTGCTCATATATTCAAAAACTCCCCACACAAACACACACACGCAAAATGCTTTTACATTCACTTCACCTCCACCATACATGCTATGTATTGTGTTATCTCTTAAGTGAAACATGATGGAAAATAAATGAGAGAAGAAATTTTTGCAATCTAAATGGCACATCATTGGTGTGTACTGTCAAACCGGTTTTTTAATTGTTCTGTATGCCACTGCATTTTTTCAGCAAGCATATCTAAAACAAGCATAACCTGTGTGTGCGTCTGTGTATACAAAGACCCTGTCTGTATCCGTTTCTTCCTCCAAATATCCATATCCGTATTCTGATATAAACCCAAAAATTTTGTAAAACATAACACATTTTGCTACATAGTTTGGGGTGATTTAGTTGAGTCTGGATGCTTTTTTTTGTTAGAAAGCGCTTCCTTCTATCCACCCTACCCCTTCCACTCCTTTATTTTGCCGTAGGTCTCTTGGCAGCCTCCCTGTTAAGTTTTTTTGGCTTGTCCATTTATACATTTTGGATGGACGTCCTGTTCTTGGTGATGTCACTGTGGTGCCCCATTTTCTTCATTTGTTGATGATGGCCTTCATGGTGTTCCATGGTACAATTAATGTTTTGGAAATTTTTTGTCACAAAAGAACAACAAATATGTGTGTGTTTTGTGTGTATATATAGGCACTCCAGGCCAAATAGCATGTTTTGTTGACTTTCTCAGTGAAAAAAAGACAACACAATCTTTTTAGCAATCACACAAACTATACATACAGTTAGGTCCGGAAGTATTTGGACAATGACAGAGTTTTTGTGATTTTTGCCTTTATACACCACCACAATGGATTTGAAATAAAACAAGATGTGATCGAAGTGTAGACTTTCAGCTTTATTTTAAGAGGTTCCACAAAAATATGGCATTTACCATTTAAGAATTACAGCCATTTTTAAGCAAAATACCTCCGTTTTCAGGGCCTCAAAGGTATTTTGAGTTTGAGATTGTTGTATTTCAAATCCATTGTGGTGGTATATAAGGGCAAAATCACAAAAACTCTGGCACTGTCCAAATACTTCTGGACCTAACTGTATGTCTTGTTTTAGCAGAATGATGGGTGTAAATTATTATTATTTTGTCTTCTTGGAAGCATGTAAATATGCTTATGTAGCCTCTGAAGGGCAATACTAATTGAAAAAATAAGATCTTTTAACAAAAGAAATAACAATTAACACCAGTCATCCTGTTCAAAAGCTTACATCCCCCTGGCTCTTAATGTATCGTGTTGCCTTCTTGAGCATCAATGAATGTTTGCACCTTTTGTAATAGCTGTGTATGAGTCCCTCAGTTGCCCTCAGTGTGAAAAGATTGGTCCCAGAATCATACAGTCAGCGTTGGAAAGGGGCCACATATGCATGTAATGCTGGAAAAGCAAAGAATGTGCAGGACCTGGAGGATTTTTCTGAAGAACAGTGGGCAGTTTAACTGCTCAGAACAAACAAGGTCCTCATGCACATCTATCATAAAGCATAAAAACAGTCGTTGATAATCCAGGTAACAGCAAAGTTTCAAGAATCAAGCGTATGTAAACTTTTGGACTGGCTCATTTGTGTAAATTCAGTTATAATTTTTCTCCTGTAGACTATATGTAAATATCTGCTATGTGAAATAGTTTATTCAGGGCAGTACTAAATAACAAACAAAATGCAATTTTTATGATCCCACTTATATATAAAAAAAAAAATTAACATTTTCCAGATTCTGCAAGGCGTATGTAAATTTATGACCCCAACTGTAGATAGTAAAGTATGTAGTTTTGGTTTAACGAAAATATTGCATTAACCATTTAGGAATTACAGCAGGGTCCCCCCATTTTCATAGGTTCAAAAATAATTGGACAAATGACTGACAAGCAATTTCATGGCCAGGTGTGGCCTGTTTCCTCATTATTTCATGACAAATTAAGGAGATAAAAGGTCTGGAGCTGATTATAAGCGTTGAATTTGCATTTGGTAGCTGTTCATGGGAACTCTCTATATGTGGTCCAAAGAGGTGTCAATGCAAGTGAAGGAGGCCATCATTAGGCTGAAAAAACAAAATAGATCTAGCAGAGAGTTAGCAGAAACTTTAGGAGTGAGCAAGTCAAGAACTCTGGAGAAAGGAAGACGCCTTAATGAATGTAAATACAGATGGTTTATCTCAACATGCAAACCACTGGTAACACTCAAGACAAGAAACGCCAGATTAGACTAAAAAAAAACCGTAAAATAGCCTGAACAGTTCTGATGCAAGATTAACTTGTACCAGTATGATGAGAAGAGTAGAGTATGGAGAAGGAAAGGTAGGGCTCATGTTCCAAAGCATACCACTTCATCTATCGAACATGTGGAGGAAGTATTATGGCATGAGCATGTATGGCTGCCAGTGGAACTGGTGTTTATTGATGTGACTGCTGATTGAAGTAGCAGGATGAATTCTGATGTGTATAGAGCTATACTTTCTGCTCTGATTCAATCAAATGCTGCAAAACTGACAGGACGCTGCTTCACAGTACAGATGGATAATGACCCAAAACATAGCACGAAAGCAACCCAAGAACTTCTCAGAGCAAATAAATGGAATGTTCTTAAATTCATGAGTCAGTCACCTGACCTCAACCCAACTGAGCTGCTTTTCACTTACTGAAGACAAGACTGAAGGCAGAAAGACCCACAAACAAGCAGCAACTGAAGGTGGCTGCAGTAAAGACCTGGCAAAGCATCTCCAGGGAGGAAACTCAGAATTTGGTGATGTCCATGGGTTGCAGAATTCAGGCAGTCATTGACTGCAAAGGATTTGCATCCAAGTGTAAAAAAATAATCCTAATATTTATTTAATATTGTTAGTTTGTCCAATTACTTTTGAGCCTGTGGAAATGGAGGAACTCTGTAAAAAAATTGCTGAAATTCCTAAACGGTTAATAGAATATTTTTTTATATGCCCACAAAATAACTATAGTAGTTGTTTTTATTTACTGCAGTCATAAATTAATATTATTCACTTAATTGATACTTTCAGAAAAATAGTAGCAAATCAATCAGCCAATCCTGTCTTAATTTTCCAAAATTCTAGCTTTCAAACATACACCAAGGAGAACTCGTGATTAAATCTTATCCTTTAAGCCCTGTTATACTAGGGGCTGTATTACTAAATTTGCATGTAAAACATCTGCAGTCAAGTCCCATTTGCCGTAATTATTATGTACTGGGACTGGCGTTCAGGGTGTATACCTACCAGTGTTCCAAGGACAGACTGCACAGAATGAATGAATGAATGAATGAATACACAGAGCTGATTATTTAATTCAATTCAATATATTTTTTGAACAAAACATTGAAAAAAGGAAAAAATATAACACTTAGCCTACATCCCTAGGCAAGGATATTGAGTTTTCCCCCTTTATTAATATAGCTAAAAGTATATGGCTAGCAATAGTTAATATTAATAATGGTACGTGCAAGAGCACGTAGGCGCACTCTGCATGTTTTCCCTGTGTGCAGGTAAAGGAATGCCTGACCGATGCGTGCCTACGCTCTGCTTCTCTGGTGGGTTCAAGATTGTTCAAGATTGTTTACTGTTCTATGTACTGTGTCATGTACTTTCTTTTCTGTTGACCAGCCATATGGCATTAAAATACCGGCTCAATATGCACATTAAATGCACTGAGATGCATTCTTCTGGTGTGTTTGTAATCTTTTTGGTTGCTGGTTGCCTGCTCTCATCCACCATTGGACAGTAAAATGCTGCAGGCCCCATTTATTCCTAGTCCTTATCCAGGGTAGGTAATAATATTAATATCCACATTTTTGGGAACAAGCTACAATCTTTAACTACTCAGTGGATGAGAGGTTGCTGAAATCAAAATATAAGCTTTGGCCAGAGAAGAGAACAGCGAGTACAATTGAGTATTTTACCAAGAGAACAGCTAGTGAATAGAATAGAAGTTTATTTTCTGGATGTGTCCATTTCAGCTTCTATCCAACCATTGGACTGTCCTGCTAACTGCTTATTGACTCAAAAAGAGTCCCATCTCTATCTTCTTGAGAGGGGGCTGTTCCTTCTCAGGTCCATATGCTTTGTCTGTTAGGTTTGCTCGATTTGTCAAACTGACGCAGTTTAAGCAGAACACTTCCTGTATGGCAGTGGCCCAGCCTCTCTTGCTGCTACCTCCATATAGCATGTAGTACTGTCCATACCAGAAGCAACACCATGTGCTGCCTCTCTCATTGCCACCTCCATATTGCATGCACTATCTATAATGACAGCAACATCAGCTTCAAAACAGCTGATTTCAACACCTTAGCTATGTTTATTAGGGGCCAACACTGAAGGTGCGTAGGCACCCTATTGTTATTATATGTTTTCTTCTTCTTCTTCTTCTTCTTCTTCTTCTTCTTCTTCTTGTTATGATGTCTATGGCAGCCCATAGAACCATCTGGTAAAAAGTTGTGAAATTTGGCACACTGATTGGGGATGGTCTAAGGAACATTCTGACCAAATTTGGGCCAATGCTGTAATGCCATCATCGGGCCAAATTTCAGGTTAATTTGGAAGTACATTTATGGTAACTTATGAACCGTGTCCCCAAAATTAAAAATGCCAGGCATCCCTGGATTCCCTGAATCAAGACGAGTTCAATGCACTCTATGACGTCAATTTCCACCTAATTAGATTTTCTGCCATCTTGTATTTTGTCAAATACATCTTTTTCACTACTCCTCCTATAAATTTTGTCCAATCATCACCAAATTTGGCACATATCAGCTTCACAAAAGTTATCAAAAGAATTTTGAATATTCCAAATGGTTTGTCCGTAATGGGCTAACAAATCTGACGGTAAAGCCGCCAAACAGGATTTGAGGCTGTATCTCAGCAACGACTTTGCGCATTGACACAAAACTTGGTAGACATCCTCAGGACCATGACTTGAGGCTACGCAACAAATTTCGTGATAGCGCCACTTACTGACCAAAAGTTACAATGACATGCCTTAAGTTGCTACTCCTCCTCCAAATTTTATATAATCTTCACCAAATTTGGCTCACATCATTTTTAGACCTGACTAAACAAAAGTTATCAAAGGTACTTTGATATTCAAAACTATTCTCCCATAATAGACTGGCAAATGCATCAAACAGGATGATAGGCTGTATCATGTAATGTAAGACATTTGCATATTTCATGAGACTTGATCTTCAGGGCCTCGCCCTAATGTTCCCAAGAAAAGTTAAGTTGACTGCGCGTCCTGCACAAACTGTGACAACATAATTTTCCTAATTTTATTTTAAGAGCTTGTGCTAAATTCACAGTCCTACATTCTTAGTTCTATATTCCTATGATTCTCTAGGGTGAGCTTTTAAGTGAATGCTTGTCAGCATCTGAATTTCAAAAGTACTTCCTGTTCGTCATTTTGAAATTCATTGAAACTTGTTTCATGCCTTACAAAAGTTATCAAATTATTTTTTGATATTTTATATAGTTTTCCATATTTCACATGATATTTTAAATAGTTTTCCAATGATATGCATATTATGCTAACAAATTTGAAAGTGCCATAAAGGAAGTGAGACTGTCTCGGCTACAACTTTATTTATTGAAAGAAAACTTCCATACTAGCTGCCCCTGTTGAAAAATACTGATAAATCATGGATAATTCTACCTATAACTTTTGAAGTTCTTTGTCTACAATTATAATTCTGCCACTATTTGTTTTCCTTTATTTTCCTTTCCTGACAGTGTATAAATTTGTAAGAGTGCCCATACTGCCTGTGTGCCATTTTAATTTTGATCAGAATGAGTTTTTTTGCTACTCCTCCACTCACTGCTGTCCAAACTTCATCAAATTGGAATTATGTGAATTTGAGACTGTTACTGACAACAGTTACTAGCTGAATATTTTATATTGATTCCTGCTTTCGTGAAACAGGAAGTGATGCCATATCTCAGCAACAATTTGTTCTTGATGCTAGTCTGGTCACACCAAACTTGGTACATTTCTTTACAACAATGTCTTGAGGGCTCGATAACTTTTGTGTCTTATGATTGCTACTACGCCCTTTGGCAAACCAGAAAATGATGCAATGTATGACAAGTAAAGGATGTCTATTATTTTACAAGAAACAAAGAGTGGTAATGTTAACCTACGTGTAACGTGAGTGCAAATGAGAGTACTGGCTGGTACTTAACATTTTTATGTTTTTAGGTTTTGTTGTTAAAAGTGTTCGCTTGTGTTTGGTACACAGTGAAATATTTGTAGTAACATAGCATAGATATGCATTTGTACTATTAATCCTAGATAAGAAGAAATGTGTTTTTCTCTCTGCAAGACAATGCCATTTCTCTTTAACTGTTTAATGCAAGACAAATAATAAAATACACATCCTTCAGGAATAACTATTGAGTTATGTATGAGGAAATTAAAGAACAGGCATAAAATCAACAGTGACTTCATAATAAATTCTAATAAGTATTGAGTCATGTAAATCCCGCAATCTGATTGTCCGATTCAGATTAAGAAAATATTCTGATTCCCCAAATTCTGATTCCCACCACCGGAATATGTCTGTTTTAACTGGAAATTTGTTGCATGTAAATAACTTATTCAGAAAAGCCACTGAAAGGAGATGCTCAGTCCGCAAGGAATTGTGGGTGCTAACAGATGCTTAGGTTTAGGCTAGGTATCTAGGAATGGCAATTCAGGCATACTTACAACAGCCACGTATACAGTAATATTCTGATGCCTGTATGCATATAAATATCATATTCGGAATATGGCTGCAACCTGAATATAGACCTTAAATGGAATTTGATGTGCATGTAAACGTAGCCACTGAGTCCCCATGACAATCCAGGTGATGAACTGTCCACCTGTCCATGGTGTCCACCTTGCCTTCGGACCAAGTTTTGCTGGAATAGACTCCAGCAGCTGTAGAAAAACAGGTGACAGTCTGGCTAGCTGGTCATCCTCACACCTCTAACTGTCTACTGCAACGTATGTAGATAATACAAAAAAAATAAAATAAAATAATCGCATAATAATTTTGATCACATAAAAGAGTAAATATAGCAACTATTCATACTGAACATCTTTCTGTCATTGTATAAGGCAAAATGTGATTCATAGTTCTTTCTGGATGTCAGTTGTGGTTTAACATCTGCAGGTCAAGGATGAGATAATTTTCTCTCAGTGGCAACTTTGGCTCAGAAGTCAATGCAATCCAGGAAATGGCGTTGGAAGGGTGTTCCTGGTATCAGTCTGATAGTCTGTTCCTGGCTGTGTTCAAAGTGTCCTTGAACAAAATGCATATTCCCTGGTGTAACTGGTGTAAATGTCAGGGTATCACGCCTTGCATGGCAGCCTCCACTGGTATGAAGGTATATCCCATACTGTCCATCACTATATGTAATCATCAATATTCTTTGTTATCCTGAGAAATAGATAAAGTTAATAGATGGTGTAATGTGAAAATATACAACATATGCAATGATGTCTTATGCAATTTCGTATTATTTTAATTGTTTTCTATGTTTTTTTCCAATTCTATACTCTCCCCACCCACAACCCTCAGGGATAGCTTCCTCCCTGATACAACTGCAAGCAGGAAGACGGACATTGTACAAGTACAGTATATAAGAACGCAATGTGACGCTATATGAAATATACAGTGCTGTTGTACAACATTATTTGTGGCCAATACAAATCTGAATTACTTTAGTGAAATGAGTATTGCTTCATGAAAACTGTAGTATGTTTGAACCACTTAAACAGTAACATGTTCTGTAGCTTTTGTATAGACATGGCCTATCAGTGTACCTTTTTCAGTTGTGGGTTTTTGTACATTTTGAGTGTATCCGTGTGATTCCATTAATTTCAGAATTGTAGATGATGCAAAGAGGTCTTCATTGAAGTCTCCCTTGTTTACCTTCTTTCCAGGATGAGTGATTATTGAGTTCTTTGATTACATGTAAGAGCTGCTGTTGAAACATGTCAATTTTGTATGAATTAGGTCTGGACAGTAGGGCTGCAGTAAAACTGATATGTGGAACCTCAAAGTATAGACATTCCAAGTTACAGGTTTCTGGAACAAAGCGTTTGACTCAGTGTTTTTAGAGTAATATACCCCCACTCCACATCCTCTCTGAGCTTTTAAATTAGTGAAATGCTCAGCGCTGATATCATAACAGTTACCTTTTGGGTTTTGCTTGATGGCAAATCCTGGTATTTGTGGTACCTGTTGTGTGTCATCAGCAGTCAGCCATGTTTCTGTTAAGCAAATGCAATCACTGTTCATTAGGACTTTATGTACCTGAACATCATGACAGTGGGCTTTCAGACTTTGTACATTGCAATCCTGAATGTACCATCAAATTTAGTGATATAGTTTTCCAAAGTGATTTGTGGCATGCTTTGCTTAAGGTCCTGAATGATTAGTCCACTAATGGTTCTTACATGGCTCAGTGCAATATATGCTTGCCCTGCTGCAAAGATCTTTTCAAATGATACAACAGCTTTGTCCACTGTGAGCCCTTGCACTTTGTGAACTGTACATGCCCATACCAGTCTGAGTAGAAAGTGACATCTTACACCACCATCATTGACTTGGTCTTCCTGTACTTCAATGACAGTTGAATTTTTAGAGAATTTATTACGTGTTTTTGACCTCTGAATTTTACCAACATTTTGAATTTTTGGGTCATCAAACTGTACATGAATAGCTGAAGGAAAATTCTGTTCACCGTTATTTATATGGACACCTGTACCAAAGGCTCCATCGACAAGACCATCAGAAACATCAGTGTTTTCCTTTAGCATCACTCTTGCTCCAATACCCAAGGAAACACATGTTGACAAACAGGAGTTGAAAACCTTTGTCAAACTGGAAGAATGGAACCAGCTTTTGGTTCCATTCTTCCAGTTTTTGGGTTTCTGTCAAAATCTTGAGCCAAAATATTGGTTACATCTGGGCAACATGCATGTATTTTTTTTTATGTTGTACATGTCACCCTCAGTATTTGTAGGAAATATATTTCCTTCACATTCTTCACCTGTTTCACACTGCTTTAACATGTCATTATCACTGGGGCTTAAACATTCTTTCTTCTTATGTACTCTCAGACAATTTAACATTTTAGCAAAGTCGTGTTGCCTGACAAATATAGTCAGTTCAGCCAGTTCAAAGTTATTGTCTTACAGATTCACTCCTTTTGAGTTAGCATAAAGAGGGGTTTCCTTCACAGGTGGCAACTGATAGAAATCACTCACTGCAAGAATGCTCAATTTTCCAAGAAAGGAGTAGTCACCAGTTTGTTTGATTTGTCACAGTCTTCCATGAATGTATGCGAAAAGGAGATGGTCAACCATGGACACTTCATCGAGGATCAAAATTTGCAAACTGCCCATTTTAGTACGTAAAGATTTGAGTTTGTCATCACCGAGGGACTGATCTGACGTTAGCACCAATTGAAAACGTATTGTGAATAGTTTTTGTACCAATGTTATATGCAGCTACCCCTGTTGATGCTGTTAAAATCACAGTCAGATCATCTGGATTTTCAGACAGTTGAGATAATAGTCTGGCAGATTCATAATGTATTGCTTTAACTTAATGGCTTTTTTTGTACCTGCACCACCAGTAACAAATAATCTGAAGGGTTCAGGGTTTTGTCCAAGTACTTTCTCCAGACACCACTTGCATACTCTGTAGAATACCGCAGATTGTTGTTCATTTAATGATCTTAGTAAAGGTAATACTTCTTCTCTTGGCATAGAAAAATGGTTGGTTTCAATGTAGAGAACTAATGAAAGATAAAGTATTGACTGATGAAGATGATACTGAGCAACTGATTCCAGATCTGACAGGGAAACCGCAACCTGCCTGCAGATTTGAGCCCAGGTATCTTGTAAATCAATATTCTCCTCTAACAGCTTTTTAGCCTCCTCTATTTTGTCATTTTCTTTCTCCAACAGTCCTCTGTTTGTATCAACAATGAATTTCACTTTTTGTAAATCCTTAAATGTATCAAATACAAAAGATTTCAGCTGACATTTTTCATAATGTGGCAAGAAAAGTTGTAGCAGTGAATGATAGTACTTCTCTGGAGTTTTGTAGGTGGAAATCTTGGATACCTTACAACTGCAGGTTCAGTTCATGTTCTACATTTCACATAGCCACAGTTGTTGTTTAACTGTTCTACTGTCTGAGTTTTTTTTTTCTAAGGAAAACTGTGAACTTGACAGTACTCTGTATTCAGAACAAAAATTTGCTACACATACATTTTCAAATTGTTCTGTCTTTGGTCTGTTCTTGTATCTGTCAACTGCATTCATCATCCAAAAACTTTTTCCATCACTATGTTGTTCATTTTCAACTTTGCTTTGTAGCACATGCAAAGGCAAACTCATCTTTACTGGATTCTCTCCAGTGGGGACAAACTCTACTTTACGAGACCATTCCTTCAGGTGTACACTCGTTAGTCTGCCTCTTGAGATGAAATTTCTCTATTGTGTAGGTATATGCTTCCAAGCTGTTTAAATGCTGCTTTCACATCAAGTTTTCCATCCATGGCTTCTTTTAGTGCAGTAACAGTAACATGTTCTGCTTTGGTGATGTACATGAGAATGTAGACCACTACAGTGAAAGCATCTGTAACATACTGGATCTTCATAGAATTCTGTGTCATCTGTGAAATCAATAACTTCACAATCGCTTTGGTGATCAAGTTTTGGATCATTTTCAACCCAAGACAGACAGTGGACATGACGAGAATCACGTTGTTGAAACTTGACACGATAAAAGCAAAAAATAAAAAAAGATAAAAGTCTTTTATCTTTCCAGTTGGTTGAGCTGGAGACATCTTTTAGGAAACAGTGTCATCTGTGGTCAAACATTCTTGCTGCTGTAACAGGATTTCGTCTTACGCATCTACATTTTTCAGACCAGTCAAGCTCATCAACATTTATTTGATTTTCTTCAATGATTCAGAGTTTGTCACATCTTTAAATAACATTTTCTCAGGTTCTTTGTGTAGTGCAATGGACACATTAGAGACAATCTGATCAACCTCTGACACGTACTGTGCATAAAAAATGAAGTCTGTGCTCCGTCCAAAACATCCATCTGCATTGAGTAATCGAGCATTCAGGTATCAGGAGAGTGTTCGTTTTTCTGTTCTGTCATCAGGAAAGGTTGGCCTACCAGTTGGATAGAGTATAGGGAAACATTTTCCTTCATTGCTTTTATCTGATAACAACCTGACAGGACTGTTGCCTTCAGCTGGAGCCACATTTACTACATCGTTAAAATACTGATCTTGTATTTCTGAACCTAGGTCAACAGGTTGTTAAGGATGTGTCTGGCAAAAGATCATTTTGCTCTGTAATATATGTCAAATCTTCCTCTGGTTCATCGGTTCAATCTTCCTCAGGTGTATTCTCATGTCCACTGTTTTCTGCTATGTCCTGTTCTTGTTTTTCACTATTGTTCTCATTCTTAACATTGTTTTCATCTGTTTCATTGTCATCATTCTCAGCATTCTCTGAGTTCACCCACAGCTTATTAAACTCCCCCTCTTCATACCATTTATTATGTCTCACCAAATATCTCAGAGCATCTCTGATACTATCAGTCTGAACATACTTGTATGTTATTTTTCATTTCAGTTTTCTCCTTATCATCTTGTCATCACCTTCATGTTGTTGATGAGATGTTGTTCTACTGAGTTGAGACATTTGAGTTCTTTTGGAATTTCTTCTAAATGCATATTGTTTGCAACATTCCCTTCTGGCAGTTTACCACTGGAGATTTTACGAGGTCATGTATAGCAAACGCATAATTTAGAAGCTGGATTATTAGATACATGGCATGGCATGTAGATACATGGCATTCCTGCTCACATACAGCATCACATTCATGTAAATATTTCAGTGTAATGCATCTTTTAGCCAGTGTAGCTGTTTGTTCTAATTTGTTCTGATAGCAATCTGATTTGCATTCAACAACCTGATTTCTGAAGGGTAAACAGTGGCAGACACAGCATACAAACTCTGGACCTCTACTGACTTGTTGGTGAAAATAATTAATACTAAAGTCAAGGTCCTTCTGTTTTTTTTTTTTTTTTCTTGTATACTTTTCAGACCCTGTTTGTATTTTATGAATACGGAAGGTTTCATCTTCGTGGTATTTTTGCTTATTGTTTTGTTTTGCATCATTTTGAAATAAATCTTTTTTGTATTTCTCAGAACTATAATCACGAACATTACGCCGAAATTCTTCATTTGTCTGATATTTCATTCTTGAGTATTTGCATCAATACTGCATTTTCATTGCATCAGGTTTTTCTCTCTGTATTCGCTGTTTTTTTGTAGAATTACAAATATCGTGATTAAATGCTTAAAGTCAACAGGTATTTGGGGATTTAATGTGACAACAGTTAATTTGTCAGGTTTATTAACAGGGCCTGAAATTACAATTCCCCTTCAGGAACTCGAGCTGCGTCGAAATGCTATGGGAACGCCTTCAGCATGACCACGCTCTGAATCACATGTGTAATCAGTCCAATGAATGGGCGAGACGTCACTCTTTTTAGACTTTGCGCCCGGTCTGGCCAAAGCATTTCTCTACCCTCGAGCAGGGTATATTCCTAAAAATTCCCTCCTCTACACCACGGCCTGTCGTACTCCAGGCCTTCTTTCCTCCTCCCTTTCGGGAGCCCGACCAGCAGAGGCTTAACTGTATGTGTCCAGTGTGAGCACTGGACGCATACGTCCTCAGAGCTGCCCGGTGGGTCGTGGATGCCATCTGTCTGGCCTATGAGTCCTCTGATCTCCCCTCGCCCTTGGGAGTCAAGGCTCACTCCACTAGAAGTGTGGCAGCCTCCAAGGCCTTTCTCGCAGGTGTCCCTATGCAGGACATCTGCAACGCTGCGGGTTGGTCCGTGCCCCTGACCTTCGCCGGGTTCTATGGCCTCGACATGCGAGCCACTCTCTCGCCCTAGCTGTGCTCTTCCACACTGGGCAGGGATTTGTAAGTCTGGTGGCGTGGGCATTCTCGATCCCATAGCGTTTCGACGCAGCTCGAGTTCCTGAAGGGGAACGTCTCCAGGTTACGTATGTAACCATGGTTCCCTGAGGGAACGAGATGCTGCGTCTCAGTGCCATACTTCCTGCATCCCTGCGAGCGCCTGCTTCATTCTCGAAGCTGCCGCTGTATCCACCACGTGTGCTTTTAAGCTTCCTGGTCGCTACATCACCCCGCCCGTGACGTCTCGCCCATCCATTGGACCGATTACCCATGTGATTCAGAGCGTGGTCACGCTGAAGGCGTTCCCATAGTGTTTTGACACAGCGTCTCGTTCCCTCGGGGAACCATGGTTACATACGTAACCTGGAGACGTTTTGTTCCACCAGCCACTGTGGCTTTTATCATTATTATTATTATTATTATTATTATTATTATTATTATTATTTTGTTAAATACCAGCCACTTCTGCAATTCATTTGGAACTTTTAGAATTCCAATCAAGAACCAACATCATTTTAAATGTCAGGTTAATAAAATCTGGTACTTTATGAGTTTGTTACTTTACACAGTCCCCTCCAAAGTATTGGGACAGCAAGGCCAATTCTATTTTATACCGCGTTCCACATTATTATGCAAATTGTGTTTAAAGGTCATAAAGGTCATTTTTTTGTCTGTCAGTTTAAACACATGGATGGGAATGTGTGTCAGGGCTCTTCCAATCACTCCAATCAATCTCAGACACCTGTGCCAATTAGTTTGCAAGTGAGTCCAATTAAAGGGAAAACTACTTAAGAATGGATGTTCCACATTATTAAGCAGACCACCATTTTCCAGCAATATGGGGAAGAAGAAGGATCTCTCTGCTGCCGAAAAGCGAGAAATAGTTCAATGCCTAGGAGAAGGTATGACAACTTTAGATATTTCAAAACAACTTCACC
>CM040978.1:25025496-25057271 GCA_022985145.1 Pangasius djambal
GACTTTTTTTTTTTTTAACAATTCCTATGGATGGCAAAATGTCTTAAAAAAAAAAAAACAGCACCACATAAGTGACAGTGATTTAATATTAAATTGCATTTTTACTGGGAAAAAAAATCACATCAAATTTGGGGAAGATGTTCACTTGGCCAAGATGGAAAAAAAAGTTCAAGACTGTTTAGAAATAACACAAAAAAAACCTTAAAACAAGAAGAGAAAACTGAACAAATATACAACAGGAACAAAATGATATGCAAAACTTCAACAATCACCAACATAACCACAGTAACAGATTACAAACACTTGTGAAACAACTACACATCATCAATCACATCTGTGTTACCAACATCTGTTTTTGTAACAGGTAACCTGTTTTGGTAACCGAATTTATCCATTCATCTGATGCTGACCAGGAAGGAGATCTTGGTCTAGTGGCATTACGTACTCTGACTAACGCAAGATCTTTAGCACTGTGCAGACCCCCAGCACCACTGCAAGAAGGAGAGCTTAAAGGCTGTACATCCACAACAACAAACTGATCTGCCATTGTAATCTGAGAGTGCCCCACAGCTAAAAAATGCTCTTCTATTTTTTCAGCATCCAGACTCAGATGCAATATGTTCTCCCTCTTAAGGTAAGCAGACAGAGCAGTGTTCGAGACTGAACCATCTTCTGAGTGTCTCTGCTGGCAGACCTGAATGCTGATGTCTTTTGCATCATTTTGCAATGTTCATATCTGTGAACGGTGGACTTCCTACTGAAAGTCCCCAGTGGCTTATTGCACATAGCACACATCCACGTTTGCACAATACTGATGCCGGTAACACTGTGGTAACCAACAGACCCTCCTCATCTGACATTTCACTCCTATAATCTGTTACTACCCCCATGTCAGTGATCTCAGTAAAGACCGTGTTTTTTGTGGTGGTCACCCACACTTTACTGTCCTTTTTCCTTGGCGCTAAATGGGTCAGGCAGTAGGTCCGTCCAGCTTTGACTGAGAGAATTGCGTCATTCCACAGGTTGACCTTTACACTCCCGGACTGTACACCTTGCACAGTTCCATCTCCACACCACTGACAAAGACAGCAGCAGCGGGCTTGACATCAACAACTTTCAGAATCACGAATCCCATCTGAAACTGGCAAATATATTCAAATAATTAGTCAATAAATAAAAAAAAGGAAATGATGTCTTCCCAGTACCGTGGCAACTTCCAAAATGAACTCTGAATTACAAGTGTTGATTTTCAGCTCTCACAAATATGGGGGTCTTGTCCTTACCAGTTGTCCTGGACCAAGCTTTTTGATCTATGTGTACATGTGGTTCTCATGTCTCTCTTTCGGCTGAAACGTCAGTTCTGTCACTTGAAGCCCCGATGTCTATTTGACATGGATGTCGTAGCCATCTTGATCGCTGTAACCTGTGATCGCTGTATATAAAGAGTGTCATTATATGGCAAATAGAATACTTCTTGAGCCTAGTTCACACTGCAGTGACAATGTACCAATGCCAACGGACATGACTGTCTGGTTCTGTCGGATCAGATCAGTGTGTTAACCCTCTTGGAATCTGTTGGCTTTGGCTGGCATTTGTTTTCACCAACCAAACATGTTCAGTCGACATGGAATGTCTGAGCAGTATGGTATGATTTTCCAACAAACTCTGATGTAATCTGACCTGGGCACAAATTGTTGCCGTGACGATGAGGCAAGCAGCCTGAAAACTCCATCGAAACGAAAGCCTGGTTTAAAAAAGGATGATCCTTTTACCACAAGCAAAATTGTACTATTATTATTTTCTTTAGGTGTCACATGTTGTTCTTCGCCTGAAGAGACGAAGAGTGAAACGAAAGAGGTTGTGGGTGATGGGTTCCCTTTTGAGTCTGGTTCCTCTCAAGGTTTCTTCCTCATATCATCTAAGGGAGTTTTTCCTCGCCACAGTCACCTCATTCGCCTCAGGCTCGCTCACTAGGGATCATTTTGTCTAACATCTAGAACTGTTGCATGTTTTTCTGTTTCTTATGTTCTGTAAAGCTGCTTTGAGACAATGTCCATTGTTAAAAGCGCTATACAAATAAAATTGAATTGAATTGAATTGAAGCCTTGGTTGTTGCAATGTGAGAGACAGGGAGCTTACACTATATTGCCAAAACTTTTGGTAATATAGTATACTTAGACAGAGGATGTGCAGAGCTTTCAAAATTTTGCTCAGTTTGCCCCCAAGCAGTTTCAACAGCTACTTCAGATGGTGACGTCAATCATTCAGAGGCAAACTACAAATTTTAGAGATGCCATTTCATGCGGTGAGCACCTAATGATTACACTTGTCTTCTTGGCAACAGGTAATAATCGGTGAATAATCCTCATTTCAGAGCACAGATTTTGATTTTATTCAGGCCTTTGAAGATACATGATCAAATCATGAATGTAACTCAATTCAATCATGTGGGCCCAATGTACGCATTTGAATTAAGTAAATTCCAATGAGATTCATTTCCCATGTATCTTCCATTAATGATTTGTCCTTGTATTTGAGTAAATCCTAAAAAAATGATTGGTGTCTGTTGGGGCAGTGTGAACATGACAGTTGTGTTTCCTGACATTCTAAATCCAACGGCCAGCTAAAAGCTGGTGATTGTGGGCATTGGTCGGTGCAGTGTGAACTAGTGCTTCTGACACATTCCCTCAGACATTCTGTGTGTAGTACAGACACCTAGCAGTTACTTAGCTAGATAGAAATATCAATTTGCCATAAAGTATACAGCTACACGGCCATAAAATCACTACTTACTCAAGATTTTCTTGATGTTTGACAGCTTGACTGGTGTCTTGTGCTCCTCAGCTTGTACAAATGCCACGTGCTTCTCCAGAGCAAACAATTGTGGCCCGATGAACCTGCTCTCTGTTGAAGAAGAATTGTTCGAAGATACAGTTTTTTTTTACAGGGGACATGTCGTGCAAGTATCCCGACACGTTACTTTCGGAATCCAAATACATCTTTTTTAACAGAGAACTCTCCATAATGGTCATCACGTCAGTAACTTCTACCAGGACGGGACACGTTGGTAACTGTAGTCCACCTCTTCGTCAAGACATCGATGGATAGCGTAATTATCCTGACCATTGCACTGTTGACGCGCACGTCACGTGACTCAGGTCTCATCCAGCATTGAAACTGGACTTGATCGCGATAACCTGCTCTCGGCAAAAGTAAAAAATAACCTCCAATAGGCAAAAGTAATGAAAATTAAATCTCTTCATCCAAGAGTGCTATTTTTTATTGCATTAACCCCCCTGGAATGGCATTATTATTGTCTGAAACTTATTTTTAAACCATGGTTTGAAAGTTACATCAACATGTACCCTTCTTTACAACTACTTGCAAACCCTAAGATTATTCAGCAACTGATATACACTACAAACTGTCTACTGCAGTCTACCTGCTCAGTGTGCTATTATACAGAAAACACTGCCCTTGTCTAAAAATCCTACTGGAATTTCAATTCGTCCTGTAGGATCTTATTTGATTTTTTGAATCTTATTGGCAGTCTACTTGTATTTTATTGGAAATAATGTCTTATTATTGGAAAGTTACTGAAAATTACAGAAGGTGCTTTGGGAGTTATAAAATCCTAAACGATTTTCTTTAAATTCTTTTCACATTTTTTAGAGTATTTTTATCCTATTACTATAATATATACACACACCATGGTCTGTCTGAATACTCAGTTATGATTGGCTGGAAGGTGTGCACTCAAACGTTGAATGCACAGGTTGTTCCGGTCAGTTTTTTATCACCGTTCTAAAATAATGCACTGCCCATAAACAATTGTAACCATATTAGTGCGTGAGTAAATCTGAAATATAATAAACCATCTAATCTCACCTTTTTCTATAGTAACACACACTGACCTTACTGTAGTTATGGTAGTTGGTAGTTTTGGTTCTAAATGTAAAGGTCTTTTATGGTATATAGCCTATATAAATGCATGTATGTATGTGTATTTCCCTTTCGATACTACACTCGTACTGCGTCGCTAGACGCTATGGGGAGAACTCCTTTTCTGCGATGACTGAAGCCTTTACAATCACGCAGTGAAACTGCACGGCCATTGGTTCGTGCAGTGCAATAAAGCAAACCAATGGCTCGGCAGCGTAACTGCACGCGCCCATGGCAAGGATGCCCGCCAGAATGTGGTATTGAGGGAGGAAGAGAGCGCTGGTCATTCACTCCCCCACCTACAATCCCTGCTGGGCCTGAGACTCGAACCCACGGCCTTCAGGTTCACCTTCAGGTTACAAGTCCTTCAACCGACAGCTGTGGATATTTTCTTATGCTTCGGCATTAAAAAATAAATAAATAAAATAAAATATATATTTTTTAAAAACCTAAGACTAAGCAAATTCATAAACATAGCATTAACTTAGTTGACCTTGGGTGTGTTCAAATTGCTGTGACACGGTCCCTGAAAGAGCAGCACCACCTGAACAAACACGCGGAACTGCCGCAACAGTTTGTTATGATTATAATTAAATTTGCTAATGATTATTTCGGACGGTGTTGAGTGGTCGCCTGTCGTAGCGTAGCATTTTATTTATTTTTTTCAATTCAATTCAATGGGGCTTTATTGGCATGAAAGTTTCAAGAGCAATAGCCAAAGCATCAAACAGTTTGTCCAAATATTTGGACAGTACACAATACGCAGTTTGTTTTAGTAACCTAATTAACATAAAATTAAATCATACTGAATGCACAGCCAGCACCTTTGATCTGAAGCTAGGACTGTTAAATATTAGATCTCTTATATCTAAAGTGCTTATTGTTAATGAAACTATTACTGATCAGGAAATGAATGTACTGTGTGTAACAGAAACATGGATTAAACCAAATGAGTATGTAGCATTAAATGAAGCTAGTGCAACCGGATACAGTTACATACATTGTGGACATATTGTATTTAGTCAATCGCTGCATTTCCATTGATCAGTTAACTTGTATTTAGTATTATGTCAATCGGCATTTATACAGCAGCATTGTACTGTGTTACTGTGTTGAATCATGACCTTAAATCACCTCAGTCTAACACTGATCCTGAAGTGTATTTCAATCATGAGAAGAGTGTGACTCCATGGTAAATCAGTATTTAACTCTGTCGTTAATCAGCTTTTAACTACAATGCTAATCAAGTCATTAGAAATAAATTACTTAAAATACTTAAAAGAATGGTCGTGTGTGTGTGTGTGTGTGTGTGAACCAAGAAAACTAGAACAAACTGATGTGACTCTACTCGTGGGAAATCACGTAGCACACAGCTCTCATTCATACATTGTATCTTTTCAGTTCAGGCCTGCTCTATCCCTTCTCATGAAAAGGTGCTTGTTTTCTCTACCAGAGTCCTTGGAGTTTGTATCTATCTTACCAGTGATTTCTTATGGTGTATTGTTGAGGGTATGAGGCAATGTTAATATTTTTTCAAACATATTCTGACTGACCTTCGCCACGGTTACGGATAAGACAAAGAGACAGTGACATAATTGTGGCGAGAGGCAGGTGTGTGAGTGAAAGAAAAAAAGAGATCATTGTTTTAGAACTGTATAAAAGCCACGACTATGTACTTTGGACGTTCTGCAGACCATCTCAGCTTTGTTGTTTGATTCAATAAAGTCTACTGATTTTTGGCATCCAGAACCCCTTGTCTTTGTAAATAATTGTCTTATTCAGATTTTGCACAAGTATTTGCCACGACATAATTCACTGTCTGCAGGATTGGAAAGGAGCCAAGACGGCTGCCGCGGCTGGGCCTGCTGAAGCAGATTGCACAAAACCCCGGGGAAGGTGAGCATATTTGCTTTTAGTTTAAGTTGTTTGTGTGATCTGCTCCATGTTGGCCTAGGGCGGTAAGGGCACTCTGTTAGGCTTCACCAAATTAAAGAACTATATATATGATACCTCTGGGCAAAATTATTCATAAACATGGTGTTAGCTTCCACTGTTATGCTGATGACACACAGTTGTATGTTTCAGCAAAGCCAGATGACAGACACCAGTTTAATAAAGTTGAGGAATGTATAAAGGACATTAGACACTGGATGCTTATTAACCTTTTTTTTTTTTTACTTAATTCTGAAAAGAGAGAAGTACTTGTACTAGGAGCACATGCAGCTAGAAGTAAGCTTTCTGATTACATAATAACTCTGGATGGCCTTTCTGTTTCATTATGTGCAGCTGTAAAAGGACCTTGGGGTAATTATTGACTCCAGTCTTTCATTTGAAGCTCATGTAGATAATATTACTAGGATTGCTTTCTTTCATCTCAGAAATATTGCTAAGATAAGAAATATATTGTCACTACACAAGGCAGAAAAATTAGTTCATGATTTTGTTACCTGTAGGTTGGATTATTGTAATGCCTTACTGTCTGGATGT
Organism: Pangasius djambal; assembly: GCA_022985145.1. Classification (NCBI taxonomy): domain Eukaryota; kingdom Metazoa; phylum Chordata; class Actinopteri; order Siluriformes; family Pangasiidae; genus Pangasius; species Pangasius djambal. Next base: position 25,031,926 of record CM040978.1, read on the forward strand.
TCCAGTAGATGCATAAACAAGCTCCAGTTAGTACAGAATGCAGCAGCAAGAATCCTTACTAGAACCAGAAGATATGACCACATCACCCCTATCTTATCCACACTGCACTGGCTCCCAATCAAATTTTGTATTGATTATAAAATACTAGTATTGACCCATAAAGCACTGAATGGTCTTGTGCCTCAGTACCTGAGCGAACTTTTGGTCTTTTATGATCTGCCACACCAACTTCGATCAAAAGGTGCAGGCTATTTGTTGGTACCTTGAACAGTGAAGGCTACAGCGGGGGTAGAGCTTTCTCTTACAGAGCCCCACGGTTATAGAATAGTTTTTTCTTAGGTAAAAGAGTAGTTCTAGAGGGCTCACAGGCATAGATTGTTTTGGTGAACTGGGATGTTTCACCCCCCATTCTCACGCATTCACTCAGGTGGAGTTGCTGGCCGCTTTACGTCCCAGGGTGTTTTCATGTCTATGTTACCTTCTGGCTCTCCCTTTTAGTTATGCTGTAACAACTAGTCTTGCCAGAGTCTCAGCTTGCATTCTGCATGCAAAGTACATTGTCCCTAACCATTAGAGGACAAAAGCTTACCTAACAATCTCTCTCTCTCTCTCTCCCTCTCTCTCTCTCGAGCTACACATGAGCTACACATGCTACCCCTGAGATGCCAATGATCCTGACACCTTCTGCTCTCTGGACCTGCCTGATCCATGATGATGCCGTACATCTACTTGGAGTTCTCATCAGTTGAGATTGCTCACAGCTGCTGGGTGTGACCCCACATGGACGGCCTGAAGATCTTTGATTTTGCTGGGGATGGTGCCACTTGTGGGCCGTGGAGATGGCTTGGGGATCTCATATGGGGAGAGCATTTTTGTACTCTGGTCTCTATCAGTGGACAGTGGATAGATTCAGCAAACCAGACTTCATGTGAAACAACTGCACTATTTGTCCATGTAGTACACAGTTATAGAAAGGATTTATTTATAATTGCACTATCCATTAGCACCCACATTAGGATGGGTTACCTTTGGAGTCTGGTTCCTCTCAAGGTTTCTTCCTCATATCGTCTCAGGGAGTTTTTCCTTTGCTACCATCACCTCTGGCTTGCTCATTAGGGATAAATTCACAAATTTACAATTTATTTTGGTTTAATTTAATTTGAATGTATTTATTTCTATAAAGCTGCTTTGCTTTTTAAAATTGAATTGAATTGAACCGAATGCCAACAATTCTCACATTATTCCTCCTAGAGAAATTTTCTAATCGTCGAGTTTCGCCCTCATCTTTTCATTGTCCTTCGCCAGTGCCGTGCACCTGGTTTCCAGGGCATTGCAGCCATACACATCATTGAGGGATTCTTCAACTTTCTTCAGCATTTGCTCCTGCATTTGCAGAGATGTTTTCACAGCCGAAATAGAGGATTTCCACTCGGAGTGAATCTCTGTTCTGAGCGCAGTGACCTCCAATCTGATACCCCAGAGTAGCTCGCAGATATCATCCTCCTGGCCCAGTGCAGTCATGTCTGCTGCCTGAGGAGTTTGTTCGGCGGTGTCCGCAGCCTTTATCGTATTGGCTATTGGCTACTATACTGGGTCACTAATGGCCTTAATTAAAAGCAAATTAACCTTGTGCTAAGATGCCGGGTGCATCTCACACACACAGAAATAGAAATAATAGGTAAAAGCAGAAGTAATACTCAGAGCAGAAACTTTTTGCGACTTCTCACTCTGCCATCTTACCGGAAGTCTGTGACACCTGTGTTTCATTCCCCATTCATTCTCTATGGACCTAAAATGTGTGATTTTTTTGTCTGCGGTTGGAACATTGTAAGTCTGATCACTTATAAAAGTCATAGCGCACCTCTCCTCAATAAGCTGGTCGATTTGAGCCCTCATTCATTCCCATAGCACAAACTGCGAGTTACACGGTGAAGTTTTGTTCGGAAGTAATAATAATAATAAAAAAAGTAATAATAATAATAATAATAATAATAATAATAATCTCTCACTCTCTATAACACAAGTTTGTTCAAAGATATTCTGCACAATGTCGACTGCCCTCATTGCGAATTATTTTTAGATGTCTTTAGAGAAATTACACTAGAAATAGATTGATTGCACCACTTTTCCAAACTCCAGTTCATACCAATTATATTTGTAAATGATTATCAACTCTATTACATACGTCCTTTAAATATATGACTATAAAACCTCAGAAAATTGACCCAACCCCCCACAGAGGATTCCGATCATCATCATCTGTGTTTTTAATGCAAATTTTATTTATTTTTACACTATAATAGAACAGCATTTATGAAAGGAATATGTGTAAGATACCTGATACCACAATATTACTAATTGAAATGAACATCAACATCCAACTGTGTGTAATAAATTATAAATAAATGTTATTGTAATCCATTTAACATCTCATCAGCTAGCACAATAGTTTCTTAACGTTACAAGTCTTCTGTATATTCCTTTTGCTAAGTTTTTCATTGAGAATTGTTATATAATAATAATAATAATAATAATAATAATAATAATAATAATAATTTTTTCCAAATAAAGCTTATACATGTCTGCTTACAAGTTCAAATTTTCAAATAAAAATTTAAAAAAAAAACCTCTTAATTTTAACTTGAGTGCATTTTAGCTAACATTAGCCAGATTGCTTACTATGTTAGCTGTGTTCATTGGTTAACTTAGCGAGCTATCTGGCTAACAAAACACAGCGAGAAGAGCAAAACGCACATACCTGGCTGATATATGAATTCTGTTCTTCAATTTGCCTTCTAGCTAACATTAGCCAGCTAGCATGCTACATTGGCTCTGTTTGAAGCTGGATATTTCTCAATGGTTATCGCATGCTGATATACAATATATGTATATATGTGCATGTTGTGTGTGAAAGTTAGAATGCGACAGCTCGGACTGAATTACAGGATTTATAATCTTTTATAACTTTAGAAAAAGCATTTATAACTTTCCACACAAGTTCACTCAAGTCCATGCTGAATTCTTATGAGAAAGACGTGATCCATACATGTGATAAAGCAATGGGTTTTTGTCAAAACTGCTGAATATTCACTTTTTCATTTTCCTAACTCTATAATTGTAGAAATCTATTCCCCACTATACAGAAACAAGTACATTTTTATTAAAAAAATTATTAAAAACTATGGCAATTTCTAAGAAATATAATTGATAAAATCATACATATAGCATAATATTTTATAATAGTAATAAAACTAATTGATTTAATGCTTTATTGACCTATATTTTAATACACTAAGTTATGAGGGTTTTTTTTTTAATGGGTGGTAAGTTTAATCTAATAAACATACAGAAAAATAGCAAAAGAAAATGATGCTCACTTGGATAATTATTATGCCTTGTATTATTATTAATAACATAATAATATAATTAATAATTAATGGAGTTTAAAAAGAGAGAAATAAATAGATACAGGCAGCGAGTGTAACTATAGTGCTGTATAGTGTAATAATAAATAATTTGATATCATTATAATACTTAACACCTACTAGTCAGAATGAATTAATTAAAATATGAATATATGATATATTGCATTGTGTTTTATTGTGATTTTTAATGCTGACTCAATTTATCAATTCCTCAGGGTATGTTTATTTTATTTTATTTTATTTTATTCATGAACAGGAGCTGTTACGGCACAAATTATTACTATTGCAGGAATTATTTCAAGAAAGAGAGAGAAATAAAAAAAAAAAAAAAAAGATAAAGAGAGTGTGTGAGCTGTAATTGTCATTGTGTCAGTGTGAAAGACTGTTATTTGGTATTCTGAGACCCCTAATTTTCCACCCACACACTCCTCGTCCTCCTCCATTGCAGCTTTATTCTTCCTCCTTCCTGCCTTTCTTCTGCTTCTTATCTACTTTTTTTTCTTCTGGAAGCGTCTGAACTGACTCTGAATGGCCAGAGCTGCTTTCTCCGTCTCCGGCGCGTCCAGGTCAATGTCGATTTCTTCCTCGCCATCCTGAGTTGGGGGTTTAGACACCTTTTCCACAGGGGCTATATATAAAAAATATATATTTACCACATTATGAGTGTTAAATGTAATATCTTAAATGTAAAAACAAGATTTGTGATAACTTTGCAAATCTATTAAAAAGAAAAAAGTGAAATATCACATTGACTTAAGTATTCAAACCCTTAATGGCTTGGTTTTTGCTCTAATATGCATTTTCAGCTGTTAGACCTTATATAGACAGGCGTGTGCCTTTCCAAATCATGTCCAATCAACTGGATTTGCTACTGTATTTGCGGGACTCCATTCAAAGTGCAGAACCATCCCGAAGATGATTCAGAGAAATGGGATGCACCTGAGCTAAATTTCAACTGTCATAGCAAAGGGTCTGAACACTTATGTCAATGTGATATTTCAGTGTTTTCCTTTTAAATAAATTTGAAGAGTTATCACAAATCTGGTTTTTGCTTTGTCGTTATGGGGTATGGAGTGTAGACTGATGTGAAAAAAAAATCATTTAAAGCATTTTAGCATAAGGCTACAACATAAAAAATGTGAAAAAATGAAGGGCCTGAATACTTTCTGAATGCGCTGTGTGTGTGTGTGTACATGTGTGGTGTTTACATTAACAGTGAAATCACACCTTTTTTCCCGTCATCCATCAGCTCCTTGGTGCTGCTGTGAGTTTCTGAGGAACCAATCTGCGAAGGAAAAAATTCCAAAATTCACATAAACCTTTTTTGCCAGTAAAGATGTGCACATTATTATAAGCATGCCTATGGATTTGTTCCAGACCACACCCTATTCACTATAAAGTGCACAAAACTAGTGAGTGAAAACAAACTAGCAAAAAAAAAAAACTAGCTAACTAGCAAGAGGAAGCAAATTAACAGGCAAAAGCTATCCTAGCGAATTAGAGATAATCTGTAATTGTGAAGTCAAGCTAGTAACTATAATATATATAATATAATATAATAACTATAAGCAAACTAGCAAAAAAAAAAAGTAAGCAAATTAGCAAAAGTAAAGCTAAACTAGCAAACAATTGCAATCTTGTAAGCAAAAGCTACTGAAGCTATCTAACCCACTGAGCTGACAGCTAACTAGCAAAAGAAAACAAATAAGCAAGCAAAAATCATAACCTTAAATATTACGCTACCACAGTGACCACAGCATAATGGACCGGTGCAATTATGAAATCCCACAATGCAATATAAAAGGTTAGTGTCCCAGTTACAGAATATCCAATGCATATCCCAGTGCATTGTGTGATAGTAAATAGGCTGTGTGGTTTGGGACATGCCCACAGTGAATTACAAATGGTTTGTTTTCTAGATGTACATTCTCTTTACATTGTGGGCAGCATTAAAGCTGTGTGTGTGTGTGTGTGTGTGTGTGTGTGTGTGTGCGTGCGTGCGTGCGTGTGTGTGTGTGTGTGTGTGTGTGTTTTTGTGTGTGTAAATTATGAAGAGAAAAGAGAAATTAGCCTTGAGATCATACGATGGCCCAGATACAGGATAGTAACTTCTTGTATCTCACTCTCTGTGTTTCACTTTGTTTTATCTCACTCTGAGCTTCTCTCTGTCTCTTATCTCACTCTCTGAGCTTCTCTCTGTCTCTTAGCTCACTCTCTGAGCTTCTCTCTGTCTCTTAGCTCACTCTCTGAGCTTCTCTCTGTCTCTTATCTCACTCTCTGAGCTTCACTCTCCTGTGTCTTCTCTAATGCTGCCTACTCTGTAGATGAATGAATAAGCATGTCATTATGTCACGAAACGTGTAATCATGTACAACTTGTCATGGTAGAAGCAGAATAAAACAAGATAAAGCACCCCACGTACAGTGGTTATGTTATGAATCCTGATTGTTTACAAGGTGTTGTAACAGGTCTGTAACAGCAGCTCTGACAGTAGTGCAGCTGCAAATCACAGGTTTATATTAATGCGCTCATCCTAATACATTACTGTTTCTATAGTAACAGCTCATTCACAGGGACTTGTACAGCAAACGCTCCGCATATACTGATTAAAAAATGAGTGCAATCGCCGATATGGTGAAGGTTTCTGGAAGCAGATGTTTGTGTAACAGGTATAGAAGGAGTCTCCATTGTCATCTCGTTTGTAACAGTCAGAGGTAAAGCTGGACGTTTTTTGACCTCATAAAAAGAATGTGGCATTTGTTAATAAATGAAAAATTGTAATTGTCGGTAAATTGGTGTGGTGTAAGAGATGTTAAGGAAAATAATCAACTTCAGTGTGGTAAAGGCACTGCTGTTTCATCACGTTATTTTACAGCACCACACTCCTGGTTTGCTCCTTAGACATGGGCATATACACACTGTAATTTTACGTTTCATGCTACTTTTTGATTCAAAGTAGGGCATGGGACTATAATTGGCTCTTTTTTTTATATAATAATAAATATGTAACATTGGAATAAAAAGGGGGAAATGAGGGCGACAGAGCTAATCCAGGAAGAAACATCACACAGTTGCACTTTCACAGCCTCACACATTTTACACACACACACACACACACACACAAACACACACTCCATCTGCTAATTAACCAAGCTCATTTCAGCAAGGTCAAGCCACCTGGGAGCTGCTGAGTAACTGACAAATTGGAAGGAGAGCCAAAGCTAATTTAATATCCTCTTAATCTGTTTAGGTTTAAGCTTAACACAAATCCAAAAGAAGAACTACACATGCAGTTTGGCCCAAAAATAAATATACACAAAGTTTCACGTCATCCCAAATGTAGTTGGTCCACCAAGACATGATTTATGTTTGAAGGTTGTATGTGTTTTATTCCTCTTGCACCACAGTGGTTCGGCAACAATTATATGTATTATTTATGAACGAACAACACGTCATATGCTTATCCATTTATATTTAATGTTGTGGAGTGCCAGGGAAACACGTTAGTTCCTGTTCTCACTTACATTATAGCAGCTATAAACAGCCGTTCCCTCACCAGCCGCTCTATTTTCTCTCTCTTGATGTTTATAAGACAAAAAAGACGCTGCAAGAAACCGCAACGCGTAAACACCTCTGTCCTGAAGATGTCGGAAAACTTAAAGTTACAGCTTTACCTCTGACTGTTACAAATCGCTGACACTGAAGACTCCGTTCATAAAAGTCACATAAGCATCTACAGAATCATATCAACAAATACACATTTTTTAAAAATCCATTTATATGGAGCATTTACTGTACAAGTTCCTGTGAATGAGCTGTTGCTACAGAAACAATAATATATTAGAATGAGCGAATTAATATATATATATATAAACCTGTGATTTGCAGCTGCTGTTGTAAACAATTAATCCTAGATACTAAATAATCTGCTTTAAGATGAATAATGGAATACTAGCTCTAAAGTTGAGTTTTATTTCCATGGCTTCAATTACATATAATATGCAACAAGGACTATATAGAAATACATAAATACAGACACTGAACAGAAATCATGAATGCAAACATGGACAGACTAATGATAACAAGGTTATGGTAGGTCACTTTGGACTTCAGTGCTTTAAAGCAAAATAGAATACACTCACCTCACTCATACTTGTGTAAAAATTTCTCGTCAGTCCTTAATGCAGGAATCGGGAATCGAATTTTTCCGATAGGATCAAATGGAAGATAGAAGAACACACACCTTCACAGCTGATGTCCTGGTGTGTGTGTGTGTGTGCATGCATGTGTGTGTGTGCATGCATGCATGTGTGTGTGTGTGTGTGTGGGCTGATATTCTGAGAGGATAAACGTACACTTCATCACAAAACACACGCCCCCTATTCTCTTCTCGCTCTCCTCCTTTTCCCTCTCCCTTCCTACTCAGTCAGCGTGTGTGTGTGTGTGTGTGTGTAAAATGTTTGTTAGAAGAGATGAAATGTGATTAACATCTTGATTTTGTCTGCATTATATTACCAGGACAAATATCAGGAAAAATGTGATATTGTTTTGAGCCACCACCATCCCCAGAACTCCTTCACTGCTCCTCATCACAGTGATAGAACTTAGTTCTTCCCTCAGTTGGTGTTGTGATGATGATGATGATGATGATGATGGTGGTGGAGAGAGAGATGGTGGACGGTGGTGGAGAGAGCTGTCCAGCACGTCACTCAGCTGTTCAGGTTAATTGAGATATGGTGACTGTGAAGATGAGATAATGCGATTTACGTTAAACCATAAACCATTCAGTTAGCCTTTAGACGGGGGGCAGGGTCATTCTGGAAGAGACCGCTCCCATCAAGATGGAAGGGTTTCATCATAGGATAAAAGGGATCGGAAGAATTACAGGAGGGATTTGCAGTGACATTTCACTCTACGGGAATGAGTGGAGCCAAATCATTACAACAAAATAAATACACCCCCCCAACTGCATAACAGAGCCACCAAGTTTTTCTTTACACAATAAGCTATAGCAAACAAGGTGATAGCAAGAAACACCCACGACAAAATAATCATAAGGAAGAGCAACTAAACACATAATAAGCAGGAATATACCCAACCTGAGAAGTGAAACATAGGACACAAATGTTTTTCCCGACTGACTGGATTTTCATGAACATCACGTCCTGTTGGGAAAATGCTCCAGTGAACAATTTTTGAATACATTTTTCAGGAAAAGAGGCCCAATGGGATTGGTGGATTAAAATAATGATGTGATGGTTCGCATATAGTACTCTAACATGATACGGGATGCAGAACTCCTTTAGCTACAGACATTGTGATACTGGAAGGCACCAAACATAAAACGCACTACTATAGATGTTCTTTTTGCACCTGAGTGAAATCAAAAAAATTAAGGTTCTTTATGCCACAGAAAAGATATGCAAAAACATTTTTTTTGTCCAAAGGAGTTGCCCCTTTTGTCCGTTCTATTGCCTGTAAGTCCTATCGGATCCAACAGGGCAAAACATGGAGTGATGCTCAGGCTCACTGCCAAGCCGACCACACCGATTTGGCTAAAATCTATAGCAATGATGACATGGTACAACTTCAGAATTAAGCACAGAGACAAAAGTTTATTTCCAGTGCTTGAATTGGACTCAACAATCACGTGTGCTTAATGTGGTTTGAAACTTGTGCTTAATGCATCTCTTATTTCCTATTATAAGATTACAGTAAACCAAATATATGATTATTAATCCTATTTATAGACTTTTTTTTACTAATTTCAAACTTGAAATAGTCCTGTTCTATTGGTAGATCATTTTTCTCATTTTAAACAATTATTTCTAGAAGCAAAATGTTCTGCTAATATAAAAAGAAACTTTTAGGACTTCTACAAACATACTGAATAATCTTCTTTTTGATTTATAATAGATGTATATAGAATTATTATATATTTAAAGTCATGCCCTGTGAGAATGCTAGTATGTTAACATCACTGTGCTGAACATAGCAATGTCATAAAACATTTGAGCAATCCATAAAGAAGACAACAAACTAGCACAGCTGACCTTTATCAACTTAGCACAGACCGTTACACGAGTTTAAAATAAGCTGCTGTTGAATTCTGGATTGCGATTGGTCAGAAGGTGTTGATTAATTTTCTATAACAGCAGCTCTGACAGTAGTGCAGCTGCAAATCAGAGAGTAATCACACAGTATTTAACTAGAACAGCAACATACACAGCGAATTACTCCTTACATAATAAATGTCATCATTCGTTTGCAGACATCTGAAAAATCGCACAGTTCTTTTTCTATTCTATTGAGATGAAATGTTTTAACTAAAGGCTACATTAAGCAATTAAATTGGCAGTGTAAGAGAACTCAATTAGCTTGGATATTTACACCAGAAAGTGTCAACCGTATATTTCTCAATGGTCATAGGCAGAAACACTGATGGTAACAGGTACGTATTTGTCTCAACACAAACGAAGTGGCATGACGCTCAGAGCTCAGAGCTACTGCACAGAGGTTTACACAGATCTGGCCAGCACAAAGAATGAAACAGAATTCTCAGCTTTTTGGGAAAAAAAAAAAACCTCCGCTAATCTATTTGTATGTTTGGATTAGCCTGTTGTGATCAGACCAGACCATTTTTTGTCCATTATGTGGACTCCTGAACAACCTGATAATAAACTGTCAGGTGAAAACTGTGGTTATTTACAAAACAGTCAGGCGTCTGATGCACCAACTCTTAAAAACCTTAATCTCCTTTTATAATGTAATGCTTTCGTGTGTATGTATATGTATATGTATATGTATTTCCACTTCCAGTAATCGCAAAAAAATACAAATCATAAGAGTGATGGTCAAGTCTGATCAGGATGTGAATGCAGTAAAGGTGGCCATCTTGGAGAAGGTGAGCAGGTCATCCTCCACTGAGCACGCTTATCATGTAAAGTCCCTTCCTAATTATTTCCTAATTGTTTTTTTTGTTTTTGTTGTTTTTTTTTAAATCAAGGTGTGATGCATTCATGCTGCATTTTAATCACAATTTTTAATCATTCATATTCTGTTCTTCAGATGAAGCAGAAACTGGAGGAACATTGGATGGCTGAAAACACCATCACAATGAAATTGATCTCAAGGTCACAACAGGCCAAAGCTTTACATCCCTGTAAACCTTCAGCCCAGCGATAACCCCGAGGATCACACAGGACTCAGCTGGTGGAAGCTACATCACCCCTAAACTCTGGAGAAGTGAACCAAAGAATGTAAGGAAGGCTCTATAGCGGTTTATAAAACTTATTTGTTTTATCTGTCCTATTCCGAGTTTATAGGTCTTTATACATTTTTTATGGATAAATGTTTTTTAGCCTTTTTTTTAGCCATTTCTAAATGTTATATTATTATTATTATTATTATTATTATTATTATTATTATTATTATTATTATTTGACTTTATTTCATCTCCACTTTGAAAAAAGTTACAAATCCCATTTCCAGAAAAGTTGGGACATTTTCTAAAATGCAATAAATACATGACTCTGTGATTTGTTAATTCTCTTGAACCTTTATTTAACTGATGAAATTACAAAGAAAAGATTTCCAAATGTTCTCACTGACCAACTTAAATTTTGTTGCTCTTCTTCTTCTTTCAGCTGCTCCTGTTAGGGGTCACCACATTTGATTTGGCACAGTTTTCACACAGATGCCCTTCCTGATGCATCCCTCCCCAAATTTATCCAGGCCTGGGACCAGCATTGGGGGTGCACTGGGGTCAGCCAAAACATTAACAGTAATTTCTTTGTACTTTTATCAGTTAAATAAAGGTTCAAGTGAATTTATAAATTGCAGATTTTTATATTTATTGCATTTTAGAAAAGATCCCATCTTTTCCAGAAATGGGGTTTGTATTTGTGACTTACTGTTTTATTAAAAGAAATTCAAATAAACAAAATATAATGTTGATGTTGTTTCGGCTGCTTCCGTTAGGAGTCGCCACAGTAGATCACCTTCCATTGTCCGCATATTGATTTAGCACAGGTTTTACGCCAGATGCCTTTCCTGGTGCAACCCTCCCCATTTATCAGTGCTTCAGACTTCTACTGAGAGTGCCTAATGGTTAGAGAGTCGGCCTTGTAACCCGAAGGTGAACCTGACCTGAAGGTCGTGGGTTTGAGTCTGAGGTCCAGCAGGGTGGTTGTAGGTGGGGGGGTGAATGACCAGCGCTCTCTTCCACCCTCAATACCACGACTGAGGTGAGACCCTTGAGCAAGGCACCGAACCCCCAACTGCGCCGCAGCAAAAAAGGCTGCCCACTGCTCCGGGTGTCTGTGTGTTCACTACACTGTGTGTGCACTTGGATGGGTTAAATGCAGAGCACAAATTCTGAGGATGGGTCACTATACTTGGCTACATGTCACTTCACTCAACTCAACTCTCAAGAGTCCCATGCTATACCAAATGAGCTAGCTGGACATCCATCCATTTTCTCAACCGCTACCGGGGAGCCTGGAGCCTATCTCAGGGGACTTGGGGCACAAGGCAGGGGACACCCTGGATGGGGTGCCAACCCACCACAGAGCACAATCGCACACACATTCACACACCCACTCACTACGGACAATTTAGAGATGCCACTCAGGCTACAACGCATGTCGTTGGACTGGGGGAGGAAACCAGAGTACCAGGAGGAAACCCCTGATGCACAGAGAGAACATGCAAACTCACAGGGTGGAGGTATTAAAAAAAAAGAAGAAGAAGAAGAAGAAGAAGAAACACAATAGAAGTAGATTATATAAATTGTGGTTCTTATTTCAAAAGGATTTTATAACTGTGTAAGAAGTTATTTAATGGTAGGCTCTGTACTTGTTGAATTTCATGTGTGGATTATTTGAATTTTTTTTTCCTCCTTAGGCTAAAGGTTAATTTAGTTTATTTTTCTGCTTTTTTTTTACTCATCATTTCAAGTTTATTGTCTGAATTTTGTAATCATAATTTTCCAAAGCTGAATAAAGATATTCTTTAAAACAAAAAAATTTCAGCTGGTATACAATTTCATGTTGGAAAATACTGAAATCAAGGGAAACTGGTCTATTTTTAATTTTGTTTCCATTAATGTGACTCCAAAAACAAGAAATGCCTTTTATAATATAGTATAAAGTTTCATTTAACTAAGATTTTATTCCGTCTAGCATTATAGCCATAACTTAGTTTTCCTGCTATAAAAATAAGACTTCTGCTTGATAAATTACTAACTTCCTTTGCTAAGGTTTCAGTGACTAAGAGGTGTGTGTAACGGGCATAAAATCACTTTTAAATAGAATTCTCTTTAAAACAGATATTTTGACATGCAGTGGTTATTCTATTACATTTTCCTGTAATAAATTTCCAAATAATAACTGATGAAACCAAAATGGCAAACAGACAATATTACACATGCACACAATGCAGTTATGGGGTTACTGTTTAGTGTGTTGTACTGTGATTTCTCAGCAAGTGTGATGTACTGAGATTTCTTTTTTTTTTTAATTAGATATTTAGATATTTAGATCCTCTAGTTTCACATAGCTGATGTTAGAGAATGTTACCTAGAGAAAGTTAGCTAGTTAGCCGTCTGTGTAGATGTTTCATGCTAATGCTAATAAAAGACTTCATTATTTGAAAAGTTAAAGCTATTCTGTATTAACTTATATTCTGTGCTGCTTCAGTCTTTACTCGTTTGTTAACTTTTTTGATTGCTAAATTAAATAAACTAATTTGCACACAGTATTCTTGCTTGGGGTATTTTTCCCCCCTGAGTTTGTATTTGTGTTTGAGACATGACGCAGTTGAACCGGCACAGACCAGGTGTAGACAAGGAAGGGCAAGTAAATAGGACTGCAATGATCTTGCGATGTTTTTACAATAAATAATAATGTCGGTTGTGCAACTGCATCACATTTATCAAACCAACAAATGAATTTAAATATGACAGGGTGTATAAAATGTGAGAAATGTGTCACATGATCCTCCAGTCTGATGGTACAGGATGATGATGGTGTATGTGAAATGAGTGATTGTGTAAATCAAACACCACCCAACAATCTCAACACTCTCTGACAGTTACACTTGATTTTGCAAACTCTTCTTCTCCTCTAGCAGTAAGCCATTGCGACTGGACTGAAGAGGATTTGCTACTTATCTGAGGTTCTTCCTCTGTTCTAAATCACAACTTTGACTCGGTTTTGACTTACTGAACCTGAAATCCTTCTTTCAGTTAAAAATCCTCAGCTTTTTATTTCCATTCTTTTTCATATCAGACCAGCTTGACTCCACGCAGAGTCTCTCCACATGTGACTCGTCTGTCCTGTCACTGTGTACACCCTCAGCCTTCTCCGTATCCTCCTCCTTCTCCTCTCTCTTCTTTCCCACACATACTTCATTGCTCCATACGTCACCACGCTCAGCACCACAGCGCCACCACAAGACAAGAGAAGTGTCCCTGTGAGCAGCATGTTTGACGAGGCCAAGCAGAGCAGCACCGTGGCGCCACCGAGCATCAGCGCCAGGCCAGTGGCTAGCAGCAGAGACGGATCGATGCTTCCACCGCTGCGGAGCTGCACGATGCGTCTCCGGCTGCGCACACAGCCCATGTCCTGCACAGCTGAGCTAAGCAACTGCTTGAGCACAAGTACGAGGGCCAGGATGCAGAGGACAGAGCCCACGGTCAGGCGCCACACAGCCGAGGACGCCGCCGCAGAGCTTGCTGAAGACAGGAGCACCACCCCGCCTGTCCCAAGGCCAAGCACCAGGGCAACAGAGAAGGAGTAGCATAGCAGAGAGATGCATGGCTCACCGAACCACCACAGTTCCACTGGATCCTCAACATCCTGCTGCAGGAACATGAGCCCAGGCATCTTATAACTGGCTCACACACCTCAAACTGTGGGATTAGGAGCAGACATTAGAGTAGAGTTACATGCGGACTTAAACAAAAAGTCACTTCAGGACCTCATTTCTCATCTTCCTCATTTATAATAATTTGTAATATGTTATAGTAAAATACTGAGTGATGGAGAAGTTTACTGAAACAGGGTTAACGTTACATGTAACAGCACACCCGGAAGTGTTTTATTCCTCTTATACCACAGCAATGTACCAACAATTAAATAATTTTATTTAAAGAACAACATTTATATGTTACATTTAATGTTGTGGAACATCCGTGAAACAAATTGGTTCCTGTTCTCATTGATGTTCTAGCAGCTATAAACAGTCATTCCTTCACCAGCCTCTTTTTTCTCTCTCTTGAAGTTAATAAAAGAAAAAGTTAAGTATGTTTAAAAAAAAAAAAAAAAAAAAAAACCAACATGCAGCTTGTCACGTTAACGAGAAACCGCAAAGCATAAACTCCTCTGTCCTGAAGATGTCGGAAAACTAAGTGTTACAGTTTTACCTCTGACTGTTACATAGTGCTGACACTGGAGACTCCTTCCCTAAATGTTACATAAATTGCAGTAAACCTCACAATATAAATGATTACCCACATTTTTTAAATCTGTTTATGTGGAGTGTCTGTTGTACAAGTCACTGTGAATGAGCTGTTACTATAGAAATGATAAGTGCATTAATATAAACCTATGATTTGCGGTTGCACTACAGTCAGAGCTACTGTTATAGAAATGAATCAACAATTAATCATCTTCTGACCAGTCAGAATCGAGAACCCAACTGATACAACTGCATGTAGCTAAATGTGATTCTTCATTTCTTATTATAGTGTCTCCTCACCTTCTGACATTCCTTCTTCAGACTGGTCATGCGTTCTAGTCCGTTTCCTCTTCATTAGAATCCAAGAAATGTCCATACATTGGGATTTTATCTATACAATTAAGTGTTTTATCTAAATTCCTGCATTTATAGGTTCAGTAAAAAAAAAGATTAAATGCACTTTATATAATATAAAGCTGAATTTTTTATTATTTTAAATTCAGAGTTAAACCCGTCTTGCCCTCTTTTCTTCAGGACCATCCATGATATATATATGGCACCGCCTCTCTCTCATGGTCCATGAACAGTGATCACACACACACACACACACACACACACACACACAGACACACACAGAGATGGCTTTCAGGGCTGCAGGACGGCAGTATGGTCATGGAGTAGCAGTGAGATCTGACAAGGCATTGTAGGAAACACAATAGACCACGTGGAAGAAGACGCTGCGTTCTGGATTGGCCTCGCTGTCAAACTGTGTGCATAAAGGCCATTTTGTCAGTGTGGCGATGATGTCATCCACATGACTTAATCTTCTCTCCGACAACAGAGCCAGTGCTTACACTGGTAACCATGACATCACTAATTCTAACATCACTCGCAGTCTGAAATAGCACTTTAACACACTGATCTTCTCGTAATGACACAGAGTATTCTGAAACACATTCACACACACTTTATATATAAGAACAAATGTTACACAAAACCCAGGACACAAACAAGGACTAGTATCAGACTTAATTTTATTTAAGTGTGTGTATGTGGTGTAATGAGTGTGTATGTGGTGTGAGGAGTGTCTATGTGGTGTGAAGAGACGAGTATGTATGTTCTGTAATAAGTGTGTATATGGAGTGAGTGTGTGGTGTAATGAGTGTGTATGTGGTGTGAAGAGGGTTTATGTGGTGAGGGCCGGTAGTTTGATGTTGCTTGGCAGGACGAAGCTCTGATCCTGACCTTGACCTTGACCTAGCACTTCCTGCCTCAGCCGCTGGATCTCGAGGCGCTGCTGCTCGATGATGCGCTCAGCCTCGCCCTCAAAGTTCAGCCGTGACGCCGCCGAGGACGGCGCTGCTGGAATAAACAGGAAAACTGATTTATACAGGATGAAAGATTAAATAAATATGCAGCTCAACCTAAAGTTTAATTCATACCAAAGCACTGAATTATGGGTTCTGATTGGTCAGAAAGTGTTGATTAATTTTCTATAACAGCAGCTCT
Organism: Pangasius djambal; assembly: GCA_022985145.1. Taxonomy (NCBI): domain Eukaryota; kingdom Metazoa; phylum Chordata; class Actinopteri; order Siluriformes; family Pangasiidae; genus Pangasius; species Pangasius djambal. The sequence goes on from CM040978.1 coordinate 25,048,320, forward strand.
GACAGTAGCGCAGCTGCAAATCACAGGTTAATTTAGGATTACTGCGCTCATTCGCTACCATTATACGAACAAACGTTTCTATTTTAACAGCTCGTTCACAGAAACTTATACGGTGTGCAGTTGTTGATATTTTGAAGTTTTCTGTAATTTATTTAACATTTGAATTGAATTGAATTTATGAAAGGAGTCTCCAGTGCCAGCACTTTGTAACAGTCAGGTAAACAGGTAAAGCTGTAACTTTACGTTTTCCGACATCTTCAGGACAGAAGAGTTTACGCTTTGCGGTTTCTTGGTAACATGACAAGCTGCATGTTTTTTTATTAACTTCAGTAGAGAGAAAAAAGAGAGGCTGGTGAGGGAACAACTGTTTATAGCTGTTATAGCGTAAGTGACAACAGGAACTAACTCGTTTCAAGTACATTCCACAACGTGTAACTATAAGTGGATAAAAAGTACAAAGTGAAGGTTAATTTTAAAAGCTTGTAATCATTGGCCAATTGATGTAGTATAAGAGGGGAAAAAACTTCATGATGTGCAGTTAAAAGAAAATAATCAACTTTGGGATGATGACGGCAACTCAGTGGTTTATGTATAATTATTATGTATAATAACAGAGGTTAAGTCGTCCTCTGTAACTCACGCTTGATGCACGTGGCACTCTTGGACTTATTCTTATTGAAGCCACTCTGGGTTTCGTAGTCATGGATCTGTGCTCGCATCAGCCTCAGCTCCATCCGCAAATCATTAATCTCTTTAATAAGGGAGACGTTCTCCTACAGCAAACATGCACAAGAAGAACAGGTTATGTGTACAGTTAGGGACATAAGTTTCATACGCCTTTGCAGGATCTGCAAAATATAAGGGATCATAAAAATTGCATTTTTTAATTAGTATTATATGATGTTGAGGTCCATCTTTTCACAGTTAGGACAAATAAGGGAACTTTTCAAAATTGTACACCCCGCTGGCTCTTAATGTATCGTGTTGCCTTCTTGAGAATCAATGATTGCTTGTAATAGTTGTGTATGAGTCCCTCAGTTGTCCTAAGTGTGAAAATATGGATCTCAACATCATATAGCCGTGTTGGAAAGGGGTCAAATATGCAGAAGATGCTGGAAAAGCAAAGGCATATGCAGGACCTGGAGGATTTTTCAGAAGAACAGTGGGCAGTTTAACTGCTCAGGACAAACAAGGGCCTCATGAACAACAAAGTATTAAGAATCAAGCGCATGTAAACTTCTGAACTGGTTCCTTTGTGTAAATTGAGTTATTAGTTGTCTTGTGGACTATATGTAAACATCTGCTTTGTGAAATAGCTTATTCAGGGCAGTACTTAATAAAAAACAAATTTTTAACAAAAAGCAATTTTTATGATCTTATTATTTAGATTTTTAAGCAATACAAGTACATCAAAATACACAATACTGTATATTAGCAATAAACTTTTTAACAAAGAATAATTGATCTTAACTTAAATATAGTAACTACTGCGTGGAAATCGAAAGTAGACCCATTTTCAACATTTGTCTGTTTTAATGAACTTTAAGATATTTAGTCTAGAACAGAAACTTTGCATAAAGTAGCCTGTATTCATGATTATACAATTTCTTAATACAAACATTTTATGATTTCTCTGTCCATAATATTATCATATATTCTATTCTCACAAAGAGCGCATTTTAAGACCTTTACAGATGGTTTTTTATCAACCAATCACAGTCCTTGAATTGCTGCGTCATCCCTAGCAACGGGGTCGACCACACCTCCTCACTAAGATACAGGTTTTTGTTCTTTGCTTACTCAGAGTTGCTCTGAGAAGTTTCCTAAATCACTTTTAGTCTAGGACTCGCAGCGAGGACTTGTTAGGCTAAGATAGGAGCTCTCTGAGAGAATTCTACGAAGCTTTGTGAACACGGGCCCAGGTCGATAATGTGTTTTGCATGAAGTGAAACCCAACCTTCATGAGCTTGATGTTCTTTCCTTCATGCACTTTGATGTCCTTTGCTAGTCTCCTTTTGAGCGAGTCCATGTTCCTCTCCATGTGTTCCCTCTGCCTGCTGTACTCTCGCTGGACATCAGCGTCCACTCCCACTATCTCCACCTGTCACAGTCATCATACTCAGTCAGGTGTGAACATGCTGGGCTCTGTGTGTGTGTGCGTGTGTGTGTGTGTGTGTGTATCCATCTCACCACATCTGACTGTTGGACGTAGCGTTCATAGATCTCTCGAATGCTCTCCTTCAGCTTCTTAGGTTCCTGGATGAAGCCCACACAGTTGTGAAGATCGGTCTTAAACCTGTGCAGTACAGCTTCTACATCTCTGATCTGAGGGGAAAGGAATTTAAAACAAACAAATTTGACAGTTATACTAAACATCCAGAATAATTTCAGTAAAAAAAGTTAAGAAATATGACAGAAATGTTCAGAAAGAGCAAACTCAAATACACTGATCTGTTTACATATGCTTCACCGAACAAGCATCTCAAGCGTCTCTGTCTAGCCAAAAATACTGATCCTATGAGAAATAACCTTTTATTACATCACTTAAACGGAGATACCACGTGTCAATAATTTTTACTGGTTAAAAGTCACAAGTGCTGTAAGAATTGAACATTTGGTTTAATGTTTTAAATGGCAGGTGTGTGGTGAAGTTCATCTCTGTCCTGGTGGTAAACTGTGGTACAACACACCAGAGTCTTATACTAATGCGTGCGCAGAAATAGAGTGGCGTCTTTAGAGACAGCGCATTCACAGTAGGTCAAGTGGAAAAATGTGGGGTTTTTTTTCACTTTATTTGTGCCAGTTTTGTCAGGGAAATAGGTTTATTTTGTGTTATTCCAGCCAAAGAGTATTCACACCAGTATTTATTAGTTATTTAATTTGGGTAATCATTATTTTTGTACATACATGTAGCATGTGTGTGTTCAAGCCTGCTCCAGTGTGTCCTTTTTATTGTTCATGAACAAGAAACATTGTGAGAGACCGCCATCTTTATAACGGACTTCTGAGATATTTTGTTTGTGATAGCGTTAGCAGCACGTATACTAACATGGGTGCAATACAGAGAAGATTAGCATGGCCCCTAATATAGCCGCAAGCAGCAATCCTCAGGGTCCAAGCACTCTTCGCCAACAGCACCCCCAGTGACCAGGTCTTGCCAAGTTACATAGAACACTAAAGAGTCCACAGATGAACCTAAATTTCATGAGCTAAGCCTGTAAAATGCCTGCTCAAAGCTGAATGGCTGATAGCAGCCATGCTTTTAAGAAAGCCAGTCATTCTTAGAAGTCCACTTACAGATTAACGCAACATCAAATTTCAGCCACAGTTAAAACGGAATTCACATACTGGTGAATGTCCCAAAAAAAACACATGCAACCTCACTGGTCCAGCGGAAAATAGCTTTACTATTCTAATTAATGACAATAATAATGAGAAACGTCCATACAAACCCTCTGCATCTCTTTCTGCCTCTCCTTATCTGTGGCTTTGAGCTTCAGCTTCAGCTCAGAAATGGTAAGCTCCAGCTGAGTGCTCTTCTTACGGAACTGTTCCAGTTCAGCCTCCATCTGAAACAACGGCATCCTCTGATCAGACAGTCATAAATACCAAGCACTTGTTATATTAGTGTGCAATAATAATTTCAAAATAAACTATTTATATAGGAAAGCTAATTTCCAATCAGTGCTTCACATAAAAGAACAAACAAATCATCTAAATTGTATAGTATACATTAATATACAGTATATCTAACGAAGAGATTCAATCCTAAATAGGACTTTTGTGATGTTGCCAATTTTTCAAATGTTATAGAAGCTGCTGTCAATCACAAGAAAAATGAGTATTTCAGTTACACTCTTACATGAAATAGTTTATACCCTACACAGCCATCGTTTTATAACACATTAGTGATCAAATTTCAAATCAGCCATATTAATGTCCACCACACTGTTCACTTTTTCTGAGTCTTTAGATAAGAGTCTTTATCTAAGAATGTCATTTATTAACACATTTATTTCTTCACTACTGAACTTGCATTTCCTCTTCAGTCCAGACTACACTGTCAGAAAAAAGGGTATGGTTGGGGTCCGTTTGTGAACACTTAGGGTACAACTGCTGTGGTTGTACCCTCACTGGGTCATAGTTACACATTAAGGTAAGGGGTAAATAAGGTACAAATATGTTTCCAACTGTCAAAGGGACCATTTAATCCCCAAACAAAGGTACAATAACTTGTGTGACCAAAAGGTTGACAGGAGGATGCCAAACCCTGCAAGCGCATGAAATGGTAAACAGTTATTTTAAACTTAGGCAACATATAGTTATTCACAGTGATCTCAACAATTCAGTGAACACATAATTGGCAATCAGTGGCTGTTGGTTAGATGCATTTTTGGGGGCCAAGCACCCAGGCCCGGTGAACCACACATTCACAGACATGCTACAATTGCTGCCTAAACAATCACAGGAAAGCAGAGCCATAACTTTATGCAAAGGGATTCAAGAGTGATTTGTAGTTTCACTCATGATGTGTATGTTTTGACCACGGACAATGTTGGAATTCTCTGACTGTAGGAGGAAAGGTCTAGATGAACAAATGGGCAGAAGGGTGGCAAATGTGGTGAAGATTGGACAAAATCTGGAGGAGGAGTAGCAAAAATGGCAGTCAGATATAAGCATTTTTAGCATGTTATTGTTACTTTTGACCAGTAGGTGGTGCTGGCACGAAATTTGTTGCGCAAGCCTCAATTCTTGTTTTGCGGCTTCACTGTCACATTCATTGGCCCATTACCGACAAAAGGTATGGATAACTTTTGTGAGGCTTACTCTGAAGATGACATATGCCAAATCTTGTGATGATCGGAGAAAATTTGTAGGAGGAATAGTGAAAAACAGTTTTTAACAAACTCCAATATGGTCAACAGGAAGTACATTTGAATTTCAGATGTTGGTGTGCGTTCACTTATGCATACTCCAGGGAACTACAGGAAAAATGAACTGTGAATTTATCACAAACTCTTCAAATGATATAAGGAAAAAAATGAAAGTTGTTACAGTTCATGACTTGAAGAAAGTTATCAAGTTTTGTGATGATATGTGGATGCATTGCTGAGATACACACTCACAACCTGTTCTTTGCATTTGCAAAAATGGCAGTTAGATGTAAGCATTTTTGGCTTTTTTTGTGTAACTGTTGACCAGTAGGTGGTGCTGACACGAAATTTCAGGTCGTGGTCCTGAAGATGCCTACCAAGTTTTGTGTCAGTGCGCAAATTTGATGCTGAGATACAACCTCAATTCCTGTTTGGCGGTTTCGCCCGTCAGATTTGTTGGCCCATTACAGACAGACCATGTGGAATATTCAAAATTCTTTTGATAACTTTTGTGACACTTACTCTGAAGATGATGTGTGCCAAAATTGGTAGGAGGAGTTGGGAAAAGACTGTTTTTGACATCATCCAAGAAGGCGGAAATTGATGTCATAGGGTGCACTGAACTCATCTCAACCCAGCTTTTAACTTTTGGACACACAGTTCAAAGGTTATGACCATAAATGTAATTCCAAATTAGGCCCAAATTTGACCCGATGGTGGTGCTAGAGCGTTGTCAATACTTGGCTCAAATTTGGTCAGAATGTTCCCTAGATCCTCCCCAATCAGTGTGCCAAATTTCACAACTTTTTACCAGATGGTCCTATGGGCTGCCATAGACAGCCTATCCAGAAGAAGAAGAAGAAGAAGAAAACATAGAATAACAATAGTGTGCCTATGCACCTTCGGTGCTTGGCCCCTGATAATAAGAAAACACAGAATAACAATAGGGTGCCTATGCACCTTCAGTGCTTGGCTCCCTAAAAATGTTGTTTAAGAACAAGTTTTTTTTTTTTTTATTTAAAGCAAGACAAATACATATATACTCCTTCTTAGCAAGGCCACAGTGTAGGTGAAAACATTTAACATTTTTAATGTTATATGCGGTACTATTACTCTGCCTCAAAATACATGCGCATCTGCTCAGCCAGCCCTTCTTCAAATTCTTGCAATGGGATTGTAGCCTGCATAATCAATGAGCACGAAGTTACAGAATTTGGGATGTGCACAGGCGACAGTTATGCGACATGATGGCTCTCTCACTTCAGACACTGTCAATGGAGGATCTTCAGCTAAGGTTAAAAGAAGCTGGTATACATGTTACTGAAGATGAAGCACAGAAATTCTGTGGTACGTTTAATTTTTAGTGCCATTAAAATCCGTTGGTATTTTTGTGGATCTGTCCAACTTTCAGTCGTGTCCTCTCACCAAAATACTTGACTAGGTAAATATGTTGGCCTGACAAAACCAACATATTGTGTTCATATTTAAGCTTATTACTATTACTTTATGAGATCAGAAATGTTGATAGTAAGGAGTATAACATAACTTGACATGGCGTCTTAAAAATGCTGTGCTCATGCGCAAGACCCTGAAAAAGGAGTGAGACCCGGCACTATGTTTGCATAGAAAAGAATTCAAAACCAGTGCGTTTTGTGTGAACTGGCCTTTATAACCACCAGATGTGAGGCTCAATACAGACCACAGACTTCTAAATTCAGTTCCCCTGACTTTTCTAACTACTCCGACCACGTTCACACCGGACGCAAGCGTTGATGAACACCCCGTTCCTCTTTTTAACCCGTCCCCAAGTCAGTCTGAAATTGAATGGTTTACAAATATCATCCCTGTGATCTGAGCGATATGAATTTTATTCTGTATATTTAAATACCTCCTGGCCGTTACACAAAACGCAGCTCATGACGTTTCTAGTTTCTGATGAACTTATTTAAATAATACAATAATTGCTTCTAACTATATGTGTAAGGAGTTATTATAAATGTATTTTTCTAAATTAGTCAATTAAGACAACTTTTTATACTAATGAATTTCTACTGTAAAAAAAAATACAAAGTCATTCATTTTAATGTTGCTGAGACCTAGCCTCAAGCTCACACTGATCGATGTTTCCTTTCTTTCAGAGAATGAAGTGGAAGGGGAAACAACAGAGTGTGGCCTCACAGAGAACATGATATCATACTTATCTGAAGCCTCCTTTAAAAAAAAACAGACAAATTTAACAATTTTATATGTGAGATGAAGGAAGTGGTAACAATAACTCTAGAACCAGTGCAACCAGAATGCCATCAGCAGCCTTCAGAAATGTAAGTATAACATTGAGTATTATGTATTATATATATGTCTTATCGTGATAGGTATATTGGTGACAATATGTCACAGTAGAAAAATGTTCACCTTAGTGGCTAATCATTAGTATTACTATCATGTAATAACAATATTGTAATCATTCTATCATTCTATGTAATTATGTCTGTGTTAGCTTCTGGCTATCCCTTTTAGTTATGCTGTCAGAGCTAGTTTTGCCAGAGTCCCTGTTTGTGCTCTGCACGCAAAGTACATTGTCCTTTACCATTAGAGGACAAAAGCTTGCCTAACAATCTCTCCATCTGTCTCTCTCTCTCACTCTCTGTCAAGCTACACATGCTACTGTGGCCCCTTCTGCTCTACGGACCTGCCTGACCCATCCTGATGCAGTACTTCTGGTTGGAGTTCTCATCGGTTGAGTTCGCTCGCTGCTGCTGGGGGTGGCCCCATATGGATGGCCTGAAGAACTGTTTGGATTGCTGGGGATGGTGCCACCTGGGGCTGTGGAGATGGTTTGGGGATCACATATGGGGAGCTGTACTGTAATGGCTTGGGACTGCGATTGCTGTAGTGGCTTTGGGGCTGCAGTTGCCACGAGCACCTTCGGACTCAGGACTCCATCAGTGGACAGTGGATAGATTTTAACCAACCAGACTTCTTGCGAAAACTGTGATGAATTTACTGGTTGCACATTTGCACTATTTGTCCATATAATACACAATAATAGAAGGGATTTATTTATAATTGCACTATCCATTGCACCCAGATGAGGATGGGTTCCCTTTTGAGCCTGGTTCCTCTCAAGGTTTCTTCCTCATATTGTCTCAGGGAGTTTTTCTTTGCCACCGTTGCCTCTGGCTTGCTCATTACGGATAAATGCACATATTTACAATATATTTTTTGAATCCATTTATTTCTGTAAAGCTGCTTTGTGACAATTGTGTCTATTGTTAAAAGCGCTATACAAATAAAATTGAATTGAATTACTAGTAATGCAAGTTGTTAACTACCCCATCCTCACTGCGGAAATGCAACAAGTGTTAGAATGCCTGCTGGTTTTGTCATTCCACCATTTCCCAGAGATCTTCAGACCAGACTCGATAACAAAGAAATATGTCATAAATCCCCCAAGGATAGACAAAAAATCATTACAGTTCTCCATGAAGCCATGATAGAAAATACAATGTACAATACAGTATTGTGCATAATTTGTAATTTGTTCACCACTGCTTCACTTATATAAATTCAAAGTATTTGTGGTGCTTTATTAGTATTTAAAATAAAGTTTCTAAGGGTCAACTGGTTTTAATTTAATGTTTCAGGTATCCTATCAAAGCAGAATATGTGCAAGTTGATAAAACACTTATTGAGAAATACTCTTTCCTGAAGGATTGGGAAGGGAATGGCTATGTAAGATACAAGGTCTGTTAGACTTTACATAATTTGAATGGACCTGACCAGTGTAAATAGGAGTTAGTTAAGATCACTGACCCATATGTTGCTTTCCCAGTATGTTTAGGGTCACTATCCACCTGTACTGTGAAGCAGCATCCTATTAGTTTTGTAGCATTTGGCTGAATGTGAGCAGAGAGTATAGCCCTATACACCTCAGAATTCATCTTGCTACTTCTGTCAGCAGTCACATCATCAATAAACACCAGTGAGCCCGTTCCATTGGCAGCCATACATGCCCATGCCATAACACTCCCTCCACCATGTTTGACACATGATGTGGTATACTTTGGATCATGAGCTG
>CM040978.1:25057371-25092105 GCA_022985145.1 Pangasius djambal
ATTTGGCTGAATGTGAGCAGAGAGTATAGCCCTATACACCTCAGAATTCATCTTGCTACTTCTGTCAGCAGTCACATCATCAATAAACACCAGTGAGCCCGTTCCATTGGCAGCCATACATGCCCATGCCATAACACTCCCTCCACCATGTTTGACACATGATGTGGTATACTTTGGATCATGAGCTGTTCCTTTCTTTTGCCATACTTTTCTCTTCCCATCATTCTGGTACAAGTTAATCTTGGTTTCATCAGTCCAAAGAATCTTATTCCAGAACATGGGAGGCTTTTTTTTAGATGTTTTCTGGCAAAGTCTAATCTGGCTTTCCTGTTCTTGAATGTTACCAGTGGTTTGCACCTTGTTGTAAACCCTCTGTATTTACAGTCATGAAGGCGTCTCTTGATTGTAGATTTTGACAATGATACGCCTACCTTCTCCAGAGTATTCTTGACTTCTGTTGATGCTGTGAAGGGGTTTTTCTTCAGCAAGGAAAGGATTCTGCGATCATCCACTTTAGTTGTCTTCCGTGGTCTTCCAGGCCTTTCGATGTTGTTGAGCTCACCAGTGCTTTCTTTCTTTAAGAATGTACCCAACTGTTGATTTGGCCACACCTAAGGTTTTTGTTATCTCTCTTATAGATTTATGTTGTTTTTTCAGCCTAATGATGGGCTCCTTCACTTGCATTGAGATTTCCTTGGACTTCATATTGGTAGCTCCAGTCGAACAGCTGCCAAATGCCAACTCAATACCTGATATCAACTCCAGACCTTTTATCTGCTTCATTTGTTTTGAAGTAATGTGTTTTGAGGGAATGGACCGCACCTGGTCAATTAACTTCTTGTCAGTCAATTGTCCAAATACCTTTGAGCCCCTGAAAATGGAGGTACTTTGTTGAAAATGGCTATAATTCCTAAATGGTAAATGCCATATTTTTGTGGAACCTCTTAAAATAAAGCTGAAAGTCTACACTTCGATCACATCTTGATTGTTTTATTTCAAATCCATTGTGGTGGTATATAAAGGCAAAATCACAAAAACGGCATCATTGTCCAAATACTTCCGGACTTGACTGTATTTGTTGAATATTTAGTTCCCCTATTTAAGGGCTGCGCTTAGTGTCCATACATCCTTGAGAAACTCTGATTGAGAGCTCGTGGACCTGACACAGCCTAATTAATTAAACAATGCTTCCTTAACCAACTAGTCATTCAAATTATTAGTCAATTAGTCAATTATGAAAATAGGCTGTTTTGCAGATGATGTTGACCCTAGAATGATGTTGTAAGCTTTGTCGTAGTTGTACAAGTCATGTCTATTAAAGATTTTTTACTTAAAGAATTTATCAGCAACAGCATGAACCATTGGTCAATATGTTAATTTTCTGCCCAGGTTTGCCCTTTCATTTGCAAATTTTTTTATTGGTAAAACATCTATCTAATACCTAATACCAGCTTCTAAACTTTTCCATACATTTTATTTAACATTTTTTATATTTCCAGTTAATTAATTTTGTGCAAATTGCTGAATTGTGACTAACAATGAGTAAAGGAAACCACTTACGGAGAATATGAATGAATAGGAATATAGTCTATTTATTAATAATAAAGAAATGATTGAAGATTAATTTATTTTTGTATAACAGATTCTGTCTTTCGTGCAGCACTGATCCTGCTGCCCCACACCTTTTAAGAGCAAATTGAGAACTTTATCACATTGGGAGAGGTATGCAACTATTTGTTAAACTGTCACTCTATGATACTATTATGATTAATATAGGTCTGGTTATGCAGTTCTGATAGATATGGCATTATTTTAATGTTTTAATGATAGATGTTTAACATTTTCTTTTCTTTTCACAGTGTGATGCTGATACTACATACCAAACCATACAGGTGATTGTTTGGAAAATGGCTTTCTCCTGGAGGGTTCAAGTCCTTGTCAATGCGGATGGTGTGGAGGTGTGCAGGGGAATTGTATTTGAAGAAGAGATAATTGCAGCCTTCAGTGCTTTCTTTGTTTTCAACTTGGCCTACCACCCAACCCTGCAGCATACCATAGCAAAGATTACTGAGGTGGGTGACGAGCCCCCTCCAATAACTGTCACCTGAATAATTAATATCATATGCTGAAAATGCCATGACCATATCGATGCACAAGGTATAGAAGAAAAAAAACTTCACTAATTCCACAGTCTAACCATAACCATGAACCCAATTTCAACATCACTTGTGATTTGAATGACTAGCACTAGCAACATTTTCGGCAGACAATCTTTCAGCGCATATGTGAGGCGGTTTTACAATGTCATTTAACTCTGCTAGAGTTTTCCGCTATTGCATGGCAACACACAGAAATTAAAGATAAGACAATTCTGGGATAGTAGGATCAGCTTCCCCAAAGTGGTTTCTTTTTAGGATCTTGCCATTTTTAATGGCACACTGGGTTCCACCCAATAGCAAATACTGGACGTGACATTCCCGACATTTTCATTGCCCCAAAGGTTAAAAGGGAGAACCTAGCAATGTTAGATGTACTTGTTTATGAGTATCTGACACAACTAACAGATGTTTTTTGGGGTGTAGTCACACCCAAGTGTCATTTGATTCACTATTCAAGATTGATATTAACGTATGGACCTTTGCGTTCACTTTGGTGCACGCGTTTCAAAGCAAAACATCAGTATTTTAAGACTGTTGCAAGTAGCTGCAGAAACTGTGTTAATGTAGCCAAAACGTTAAATGAGAGGCGCCAAATGAGACAACGCTGGGAGTTTTCCTCACATAATATTCCTGATGAATTTGAGATAGTGTTAGGTAGGAGTATAGAGACTCCGTTTTCATCACTCCCACTAGACCTACAGAAAATTCTTACTAGTGTACATAGAAATGAGGATTCATCCAGCATGTTTCAGAAATGACTATTAACAGCACGAAATATGCTTTAAAAGTTGATTATGTCCGTGCAGAGGAAATTCCTCTATTCTTCCAAAATAAATATATTTTGAAATATCAATATGGCTCCTGTACAGTAAGCTTTTAATCACGATCTCTTATGCTTCACACTTCCATGCATACACAGTCAAAGTTGATCCTGAATGGAGTATAATTAAACCAGGGCAAGAGATGGACTTTCAGGCCCTGGACACATACTCTGTCAGTGATAAACTGTTTATAATTCTCAAAAATGTATAAAACACACAGGTAAAATGAAATGTGTAGTACTGTTTTTGGAAAAGTGAAACTGCTCAATATATGTATATGTATCCTACTATATCGATGACACATTGTGATACGATGTTTGAAATGTTCATCCTGCAAAACATGTGCACAAAAATGTGAGAATGTAACATTTATAATGTTATTTAATAAACTGTGATGGAATAGCATGCGGCCTTTTTAATATGCTGTATGGAGTACAAATTTGCCATCATGAGGTAGGACTTGGCACTGGGGCAGTACCCTTAAAAGCACCATTTATAAAGGTATATTATGGTACCATAGCACTTTTCCAATTTTGATGACTCTGAGGTTGATCATTTCCACTACACTCTGGCTTTTAGACCACAGTTTGCACCTAATGCAGAGCATTTAATAGGCATGTCTAAGACACAGTTGGAATATTAAACGTATATACCATACATTCTGCATATCTGCCCCTGTGTGTAGGTATAAAACTATACTTCTCACCTCATGGACCTGTTCCTTCATCTCCTTCACTTCATTCTCTCGTGGCTCAATTTGCTTCTTCAGCTCGTTGACCTTGTAATCCAGCACGAATTTGAACTTCTCCAGCTCCTCGTTCTTCTTCTTAAGATCATAGATGCGGTTTTCCTACAGAGAAAAGAACAGATGTCCGCTTAATATTATTTAGAGGTATTCTCTTCATTATAATTACCAGATTATTGAAGAGCAAATATTTCTGAGTTGTACAGATATCGTACCATAAATTTATCTTATTCTTTCACCCCATATTCAACATAGTTATTACTTACAACTCCAGAATTATTTGCATCCTTACAAAAAAAAAAAAAAAACCCATAAACATTACACACATTAGTCACAAATCTACATACACTTCTTAACATTTTAGACTAAAATATTTTTTTTTTTTTTTTGGGGGGGGGGTAAAGTTCAAGTTTAAGTTTAACAAGTAAAGTTCAATCATAAAATAAAAAAACTATTTGGAATCTTCTACATATCATGTAAAAGGTGTCTCCAAACTTGTTAGACATTACAAAAAAACAAAAAAAAAAACACTACTTATCTAAACTTTTTTTTACATATTATATTAAACTAAAAAATAACAAATCCCCAATATTAAAGCTTAAAAGATCACCCACTGCATATTGTTTAGATTAGACTGCCCTTTTTCATGAAGGGTGCCAATATTTATGGAGTTGACTGATTGTTTTCCTAAAGAGGATACTGTAAATCTCAGAGACAAACTGATCTTTACACAAATTCTTCTCCCTAATGTTCTGTTTGGTAATTAGTCATGAAAGACTCATTTTGAGCTCCACCTTGTCCTGGATGGTCTCGTCTCTCTCCTGGATCTCCCTCTTCAGTCCCATGATGTCCTTCTCCAGAGCCTTGATGACGCCATGCAGCTTCTGCTGCTCCACCTTCAGCTTCTCGATGTCCAGGTTGCGGTTGTCAATCTCCCTCTGCAGGCTGGTGAACTGCAGCGACACATTCACACGTTAGTCCATCGCACATGGAGCATGTGAACTAGAATTCTGGGTGGGGTGATATGTTAGCATGGCTGCACACCTTCTTCTTCATGACTCTCGTCTCTCCATTGAGCTTCAAGTTGGTCTCCTTTTCCTCCCAGAGCTTGCGTTCGTATTTGACACGGATGTCGTGGAGCTCGAGATCGCTGTCTTCCTCTATCTGCTTCTTTATTTCCTCAAACTCACGCAACTGCTGCTGAGACTCATCCTGACACTGACGAGACAAGATGGAGCGCGTAAATCTTAGGCTTCATGATTCTTAAGGCAACGATTTAATATTTGACTTTACAGACGCTACAAAATCTTTCGATTCAGTTCGATTTAGCATGCTCCAATCGAAAAGTTATCGATTTTGCTCAGAATCTGGGGTAGGCCTACACTTAATAATGTAGAGAAGCAATATTTTAACAGTTATGGGCAAATCGCCTTGCTAGCCTATTTATACATTGTTTGCTTCAAATTGTTTCATTCGTTGCCTTTTAAATCAATGCATCGATCCAAATCGTCCAATCATTACACCCTTAACAAAAACAAAAACTTTGAAAAACATTTTTTCAAATCAAAAATCTACTAAAATGGCACATTTTAATGTCCTCATGTCTGACAGTAAGGCTTTAAAGATCAGATATGGACCCTTGCTGACCCATCAGGCCCTGTCCTCATGTATATAGATATTTGAAAACACGGTTTTGACCCCTCTGTTTTAAAAAGGAAATTCCCGTCCACATGACCAGCGTTTTCGAAAACATCTCTGTCCACAAGAAAATGCAAAAATGCTCACGACAAACATGAAGATCCATACGAGTGGACTGAAGATGAGATGGAACTACTGCTTAATGTCACACTTGAATACACTGTTCTTCCCGGTCTTATCCCATTCAATCTCCATCCCCAGTGCGGTTTGTGCCACCAAATAGAAATTAAACCATAAACACATTATCAAATAAGAAATTACAGAGCACAAAAGAAGCAACCTGATCAGCAGCCATGATAAACAAAGTCCTAGAAAAAAGTCACAACACACGTGAAACACACACAACAGCCATGCGCAGGGTCACACTGTGATAACAGAAGATAAGGGTTCCGCAGTACGACTTCCTCACCTGGCCCAGCTCGAGCACCTTCTCCTGCAGCTTGGCCTCATAGAACTGCGTCATGTCCTCCAGGGCACGCACACGGCCATCCTCCAGATCATGCAGCTTCTCCTCATAGCTCTCCTGCATCTTCTGCAATTTCAGCTGCAGCTCCTGGTGCTTCTCGTACTCCAGCATCAGCTTCTGGCTGTTGGTGGATTCTGAGAGCAAATGCATCTCCGATCTCATATCTCATAGTGCACAAAGTGTTAAAATACAACATGGTGTCGCTTATTATTAACATTAGGTTGTCGTAGCAGGAAAAGGGGCGGAGCCATCCGAGGCCACAGCAGTTTACAAATGTAAACTGAATGTTTTTGTCCTTCGTAGTGAAACGTTTAGAGTGTACAGCCTGAGGTGGGCAGTTTCTGTGGAGGCTGCTAATGATGTGAGGTACCAGTCATTTCTGCTGGAGGTCCTTTTAAAACTTGACAACCTTACACACTTAAAAATAAAACGTAGAACCCTTGAGATCTTCAGTCTTACCAGAAACATTATTTCCTATCAGAAAGGGTTTTCAAGTCAAATAACAAACCATTAAGAATCCACTGAAGTATTAATTAAAGACATCCCTTTAAGAAAAACCAATTTTTCTAGCAGTGTATGTATTAATAGGGTAAGTGTGCAGTTCAAACTCCAAATTTGTTGTTGGGTTAATTTCTAAATTTGATTTTAGGCTCCAGAAATTTTTTTTTTTTTTTTACAAAGCTGGGGTATAAATTTGAGGTTGCACACATTCTGTTGTTGGGTTCTATGTTGCACACGTAACATTTTATTGTCAGGAATCCTATCTGATAGAGAAACCTTCTGTTGTTGGGTTCCACATAGAACCTTAGAGTTCCCTTAGAGGAACAACCTAAGAATCCTTAAGGGATGTATAAACATTCAACTAGTATGGAATAGTATAATGTTTATTTCTGTATGCTTTTTTTACAAATCTGAATAAAATAAAAATGGCGTCAGAATTTAACCAGATGTTTCAGGTTTAAAAAAAATTATTTCTGTAAGCTCTAAAGCCCAGGCTCGACGTTAAATATAAACAAGTTGCACTGGCAAATATAAAAGCACACAGCTGACCTGTGGTGAGTGTATTTACCCAGATCGTGCTGCTCTTTAGCGTGTTTCTCTATAATGCCCTTTAGCGCTCCCTGGTGTGTGACCTCCTGCTTCTCCTTCTCCGATTTCAGCACCTGCAATGTGAGATATATATACAGCTCAAATCTTGTCTTGTACACTCCCAACACGCTTTGTAACAGTCAGACGTAAAGCTGTAACTTTTCCAACATCTGCTCAATAATATGCCGCCCCCGGTCTTGCTAATATGCTCGCGAATCAGGAAGGTCTGACCTGGTTTTGGGTTGTAAGTGACTCTATCTGCTGGCTGAACTTCTCTGTGAGTTCCTTGATCTTCTCATTGTAGTTCATGTCCTTAAGACGCAGCTGGTACTCATTCTCCATCTTCAGCTCTTCCACCCGTGTATTAAGTTCCAGCATGATTTGGTTCTGGATGGTGACAGAGTTTCATCACATTAAAGATCCCAAATATGAAAGGCTAATTTGTGTGTGTTTAGGGAGTGTGTTGTGGGTGATTTACAAAGAATAAGTGAGCCAATATGATCAGTCAGGAGAATAAATGATATTTAAAATGAGATTTTTTTTTTGTATGAGCCTATTGTTCTTTATAGTCGTGGTCATAGAGTTCAGATCTCCTGAAAGCGTGAAACTGAAAGCACACCTCACTGCACTTCTGTAATCACTTTCAAGTACAACACTGATTAAAGATCCTGAGACATGTAAAAGAAGGAATATGTGTAGGAGTGTGTTCATAAAGTGAAATTGTATAAGAGAAAATCTATTACACAAGAAATGTCGCTGCACTTTTGAGGAATGCTTCCACAAGTTTAATACCTGCCCTTCAGTCGTAATAATCTGTTGACTTTCAAAGTGAACAATTTTACAATTTTACAAAAAATATCCACATTTGAATCTACATGAAACTTTGTGTTTGGCTCAGTAAAAACGTTTACAGAGATTCTAGTAAAGTCATATTGACCTCAGACTAAAAAAGTGTTTGTAAATCTGAAACAAAATGTGGCTGCTAACTGGAAATTGTGTAATTGTGTTGCTATAATCTTTCTAAAAAACAATCAGGGTCATTGGAGATTCCATTGTTGTTGCGGCACACATGAGCTCACAGACACCCATGATTGGCTAATGTCGGTGTGATTGATGGACTCCTGGCCAGACTCGGCTTTTAGATCAGATTAGGTAAGCGATATTAAGGAGTTTTGGGCAGTTACTAGGTTAAAAACATCAGCACTTATCACACATTTGATTTATGAGAATATATTGCTCATGTTTATACCTTTTCCTCCAGATCAGACTTGGTGATGAGAATCTCCTCCGCATAACTCATTTCTTTGTCCCTTTTCAGCCCGCGTCCTTCCTGCTCAGTGATTTTCCAGATGAAGAGACAGCCATCTTCTGAAGCACTCAGAAGGTACTGATCATCGAATGTGATCACCATCTGTGGTGGTGATGAAGGGACATGCTTTTTCACCACACTAGGGCTGGATGAATTATTACAGGGCTGTATTATTATTATTATTATTATTATTATTATTATTATTATTATATATTATTAGTATGAATTATTGTTCTTTTAGAGTCAGAGGTAAAGATTTAACTTTAAGTAAATTTCAGGACAGAGGAGTTTACACTTTGTGGTTTCTCGATTTCTCTCTCTATACAGTATATATAATTTACAGCAAAACTATTTCCATTATCTTTATCTCAGCGTATTATCACACCCCTACACCACACACATACTTTGGTAATGGGACCAGAATGGGCCTGGTACTCTGTCCAGTCTTTTTGCATGAGTAAAGGGTACTTGATGGCCCTTATGGTGCCGCTGGTGGTCCCGGTGAAGAGTGCTCGGCCTGAGTGAGTCATGACAACGGATGTGTAGATCACATCATCGGAGGCCACTTCCCTCAGGATCTAAATGCAAAAAATACAAATAGAAGCAACCTTTATTCACATTCAGACAATAAAAATACATACAGTGGATAAAAATATGGAGAAAACAAGACACTGGGTCATTTATTTGTTTGTTTGTTTTGCGGTTGTGGAAACAGAAGGCAGGATAAGTTTGAAGAAAACAGCAATTTTCTTTATTTTTATTCTTTTTTTCTTTGCTAAATAAGCCAACACTACAATCGACATTCCTCGCTGTCGCCTTTTTGCCTCCTTTCACCTGTCTCTTTAAGCCCTTGTGGTAAAAAGACAAACAGATTTCTGGACTTGCCTGGCAGTCCTGGATCTCCTTCAGCGTGCAGTCGCTGCCCACGGCGAGGATGCTCCTGGTGTCAGGTGAGAGCGCCACGCTGGTGTAACTGCACGACTTCAGCACGCTCTCGGACTCACGCTGGCCGGTCAGAGCATTCCACTCATACACGGCTCCGTCCATCCCACACGACACCAGACGACTGTCATCAGCACTCCACACCACTGACCGCACCTGATGGGCCAGAGCTGGGCTCGTGATTATCTTACAAATTACACATATACACATCCATGTATTCATTATTTACGACCATGATATCATGTAATTACATGAAAATGTTTTATATAAGAATGTTTTTATTGACAATTTTTTTTTTAATTTCATTAAATTATTTTGTTTATTTTAAGTAATCTTAAATACTTATTATACATTTATAAGCATTTTTTATGTATGTGATATTAACTGTATTGTGTTTATAATTTTTATATAATCATATTGATATATGATATGACGAATTTATTTGGATATATATTTAATAATTTATTATTATTATTATTATTATTATTATTATTATTATTGTTTATTCTTTACATTTTATTCTTTATATTTTTATTTTCATATTATTATATATTGTATATTATATATTATTACATAATATATAATTATAATAATATATATTATTATATATTGTATATTATTATAATATACATAATAATAAATGATAATTGTACATAATTTTTTGTATATTTATACAGTAAATAATATTTTATTTTGCTATATTTATCTATCAGGAATCTTGTCAGCTTAGCCCATGTTATCCAAAAGATTACTGTCAGTAGTGAACATTACAAACATGTAGAATATTGCTTAAAAATGATCTTACATTATCCAGAAAGTTAGCTCGTGTTATCAGTAAAGATTTTGAACAATTTATATTCCCTCAGAGATTCTGTCAGGTTAGCTCATGTGGGCTTGCCGGCTATCAAAAGCTGTTAATAAATAAATAAATAAATAAATAAATAAATAAATAAATAAAGTACATGTACATGTGCAGTATGACCTCCTTCTTCCAACTTGTACACTTCCGTATATAAACAGGAAGCCACGCCCACTTACACCCACCCACATTTCTTTATATATGAAACACATTTTGCATGCTGACAGTGGAAACTCAAGTTGCACTGACCTTGCCACTGTGACCTTTCAGATTCAGGATGTTGTCAAAGGTCGTGGTGGAGTAGAGATGAATCACGTTACCGTTGACAGCAGCAAACATGTGGCCCCCATGGCTGAACACACACTGAGTACACACAGAGCATTATTTCATACACTATTCCTTCACATTAGATACAGGGGGTCCTCTACTAACCAGTGTTTTTACTTCAGAAGTTATACTTAGGATCCTGTCTTTCATGTGTGCAAAACAACACATCCTTTCCATGTTTCTACATTAATGAATATGTAATTTGGGGTGTTTCTATACAGAAGTGTAAAATAGTGGGCAGAGTCAATACAAATAGATTAATTTTTTTCATATGCAGCCTGAAAGTCACTTCAGGACCATGTGTGTGAATGAACACAATCGAAGGGCAGGTATTAAATTTGTCAAAGCCCGTTTGAAGACAAAATTAAACCGTATTAAATTCTACTGGAGCTTCATAAATGGAATTGCATCTCGATATCTTAAACTAAAGAGAACGGCCATTAATACGGCAGAAAGCTGGTTTTATATTTGATATCTGCTGCATGTTCACAACTACAATTCAAATGGCCATATTTGGACAGGGATTAGTTTTACATCACTGTCTCATATGCTCAGAACACGCACAGTGAGTGTTTGTCAAGGCAGATCGGTGAGGATGCACCTCTCGGCAGCTGCGCACAGTGAACTCCTTGAAGGTGCGGATGTCATCAATGAGCAGGTTCATGAGGCGGAGCTTGTCGGAGAAGCCCGCCAGGATAAAGAGGCCGGATGGGTGCAGTGCCACACTGTACGACTCCTCTTGGAACTCCTTATACAGCTCCAAAGCACTGAGGTAAAAAAATACTACACCATCATTCAGTCCCAAAATATACACAGCACTGTGAAGCAGCAGACACTGTAACGATGATGAAGATGATGATGAACAAACCATAGATTTACTGCACAGTTCCCAGAAATCAGATCGTATTAATATCATGTCCTACTTTTTAATGCATGTCTCCTTGCTTATCTGTCTGACCGTTTTCCTTTCTTACATTTTCATTTTTGTTTCTGTTGTTTTATGGATGCACTGTTTCTGTAAGCCTAATATTTTTTTGTTTGAAAAATGGTACTTTGACTTTTTATCCAAAAAATCTTTTAACTGAAAAGTTCCCATGTTTCACTGAATGACATTTCGACAACAGGTTTAATTTCTCCTCCTGAAGACAGGAGGCGTGGTATTGAGGTCCATATTGCAGATCATGTGTAACCGTTTTATATTTTATATTATTTTATTTATTGTCAGCTTCATTTTGTGGAACTAACTAACATTCTTTTACATGGACAGATGTGCCAATAACAGAAGATTTTTTCATTAACACATAATTTTTCAATTAGTCATTACTTAATTAATTAATTAATTTTCATGAGTAAAGCATAAAAAGCATTTTATATTTATTCACTAATGAATAATAATGAAAAGTAGGGGATTTTGTTTTCAGTTTTGGTTTCTAAATATAAACTCATTATTAGAATTCAGTATTTGCAAACAGGTAAAAAAAAAAATTAAGTATATGGTGTATATTGTATGTTTTAATAATTTGTGATGTAGACTCAAGCACAAGGATACTCAAAAAGGATGCATAGAAAACAGAGAAATATCGGACTGTAGCTGTTCTTACCCAGTTTCATAATTCCAGATGCGTATGGAGTGATCCATGGAGCAGGTGGCGATGAGCGGTTTGCGGATGCAGACAGACAGACCGGTGATGATCCCAGAGTGAAAAGAGTGGGAGAGAAACTCAAAGTGAGCCCGCATACCCTGATAAACACAACGTATGAACAAGCATCAGTACAGTGAAATTCATCAGAGAAAAGTATTCCATGTCATGTTCCCATGGTACCTTGCTCATCTCAGCCGAAGCGAGTGCAATGAGATAGATTTGGCCGCGGTCTGTGCTGGTGGCCAGAGTCTCCTCTGATGGGCTGATACACATTGTGGCAATCTCCTGCTGCTCTGCCTGACTTGGCTCGTTGCTGCACGGGTCCGGAGGTATCTGGAGATCAGAGGAAATAAAATATGATTAAAAATCAAAGAGTTACGGTTGATGCCAGTGTGAGAATTTTGACAGGCGCTGTTGGTTTTACTTCCTGGTCTGTCTCCACCTCTGTCCCCTCATTGGTTCTTTGCTAATGTAAGCACCTTATTTCAGTTTCCCTCTCATTATTCCACTGCATTTAAGCAGCTCATATGTGTGTTGTGAGGTTTTGTATTTTGCTTCTGATTGCGGTTCCAAGCATTCTTTCTGGTTTGTTTTTATGTTTTCCTGGGTCCAAGCATCTGGTCTACTTCAGGCTACTTCAGCTGGGTGTATGTTGCTTTAAGACCCATGTTTGGGGTTTTCCCAGCCCCTGCAGTCAGCGCGATTGTGAGTGAAGCGAGTTAGGCTACGGCATTTTTGTTTGTACTTCTAAAATCTGTTAACGGTAACCTGTGTCGTTTGGATCATTTATCATGCACTATAGATTACAAGTGGCACCCGAACTAAAGTTTCCCTGGTTTATCCGAGTTTAAATTGATGCAAGAATGTGATAACGAGATGATGCGCGCAGGTTTGTGTCTTGGCCTATCGGACGGGACTTCCGATGCTTGAGGAGCTGAGACAGAGGTTTCGCCACTGGATTTTATTTTTATTTTTGTTTCAAGCTCTGTGAGGTTGGCACCCCATATAAATAAATTGTCACCAAAACTATACCATTCGTTTGTGCTGTGTTTGTGCTGATTTGTGCCACAAAAATGAACGTTTGTGCTGGTTTGGCGTTCAAGATATTAAACATTCTTTTTTTGGCTGTGTGACGTCACTCTCCACCCCATGTCGTCCAAATCGTATCAAATTGGTGCCATTCGTTTGTGCTCGATTTGTGCCGGTTTGTGCCATTAAAACAAACCCTGTAATTACTTTCCTTCCCGAGATATAACAAGAAGAATTTTGGGAGCAGTGACGTCACTCTCCACCCCATGTCGTTTAAATCACCCAAAACAGGTGATTAAAAGCTTTCCATACCTTAAAAAAAGAATAAACATTAATAGCAGCACCACGCGAGTAGTGATACGAACTAGATATGTTTGTACCAGATGAACGGACAGCACCCTGCGTTGCTATCTGTGTCCTCCAGAGAGTTTGGGGTATATCAGACTTTATAGGCTATACAGGGCAGCGCAGACCGATGGGCGTATGACATCAAAGTACCGTGAGAACTATTCGAGAATTACGCAGTACTGATCACAGAACTATGTGCAGCGCCGCGTGAAGTCTAAACATGGCTAATGTCTAAAGATGGGAACAAGTTATGTTGTTTCTTTCTACGGCACAAACCGGCACAATTCGAGAACAAAGGAACGCCACCTGTTTGGGGTGATTTAAATGACATGGGGTGGAGAGTGACATCATGTGTGACATGCGAACCCTTAGGGACTACCTGGCTAACGTTTTGGCTCCAAGGGCAGCATTTTTATCAGTTGCTGGCGTCCCCGACGTTCAAGCAACGTTTAGGTGACCTTCGCAAAGTGTTTGGATGCTTGCAGTCTGCTGGCTTGACCATGAAGCTGAGTAAATGTCAGTTTTGCCAGGAGGAATTTAAATTCCTGGGCTACAAGGTGACCCCTGGTGGTGTCTTGCCTGATGCTAACAAAGTAAGGGTGGTGTCTGAGTTTGGTGTCCCAAGGAGTGTCAAACAGGTGAGATAGCTTTTGCATCTTAGCAGCTACTATTGCAATATTTATTTATAAAGGATTACGCTAAGCATATGGAGCCTTTGTGTGCACTGACGCGAGATACCACACCCGTTGTGTGGGATGATAACTGTCAAAAGGCCACGGATAAATTAAAATCATGTTTAACCTCATCACCTATTCTGAGGTTTACTGATTTTGAACAGCCATTTTACATCCACATGGATGCACGTAATACATGGCTGGGGGCAGCAATCATGCAGCTGGATGTGGAGGGACGAGAGGTTGCAGTAGCATATGCTAGTCAAACTTTGAATGTTTGCAGTTGATATGGGCGCTTGAGCATTTCAGACCCTATATTGAAGGACTGCGCATCACCATGTACATGGATCAGAGTAGCTTGCAGTGGCTGATGTCGTATCCTAATCCTTCTGGTCAGTTGGCGTGTTGGTGGCTTTGATTGCAGGATTTTGATTTCAGCATCATGTGGATTTTCAGCAAGTGTGGAATCAGGTCCCCAATGCTCTTTCCCAGATAGCAGTGGGCCCATGGATATCTTGCCTGACTATGCTGTCATAGAAGGTTTGGACCTTCATACCCAACTATTACTTGAGCTAAGGGACAGAAACCAGATATGGCAGCTCCAGCTGGATGAGGCTGAAGCAGGTGAGCTGCTCTGAAAGTTGGAAAGTGTACAGGCTGATGAGAGAGATGATGATTTTGAAGACCGTTACACTGTACAAGATGGCTTAATGTACTACAGAGACATTACCATTCAGTGTAGCTTACACCCATGGAAAGATTTGAGGTTGGTGGCCCCACTGGCAATTTGAGGATCTATCCTAAAGTATTATCATGACAACCCTACTGTGGGGCATCTTCGTTTCAAAAAGATCCTTGCCAGGCTTAAACTGATTTTTTTGGCCTAAAACGAGGGGCGATGTGTGCGCATATGTGTCTTCCTGCGCGGTTTGCCAGTTTACCAAACCATCCCAGCAGAAACCGGTGGATTTGATGGTCCCTGTACATGTGAATAAACCCAGGGAGTATGCAGGGGTTGATTTTGTGGGCCCATTGCCACGTACAGGAATCAGTTCATTTTAGCCTTTGTTGACTATTTCAGTGAATGGGTAGAGGCAAGTGCTGTCAGGGAGGCCATTGCGCAAGCTGCTGCAGGCAAGTTCCTCGCTGACATTTTTGCAAGGCATGGGGCTCCAAAGCACCTCATTTCTGATAGAGGGGCTCCCTTTCTGAGTGAACTGTTCAACACAGGAGTTGAGACACTGGGGTCGGATCATAGGCTGACAACAGCATACAACCCCCAAACTACCGCTACAGAATGAGGCAACAAGACGTTGATAACTGCCATCAGGGCCTATGTAAGGGATAAACATACGTCTCGGGACAGATATATTCCACAGATTTGTTTTGCGTTGAGGACAGCACCCCATGAATGTACAGGTCAGGCACGGATGCTTTATGGGAGGGAGCTGGCCACCCTATTAGATCACCTCACACAATCACCTACTGATGGTTTGGATGACCCTTTGATTAGTCAACCTGAAGCTCTGCGGAGCTCCATATCAATGGCTCTTTATCATGCAAGGCTGGACCTTAAGGCTAGCCATGAAAAACAGAAGAGTCATTATGACCTCAGTCGACGGCCAGCTGCATACGGTTTTGGAGACTTAGTGAGTTTGAAAACATACCCAAGTTCTGATGCTGCAAGTAAGTTGCAAGTAAATTGGCTCTTTTATGTGCGGGTCCTTATCGAGTTGTTCAAAGGCTGTCTGAGGTAAATTATAGGCTGGCCAAGGTTGATAATAGTCAAGACATGGGTGTAGTGCATGTGGTAAATCTACAGCCCTTTCACACTTGGCAGACAGCTGAATCACAAGTGCCCGGGCAAAGCATAACTGATGCTCCTGATGTTAATCAGGATTTTCAGGACTCAACTGGCGGTGTTGAGCCGGGGCAGTACCCAAATTCCTCTACTGGAATGGAGGAGAACTTCCCTCCAAACAGGGGTGGCAGCAACTGGTGATCCATTTTTGATAGTGCAAGGCACCGCAAACACAAGGGGGAAAGATGATCTTTTTATTGACCCTCATGTTTGACTAATCCTGACCACAGCCCTGTACAATCGTGTTCCTACAATTTAAGGCCTAGGGTACACCCTAGAGTGACTACAGACTGGTAGACTACTCGGTGGACAAATGAATACCATACTGAGAAATAAGATTGGTAATATCCCTGTAGCGGTCTGGGTGCATGTTGCCTTAAAACCCATGTTTGGGGTTTCCCAGCCCCTCCATTCAGAGCGATTGTGAGTGAGTGAGTTAGGCTATGCCATTATTGTTTGTGCTTCTAAAATAGAGATATATCTGCAATGGTAACCTGTGTCGTGTGGATCATTTATCACGCACTGTAGGTTGCACGTGATTGGAAAGAATAACTGCACCCACACCAGCCCCTTCTGGAGAAGATTGGACACCCCTGGCATAGATGCTTTAATATATTCTCCTTAGCCTCTTCACTTGCAGGGCTAACCAGCTGTAGTGGAAGAGCATCAAGTGGACACTAAAGGACTTGCAATACCACTTCTGGAACAATGGACTTCCTGGGCAATGGAACATCTGGATTGCCACTAGTTAGATCTAAGCACAAACACATTTGGAAGGATCTCTACCCGGCTGACAGCTCATTGGGAACTGAATAAAAAAAATGCATGTTAACTCCAGCAGCAGAACAGGAGCTAATGACAATTTGATGTTGCTTCACATGCAACATTATGAAAATGTTGCTATTCTCCTTGCCTGTGCTAAGCAGGGTTAAATCTACCTCCATGTCTCGAGCAGCAGAAGCCAACCACACAACTGGACATATACACCAAGTTGTGAGGTAACTACAATACAGACGCATTTTGTAAGTATACACTATTTGTCACCCCCTCACTACCCACTGCAGGACCACCACTGACCAGATATTAATTTGGGGGTGTAGATTTAGAGAGTCTGTACTCACCTTTATTTCCCTGATTTGTCTATAACTGTCCTTCTCCTCAGTTTTCTCAAACAGACACACAGTTCCTGGACCAGCTGAACATGCGAAGCCTTTAGAATAAGCCTTGATGACGGTCACTCGCGGCATCAAGGCCGGAGCTGATGGGGCCTCGTCCTCCTTTTGTCTGTGGGGAAATGAAAGCCCAGTAAAAATGATGTTGTAATGAACTACACCCCCATTTGCTAACTCCAAGAATGTCCTTCCCTGAGATCTAAGCAAGGCTGTGTTTCAGCGTCCTCAATCTTCAGTGGTTCAGCGCTTCTCCCTGTCTCCATTCCTACCTCTTGAGATAATATCTAGGATAACAGTTTATTATTTTTTTTCTGCACTTACTAACACTTACCTAACCTAACCTAAACATCTTATGCACTTACTTAAATCCACACCTTGAATTAAAACTTTACAGTTACAGACTATTGAACCTTCACTGAAATAGAGTGCTTGCCAAAGGTAAATACAAACTACTTCAGGATAATAAAAGTTAAACAAGCCAATTAAACAAGAGAGGGTGATTCTCTACCTCTCAGTCTCCTGTTCAGTTATCTTGCTGGCCACGCTCATCTCCCAACGCAGGTCTCCTGACTCGAACACCAGCAGTCGTCCCGTCTCCGTTCCAGCGATGATGCGTTCCTCAGACATCCATGCATGAGACAGAATGTTCTGCGTCTCCAGCTTTGCAGAGTTGGTCTGTTTCAGGGAGCCATCGACATAACGGAAAAGCTTGAACACGCCATTCCCACTCACACAGATCTGTGTATTGTCTTGAGGGTTAAAGCTGACCTGGAGAAGTGGGAAAAGAAAATGATCTGTACAAGTGCTTCCACTTAAAGCACAGCTAATTAAATGATAATATTTGTGTCCAAGGGAGAGTTCATACCAGCGCTTTTTTTACAGACATAAAGCAATTTAAGGCACAAAGTTTGCAATGTTTAGCCAAGTGTGATAACTGTTTTTGAACCTGGGTAAGGATTTGGTAGCCCATTTCTAGTTCCCCAGGCACAGAAG
The DNA here is from genome assembly GCA_022985145.1 of Pangasius djambal. Classification (NCBI taxonomy): domain Eukaryota; kingdom Metazoa; phylum Chordata; class Actinopteri; order Siluriformes; family Pangasiidae; genus Pangasius; species Pangasius djambal. The sequence goes on from CM040978.1 coordinate 25,075,507, forward strand.
CCACACCTCTTTCATTATGACTAACAGGCACAGTGACACACCAACATTAGACTACTGAGATTGAGAGGACCAGAGGCCACGCCTACCTTACCATGACTGACAGGCAGAGGTCACATGACTCACCAAGAGAGTGGTCTATCAGATTCAAAAGCACAAGCCACACTTGAAGGTAAAAATGCCAAGTTGTGCTTCAAAAGATGCGTAAAGGAGGCCCTATTTGTCCATTTGGGATGAACCATCCCTGGAAATCTGATGACACCACATTTCAAGGTAATTACATGACATGAATCATAAAGTGTTTAAACATCACAGAACTTTAGACCATTCAGCAGAACTGATAAGGAAGCTCGGATAAGCAGAGTAGTGTCTTCAGAATTGTAATGCAAGTATACTCACACAGATTTTTATCTTCTAGACATATAAAATTTCTACCTGACAGACAGGGCCAGCATTTGTGCTCTTCACCGTAGCCAAGACCTTATTCTTCTCCCACACCCAGTAGACGAGGGTCCACTCGGGTCCTCCACCCTGGCTCAGCAGGTACTTTGAGTCAGGAGAGAATGCCATACAGACAAACTCCTGCACGGTGACATTGCCACCCGTCAGCACCTTCTTCTTACGGCTCTGTTCATGCTGCAGATCATAGATGGTGATGGTGCCTCTCTCGCCGCGCTCTGACACAGCCAGATAGCGCCAATTGGGGCTAATGGCAAGAGCCTGCATGCCCTGGCTCCTCTCCATACCTGTGGGGTAACATACACATGCAAAAAAACAACCATTAACATACAATTCCATCTTGGAAATTTGGGTCACATCCAGGGATGAAATTAAGATTTCTGAGGTACTAGAACTTTACTTCTTTTATAGGCTGAACAATATGAAATATATTGTGATCTATTAACTTCATGATACCTTTTTTCTGATTATTGGTTATATCTTCAAACACCAGTGCTTCTATCAGTCTATAACTGGTACAGTATTAATTGAACATTAAGGCATAATTTTTCTACCAGCTTCATGTTCTCTTCTATTCCTCAATAAATACATAATTATTTCTGTCAATTTTGTCTAAAACTTCTCTGAAGGTATAGTTTCTCATAATGTTGTTCTGCTATTTCATTGACACTTTGTTAGCAAACAGCAAAAGTAATTACTGAGACCTCAGAATTGGTTTTAGTGGGCAATTATGTGATTTTAAGATATTAAGCAATAAAATGTAACTAAAATATGGACTAGTGGTTAGGCCTTGTGCTCTCGCTGCTGCGGCCCAGGTTTGATTCCCAGCCAGGGAACCACAAGACAGTGCACTTCCAGTTACACCCATAAATATATTCTAATATGTTATCATCACGGACATGTATGGCGGACGCTCCACATAAACAGATTAAAAGATATGTGTAATCGTTGCTATGATGAGTTTTCTGTAATTTATTTGACATTTATGGAAGGAGTCTTCAGTGTCAGCGCTTAGTAACAGTCAGAGGTAAAGCTGTAACATTTCTGAGTTTATGCTTTCCGGTTTCTAAGTAACATGACAAGCTGCATTTTTTTTTTTTGTTTTTTTTTTTGACTTATTAATTTCAAGAGAGAGAAGAACTACAGGCTGGTGAGGGAACAACTGTTTACAGCTGCTATAACTTAAGTGAGAACAGGAACTAAATTGTTTCATGTAACCATAAGCAGATAAAAACTCTGGCATGTAGTATGAGGTCTTTATTAAACAATGCTGTCGTATAAGAGGAATAAAACACGTGGGGATGTGCTGTGGTAACAGTAACTCAGTGTTTCACCACACACATTGTTTTATTACCTGTTTATCCCCCGCACTCACCTGCAATGAACTTGTAGCATCGTTGGTGTATGTTGTAGCGCGCGCAGTTGTTCCCGCACGGAAAAATGACCGTTTGCTCGTCAAGAAAGTGCAAATTATTTCTCACTGCTGCGCGCAAACCGAAAATGTGGTGCAGGTGGACCTCGACTTCAGCCATTATTCCTCAAATTCACAAGCTTGGACAATCTTCTAGCAATCTCCAAGGAAACGCGAGAGAGGAAAAAGAACTGCACAATAAATTATACGTCATAAGTCATATATTTATTGCATGCTGCGTTAATCTGTGCACCAGGCTCTCCTGTAAACGCTAAATTAACTGCAACTGACAATAATTACGTCCAGGTTGTTACTTGTGATAATTTCCTAGCCTTGACGACACAGCTCGAGATCTTTTATCATCCGTCCACAGTTTACCGTAACCATGGTTACGGCAAACTGTAACCCCCCCCCCCCCCCACCCCATCCCAGGTAACCTAAAAAATAGTAACGCTAAGTGCTTGTTCTTAAAATAAATTCAGAATTAGTTTTTTGTTTTGTTTTGTTTTTTTTATTACAGAAATGTAAGTTATTTTATTACTTCGCTAACTTTTATAACCGATGATAAATAATAAGTGTGACACAGAGTCACCCGGAACGTTTGTTCGACAAAACAATGTGTTACCCGGACGTTTGTTTGCGCGTGCACAAAGTCGTTCAGCAAGCCACGACTAGGAAACGCACGTGAGAGCCTAAAAAAACCTTTATAATAATTTATTTTACTGTTTGTTCAAGATGTCGGATGTAGAAGAGGATTCTCAGATGGGAGCAGAATCTGAAGAGGAGGATTATGATCTATCAGATGGAGAGGTGAGAATTTATTTTGAATGATATTTTTAATTTTATGCCTCTTACTAGCTTTAGGCTAATAAGGGGAAAACAGTTAGCTCTAGTTATAGACTATATTTAAAAAAAAATAAAAAGTAAAAACGTGCTTTGTGTTATTATATTATATTACATTGTGTAAATGATTCTTCAACTCTGCATTTTAATCATTTCAAAGATTTTTTTTTCTTCTTATCTTTTTAATTTATGACATTCTTGGAGAATTTGTTCCATAGCACCATTACTTTTTTTTTTTTTTTTTTTTTGGATACTTGATAAATGATTATGTATAAACTTCATTATATTACCCTTTTCCCAAACCCAATATGTTAGCTCTAAAAAATCATTTTAGCCTGATAAAGGAGATTTTATACCAAAAAAAACTATTCAAATATCATGTCACACTACTGAATACACAGTGATGGAAATGAGCTTTTTTAAACAAGTTTATTTAAACATTTAATATACTGCATAACATAGTCAGTTTAAAATATGTTAGTAACATGCAAAAAAAATTATAATATTAATATCATATTAAGAAGAAGGAGCAGAAGTTTCATTTATATAGCACTTTTCTCATACTGTACATTGCTGTACAACCAAAAGACACACACAAAATACACAGTCCAAGGAGAGAGGGGGATAAAAAAGGAATGAATAAATAAATAAATAAAACACGAACGCAACAAGTGCAGTGAGAAGGAGAGCGAAAGTGTTGGGAAAAGAGAAAGGTTTTAAACTCCTGGGCCCGTATTCACAAAGCTTCCTAAGCCTAAAAGAAATGCTAAGAAAATTCTTAGAATGATGACATTTTCTTAGAATTTCCCCTTAAATTTAGGACTAAATCTTAGTAAAGATAAAAATGATTCACGAAAACATCTTAGCCCTAAAAACAGCTCCTGAGGTAAAAATGGTTAAGAGTAGAGAGGAGGACTTTTAAGAGGCTGAAGAGTTTCTATAGCAGAGGACAAAATGGCGGAAAGAAGAAATATTCTCCAAACACGGCTCTACTGTCCAGTTTGGTTTTCTTGTTCTTTTACTTCCTTCCATCTCTCTTGGATTGTTGGCTACGTACCATCCAAAAGTGCAGCTTAAACAGACCGTCCTGCAGTCGTGTAAACTGGTAAAAGGTGAGCCATTTTGCTCCCATCAGTCTGAAATGGATTAGTAATAAAATCAGTTTGGTAAATAAATGTAAGAACTTAAATACAGTAACTACTGCGTGGAAATCGGTTGCTTCAAAAGTAGACACATTTTCAACATTTGGCTGTTTTAATGAACTTTTAAGATATTTAGTCTAGAACAGAAACTTTGCATAAAGTAGCCTGTATTCATGATTATACAATTTAATACAAACATTTTATGATTTCTCTGTACATCAGTTGAGACAGAGGATAAGAGGATTTATGCCGCTGAATCATTTGCTAATAAAAGAGATTATTAGACATCATTCTGCGAAATAGTTAGAAACATGGACCGTGTAGTCCAGTCATGTGAGTGTGTTCACTTTCACACCTTGTTACTAATCAAATTAAAGGACCTATTCAGAGTTTGTAAAGTGTTAAGAGCGGAAAAAGAAAAAAAGAATCGAAATATTTGCAGGGACGTATTTGCCTGGAGTTGAAGAATCGGTGTAAAGCACACAGGTTATCTACTACATATGATATCAAATATGTAATGCACCCTACATAGTGCACACTAGGGCTGATGAGCCGTTTGCGATTCGGCTCCAGTTATATTATAATCCTCTTTAAGTCTTTTTTTAAGATTAAGATTTCTTTCTTAAGATTTAACTCTAACACCAACAGCAGGGCTATTTTCAGGTTTTTGTATGAAATGTCTATAAACAACATTTCTTTATTTAAGACACTGCAAATGAACATAGTATTTAAAAAAAAATTACTGTAGACATCGCAGTCAATCTTTACTGCTGAATTGCTGATCGTCTCAAGTCTTTTTTTCGTAGATTTGAAATTATTTATGCAAATGAGCCGTCATCTGATAAGCTTTTAAATTGGAAGAAGAGCACACATTTACACTTTCATGAATACAGAGATTTTTGGTCCTGAACAAATAAAAACAGATTTTTTAAAAGAAAAAAAAAAAAAAGTTTAAAAGTAACTGTGATTTCATGTATTTCCACTCTAGGTAGTTATGTGGTTTATAAAGTTTATAACACACGAATTGATATTTATATCAGGGATATATGGCATTTCGTTATTATGAAAGGGGCGGAGCTTAAACCTGTCTTCAGAGTTGCACCGTTTAAGATAATGCAGTTGTTGCTAGTGGACAAAAACAACAACATTGTAATAAACATACTTCTGTTGACTTTTGACATTTTTCTTGCCGTGGTTTAAGAGAAGACGTGTTGCAGATGCCTTTATCTGAAAGCGTTTAATGATAAATGACCGCAGTCTTTATATCTGCTCACAGTTTCTTGCCATAATGTTGCTTGAATGTGTTTAAAACTAAGATGTGCTTCCTTCCTCCCTCTCCAAGCTTCAAGAAGCTTTCTCCAAAGGACTCCTCAAACCCGGCATGAACATTCCTTTAGAAGAGCCTAAAAAAGCCGTGAACAACGTGGTGAGCTTCTAAAGATGTTTAGATGTGATGCAGCCCAAATCAGAGCTGCAGCTTTATAACGATGTTCTGGTCTCGTTTCATCAGGAGGGTCTGAAGAAGTGCCTGGCGGAGTTTAAGAAGAATCTGGCCTGGGTGGAGAGGCTGGACCTCACCACTGCGCCTGCTGACGACATCGTGGCTAAAGCCGAGGGGAGGGCGGAGCCAAGCCAGGACGGAGACGAGATCAACGCGGACGACGACTTCCAGAGGGAGATGTACTTGTGAGTGTGTGATTTTGGCGTTAGAGGTCGTGGGTTTTTGTAATCGTCTGTACGGGCACCATGTGGATAAAAATCAGCGTGCCTCATTAAATCCAGATGAATTTAGATGATTCAAATATAAATAAATACGCCATAAACGCTGGCAAGATTTTTATTTATTTATTTATTTTTGTTTGTTTTGTTTTGTTCAGGCTTCTCACCTTTAGTCCATTATAAACCAGGAGCAGTTAGAATCGAGCTCAGCCTCTGACGCTCCGCCCACCGACTCCTCCCACATCGCCGTCTAGAACGTTGCAATTCGATTGGCTGTACGCACTTCTGTGTATGCGCATTATATTTCCGTTTACATTATTCCTGATTACAGTTAGTGGAGAGTAAATGTGATGTTTACAGACAGAAAAATCTAGTTTTAAAAAAAAAATATTACGTCCACCAACCTTTTTTTATTAGTAGTTGTGTTAAGTAAAGTGAGAAAATAAGTAACTAAGTAAGTTAAGTAAAGTAAATTCATTGTAGAAAAGTAAGAGAGAACGTAAAGAAGTTATGGAAGTAAGTAAATGAATAAAGTAAAAAAAAGAATGATAAGTAATGAAAATAAGTAAATAATTTATGGATGAAAGTACGATAGTGAAGTAATGAATTAATTAAAGTAAGAAAAGTAAAACGTGTAAAATGGTCATTATTGAGCACGTCTCACCTAATATACACACTTACACATCACCTAAACACACACGAGCTTTCTAGTTCTGACACACACTTTTACACACTTTCTTTAACCCTTTGTCGTCTTTACTGCTGTGCTCCAGTTATCGACAGGCCCAGGCGACTGTTCTCGAGGCACTGCCCAAGTTACAGAAGTCACAGATTCCTACCAAACGGCCGGATGATTACTTTGCAGAGATGGCCAAATCAGATCAGCACATGCAGAAGGTGTGTGTGTGTGTGTGTGTGTGTGTGTGTGTGTGTGTGTGTGTGTGTGTGTGTGTGTTAACTATGAGAAATTAGAAATACTAAAATCTGACAGCACATTGAGCAATGTTGATGCCCTGTTATTAGAGTTTATGGTGAATCCACTTCTTCACTGTGTGTGTGTGTGTGTGTGTGTGTGTATGTGTGTGTGTGTAGATCAGGAAGAAGCTGATCCAGAAGCAGATGGCGATGGAGAAATCGGAGAAAGCCAAGAAGCTGAGAGAGCAGAGGAAGTTCGGCAAGAAGGTGATCGTTTACCTCAACCCCAAACTCTAGCTAGCTAGCTTTATTTATTTATTTATTTATTTATTTATACTTTGTTTTTATTCACTTTTTCAAATGTTATTTTATCATCAGTGGAACGGTCATTATGTCCCTATTTTATTTTATTTTACTGTACAGGTCCAGGTCCAGGTTCTGCAGAAGAGGCAGAAGGAGAAGAAGTCCATGATGATGGCAGTGAAGAAATATCAGAAAGGTTTCATCTCTTTATCATTGATTGTCTTGTTTGTTTGTTTGTTTTTGTTTGTTTGTTTTATGCTGTACAGTGACGGAGTGTTGATGTTTAACAGGTATGACTGACAAACTGGACTTCCTGGAAGGAGATAGCGAGGGGAAGAAAGCAGCAGCAGCAGCAGCACCGTCCAAACCACACGTTAACAAGAAAGGGTGAGTGAGCATCAGGGCCGAGAGATACACTACAGCTGTATAACCTCAGTATCCTGATAATTCATGCCACTAAAATATCCTAAATTTCCTCAAATATCATCGGTATCGCTGTATCTTTTATTACAGTTTCTTATTTATAAAAAAAAAAAAAACATATAACAGTGACATGTTCTGATTGGACGCCACATATATTTAATGTAAATATTTTGTGCCGGTTTTACTAATTATTTATTTTTCTAGACGTTGAATAAGAGTTTAATCAAAGTCAGTTCTCTCAGGTTTTCTTAATGCAGCTCTATTGTTATGATGGCGTTTTGTTAGCAAACCGATTTCTACATATCGTTTATCACATAAAAATGTTGTGATGTGATATTTGTAACCCTGGTGCGCAGATCTTGATTAATTACTCGGTTATACAGTCAGATCATAATTTCATTTGGATCATCAGGTGTGTGTGGTTTCACACTGGAGACTAAATAAATGAGCTAATAAGGAAAAAAAAATTTCCTGCATCGTTAAACTAATTCTAACAATTAGTGTTTATCATTAGCGTCGCATGTCGTTTCTTCTACTGTTTGACTGCTAGACTTTTACAGACAGGGCCTAAAGGAGGTGGAGCTAAAGAGGAACTTGTGTACAGTTGATTTACTTTTTTTTCCTCCAGGCCTATTTCTTTGATATTATCCGATTTTTGACTCTGTGGGGGAAAAAAGTACCACATGTTTTACCACTAAACGAAGTCGCGCTCTCTGTTTTTAGCCCTAACGCTAAGAGGAAGTACAAGGACACGAAGTTTGGGTTCGGCGGCAAAAAGAAAGGCACCAAGTGGAACACAAAGGAGAGCCACAACGACGTGTCGGGATTCCGGGCCAAAGTCGCTCACGGCAAAGTAGGCAAGAAGTTCAGCAAAGGAGGGAAGAAGAATGTAAGATTATTATTGGTTTTTTTTGGGTTTTTTTTTTTGAAGAATAAAAATGCAGCATTTTACATTTAATACGCCATGCGAATGTTTAACATTCAATAGAAAGGAAATGTGTTTGTGTGTTTTGTAAATTTATACGCGCGCGCGTGCGTGCGTGTGTGTATGTATATGTGTATATATATATGTATATATATGTGTGTGTGTGTGTGTGTGTGTATATATATATATATATATATATATATATATATATAAGGTGACAAAGCCGTTCTACTCTCTGGCTGACATTATGCTGAGCAATAGGACAATGTGTTGTGATGGTTATATTTCTTATCCATCTATAACACATCTATAACACTGTACAGTACTGTTAATCCTTACGGGTTTATCATTTTCCGTTTATTACCTGGGGTCTGATTTATCAAAGCATGCATAGAACAAGTTAGTCGGAGTCTACAGTACGCACGCAGAAATCGGTAATCATCACACGCGTGTACACACAGCCGTACACAAATCCACTATGTTCTGACTGAGCACGGACACATTCATTTGCATAAAAGAAACTCCCCCAAATCACCATATATGGTGACCAACTTCCCTTTAAAAAGCCCAGTAGCCTGCTCGTGACACTGCTTATTAAAGATGAAATGGAGCAGGAAAAAAGGTCCACGAAGATCAACTTCACCAGCAATGAAGTAGAAATAGTGTTGCACGAATTAGAGTAAAACATCAAACGGTTTTATTTGGTCCTTTTACAGGTTGTGGGACTAAAATCCAAAATAATAGCCCCAGTTACATTTATGAAACTTGCGATGGCATGAAAATCCCTCATTACTGCTGTATTCGGAACTGTAAATGTATGCATAGAAACGGGGGTATGTGCCATTTACACACACAACTATGCGCCGTGATGAATAATGGTTGCTAACTATTTATTTAGATGTGAAATAAAAGTCTTTTTTTTCTCTTTTTCTTTTCTACCATGAACGTGAATATTTGTGTTAAATATTGTCATTCAGTAACAGGATGTGTTTATATTTTATAAAGTGCTTTAACTCCGTGCTTGTTTTGTCAGAATGCTGATATATTTTTTCCCCCAATATTTGTTGACAGAAGCGGCCGGGAAAAGAATCGCGGCGTAAGATGAAGGCGCGGAAGTGAGACGCGACTGTGATTAACATCTTTAACATGGAGATCTGACTGGACTTACGTGAACTTCAGTGGGCCTCCATGTTGGCACGAGTTGCTCCACACACACACACACACACACACACACACACAGTGGAAGCTTGGTGCAGTGTGTGTGGTGTTTTTTGAGGAGGACTTGAACGAGTGACTTGTGTAGTGATTCTCACTCTTGGATCACACAAACAAGCTTTTGGATTTTTAATATTTCTTACGTTGTTTCCTTCATGATTTGTGAATTATGTGCTGATTGGATAAATGTGCCATTTTGTTGGTTGGAGATTTTTTTTTTTTTTATCCAGGATTTTTGTAATGCACCACTGTTCATTTGTTCCAAATGCCACAGTTTGTGTGGATTTACACTCACTGTTCCCCGAACATGGCAGCTCGGTGGCGAATGAGAACCGAGGACTCACTGATTGTGTCGTAGCGTCACCTGTGGCAGTAGGAAGTTGTTCTCTGGTGATCAATGATAGGCACAAGAAATAAACAAAAAAATTTTTTAAAGTTTTTCAAGTGAAATGAGGCGCATCTTATTTAATTGATTTGATCATTTGGCTCGACTCACTAATGAGAGTCGACGCCTTTGGCTCCCCGATGAATTTTTTTAAATTTTTTTCCCAAAACCAATATTGCAACCTGTAATTATTCTTCTTTCTCTAACTTCAGCTGGAATTATTTCATTACCTCTTACTCTACTTTCTACTTAACAAAATAAACGATTCATATATGCGAGTTGACTCTTAGCGAACGAGTTGACTCTTCGGTGAGCATTAAGAGCCGTCTTGCATATATGTGTAAGGGATTTCTTAATTTTCTTCTTTTTTTTGTCGTAGTTGTAGGCCTTAGTCTCGTAGTGTAGCTTCGTCAAAATGTTAACGTGGAAACATCTTTTTGTGTGAATCATGAGATCTTGTTCAACTCTCAGGTAGGGTCCTGTTCACTATATTTGTAAAAGGTAATGCAAATTGATGTTATTTTCATGAATTTCCTGAAACAATTTCATCCATAAGAAGCAAAATCACAGGTGAAAATATTGCAAACTTTGTCCAGTTTTGGGGGAAAAAAAAGCCAGTGAGCCCATTGGGAGCGATATTGGACTCATATTGGTGAGTCAAATGTCCTGACTCACTGAGTAGTGCGGCAATTAGTCTTAAATTATTGGCACCCTTCATTAAAGGGGGGGGGTGTAGGAATGCAAATGTTGAATTTTCTGTTTTCGAAATTATCTGCACCCCTACAAATAACTGATATTGGGTACAATATCAATGTATCAAGCATCCGTACGCAGAACACTGCGGTTTACAGTTGAGTGTGCTTATAGAGATAAATTAAAGGTCCAAAATCAAAACCAGGTCATTTTAAAGGCAAACCCAAAGAGAAAGACTCCCCACACTGAACTCCGGCTGCTGCTCAGGATTTCTCTGGTGTTGGATTCAGTTTTTAACAATAGGGCTGGGCAATATGACAAAAATACCATATCGCGATTCACTGAAAGCATTTCTATGATACAGGATATGTATCAATAGAGTTTATTAATATTAAAAATGTTTTGATGAGATTTTATTTACTGTCTACAAAAATTCATTCATAAAATACATTTTTAAAAAAGGAAAAAAAAACATTTTAACAGTTGCTTCCAGTTGGTTAGTAATTATTGAAAATATAAATTTATAATAAAAAGATTATCACATTATCCACGATATCTCAGAAAAGCTTATTGTGGCATAATTTATCATGATATTGATATTATAATCGTCATATCACCTAAATTCTGCCCGGGCCACATCACCGTTTGTGTGAGACCCTGAAGGGCTGCAATCGAAATGTCTATTTTTTTTCCCTTCCCTTCTTTGTCATATTATATCAGTTTACACTAATAACGTAGATCTACATCATAGTGATCTCAGGATTACAGGAAGTGAGCCGCTCTCTTCACATCATAAGCAGTTTGTCCGATTTCTCAGAATTGATCAAAGCAACAGCATCAAACCCAAACAGAGGACGAGCTCAGTGTGGATTAGAGCCTGAGTGAAGTGATTCGTTTCCTTTACACTGAGAAATAATCGGCGCAGTGTACAGACAAAACCGGACTTCTGTGCTTTTGCTCTGATGTTTAATCTGTTTTCCTGTTTGCTTTGGTTGTCTAAAGATGTAAAGAGAGCTGTAACATCGCTTTAAGATGAAATGTGTTTAAGATAGAAACAAAACACAATGGAAAATTTATTAGAACAACTTTGTAAACTCTTTGTAAAATCCTCTTTAATGCTCATCAACAGATGTTTACCAGATAACTACAATTTCGGCTCAAAACATTAACGTAGAAATGACAAAAACGAGGAACAATGAACAGAACGTTTTAAGAACGGTTTACCAATCCTCGCTTCTAATTACCACATCGCTAGATTGTTTATTATAGACTATATTTCTAACCAGTTATAGAGGTGAGAATGATATAAAACTTTACACGGGTGTTCTCCAACCCTGTGACCTCACTAACACGTCACACGTCGCTCTGATGTTATTTCTTGGGGGCGTGGCCTGTCTGTTTTATAAGCAGCGGGAAAAGGACATAATTTGTTTTTCTCCATTTCTGAGCAACAAACACAGTTAAATGCGAACTGAATGAACTCGTGAGAGAATTCAGGCGACGTGATTGGTTTGAGAAATTTACCCGAGCCAATCATGGATTCCCATCGTAACTCATTTGCATAAAACAAAGAAAGTCATGGAATGAATATTGGTTCACCACTTTTTTTTTTTCTTCTTTCATGGAAAAGCGGCCTGTGCAGGTCTGGATGCTTGTCGCTGGCTGCCTTCAATTACTCCTGAGTTGGAAAAAAGAAATGTAGTGCATTTAATATTTAAAATAAAATTACATTTTAAAATCTTCACATTGCAAAAGCAACTTGTGTGTATTTATTTATGTATTTATTTATTTATTTATTGTTAAAACACTCAGTTTGACTGGAAATATTCCCAACACACTTATTCATCTAGATGCTTTTACCCAAGTGACTCTCTGACAGCGCTGGGGTTCGAACCCACAGCCTTCTGGTTAATAACTAACTGCCCCAAAACAAGCTGAAATTAGATGTTGTTCTCCACATAAAAGTATGTTTGATTCTGTCCCATATGTAAAAGAAAAAATCTTTAAAGGTTTAAATGAGGAAATGAAAGCGCTGGATGGCTAGCTTCAGGGGTGTGCCCTCTGCTGGCTGTCCGTGGTCACAACAGAAAGAAACTGAAATGTTACAGGAACCAGGAACCTGGAACTAGGACCGGAATTGTAAATTAAATAACTGATGAACTCATACAGGCCTCTAAATTAAATGATCTACATGAATCAGAAAGATTTAAGGTTACACTTTTGTGCCGATTGGGCATCTACTCACTGTGAGCTTTTATTAATCACTATCGATCATCGTTCTATAACAGCATATTTATGAAGGTTAATAATCTCAGATGGTGTTCTCTGAGTCACTAATCACTCGTACCTGACTCGTGTCCGTGTTGCAGAGGAGACATGTCGGCTCCCTCCCTGACATATTGTTGGTAGTGTTCAGGTTTCGGATGAAGGAGATACGGCGTGTAGAAGTAACCAGGACCTTCCTACAAAAAAAATTAAAAAAATAAAAAATTGAGTAGTGGCACTGAGTGGATCACTTTACATTTAATTTCTGAAAACGTCTGTATTTGAATTCTTCTGTTTGCCACAATGCTGCTGAATGCTGCTGAATTCTGGATTGCGATTGGTCAGAAGGTGTGGATTCATTTTTCTGTAACAGCAGCTGACAGTAGTGCAGCTGCACATCACAGATTTATATTAAGGCACTCGTTCTGATATGGTTTCTCGGTAACGTGACAAGCGTTTGTCTCATTAACTTCAAGAGCGAGAGAAAAAAGAGAGGCTGGTGAGGGAACGACTGTTTATAGCTGCTATAATGTAAGTGACAACAGGAACTAACTTGTTTCTCAAATGTTTCATAACATTAAATGTAACTATAAGCTGATGAAAAGTATGATGTGTTGATCTTTAATACATTTTAAAAAATGTGTCTTTTCAACAAACTACACACTCTGAAATTATTTAAGTTGATCTGGGAAATAACGTTTTGTAGATTTCACCCTCACCTGCCTGGACTCCATCAGTGCAGCCTGGGGAATGTGAGGAAATCCGACAGCTCCGAGTGGAGGCGCTCCGAAGCTGACCAGGAAGGCCGGACGTGCGTAGGCATTGGCGTATTGGGTGTGCAAGTGGAAGGGCATCGCCATGGCCAGATCACCCGAGTAAACAGTGTTCTGGGGTATTTCTGTTACGAAGTACTCCCACGGCAAATGGGGCTGCTCTGGAAAATAATACAGAGATTCTCGTGCTATTACGTATAAAAAACTACAGCTAGCAAATACATATGAATTGTAAATTATATTCAAGTTAGCATCCAGTTTAGATGTTTAATGCTAACATATTTAGCACCAGTGAACCTACGGTGCCTTACAGAATTACTGGTACCCATAAACATGAACAAAAAAATTTCAAAACATTCCACTCAAACAACAACAACAGGAAAAAAAACAACTTTTGCTCTTAAATTATTCTCATGTATGTTTTGAAAGGGCGCCAATAATTTTAAACTAGTGAAACATTTTACAGCATATATCTATATCTTTAAGTTCGCATCACTATATAAATCACTTTATATAAAATCCATATTACATATACAATTGTTCACAAAGAGTACACAAAGTTTCAAAAGTATTCAGTGTTTTATATATTTAGATTATTACGTAATACTATAAATATTATAAACAATGTAAATTATTTATAAAAACTAATTTTCAAATCATCCTTTTAAGGACCGAATGAGTTTTTTATTCATGGTTTTTCATCACTTTTCTTTTTAACTAATAATAATATGTCTTACTTACACCCTCAGGCTTGACCCTATATGTTCATCACGGGTTTATAGTTTTAATGATAAATTTGGATTTTATCAAATCAAACAACGTTGTCACTCATTTTAATAAATACATATTAATTAGCAAATTCTTTCATCCCTGATGCTGCTCTGTAAAAAAAAATAAAAAGATTTCTTGGATCTGCTCAAAGAATGAGTATAACATTATTTCAAGAAATATTACTGATTAAATATTGTTTATTTAACTTCTGTGAAATCTAATGATTTAAAAAATTCAATTAATGCAATTAAAACATGTAACATTTAACTAAATTTGTTTAGATTTGTTGAAATAACTGCCTAAAAAATTTTGAAATATATTCACTAAAAGAATTACATTTCTTAGGCTTAGATAAAGTTCATTTAAAATTATTTTTTATTAAGTCAGGAAATTCTTTAATGAAAATTTGGGAACATGCAGTGATTTCATTCCACGGCTACAAGCTGCTTCAAAACCAACAAAACTCTGGAGTCTGAAAATCATTACGATTTTAAATTCACAATCACACTTTTCATCTTTTTATTTTTTTTTATTTTTTTTTTTTAGCATTTTAGTGTAAATATTTGTTAATAGTCACTTTTACAGACAAATGTTTTTACAATACTTAAAATACCCCTGATTTAATAAAAGAAAGGTGTGTGCTGAATTACAGTTTATTTTATTTTATTTTTTAAATAATATAACAATTTGTATTTACTCAGTCTCCTGCTTTAAAGATTAAATAAAAAATTCAGTATTTTTTTAAGGAATCGTTTTTAACCAGGATTGCAATTATTATTATTATTATTATTATTATTATTATTATTATTATTATTATTATTATCATTTAAATAAGATTAATAATACATTAAGAATAATACATTTTTCATAAAATGTAAGTATTCATAAATAAATGCACTTTTAGTTATATATTAATCCAAATAAACATTTTTGTGATTGTGTGTGTGTGTGTGTGTGTGTGTGTGTGTGTGTGTGTGTGTGTGTGTGTGTGTGTGTTTGACGGGGCTGACTAAAACCTAAGCAGCTAATATTTCTTTTATAAAAAATGTTTTTTAATCAGTATTTTATCACACAGAAAGAAGAGACTATTGATGGAGGCGATGTAAATAGTACTGCTATTGAAATGATTTAAAATTATTTCATAAAACCCGTCAGAAAATGAATGAAAATGAAAAAGAAAGCGAACAAGACGCAGTCAGTCAGAAGGTCAGTTGCTCGCTGACTGATTAGCCTGTATGCTAGCTGCGTTTATAACGGGCGCGCGCCTCCCTTTCGGTCGTTTTTTTCCCGACAAGATCGACGGTTATATTTGACTTTATTATATATATATATATATATATATATATATATATATATATATATATATATATATATATATATATATATATATATATATATATACTTTACCTCTTAAAATGGCGTTATCTTGAATTCCTTTGCACTGATCAGAGGACTTTTGCGCGATCTCGGGCTCGGTAGTCGGAGCCCACGCGCCGCTCGCCGCCGGTGCCGGTACCTCGAGCTCGGTGTACGTTTTGTCCTCCGTGTCGGTTGCACGCGCCGGGCTCTTAGTGACGCGCTCTGTGACGCCAGATACCGGGTCACCGTTCACCTCTGAAGCGGCACCGAGCCCGTTTCCGGTTTCCCCGGCGCCTGTCTCGCGCTCCTCCGCGCGCTGACTCTTCCTGATCCCCCGCTGCCTCGCCATGATCCGCGTGCGCTCGGAGATGAGCGCGCACTTCCAGCAGCTGCACTGCGAGAACCGGCACCGGCCCGCGTGACCCTTCAGCACCACCACGAAGCCGTGATTGCGGCAGCGCGCGCACTTGGGGCTCCGCGAGACTCTCTGGCTCGAGACGGTTTCCATTTAAATGAGTGATAAATGAGCATGAAACAGTGAAGTTAATGCTGGACACGGTTTTTTAAGCCACCTGTCAATCACTCAATCAGGCGACGGTTAGAAACGAGACGTGACGTCAGGCTGAACATTGTATCGGTTATATTTCTTCTTTTGCGCGTGGGAAAGTGCTGAAAGTGTGAAACTGCCAGGAGAGTTTAACTCCAGGTGTGTGGTCTGGGTTTGGGGGAATTTCCAGCTTCATGGGGCCTCACAAAAAAGAGGGGAAAAGAAAACAAATCAAGTAATGAGACTTTATAAGAGAGAAAATAAACCTTTCCATTGCAGTACAACTCTGTAGCATTCAGAGACTATACACGCTCAGAAAAGGGTACTAAGTGTACTCCTTAGACCTTAACCCCACATTCACAAGTCATTAGTGTCACGTGTAGTTTTGCTGCTTGTCGGTAATATTGTAATTACGAAGTGAACACACATGAACGCCACGATAATGTCGTAATTA
>CM040978.1:25092205-25123813 GCA_022985145.1 Pangasius djambal
GAGGATAGGACAGAACAGAAAAGACAGAGAGGTGAGGATAGGACAGAACAGAAAAGACAGAGAGGTGAGGATAGGACAGAACAGAAAGGACAGAGAAGACAGGTAAAAATATAGTGCATCAGTTTTTATTGTTATCCTTTCATCATAAGATCTACACAGACGGTGTTATTGGTGATGAGAAATAAATCAAAGTATAAGAAAAAAAAGGTTCTGTTCAAATTAGCAATTAACATTAAGCCTCAACTTTATAATGTGCGTCTGTACCATTCATTTATATATTCACAGTTTGGTATCCATGGATAAAGTGTGCTGAGTTTGTTATATGCATGTTATATGGGTTGTGTGTGTATCTTGGTGTGGCTTTGTATGTTGGAACATGTGTGTTTGTGTGCATGTTGTCTTTATATGTGTTAGGTGTTTGTTGACTGTGCAGCGTCGTGTGCTATATTCTAGTGTTAAACAGGCAAAAACTGTGGCTGGAAATAAACGTCACAGCAGCCCAGCCATCTTCTGAACAGGCAAATGTGTGTGAGAGAGATATTCAATTAACTGTGGAACAATTACCAACAATAAGCATCACCTTGGCTGAAATGCGTGTGTGTGTGTGTGTGTGTGTGTGTGTGTGTGTGTGTGTGTGTGATTGGGGCTAGTACGTTTGTATGTGTGTGTGCATCACTATGTTTGGTGCCTGTGGGTAGAGTATTGAGTATGTTTTTTATCTAAGTGGTGCTGTATGCGTGTATGCTAGCACGTGTGTGTCTGTGGGCTCGGTAATGGTCTGTGCTATGGCATTTAGTATGCTTTTGCAATATCAATGTCAGGAAATATGCATCAAAGCAATTAACAACAAATAACAACAATAACCGGCTACCACAAGCATCTCCTGGCATCCGCAGAGCCCCCTTCAGTGACAATCTCCAGTGTGTGCTGTGCGAGGTCATCTTGGCTCATTTCACCGTGGGTGTCCTGAAACAAAACAATGGAGTAACTTTGCTGGTCCAGACATTTTCAGAGTCTGTAAAAAAAGGAACAAAATGAGCCAAACATGGTTTAGCATACATAAACATGTTCTTACAAAAGTGTTAAGAAATGTCAGATGTGCCGCTAATTTTTTGTAAGGATACTCAATTCCTAAAAATTAACCCAGCCTAGAAGAAAATGTTTAGATGAACTATAGATAGAGCAATTACTTAATGTTATCCGATTAAACAATAAAGCATAAGCGTGGCTAAGTATTAGACAAACCCACAACTGAGCGTTGCTTACCTAAACTAGAGCATTGATGTGGTGCTTCAGGGTATTCCCCCCCCCCCCCCCCCCACACACACACACACACACACACACACACACAGTGTATGCAGCTAATGGCACTGCATCATTTAGGTCATTCTGAACAAGGAATTCAGGAAGTCCCAGTGCTTCCAGCTGAAATGATCTCATCTGAGCTTATCATACCAGGCCCTATGGGTCTTCACTACGAAACCAACAGTGTTCTCAATAATAACAATTTGGTGTATTTGCACAAAATCAGTGAGCCCTGCAGTAGAGCCATGGGCCAGAATCATACCGGTGCAATATTTTGTTTTATGACAGAATACTGTTTTAGATGTCTGGTTGGGGAATCTGCTGTGTATTGCTTCCTGTACAGTACTGTGTTAAGTCTTAGGCACATGTAAAAAAAAAAATGCTGTAGACCAAAGATGCCTTCAAAAATAATGAAACTAAATGTTTCTACATTAAAAAATACTGTAAAGAGCAGTAACCAGTAATAAATGAAATAAAGTCAATATTTGGTGTGAAGATCTTTTTCTAATCTCAGGAACAGTGTGTGCAGGTTTATAAGGAAATGAGCTGTAAGTGTTACTGAGCATCTCGCAGAAGCAGCCGCAGCTCTTCTGGAGACTCTGACTGTCGACTCGCTTCTTATTTCTGCAGCGAAACCCAGCAGCCTTCATTCTGTTTTTTGTCTGAAAAGTGTCTCTTATGTCATCTGCTGCTTTCTTTACTGACATACAAACATCTTTCTGTAACATTTCATTTTGTGCTGGCAAACTAATGTTTGGAATCTAAAATGTTTTTTTGTACTGAATCAATAATACAGAAGTCATAAAATAAAAATCTATAACAAAGTTTGTACTAAAAACAAATAGGTTGGCTAAGACTTTTGAACAGTACTGTGTATCAACCTTTAACAAATCCAACGGCACAACAGAAACATGTGACACAGAGAGGGCTGGTTTCGTAAAGCTACAGTTCTTACTGATAAGCCATTAACAGCTGATGTTTCACTGCAAGAGACAGCAAAATGTTCCTGAACACCGTACCACATGTTTAAAAAAACTGTTTTCCCTCAAAATGCATCGCCCACATACCTACAAGGAGACCAAAGGCTTTTATCAAATCTGGATAATGCTCAATAAAATGATGCTTTGGTATCAATTTCTCCATTGGAAGAACATCCAAAATCTGTCTGTGCTCAGAAATTTACATACGCCTTGCAGAATCTACAACATGTTAATAATTTAAAATAAAATAAGGATTATAAAAATTGCATTTTGCTTTTTATTAAGTACTTAATTAAGTATTAAGTATTAAGCCCTGAATAAGCTATTTCACATAACAGATATTTACATATAGTCCACGAGACAAAATAATAACTGAATTTACACAAATGAACCAGTTCAAAAGTTTACATTCGCTTGATTCTTAATACTGTGTTGTTACCTGGATTATCAACGACTGTTTCTATGTTTTGTGCTAGTTGTTCATGAGGCCCTTGTTTGTCCTGAGCAGTTAAACTGCCCACTGTTCTTCCGAAAAATCCTCCAGGTCCTGCACGTTCTTTGCATCTTCTGCATATTTGATCCCTTTCCAACAGTGGCTATATGATATATATATATATATATGGCTATTGAGATCCATCTTTTCACACTGAGGACAACTGATGGACTCATACACAACTGTTACAAAAGGTGCAAACATTCACCTTCAAGAAGGCAACACGATACATTAAGAGCCGGGGGGATGTAAACTTTTGAACAGGATGATTCATTATGAACCAAGAAATGACTTTTATTAAAGTTATATCACAGTTATATCACATTTTCCTGCAAAGACCTGATGAATTTAAAGGTGTTATCGAAATGGCTGTAAGACATGGAGAGTCATCTGATAACGTCTAACTAATTTTATAGAAAAGTGTTGAAGCATTGAAGCTTTCACAGGTCAGCTTCTTTTACATGTCTTTTGTTGGCAGGGAAGTAAAGCCCTTTTTCATCAGTTAACATTGTTAACATTCTCTGCTATACACAACACGAGAACTAGTTGTTTTCATTTCTACAATTGCTTGTTTACATTTCTTCATTACATTCGCATTAACTGTAGTGATTCTTGTCATTCACATACAAAAGTATGTTGTTCTGAGTTAGTATTCTTTAATGTACCTTTTGTTGGTAGGCAAGTAAAACGTTTCATTTTGACAAAGCTTTACAAATGTAACATTCTCTGCTATACACAATAGTTATCAGGTTTACAACTGTTTACTTATTCTACATGACTGAATATGTATGACGCCATTCTGTACATGTACAGGTGTCATGTGAAATTCTGTACAACTCATGTTTAAATGTTTTTTTAATGGCCTCTGCAGATTAAATTTCAGACATTCAGTCTTTGTGTTGTAAGCAGGCCTTCAATATACTGAACCACACATGTATAAACATCTCTTCCATAAGAGTCAGGTGATCAGCAAGAGGATAAATTGTTGATTTTACTGTTTTCACCATCGCAGGAGTCAGTGGGCAAAGGATTTCAGGGACTTGAGCTCCTCTTGTGTTACGCTTTCAAACATCTCTCAGTCTATTCCAAACAGTTCCAGATTCTTGAATGTATTACAGGAAGCAGTTATTTTCTACTTTATGCAATCAACAACAGAAAATTGAAAACACAGCAAAAAGTATATAGAGATTAAGAATTAATCCTGCAAATCCTCCTCATCCTGGTTTTCACCGGAGTTCTGCATGGGTCCTAAAACCCACAGCTGGTTAGGGGTGAGTCCATCTTCAGATCGTAATGGGTGATTGTCCCAGTCTTCAAAAAAAAAAAAGGGTGGACATCACGCTATAGGCATGGGAGGAATACATAATGTGTCCAAAACATATGAAGCCATCTTCCTCAAGCCTGTGAAGAATTTCATAATGCAGCTGTGTTACACTGAGCCATACTTCTTACCACAGATGTTCAATTCTAAAGGAAAAGAAAATCAACAAACAAAAGGGTTAGGTTAGCCCAAAATGAAGATTTGGGCATCATGTATTCACACTTATGTTGTTCCTACTTCAGTGGAACACAAAAGGCGATATCAGGCAGAATGTTAATCAGTCACAATTTACTTTCACTGCATCTTTTCTTTTTCTATACAATGAAAGTGAATGGTGATTGAGGCTAATATTCTGCTTAATATATTCTTTGGTGTTACACGGAATAAAGGAATTTCATACAGGTTTGAAACAATGTGAGGGTGACAAATTACATGTTTTGGCTGAACTATTCCTAACTTGCTTTTTAATCATTTGAATCATTATAACAGAATCTTTATAAATCTTCTCATCCAAATATATGACAATAAAAGATGCTTCATTTAAAATGGACTTTGCAATGAAGCTCCCTCTTCCAGTGCCTTTTACGCTGAATATGATTTTTGCAATTCCCACATTTTCCACACCTTCATCACCCCTGACCCTAAATCAAGAAAAAAAAAAAACTTCATGGCAGCCATCATGAGAACCAAATACATGAACAGGTGTCACTGAACATTAACAGACGCTCCACATACTGAGATGGGTCACTGGTAGGAGAATAAATGGGTCAAAATGTAATTTATCAACTGTAGAAAAGGAAGTCCCACCTTCTAAATGAAAGAGCTATATAAATAGTATTCTACCGTGTCATTAAACGCCCCCCAGCCAACTTATTTATTGAATCACCTGGTCCTTTTTTCTAGAGCGTGCATTAGCTTGTCCAGTCTCAAAAACACTGTTTTATTATAATCTGCGCTACAGAAGTAAAATTGATGATACCATTGTTGTCAGATTTTATTGCTGATTTGAAATATGTTATTTGAAATAGGTCTTTCCCCATTCCATTAGATAAGAATGAGCTTGTATGACTAAAAATAGCTGCCCAGAATGTGTCATGAATATGGCCTGGGTGACCTGAGCTGCTTTAAAGGGACTTTAACGTTATTAAAATGTAAACAAGGGATTGGGGAGCAGCTAAACTAGTTTATACCACTGACCTTACCATAGTTCTGCACAGACTTGATAGAGAAGCACTTGAAAGATTGTTAGATGCTGGTTCTAGGTACATTATCTATATAAAGACAAAGATAATGCATATATACATAATATGCAATTATATATTACATAAAATAAAAGGGATAGCTCGCCCAAAGATGAAAATTCTGTCATCATTTACTCACCCTCATGTTGTTCCAAACCTGTACACATTTCTTTTTCACGAACACAAAAGAAGATATTTTGAAGAATGTTAGTAACCAAACCGTTTTGGTGCCCATTGACTTTTGTATGGACCAAAAAAAAACAAAAAAACACTGACACATTTCTCAAAATATCTTCTTTTATGTTCTACAGAAGAAAGAAAGTCATAGAGTTTTGGAAGGACATGTGAGACAGGTGAGTGAATGATGACAGTATTTTCATTTTTGGGTGAACTATCCCTTTAATGCATAACTATGAGACTACACATTATTGTAATTATCTAGTATTTATCATACCTTTCGCTAGTATCCGTCTATCCCGCCAAATATGATGACATTGTACCTTAAAAGAAAAACAATTAAACAATATGTACTGTATAGGATTACTCTTATTATACCTCTAAATATACAAGAAATGCACAATCACCTTATGAGTTTGTGATTTGTCTGACAATGCACCCCAGCTGTGTCATCCTTTCTAAAATGCAAGGAGCGTTAACTCTATGCATGGACTCGGGAGTCGGGACAGCAGTTCCTCAGAAACGTGTACCTGGGCCAGACTCGTCCACCAACAAATTCTCTAATTAGAATTGGGGGCATCTCTTGGGCAAGAGCTGAGTGGATTTTCCTTTCTAGAATCAGAAGGGTCTCCAAAATGTCATTGGACACCTCAAAAATGGTAAAAAGGAAGTAGAAAGTAAAAACTTCCTGGTTTATGATGTACTGGAAATAGTCCAGGTCCAGCTGATGCCCATCTAAAACCCCACTTATTGTTGACCTGAGGCATTCTAGTAAGTGTGTCATCAGCGGTCCCTGTGAAAGACAGATAAGAATTCGATATGCTAAATTCAGACTGTTT
Source organism: Pangasius djambal (assembly GCA_022985145.1). Classification (NCBI taxonomy): domain Eukaryota; kingdom Metazoa; phylum Chordata; class Actinopteri; order Siluriformes; family Pangasiidae; genus Pangasius; species Pangasius djambal. The sequence goes on from CM040978.1 coordinate 25,098,562, forward strand.
AAATCAGCATGATAAACAATATACAGTTAAGCAATAAACTACAAGTCTTGGTTAAAGTTATGGCGTTTTTAGACATGACACGCAGTGACACGTGAAAAGCCTGCTCACATCTCACTAGGTAAGCTTCAGAACCATGCATGCACACCGTGTGTGATTGATTTCTTCTTCTTCTTCTTCTTCTTCTTCAGTTTATTGGCAGTTGGCAGACCAGCTTTTGGTGCATTACTGCTACCAACCAAACTGGAGTGTGGAGCGTTGATGGGAAATGAGAATTATTACTCTAATAAAAAAATAATAAATAAAAATAAAAGGAATAACTGTATTCTTGAATCAACTCCTGTTGCTTTTAAAAACCCCACAACTGCACCTTTCATTGGTATTCTCCCATGTTTTTTAGCCAGAAGAGTTTCTAATGACATTATATTAATTTCCATTTCCTGCAACTTTGTCTGTAATACTTGCCTTTCATTATTACATGCTCTACAGTGTAGAAGGATGTGTTCAAGTGTTCCTAGTTCATTGAACTTACTGCATATCCCTGTAGGATGCTTATTGATTATATGTAAATTGGCATTTAACCCTGTTTGTCCTGTACAGAGTCTGGTAATTATTGCTTCTTCCCTTTCTTCTTGATACTGAAGTCAAATCTCCTGCCAGATGTTATTTACCGCTTTACTAATACAAGTTTTGGCTTCTGATTTACTCATATTGATGGTGATCTCTGCATTATTGCCTTTAAATGAGTTCTTTGCCAGTTTATCTACCACATCATCACAAAAATGACAAGATTTCAAATATAATTTCTTGTCTTCTATCAGAACGGCCAGATTGCAAGCTTTTCCGGGTTGCCAGAGAATCTGTACATTCATTTCCTCCACCCACTGAAGAGCGAGGAGATATGCAACTAATTCAGCAGTAAATACTGATAAGTTGTCTGATGTTCTCTTTCTGATGGATACCTGATATTTGCGAACAAAAACGGCTGCTCCAGTTTTCCCTGAGACTGGATCTTTTGATCCATCTGTAAAGATATGTATCATGTTGCTATACTTTTTTTCAATGTACTGCTCAACAAGGTATTCTTCTGATACTAGCTCATTTTCCTTAGTTTCTTGGAGTAAATAAATGTCAGTGCAAGGCCTCGGAATGGCATAGTTTGACTATAGCTCCTATGGTCCAGTCCCATTGACTGGGCTAGTCTAGTCCCTATCCATCCCAGACTCTGGCTGTTGCCTCGAGTATGCTCCAAGTACTCATCAAACACAGACTTGGTAGGGTGTAAATCCTTGTGCTGTTTTAATAATACCCAATAAACCATAGACAGTTGTTAGCATTATTCCACCCATCTCCACTTGCAGAGCTGCTTCTGGAGATGTTCTGAAAGCTCCACAACATCTTCTAAGTGCCTGAGTCTGCACTGCATCAATTTTCTGAAGAACTTGGTTTATTGCTGTCTGAACTTTGTTAGGAGTGCATACCACATTCCTCTCTTCCACAGTGCTCCATCATCAGCATACAATGATCTTCCCAAATTAGTTTCTACCTGATTAATCATGATATTAAACAAGAGAGGACTACAAACAGTTCCGTGTGGTGTCCCATTTTCAATTTGATATGTGCTAGAGCATGTTGTTCCCACCCTAACTTGAATTGTGCCTTTCTTATATCAGATTCTAAGCAAAGCGCTGCATCCATTGTAGTGCAACCACAATGGTGTGGAGAAAAAAGCCCTCTATTTTCAAAGTAATACATTACTCTATTAACTGTCATTCTTTCTATGAGTTTACACAAATGTGAGGTTAATGCTATTGGTCGGTAACTAGTTGATCTTTACCAGGTTGAAATAATTACTGAGTATTTCCATGATGTGGGTTATCCACACTTTGTTAAGTACTTCCAATATAAATGTAAGTGCCTCATCAGACAGATGTTCAATCATACTATAACACATCTCGTGTTCACCAAGAGATGTCTTCTTTGCCCTAGAGATAACTGTTTTAAGTTGAAATAGAGAAAAGTTAACATCTAATTAGCTTTCATTTGCGCTACATTTCTCCAATACTCAGATTCTCTAGTCTTTTGCCAACATTTCTGCTTTTTCTTCATTTGAAATTGCCGCCTCCTCGCCATTACAGAGAGCAGGGGTATTACTATTCTGTCTAATACCTCCCATCACCCTTATCATGCACCATATATCTGAGCTTCCCATCCTACAGTATTGCAGAATTCTCTCCAGTAACTTCGCTTTGCAATTCTTATAGTTTTTCTGACTATCGCTTGTGCCCACCTATAATTAATTAGATCTGGAACTGAGTGAGATGCTTTTACCTTCCTAAATGCACTGCTCCTGTTTCTCACAGCTATTCTACACTCATTATTCTACACTCACTACCTCATGTGGAGTGGTACTCTTTCTTGCCATATCCTCAGAAACTACAATAAGGTCAAGCACAGATTTTCTTCCTTGTACTACATCCAGTCTAGTACCACTGCCATCATTAAAACATACTAATCTAATTTGGTCCATCCCTTCGCCAATTATATTACCATTAAAATCAGTGAAAGCACTCCCCCATAGGGTATTATGGCATTAAAATCACCACACCAAAGTATCTCATTATCATTAGAACTCCCAATATTATCAAGTGTCTCTTTACTGAGTTTATTATTTTGTATATGTTTATAGAAATTGATAACAGTAATACTCCTGTTACCATACCATACTTCCACAGATTACACCTCTAGCTCATTATCATTTAATTCCCTGAAGTTCATGCCTTGTTACCTACTCCTTCCCCATTTCCTGATTTCCTATCCTTACGTATTACCTCATATCCTTGCAAAACAATAACATGATGTGGTTTGAGCCATGTCTCCTGCAAACATATAATATCTGGTTTCTGCTGTAAATCCTGAATAACACTTTTAAACGCTTATCCATTTGCAATAAGACTTCGTGTATTCCACTGAAATATATCCAGTCCTTTCTTATTCCTTCTCCATACATTCCTTTTGTGCTAGTCCACCTTTGAGTGCTTCATTAATTGATTCTACTGTCTACTTTTAAGTATTTTTCTGCTGCTCTGTTAATAATCTTAATCCTTTCTGTTCTGCTATTGTTTTGGGTTGAACAGTTAACCACGTTGGCTATAAAGGTCAGAAACTCTGTTCTATCCATCACTAAGGAATTTTTGGTAAGTCTGCATTGGTGTACTTCTTTCTCTAGATGTTTAACTGTGGTTATGTTGTCAGAGCCTGATACTGGTGTGTTCTTAACTCTTTTGAGATATTTCTCCTGCCATTTTAATTTTCTGCTCTCCAACTGCTCTTTTTCTAGCTTCACGTCCTCCGTAGGCAGCACTACGGTCACCCCCACAGTTGCAATATTTTTGTTTATCCCCCTCACCAAATGCTCCATACTGATGTTCCCCTCCACATTTCCCACACCCTTGTTTATCTTTACATATTGCTGCTACATGCCCATACCTTTGACATTTATAACAAGAGGTGGTGGTACATATTCTCTTATCATGCAACTCATGTAACCAGCCATCACTCTAGACGGAGGATTTCTTCTCGGAAATGCAACAGTACCGATAAACTGTTCTTTTTCACTCTGTCTCTAACATATGGTAATCACTTAGCTTGAATCACTCTTGTCCCCGAAATATTATTCTTCATCTCTTCTTCAGACATTTCTGCTGATACTCCATAAATCACACCTTTCACCCATTTCCTCTCCTCCTATCTGACACATTTTACTGTTTTCCCCGTCAGCGATTTTAATTGTAAAGCCATGTCACATTGTTTGCTATCTCTGCAAAACACTAACAGACTTCCATCATGTAACAATTTTGATGTTCAGTAGTGCCCAACTTGGTCTTCAATGCATCAGTGAGTTTTAAAGGATTTCGGGAGCCTGGTGATTCAATTTTTTTTTACCCTATATTCCTCCCTCCTTTTTTTTGCGCTTGCCTATTTCTCTATTTCCTATTTCCCCATCACTATCCTTGCTGCAACTATGTCCACAAGATTCCTTCCTTTTTCCTTTCCTAGTAACTAAATTCCAGCCTACATCTTTCAAAGTTTCCTCTCCACCATCTTCCATCTCGCTTCCCAATATATCATCACTTCCTGTCACCTCCGCTCCAGTCACAGCTCAGTGCTGCCAACCACCCTCTCGTGTGATCAAGTAGTCTTCCACTCGTCTATTAATGCCTGTGACTGTGGTGCCATAATTTTGACACTCGATTATCGTGTCTTGATTTGTACTCATAGGCAAGACTTCGTGCTCATAACTCAGTGGTAAAACCACATTTCATGTGTTTAAACTGAACCCAGTTTTTGGTTCCCAGAATGTTCCCTGCACATACATTTTCAGGTTTAGTTTTGGTTAGCCAGGAGTTTTCTTTACGGAAATAGAACATTGTTCTTAGGTTTGCAGAACGTTCCCCAAACGTTCTCCTAACCTCAGTTTTCATCAATTTATATATTCATACATTCATCATTAATGAACAATCCATGTTTTTGTTGATCCACTGTTTAATTTGTACATAAAATAACATAAGTCATGAATCTTGGGACATTTAAAACAGTAATTATCATTTAATACAAAAAAAGGAAAACATTTTCATTCTTTTTTTTTTTCAGATAAAAATTTCCAAGAATATTGTATCATTAAAGAATAAATTGTAACTATAAAAACTGAACAATTTTCAACTTCTGATCAACTTCTCCACTTGAAAAGAACAGGTTAATGTCTTCCACCACTGTCACCTGCAAATGTAACAAAGGAATGAAAAAGGCAAAATAAGTTACATGGACATTAGATTAAACAATTAGATGAACAATTAAATAAATAAACTTCTACTATATAGGCCTTTAATATCATGAAGTTTGCGCATGGCCGCGTCTAGTGGCCATGTTACACGCAACAGCAAAAAAAAAATCTAAATCTTCTTAAAAATTAACACGAAAAGCAAACATGCATTGGATATTAAGACTTGTTTTGTGTATTTTGTCATAAATCTTCTCAGTGAAGGATAAAATGCACTTAATCATCTGCAGTTTGGTTCTCTGATTAATTTGTTCATTTTTAAAGAGGTTTATATATTTATACTGAAAACCAAGGCAAATACACTGATTATAGCTCAAGTGATTATAGCTTAAGTGAATTTTGATATTGACTTGAGCTGATATTTTAGTTTCAAAATATATACAAAACAGGCTGATATTATTTAATCAAAGCAGACTACTAGAATTAAGTATGCTAAAGTGCAATTATACCACCTAAATCTTACATTTTTTACATAGCTTTTGCACAAGCAAGTGATAAATACTCGACTCCTGTTGTTCTTCAAAACCTGTGCGGGGTTGTGCGCTGTTTCCTTTTACACAATAATTATTTCTTAACATAAGATCGTTGTGGCATGTAATGAGATAATTTGGTTTAATCACCAAAACAATGATCTTCCTTCAATTCAGTAGTTTAACAATCAATTAATTCAAAAGCAATGTTTTTATTTATTTTAATCACTTAACTATTATTTCATTTTATTATTTAAACTGCTCTTAGGTGTAAATCAACAAATCCTTTAGTTGACCTATTCAACTGGTTTGGGAATTATGTGTGGTTGTAAAGTATCGACATCAAAATTACATGCGATTACAAAAACTGTAAATGAAATGTAGGCCTATAGGTGACACACTGATTAAGTGTATGTATGATTCAGACATGAAAGAGTTGTAGGAGAGAAAAAAAAAAGCAATCTGCCACAGACACTGACTTGGCACTGTCCACAATGACAAGGTTTAGATAATGAGCATTACAATGCATAAAAAATGCATACTTTTGAATCTATCCTGCATGTATTTGTTTGCATAACCATTTGGTGCTGCTTCCATGCAAACACTGCACTTCTGTGATGCTCGGAAGACAAGACACAGCATCATTACAGCATCATACAAAATCATTTTCTCACGCATGCATATGCACATAACTAACCGTGCGGTTGGGATTACTCATAATATTCTAGTTGCTTGACATGAAAATATTCTCAAGTAAAATGGCAGAAATATTTGGTTGATATGCTTAACCTCTGTTGTGACATATTGCTGGTTGAGCCGAGGAACACACAAAACAAATAAAATAGACATACAAGCTCTTTTCCTGTAATATTACAGCTCGACTTTTGCTTCAATATTTTTTTAAGTTATATTCGTTCGGAAAGGCTTATAACACTAACAAACACCTTTATAATGTCATGTCTAGTCTAGGAACTCTTTTGGAAACTGCAAGTTTGTTTCCATAAAATGTTTATAAGCAGTCAAATTCCAGTTGATGGAATATTTTTTTTCCCGCATTAAACATTTGTAATTACACCAAAGCCTTGTAAAAACGAGAACGACTCCCAAGGGTTTTTGGACCAACAGTCTGTGCAGTATGGGTCAGAACTTGAACAACAGCATGACCAACACGGCAATGGGGAAAGGAGAGTGTTTAAATAAGTGTTCGAATTCCTTTGGAAAAGTGTGAGCACAGCTAAAGCATATAGTTGGGGATGGTTGGATTTGAATGTTCTTCTCATCATTAATGCATTTTGACTGCAAATCGTTTACATTGTAATGTGTTCCTTTAAAATGCTGCAATATCTAGCTCTTCCTGTCTATCAAAAATCCCTGTCTATGGTTAGAACAATAAAACCTAAAAATAACCCAAAAACAATAAATAAATTAATTAAAATTAATAAATTAAACAATGACAACAACAACAACAACAACCTGCAAGGTTCTGGGAAGGTTAGTTTATGGGTAAAATAAAACCTAAAAATAACCAATAAATAAATAAATAAAGTATAAAAAAAAATTGCAACGCTCTGGGAAGGTTAGTTAATGGGTCAAATAAAATCTAATTAAACCTAACAATAACCAAAAACAAACAAACAAACAAACAAACAAACAAATAAATAAATAAATTTTAAAAACTTGCAACTCTCTGGGAAGGTTAGTTTATGGGTAAAATAAAACCTAAAAATAACCCCCCAAAAAATAAATAAATAAAAATAAATAAAGTAAAAATACCTGCAACTTTCTGGGAAGGTTAGTTTCTGGTTAAAATAAACCCTAACAATAATAACCACTAGAGAACGTTCTGTATAATTTCTCATTAGTTTATTACACAGAAACCTCCGTGCAACGCTCTGGGGAGGTTAGTTTATGGTCACTAAAACAAACCTACAGAGAACGTTCCTACAACGTTATTATTTGGTTCCGAAAAAAACGGGAACCGCGTGCTAACGTTAAGGGAAAGTTCTGTTTCTGGGAAAGAAAATGTCCTCACTGGATCTGCTGTGATCGGAGAGACTCGAACCCTCACAAAACCAGGATAACACTCAGTATTTTCAGAGTTGTTTTTAGAGTTAAGCTTGCTTTTGATTTATGCCCGTGTGTTTTTTGACAGTCTTGGTGAATAGAAATCTATTTAAATCTGCGTAGTGCGCTTAGTGTAGGGAGCATGGAGCGGTTTGGAATTCGACCGTTTGGCGTTAAACTGTAGAATTTGCAGAAACCACGCCCACGCGTGTAATCGTCACACACAGAGAGAGAGAGAGAGGGAGAGAGAGAGAGAGAGAGGGGCGAAAGGAGGGAGAGAGAGAGAGAGAGAGAGGTGGAGGAGACGGAGGTCCGCTCTAACCGGGATTTCTCCCTTTGTTTTGTGGATGAACGCCGTGATAAACGCGATGTGGACCTTTTTAGGACGAGTAATATTTTTTCACTTGCTCACTATGCAGCCTTATGTCGGAAAAGGTTCGTTTCCATGGCAGCCGAAAAAAATCTATATGTACATGAGGGGAAATTGTGATTTGTAAAAAATGATGAGGTTTTTTTTTTTTTTTTTTTTGGGCTTCTTGCAGAACACGTGATGATGAAAATAAATCTCTTTCAAACATAAAAAAAATCTTTATAAATGTTTAAAAAAAAAAGAAAAGAAAAGAAAAAAGATGGCTAAATGCGTTAAACTGTTCAGTTTGAATCAGGGTCGGTGCACCTGACGTGATTTGACAATGAAACGTTATTGTTCTTATCATTTGAACAAAGATTTCTCCAAAACATGAACCATAATTGGTAATGTTTTTGCTCAGGTATCTGAAATCGAGCTTTGTGAGTGATTATATGGCGTGTAATGCGCGTCTCCGGGTCGCGCTGGATCTCCTGAGGTAAATGATGACCGTTAGCCTGTTAGCTAAAGCCGTTATGTAGTGGAATGGAGAGGGCTCGCGCCGTGAGTGTGCGCGCGCGCGCGCCAGCGCTCTGTTTGAATTTCTCAGCGATTGAAGAAAAAAAAAAAACAAACAAAAACCTCGAGGCGCCTTTTCATGAACTAATGAATGAATGGATTGAATGAAATATGGCTTGTTACGGCGTTGTTTTTGAATGAGCAGGGTCCGAAACGGAGTGCGAGGACGGACAGTTTCAGTGCAAGAACAAGAGGTGCATCCCGACTATATGGAGATGCGACGACGACGACGACTGCGCCGACAACAGCGACGAGGAAGACTGTCGTAAGTAGCGGAAATCGCAAGATGAGCCACTTCACCTGCTTACACCTGTACCTAGAACAACCCTGATATCCTAATTTCCCTTAACCACCAGAAAGCCTTAGCTTATTGCTCCGTCACTCCTTTTAAAGCATGTTATGTTGTTAATTAGATGAACTGATAATCAGGGATATGAATCTCAGAAGGCAGGTAGGAATCAGGAAGTGACCCGGAAATGAGAAATGGTGTTTCTGCTTGTCACTTAGCTTTAGGGACACCATTAATACAGAAAAAAAAAAATACAGAAAATGTTTTCATTTCCATTTTACACTGCGTTACTTCCAGGTAAAAAAAAATAAATAAATTGATGACTCATCCTGTACTAGTCTTGCGTTCGTCCAATTAAATGCTTTGTAGAAAGTGTAATGTATATGTATGTCCCGCCCCCAGGGGTGTGTCTCGCTCTGTGTTATCAGCTGGTTAGCAGCAAACATATGAGTTTGATGGTTATTTTTTTGAGTTTTTTTAGACACTGGGATTATACACCGTCTCTATCAGTAAGAGTTGGTAATATCATTTAAACCACCACTCTGACGACCCTCGGTCTCCGTCACCATCGGCAACGCTGACACTCGACCTCGACCTCGACTCAAATACATACGCCATAACTGCAAACACACACGGCGTCTCGGCGTCTAGGATTAAAGTCGTCCCGGTTTAAGTGGACAGGCGTGGGCGCTTAACACGGCACTTCACGCTAACACTGTTTACCGTTAACGCCATGACATGAATTGCATTTAAGGCGTCTTTAAACATTACGTTTTCATCATTCACTTTTCTTGAAGAGTGAATAAAATGAAAAAAATTACTTTTAACTTTAATATGTAACGCTCGAGGAAATTCAGACATCGTTCAAGCCGGATGAACGTCGAGCAGCTAGTCACGGAGATGTGAGGAGAAAATCCGTCACACGATATATTGTAGTATAATCACACAAAAAAATACACTCACGTGGATCCTTCAGACAGAGAGCATCCCATAATATTCTGTTTATTCATATGAACGCGATAACGAAACCTGTATGAGATGCAAATTACGGCCGGTTTGAGTTGAAGAGATGATTTACAAATGGGGTTGTGAGAGAAAATCCCAATCTTCACTTCTGTTTCATTTAATTATTTTACAAATGAATACTAGAAATATCGAAGACATATTTTGTGTGCTAATATTTTGAAATGTTGGTGGGAGACCCATTCTCGTTTTTCACGCTCCTGGCACTGGTGTAGGTCAGCAGTAAAAAAAAAAACGACAAATTTCCCTGGACATCTGTCTCTGCTGAACACACTAGTGTTGTGTCTCAAATCGCATACTCCTGCACTTTTCTAGAGCATTATTGAGCACTAACACTAACCAGGTTTCCTATTACAGTTAATGAATTTGAATTTTAAAAACCCGCCTCATGTTGTCTTGAATCCTACCGAAAGCTTTGGTTTGTGTACCAGCCTTCTGGATTTTCTAGGTTTTGTAAATACTTTTGAGTGTAAGGTCAGTGTTTTTGATTTGAGACGCAGCTCATGACAACGTTCATGATGGAAAGTCTCAAGAGAGACAGAGCTGCGCCATTGCGTTTAACGCCGCTGTGCTAAACATATTACAGTTTGACTTGGAAACGTGCGATTAGTCACTTACGTTACACGTACGTTACAGTGTGTTACTGACATCGTAAAATGTTCAAATGTCACAGCAGTCCTATATTATACACCTGGGCCCGTATTCACAAAGCGTCCTGAGCCTAAACGTTGCTCCTAGTGACGAAATGCTAAGAAAATTCTTAGAATGATGACGTTTTCTTAGAATTTCCCCTTAAATTTAGGACTAAATCTTAGTAAAGATAAAAATGATTCACGAAAACATCTTAGCCCTAAAAACAGCTCCTGAGGTAAAAATGGTTAAGAGTAGAGACGAGGACTTTTAAGAGGCTGAAGAGTTTCTATAGCAGAGGACAAAATGGCGGAAAGAAGAAATATTCTCCAAACACTGCTCTACTGTCCAGTTTGGTTTTCTTGTTCTTTTACTTCTTTCCATCTCTCTTGGATTGTTGGCTACGTACCATCCAAATGTGCAGCTTAAACAGACTGTCCCGCAATCATGTAAACTGGTAAAAGGTGAGCCATTTTGCTCCCATCAGTCTGAAATGGATTAGTAATAAAATCAGTTTGGTAAATAAATGTAAGAACTTAAATACAGTAACTACTGCGTGGAAATCGGTTGCTTCAAAAGTAGACACATTTTCAACATTTGGCTGTTTTAATGAACTTTAAGATATTTAGTCTAGAACAGAAACTTTGCATAAAGTAGCCTGTATTCATGATTATACAATTTCTTAATACAAACATTTTATGATTTCTCTGTCCATAATATTATCATATATTCTATTTTCACAAAGAGCGCATTTTAAGACCTTTACAGATGGTTTTTTATCAACCAATCACAGTCCTTGAATTGCTGCGTCATCCCTAGCAACGGGGTCGACCACACCCCCTCACTAAGATACAGGGTTTTGTACTTTGCTTACTCAGAGCTGCTCTGAGAAGTTTCCTAAATCACTTTTAGTCTAGGACTCGCAGCGAGGACTTGTTAGGCTAAGATAGGAGCTCTCTGAGAGAATTCTACGAAGCTTTGTGAACACGGGCCCAGGAATTAAAAAAAAATGTAGGGCTGTCAAAGCCTACAAATATATTTATCCAAAACCGAGATAAAATGTTTAGACACTTAAGATGTGGAAGTTTAGTATCATTACAGCTGAGGTTTATCAGTGCAGTTTATTAAAAACATATATTTTTTGTTTCAGCCATTTTGTAAACCAAAGTTAAACATGTTCTCTTAGTTAAATGGAGCTTCATCACATAAAATGTCATCGTAATGGCTTTGACATTCACTCTGTACTCGTTCAGCTTCTGTTGTTATGGAGGAAATCAGCACTAAGTGTTTAGCTTCTTCTGCCTTCGACATTTCACAGGAATGATTCAGATTTTATTACTCACGGGTCACATACGATTCATGTGATGAGCAGAGAGAGTATTTTCCTGATTGTTCTCGAGTAATTCTGTTTGTGCTGCATGTCGGTCCCATTTTGATCCTGGCCTCGGGGTGAAAAGCGTTAATTGTGAAACGATAATTGCGACACGTATCATTCCGCACTTGGCCTCAGACGTCCTTGTGTGTACTCGCGTCTCTGGAGCACGTGGCCTACATTTGTCTGGAACAAAAACAAACAAAAGAGCGGAAATCTTCCCAGCTAAAACAGACCACTTCATTATGCTGAGATGTTTTTTTTTCCCTTTTTTTAATTTCTGCTGGGACTAATTATAGCGCCAGGAGACCTCATTCAGAGCAGAATGAATTCTGTACAGTGCTTTTTAAAGCCTCTGTCTTGTTGTTTGTATGAAACACATCTTTTATTCTGAAAATCTTTTTTAAAATACATTTTGTAGAACATCTTTTTTCCACTAGGCATTATTATTCATATGGAAGACCCCTTATGCCTATGAATATTCATCTGCTTGCTAATAGCCGTCTTAATGAAGGGAGAAAGATTTTGCATGTCAATACAAGCAGATGTCTTCTGTTAGTCCTATTCGGGCGGGGTTTCACTGGATAACGTCTGTATTCATTTTTTATACACATCAACTCCATGATAAAACTCTCACATCTGCTGGACAGCAATTAAACGAACCAACCCGAACCTTAGGCCTTTAAGATAAGCATATTAATTAAGCAGTGGTTTAGCTGTGGGCTGTGGAATGGTGATTTTCTTTGCTAATATTTAAAAGTTCAGCCTTTCAGCTCGCTGTAAGAGCATCCTGAAAAATCTGTTTAATTGATAGTCTATTACTTCTCAGAAACCCCAGAATATATCTGAAAATAACCCAGAAAATTCAGGCACTGGAAAACAGATGTGTTTTTTCTCAGGCTTAGTGTGGGAAACAAGTTCCCTGCTGTGCACGTGCATTTCTGATTTGCAAAACCTGTAATATGCCTTTTAAATGTTTGCATAGGTCTAACTGAATTACAAATTTCTGCCGGATTTACATTTGCATTTAGTGACACCCACAAAAGCCCATAAAAGGTAAAGTGCACAGACAGCTGGGAGCATGAAATGAATGGTGAAGGTAAAGGCTGAAAAACAAAAGTGGAAGTTATTTTGACTCACTTCTCTGCCAGTAAAAATACTTAATAATATATTAATATTAATAATACTAAGCGAGCAGTAAATCTTCCGTCATCAGAGGTGGGTAGTAACGAATTACATTTACCTCCGTTACATTTACTCATACTTTTAGAGTATATTTAAAGATGTGTACTTTTACTCTTACTCAAGTACATTTTAGTGAAAAAACTTTACTTTTACTTCGCTACATTTGCCGGCGTTCCTCCGTTACTGTCAAATGGTACTATATATGAGATTTTTAAAAAATAATTCGTTTATATGACTTGTTCACAAGTCTCGCGAGACGTTGGAGAGGCCGCTTCGCGAGAGGCTGCTACGCATCTCCCGCTTACGTTTAGCGCGCGTTTAGTTGAGAGATGATGGCTGAAGCAGAGGAAGATGTGTGCAAGTTATCGGAGGCAGATCACCCGTGGCCTCAAGTTCAGTCTATGTTTTCACTCCAAGATGTCAAAAAGAATAGTTTCATAATGCGATGCATGCTGTGTGCACCAAAACGAACTGACCTCGCAGCGCACAAGAATTCCAGCTCCAACCTGAAAAAACAGGTAGCGGTAAGTGTCAGAATTCTGCCTATTTGAACCCTGTTGTTGGTAATTTGGTAACTATGGGCACGTTGACCTTATTGTAATACCACATTTCACACACTGTCCGAATGTTTTTCCTCATATGCGCAATGCATCTCGTGCAAGCAGTGACAAATATCTTGTGAACCCTACAAACAACACACGTTCATATATTATATATATATAAAGCCTATTTTTCCTATTATTTTTACTTACTGCTATTTGTGCAAAGTGCCTGTGTGAAATTGAGGGTTTTCGCTTCCTATCAATCAGATCAGAAGGAACTAGTAACTAGCTACTTGAGTAGTTTTTTCATCGGATACTTTTTTACTCTTACTCAAGTAATTATTAAGATTGTTACTTTTACTTGAGTAAATATTTCCATAAGTACTTGTACTTTTACTTGAGTACAGATTTTGGATGCTCTACCCACCTCTGTCCGTCAGCTGAGGCAGTTGTTTACGGCTTACAGCTCTGCGCAGACAGACCGGCCCGTCCTCTGTTTATCCGCCGCCATTTCTATTATCATAATTGAATGATTAGTTTTATTTGTCTTAATTTCTGGGTTTGTGTTGGCTCGCTTTTTCATTTTTTTTATATTCTTTAATCAAAGCCAATAAAGTAAAACACCTTGTTTTCATTAAATGTCGTCGATGGTCTCTTAGTCCGTAGTGAACTAGCATGAGGATGTGTTTTTGATCGAGACTCCAGAGCTGTTCTCTAAGTCGCTCTGGATAATGGCGTCTGCTAAATGCTGTAAACGTAATAAAAACGAAACAGTTTCAACTGCACAGTATATTCCAGATATAAAAGTGCAGTAATCCACGCACGTTATATGATTTGAAGTTGTTCAAGTGGAGGTTTACATTAGTTTGACTTCTTATGTGTAAATTTACACACACTCAGGACCACAAGTAGGATACGAACGGTTTTCTGAAATTTCTTGTGTAAACGCTTGTACTAACAATGTACGAGTAAATCTGTGTGTATTCAGCTTGTTAAATGAGGCCTACTATCTGCACTTAACCCCGCCCACAGACTTACTGTTTCTCCCTCCAGAGCTAGCCAAATTTAGCCTAAAAACACAATTTCTGGTTGTGCTGTCTGTAGCTATACATGTGTGTGTGTGTTTCATTCGTCATGTGATACATGATGGATTCGTCTCCACTTCCTGTACTGAGTGTGACCACGCGGTGGATTTCCAGCTATAAAGAGCAGTAGGTTAGTGACACACATTCCAACATGCTGACTGTCCAAGCCTCTCTCGCTGAGGGGCTTCACATGCTGTTATTAACACACACGCAATGATCGCGTCACACGGCTTAAAGTCTACGGTACATCTCAACCGAGGGAGATAAAAATGTCGTAAGATGAGGTTATTAAATAATACCTGAGTGAGAGATTAGAGCTGAGCGATATGACAAGAAAATATTGATATTCCAATATAAATTAGACACTTTTCTGAAATAATTCTGAAATTTCCATGGATACTATGATATCTCGTTTATGTTTGTATATGTATTTAATTGTCTGGTGGCTTATTTGATGTTAAAAAGTTCAACTTAATCTTTAACATTTTTGTAGATTTAAAAATTTTCCTCTCATTAAAATTTTTATTTCTTTTTTAGCATAAAAATGTTGTAGACATTGTATAAATCATGGAACAGTTTTTAAATAAAAAATGATTGAAACCCAGTTACAAGTTACAAAATACATCTTAAATATTTCTTAATATTATTTTTTGCGTCCATGTTGATCTGCTCCAGTTATTTATTAGAAGGTTTCTTGTTAAATTGTCTAATGACTTATAACACACTGTGTTGAGTGTTATGGTATTTAGGGCATGAAAAGGGCAACAGACAGGTCTGATGTGCTGAGCTGAGAGTTGACATGCAGTCAAAGTAGAAAACCTCGACCTTTCACTTAGAATACTGGACAAAACAGGACTGTGATGATGTGATACTGTGTGTTGGTGAACTGAGACACACAACTGAGATGCTGAGATTTTAATGGTTTAGAGCAGGAGTTTGTTGGGAGAAACGACAGCATTATGAAATTTCTGCGACCCAAAGCTCTCTTTCACTTTAAAGCTTTCTGCCGTCATTGTGATTGTTGTCATGATCTGCATCTCAAATCCAAACACTAACTGTAGGAATAGAAAACCCGGTTACTGTTATTACTCAGTAATGGGCTGGAATTGTACAAAATGTACAGTACCGTGCAAAAGTCCTAGGCACATGCAAAGAAATGCTGTAGAGCAAAGATGCCCTCAAAAATAATGAAACTAAATGTTTCTAAATTTTAAAAAATACTATAAAGAGCAGTAACCAGTAATAAATGAAATAAAGTCAATATTTGGTGTGACGACCCTTTTTTTAAATACTAATCTCAGGTGCAGTGTGTGCAGGTTTATAAGGACATATTGACTGTCGACTCGCTTCTTATTTCTGCAGCGAAACCCAGCAGCCTTCACTATGTTTTTTTGTCTGAAAAGTGTCTCTTATGTAATCTGCTGCTTTCTTTACTGACAAACAGACATTTTTCTGTAACATTTGATTTTGTGCTGAAAAACTAACATTTGGAATCCAAAATGTTTTTTGTACTGAATCAATAATGTAGAAGTCATAAAATAAAAATCTATAACAAAAAAAAAAATAGGGTGCCTAAGACTTTTGCACAGTACTGTGTGTTGTTACACTGGCACCTGTCAAGGGCTGAGATATATCAGGCAGCAAGTGAACAGTCAGTTCTCAAAGTTGATGTGTTGGAAGCAGGAAAAATGGGCAAGCATAAGGATCTGAGCAACTTTGACAAGGGCTAAATTGTGATGGGTAGACGACTGGGTCAGAGCATCTCCAAAACAGCAGGTCTTGTGGGGTGTTCCCGGTATGCAGTGGTTAGTGACTACCAAAAGTGATCCAAAGAAGGACAACCGGTGAACCAGCGACAGGGTCATGGGCGCCCAAGACTCACTGATGCACATGGGGAGTGAAGGCTAGTCCGTCTGGTCTGATCCCACGGAAGAGCCACTGTAGCGCAAATTGCTGAGAAAGTTAAAGCTGGCTCTGATAGAAAGGTGTCAGAACACACAGTACATCGCAGCTTGTTGCGTACGGGGCTGCGTAGCTGCACACCGGTCAGAGTGTCCATGCTGACCCCTGTCCACTGCTGAAAGTGCCTACAGTGGGCACGTGAGCTTCAGAACTGGACCAAAGAGTAATGGAAGAAGGTGGCTTGGTCTGATGAATCACGTTTTCTTTTACATCATGTGGAAGGCCAGGTGCGTATGCATCGTTTACCTGGGGAAGAGATGGCACCAGGATGCACTATGGGAAGAACGCAAGCTGGCGGAGGCAGTGTGATGCTCTGGGCAATGTTCTGCTGGGAATCCTTGGGTTCTGGCATTCATGTGGATGTTACTTTGACACGTACCACCTACCTAAACATTGCCGCAGACCAAGTGCACCCCTTCATGGTAACGGTATTCCCTAATGGCAGTGGCCTCTTTCAGCAGGATAATGCACCTGCCACACTGCAGAAATTGTTCAGGAATGGTTTGAGGAACAAGACAATGTTCCACAAGTATTCAGTGTTTCGAATTGGCCTCCATATTCCCCAGATCTCAGTCCGCTTGAGCATCTGTGTTAAAATCGTTACTAAAACGATGCTAGAATAAATCTTTAAAATTATATATAGTTAAAACTTTGTACTTAATTTTTAAAATTGTTTAAAAAATTTACAGACTCTTTTCTCTTTTTCAGTGTAAAATATTTTAAAATCATTTTAAAAATTTATTAATATATTATGACTAAAATATAGAACGATTTTTAAAAAAGCATTCATTATAAATTTATTTATTATTATTTATAAAAGCTGCAACACTGCTGTATTGCTGGCAGTTTGAGAGCAAACCTCAATGTCTTGTATCATAGAAATGCCTTTAAGAATTCTGATATGATATTTTCGAGTTTTCATTAATTATCTTGAATGGATGCTAGACAGTATTTCCGAAATCTGGAAATGCCAAATCCGGAAAAAAAAAATGCACAGAAACGCTTCTGTAAAGCTAATGCCGTTATTAGCATACAAAACAAAAAGATAGATGCTAGTCACGCTCATAAGAGCTTAACGCCACAGCTCATCCGTAAATTTTAGCCAAACGGTTTCTGAGGGAGCAAACGCTGCACTTCATCAGCAGACATGTTCAAGTAGTGGCTTATTTTCCACAGTGCGTATTAACACACTTCATTAGCTCGTCTCTTCAGCCTGGTTAATTGGGCCTCTGGGTGAGCAGGACACAGGACGCTGGAGCCTACGCTTCCCACTTGGCCTTGCTAATGGATTTCTGCTTTCTGGTCAGTTTATAAGCACGGATCTGTGTCCTGTAGCAGTTACACAAAAAGCTGACCTTTCCTTATGCTGTAATCCCCTGACATCCTGTTCTCCCATCGCCCCCGTCTGCTTCTCTTCTCCTCCTGTTCATCTCTGTGATGACCCGCAAGTACAAAACACACCAACACACCAAAAAAAAAATCTGACACAACAACAACTCTGAAAACACAGCAGCATGAAAGGGCAGGTCCTTACAGACCCCTTTAAAAGAGACACAAACTGGCAGCAAAAAGACCCGATTAGCTGAGCAGTCCTGGTTAGCAAGCTCGTTGGTTAGCTAGAAATTAGTAACACTATAATCTGACTGAAGAATGAGTCGGGAATTTTATTCAATAGCTAAAATGTTATCCACTGATTATTACGGATTGCGCTAAAAGACGGAGTGCTGTTCGGCTAAACACTTTCAAACGGTGTGACTCGAGAAGATCCTTACGCCTTGCTGTTCTATCAGTGGCTAAATGATGCTAAGCGCTGACCTAGCCTGCAGTGACCGAAAATATATACACCTCCAAGTGTTTGTACTAGAGAGAAATTAAAGGCATGTTTGCTAACTTGCAAGATCCTAACTACCTGTAAAGAGCTCCTTATACCGAATTTCGTCTTACGTTGGTTTGGAAAGGTGTCCGATCCGATAGCATGCAGTAAAAAACGAACGCGTGTATGAACACTTTGCCGACCCAACAGCGCAACATTTTAGAAGACAATTAATTCATTCTGGCTTGTTCTTAAAAATGACTCCAGACTCCTGCTGTTTCAGCAACCAGGAAGCTCTACTGGATATCATCTCAGGATGCTTTTAAAACCTCCAGTCTCATTTCATTGTCATTCACACAAGCGTGAGAGAAAGGAAGTGATCTATCTAGGTGCAGAGATATAAATAGACCGGGTTAAATGCAGCCCTGGACAAGATCTCACACAGAGAGGGCTTTTTAAAGGACACCCCGAGAGCACGGTTTATTTACTCCATCCTCAAAACCACATCAGCTATCATGGAGATCGAGTGGATGATGCTGCTGATGGCAGGAGAGCAGCAGTTATTCTGAAAGAGTAGGGACATACCGCACGTGTGTGTGTGTGTGTGTGTTTCTTTTGTTCATGCTCAATTACAGCTTTGGCAAAGCCAGAGAAATATATAAGTGTCTCCGTTCAGAGAGTCCTTGATGTGGATGATGAGCCATTTGTGATTGGAGTGCTTCATGATCACGTATATACTCTACGTACGTACTTTCTTCTTTTTCGTAACCGAAAAAAAAACAACCAAAAAAGCACTCGACTGTGATGCAGCAGGCGTCCGCTGCTAACTAAAAACACTGAATACAATAATTATACAGCCTTTTATGATCTTCTAATTGCAGAGAACAAAACTGCAGTTGTGATTAATCAATCATTAATTGAGCAGTGCTGTGAAGGACAGAGACCGATAGAGAGAGAGAGAGAGGAAAGAGGATGAGTGTGAGAAATGACATCAAAATGCGCTAAAGAGCTGATTTATCTTCAGGAGAATGTGGAGCTGAAAAGAAGAGTAGAAATGATGGTGATGGTCCGAATTTCTGTACGAATACACAGCTTCAGCTGCTTAATTAAATTAAATAAGTGATGAATTAAATAAGCGGTGTGATGAATCGCTCACAATTATTACGGACATATAGAGAGAATGAAGGTCACAAAACCACCTCGGCTAATGATAGCAGAACCCACGACAGAGATGGGAATTACCCGAGCAGTTCTCACGATGATTCTCAGATTAGACTCGACACGGCGCAGAAACACCGAATATTTGAAGATAAAACTTGCAGAAGTTTTTCGTTCACACACAGAATTCTTTATGCTAAATATTCTAAAATTACATTTGCATAATTATTGTTAGCCACAGTCAAGCTCTTGATCTGTCAAATTAGAATCAGCAGCAATTAAGGGGACCAAGCACATTCTGGCCCCACACCTTAGTGACGGAAGAAGCCTTTGGGACCATCAGCGCACGTTGCCCGGCGCCCGGGGAGCAGTTGGGGGTTCGGTGCCTTGCTCAAGGGTCTCACCTCAGTCGTGGTATTGAGGGAGGAAGAGAGCACTGGTCATTCACTCCCCCCACCTACAATCCCTGCCGGACCTGAGACTCGAACCCACAACCTTCAGGTTCACCTTCGGGTTACAAGTCCGACTCTCTAACCATTATTTTCGGTGTTTACTGAAAATAAATTAGCAGACATCCACAGACATGGGGATTTGGATTGAAAAAAAAAGTTTTAAATAAATATCCCCGATACATTCAAAGCATCTGTTTCTGTTTCCGTTTATTATTTCCTTTAATGAAGTCACTTCCTCAGTGTAAGCCTTAAATTTCCAGAGAGACTGAACATCGATTCTCCAGTAAAACGTAAAGTGTAAAGTGATTTATGGATATGAATGAGATGGAGAACACACACATGCTTTGGTTCTTCAGAGCACCTCGTTACGAGCCAGCTGCTTTCCATTCTTCAGTGCAAATGCAAACAGAAAGATGGAAAGACTTAGCAACGTGTTAATGAAAACAGAGAGAATATGAGCAGTGAGTAAGCAATGTTTTGTGGGTCGGGTGAGAGTTTGGGAGATGTGGAATTATCAGGTGAGAGCCTGACACCGGAGATCAACAGCTCTGTCATCTCACACTAGCAGTTACACACTTGATTCCACGTGAAGAAACGCAGCGGTGTGAATCAGGTGTGTAGCATTAGCGAGCTCAGCAAACCACTCGCCCTGTTCTGGTTGTGTAAGCTCGTCTCAGCAGCAGCGGGACCGGTCTGAGCTTTTGGTTTACTTTTTTTTACTTTGTCGAGTTGTGTATTCATTCATCACCTGCTTGTGAGGAATCAAAACAAACAACAGGCTTCCTGTCAGAGATGCTCCGTGATTGGTTAATACAGACGGACAGGGCTGAAATGCTTACCTGCTGATTACACGTCCCAGAAAGATCAGGCAGAGATGCTGTTCTTCTCAGAGCGGACATACAGGCAGGGAGAGAGACAGCAAGAGAGACAGAGAGAGAGAGGGAGTCCGAGAGACACAGATGGAAAAAGAGACAGGCAGCAAGAGAGAGCAAGTGATAGAGGCATACAGAGATACACAGATGGAAAGAGAGACAGATAGAAAGAGAGACAGTGTGAGACACACAGATGGAGAGAGACACTGATGGAAGGCAGAGAGAGATAGGCAGAGAGAGCGAGACAGAGAGAGAGACATAGATGGATAGAGAGACAGGCAGAGAGGGTGAGACAGAGAGAAAGAGACAGGCAGAGAGGGTGAGGCAGAGAGGGTGAGACAGAGAGAAAGACACAGGCAGAGAGTGAGGCAGAGAGAAAGAGACAGGCAGAGAGGGTGAGACAGAGAGAAAGACACAGGCAGAGAGGGTGAGACAGAGAGAAAGACACAGGCAGAGAGGGTGAGACAGAGAGAAAGACACAGGCAGAGAGTGAGGCAGAGAGAAAGACACAGGCAGAGAGGGTGAGACAGAGCGAAAGACACAGGCAGAGAGTGAGGCAGAGAGAAAGACACAGGCAGAGAGGGTGAGACAGAGAGAAAGAGACAGGCAGAGAGGGTGAGACAGAGAGAAAGACACAGGCAGAGAGGGTGAGACAGAGAGAAAGACACAGGCAGAGAGGGTGAGACAGAGAGAAAGACACAGGCAGAGAGTGAGGCAGAGAGAAAGAGACAGGCAGAGAGAGACACACAGATGGATAGAGAGACAGGTAGAGAGAGACACAGAAACAGACAGGGGTGATTGTTGAAGATCCTCTGAGATGATACTTAAAGGTGCATTAGGGTAGAAGTTGGACTTAGAAGGTGAACCACACTTCCTATAATCCTTAGCAAGCCAACAAACTACAACCCGTGTCACATGACCGATCCCATGCAGTTCTCACTGGTGGATTTTTACACTTCACTGAATCTGAGCATTCGGTTCTAGGATTTGTTCCTTGTACAGAGGAATGGATACAGAATTGACATGTGTGTAATGTTTATTCTTTCTCTTCTCTCGCTGTGTGTGTGTGTGTGTGTGTGTGTGTGTGTGTGTGTGTGTGTGTGTAGTGAAGAGCACGTGTGACCCGGCGGAGTTTGCGTGTCAGAACGGACAGTGTGTGTCCAGCCGCTGGCTCTGCGACGGAGAACCCGAGTGCACAGACGGATCAGACGAGGCCGAGTCCACCTGCAGTAAGCGCACTACCTAGTGCACTTCACTCCCTAGTGCACCTCATTTGGGGAGTTGTATAATATCATCAGTAGATGTGTGTGAAATATGTAATGGGTTTTCAAAACAGCATAAAAAATTTAAAAAGTGCAGCTAAGAGATTTTATATGATTTACAGTATTTAGTATTTTTATGTAAATGTTACTTTAAATTGATTTACTTAAATAAATATAAGTACATATGAATATTAGTATTTAATTAATAAATAAATACAATTAATCGTTTTTTAAAATCGAGACCATGCAACATTTACACACATTGTTTTCTGTAATTATAATAAATGTTAATAGAACACACCTCCAAATTTAATCCTGTAGCTTTAAACGTGACTTTTGAACAAAATAATTTATTCTAATTCTGTAGGTTTGAGGGTTTTTTTGTTTGTTTTGTTTTTGCACATTTTCTAATTTAGTTTTGTTTTTGTTTTTTTAGTTTTTTTTATTACATTTTTTTGTGCCAGAAATGTGTTATTAAGCTCTGTGTTATTAGACATTAGATTATTATTAATGGTGTGTAATGACACATTCGGAGATTTCAGTAATGACTCCAGAGTTCTTCAGTGGCACAGAAAAACAGGTCTCAGTTTCCATGGTGACGACGTGCTTCACCTCAGAGATATGACTCTCCATCTCAGTGTGTTCGCTGTCACGATGATATGAGTTCAGCACACACACACACACTCAGACACGCACACACACACCACTCAATCACACACACACACACACACACACACTATAAAAACAATAATCATTTTTCTTTTTCCATCACGTTTATATTTCGTGTTTCAGTTCAGTTCGCTGTCCAGCACTATTCCTGCTTAAAGACTGTGATCAATACTGATTTACAGACACACAACACACTAAACACACTGACCTTCAGCTGTAGAATAAATAATATATTGAGTCTACACTCACTGGCCACTTTAATAGGTACCTATGCACATATAAAATCATACAGATACAGTTGAAGAGCTTCAGGCAATAGCCACATCACACTTAAAAATGAGGAAAAGCTCTGAGTGATCTCCGTGACATGGCTGTTGGTGTCTCAGAATCTGTCCTGGGCTTTTCCCCCCACACAACACTCCAGAGTTTACACAGAATGGTGCGAAACCGAAAAACATCCAGTGGCCTCATTTCTGTGCGCTTATTGAAGAGTGAGGGTCAGAGGAGAATGGCCAGCCTGGTTCAAGCTGACAAGAAGATTACAGTAACTCAAATAACCACTCTTTACAACCACGGTGAGCAGAAAAGCACCTCAATACGTCAGATTTGCCTTTTGAGCATAATTCATCTCAAAGTTTCTTCATGATATCGTCTCAGGGAGATTTTCGTACCACCGTCGCCTCTGGCTTGCTCATTAGGGATAAATTCATAAATTTGAATTTATATATTTCTGTAAAGCTGCTTTGTGACAATGTCCATTGTTAAAAGTGCTATACAAATAAAATTGAACTGAACTGAATTGAACGTTGAGGCTGAACAGCAGAAGACCACGTTGGGTTCCTCTCCCGTCAGCCGAAAACAGGAACAGTGGGCACACGTGATGTAACCCTAGTGTACACTGTCTCTCTAATATACAGACGAAACAAAACGAAAGCAATCTGGACGTATTTTACGATTAATGATCAAATCAAACTGCGCTGTGTGAGCATGTCAACAGGGGGAGACCCAGCGTCCGCCTACAGCAGAAGTAATAAAACATCTTAAAACCCAGTGTGAGGAAATCATCGCTAGGTGAGAAAGAGAAAGAAACGATGCTAGTGCTAGCTGAGTGTAACAAAACCCGCTCCACTCAATCCACGCTAACTAATGTAGCTAGCTAATTCACTTCATTTAAAAACAACTCTCTGACATTATTTCAAAAAAAAAAAAGCCTAGTAGTGTAAGCGCATGAACACACACCTGTACGCTTCTCACGGCAGCTATTTAAACCGAGGAAAAATAAACAGAGTTGAATAATAAAGTTAAGTGACATCGCCGATGGATTAATAATTAGTAGGTTACTACTACTACTTCAGTATCTGTATTTCAGTATTGGTCTGTGGAAAAGAGCCGAGACTAGACTGTGGACGGTGCTGAAGGTGAGATTGTTTTTTTTAAAGGCCAGCTTCTTATCCAGTGGGATCACAGTTTTATTTATTATAAGCTAAAACCCCTGCAGCACTACAGTGTAGCATGTCCCTGCGTTCCCGCTCGAGCTGTGTGACTCTGACAGCGGCAGTAATTCAGTAAACACACAGAACAGCTCTGATGTGTGTTCAGAGACTCATCAGCGCTGACCTGACTGAGGGTACATCTTTCAGCACTGTCCACACTCAGGGCCAAGGGTTCTGTATCATTTTTCCATTGCTCTCTTAATCGCTCAGCAGCTCGTACGGACACGTCTCATCCTCCCACACTGTCTTCCTCTACCATCTCACTGCAGGACCCGTGCTCACGCCCTCTGCATGCTATCGCTTCCCAGAAGAAATCTCATATACTGTTACGTTTCACAGTTTATGTAGCACCCGCTCTGTGGATTGTCTGCACGCTACTTGTAACTGAGTGAGAACTGAGCGAGCCACGAGGAGCACACACGTGATCTGAGATGCTGTTAAAGAATAAAGCTGAAGGAAAAGCCTTCTCAGATGCAGTCTAGTTACTCCACAGCACAACAATACTTATCACATCATACACAATATGTATCCCGATATATAGAGATATAAACCACCGCCAGCAAAACAGACGCGTTGCAAAACAACAGCATATGTCTGTAAAAGTAAATGACTTTAAACTGGAAGTGATTTTAAAAAATCAAATAATTTGATTCTAAAAATACATTTTAAAATGGTTTATTTTGAACTGAACATTTAACAATTTTAATTAATATGTTTACATATAAATGGTCAAACCTATGAGTTTGTAGTAATAATAATAATAATAATAGGGTTAGGGTTAAGCATTATTATTATTATTATTATTATTATTATTATTTATAAAGTTTTTTTTTATGAATTGTGAGCGAGCCTGTATATCGCGAGACACATCGTGTGTTGTAGACATACCTTCGGGAACCGTGACCTGATATTTTTGTCAAACCTCTCGCTCCTCTTCTGCACAAAGTGGATAAATAATTTTTAAATAAAAATTCGTTTTGTAATTAATCCCTTCATTAGTGATTAAAATGTGTTTTTTCATTATTATTAAACCTTTCCTGAGTTATTAAGAGAAGAAAAGATAGAGTGTAAGGATGAGTTGTTAGGGTTCATTCCTGTGTGTGTGTGTGTGTGTGTGTGTGTGTGTGTGTGTGTGTGTGTGTGTGTGTG
>CM040978.1:25131701-25151038 GCA_022985145.1 Pangasius djambal
AGACTGGCTAAACATAGCGCACTCAGCGCACTGAATAAGCTGGCTAGACATACTCACGTACCGTATTAGTGGTGGAAAAAGGTTTGGCGTTCTGGGAATTGATGGTCCCGAAGGTGAAGACAAGATTTAGTCGGAGATTTGTTGATATTGTAGACGGTGTGGATGGCCTCCGCTCGGCAAGAAACTCCCGGCAAAACAAACTGATCACTTCTTCTGTAGTTTCCCAGTCATCTGGCAGCACTACCTGACCACCCAGAGCCTGCCTCAGCTTCTGTCTAAAGTCCTCACAACATTCCTCCTTTTTCAGCTTCCACCACTTGGCTTTCTTCTCTATCTCTATCTTTGACCTCTTCTTCTTACAGACCATCAAAGTCATCCTACACACCACCATCCTATGCTGTCTGGCTACACTCTCTCCCACTACCACTTTACAGTCACTAATCGCTTTCAGATTGCCTCTTCTACATAGGATGTAGTCTACCTGTGTGCTCCTACCTCCACTCTTGTAAATCACTCTGTGCTCCTCCCTCTTCTGAAAATAAGTGTTAACCACAGCCATGTCCATCCTCTTAGCAAAGTTCACTACCATCTGTCCTTCAAGGTTCCTTTCCTTAACTCCAAACTTGCCGATCACTTCCTCATCACCTGTGTTCCCCTCACCAACATGTCCATTAAAATCTGCACCTATCACCACTCTCTCCCCCGTGGGAATATTCTGTATCACTTCATCTAATTCACTCCAGAATCTCTCTTTCTCCTCTAACTCACAACCTACCTGTGGGGCATAACCACTAACAACATTCAACATCACCCCTTCAATCTCTAACTTCAGACTCATCACCCTGTCTGACACTCTCTTCACCTCCAGAACATTCCTCCCAAACACCTCTTTCAGGACCACACCTACCCCGTTTCTCTTACTATCCACACCATAATAAAACAGCTTGAATCCTGCTCCTATACTACGAGCCTTGCTACCCTTCCACCTGGTCTCCTGTACACACAGTATATCCACCTTCCTTCTCTCCATCATATCAGCCAGCTCTCTACCTTTCCCTGTCATAGTACCAACATTCAGAGTTCCTATTCTCAGTCCTACACCCTTACCTTTCCTCTTCTCTCTCTGTCTACGCACTCTCCTCCTTCCTCTACTTTCTTCGACCAACAGTAGCCCAGTAGGAAAAAACAGTAGTATTTTCCGTATACTAGTACACGGAATGTTCATACAATTTATCCTTACACTACATCAGAACCACGAAAGCAGTACACACGTCTGTCTTATATTTTTTTATTTTTTTTATTGACTTTGATGACTTGTGTTTCCTCCATCAATTTTGAAGAAGGAATATTTATATTTGTCTCAAATTTCAAGCACTGACGCTTAAATCGAGCACCAAAGCAACAGATGACCATTCTTTTTCTATGTACATGAGCAGCATGGAGCCACAATTTCAGCGACAAAGCTACATGTTATTTGAGATCTTCTCAACTTTATGTGAATTAGGTTGTAAAGAAGCGACAAATCCAGAAGATCAGCCTGAATGATTCCTTGGACCAATCCTGCGGCGGATGTGGTCTGACGGTTCTTCAGTTCCATGCTCACAGCTCCAGTTCCTACCTGCGATTATTTCCTGCAATTATTTCCTGGATTAATCTTATTAGCCTTAGATTATGTGGAGCATCCACCATACAAGTCCTTGTGTATGAGCTGTTACTATAGAAACAATAATGTATTAGAACGAGCGCATTAACATAAACCTGTCGCACAGCTGGACCTACCGTCCGAGTCGTGCTGTTATACAGAAATAATGCAAACCTTCTGACCCATCAGGGTGGATGTTAGTTACCTTAATGGAAAGTGATATACAACTTTGTAAGATGAACATTTTTAAGACTTAACGAATACGTGCTAACAGTGTAAATTGATGCTTTATTTTTTCTCGTGACCATGCTTTGCCTTAAACGATAATTTGTAACATTGTAAACCTGGAACCACTGCTCTCTTCCTCACAGACGCTCGCTCCTGTGCTTCCGGAGAGTTCCAGTGCCGTAACCTGAAGTGCATGTCTCCGGCGTACGTGTGTGACGGTGATGACGATTGCGGCGACGGCACTGACGAGGAGCAGTGTTCCCCGCCGTCGTGCGGCCCACTCCAGTTCCGCTGTAACAGCTCCGAGTGCGTCCCGCAGCCCTGGACCTGCGACAGAGACCCGGACTGCTTTGATGGATCGGACGAATGGGAGGGGCTGTGCGGCGACGGAGCTGGGCGAACGCTGCCTCCAACGAATCTCAGGCTTGAGTGCAGTGCCGGAATGTCCCGCTGTAGGAGTGGAGAGTGCATCAAGCTAGCGTGGTGGTGCGATAAAGATCCGGACTGCATGGACAGATCAGACGAGTCCGACTGCCGTAAGTCACAGAGCCTAATAAGCTTACACTGTTTTTTTAATCCATCAAGAGATAACAAAGAATATTCTGATAAATCCTGCCTCCTGCTCTAGGATTGGCTAATCCACCAGTTGGACAGTTGATAAGCTTCTTATTCTACCCTTCTTATCGGTCTTAATTTGTGCTTAACGTTCACGTCACTGTGAACACAAACACTGATGTAGGTTTTAGTCTTTTTTTCTTTTCCGGCTGTAGTGTAACTTCACACAGGTGACTAAGCGCAGGAGTGGTTTGTGTTGATTGATGCATTGTGAAATGTGCACTTGTAAAACCTGCAGGAATTTCCTGCTGTGTGGCATCTGCTTATTATCAGGCAGAGATTCGGATGCCCAGGGACACGGCAGGGCACTAGGTGTCTCAGCTCGGTTGAGTGGCTTCAAAGACGTCTGTCAGGAACTGTACACGTGAAGGATTGGACATTTCATTCAGCTCTCAGACTCACTGCACACCTTAATACGAGCTGCACTTGGCTGTGTGATAAGACGTGATGACTGACTTCCAACTCTGAGTTATCTAAATGGAATAACCGAGAAAAAAATTACGTTTCTGATTTTAGAGTTTTTATATATTGTATATATTGGATTCTGATTGGTATTGATTCATTTTGTTCGATAGCTTATAGCTGCTATAACGTAAGTGAGAACAGGAACTAACTTGTTTCAAGGACATTCCACAACATTAACTGTAACCATAAATGGCTGTTATGGGAAAATAATCAGCTCTGAGGTGATAACAGTACAGGGTCGTGTGACCCTGTAATTATTTAAGACTGAAATTTAAGATTTGTGTTATTTCTCACTTTCAACCTATATTTTTGCAATACATTTTTAATAGAAACATATGTTTGTGTTCCTCCAAGTAAGATTCTCATCCTTGTCGCACTGCGAGTTTGTTTATAAACATTACGACTGAATAGCGGAGAACTGGACTGAGGGCTCCAGAAGCAGCTGTAGATAAGGTCACCTCAGCCTGCAGGGGAGGTTTATTTTCACCCACCACTCTTCCACCATGTGGGTTTGAGATGAAGTGCTGAGAGAGACTGGGAAGAGAGCGGGGATTAGTCACCGTACATGCACACTGAAGTGTGAAATCTCCCTTCAAGTTTATTTTCAGTGGGAAGGTGAACCTGATGATGTGGTTTGTATTTTTACATTTAAGAAACAGACTGTAGCTGCTGTAAGGAATGATCTGCAGTTACAGACGTTTACTTATGTAGAAAAAATGTTAAAACTACTTGGTTGGTGTGGGCTTGGGTCTTGGTTTTGGTAATATGGGTTTTAGTCTTGGATTCAGTTGGTATGGGTTTTAGTCTTGCCTTTGGTTCTTGGTGTTAGCCGGTATGGATTTCGGTCTTGGTTCTTGGTGTTAGTTGGTATGGGATTCAGTCTTGGTCTTGCTGTTTGTTGGTATGCGTTTTGGTCTTGGGGTTCATTCTTGGTTTTGGTTGGTATGCGTTTTGGTCTTGGTGTTGGTTGGTATGCGTTTTGGTCTTGGTGTTGGTTGGTATGCGTTTTGGTCTTGGTGTTGGTTGGTATGCGTTTTGGTCTTGGTTTCTGGTGTTGGCTGATATGGGTTTTGGTCTTGGTCTTAGTTCTTGCTGTTTGTTGGTATGCGTTTTGGTCTTGGGGTTCATCCTTGGTGTTGGTTGGTATGTATTTTGTTCTGGGTTTTGGTCTCGATTGGTATGGGTATTGGTCTTGTTAGTGTTGGTTTTGGTCTTGTCTTGGTCTTGGTCATTAAATCCTTGGCCTTGATATGGTTTTTGGTCTTTGTATTGGTTGGTATGGGTTTGGGTTTTGTTTGATATGGGTTTTGGTCATGGTCTTAGTTGGCATGGCTTTAGGTCTTTGTATTGGTTTGTAAGGGTCTTAATCTTGTCTTGGTCTCGGTAGCGTTGGTTTTGGTCTTGTCTTGGTAGTGTTGGTTTGGTCTTGTCTTGATCATTAAAAGCCTTGGTCTCAATTGATATGGGTCTTGGTCTTAAATGGCTCTTGACTACAGTAATACTACTATTACCTAATATAAGTAAAATAAATACATATTTTTTTTATTTCCACACTTCCATAATTGATGGATTTGTTTGTGAACATTGTAGACAGGCACGGCCATTAAACAGTGGGCTACAGGAGAAAGAAATGGACTGTGTCAAATGTCTTGTAGAAAATTAACGCTTAGAAAATGAAAAGATGTGGCATTAAGTCATTAAAGTCATTTTTCTCCTTAGAGTAGGAGTGTGTGTGTGTGTGTGTGTGTGTGTGTGTGTGTGTGTGTGTGGCTTGTGTGTTTGTGTGTGTGTGTGTGTGTGTGTGCAAACATGTGCCACTTGTTTATTCATTTATTTAATGAAGCGTATTTGCCTACTGCTTGTTACGATAAAAAGCCCTTTAAATGCACAGCTAATTTCCTTCTCTTTTATGTTTTCTCTGATTATCAGGGTGAGATTGTGGTGTGCTCCAGAGGAGAAGTGTGTGTGTGCGTGTGTGTGTGTGTATCCTACTCTAAACTGTGTGTGGGTGCATGTGTGTGTATCCTGCTCTAAGCTGTGTGTGTTTGTGTGTGTCTGCAGCTCTCCTTACGTGCCGGCCTGATGAGTTCCAGTGTGGAGACGGCTCCTGCATCCACGGCATCAAGCAGTGCAATAAAGTCTTCGACTGTCTCGACCGGAGTGATGAGGCTGGCTGTGTTAATGGTAAATGTGTGTTTGTGTGTGTGCTGTGTGTGTGCATGTGTGTGGTGAATGGCTGTAAGAGTCGTTTTTTTTTTTTTTAAATGCTTTCTTTGTCTCTTTATGTCTTCTTCTCCGCAGCCACAAAGTGTGAAGGACCTTTGAAGTTCCTCTGTAGAAATGGAGAGTGTATCGATGGAGCAAAGGTGTGTGATGATGTCAAGGACTGCAAGGATCGATCAGATGAGCCCAAGAGGGAATGCGGTGAGTCTATAGGGGGAAGTTAGGACCCTGCAGCCAGCTAGAGCAGACGTGTAAAACTAATGCTGTGCAGAATTTCATCTGTGCTAAATAGTAGAGCATAAAAATGATCAACTGCAAACACAGGAAGAGTGAGTGAAGAGCAGGTGTGTCAGGGGTGTGAATATTTCCTGCACTTACTGTATTTTACTTTAATAATCTCAGCATGTCAGGTTTCCACATACTACTTATTCTTGGACTGAAGAACGAACAGCAGAAGTTCCCTCCCCCCCCCCCTCTCTCTCTCTCTCTCTCTCTCTCATTCATTCGCAATACGTGACATATGGCGGCCTCGAAGCCTCCTGGCCCTGATCCTTCATTTCCCTGTTTACTGTCAGGATGCCAACTCCTCATAATGAACACCTGGCTGAGAGAGAGCGAGAGAGAGCGGTTGAAGAACTGCATGCAGAAAAAGAAAAGGAAAGAGAAAGCAAGTGCCTCTTTCCTGTCGTCTCATCAGACTCCCCTTTGCCTCATTAAACTGTGCTTTCCACATCATGCCTCAAGCTCTAGAAGCTACAAAACAGTTCAGTGATCTCGATCTGTCATCAGCAAATCAGTGTGTTGTATGCGAGATGCTTTTAAACTGTGATACCAGGTTTCCCTGGTAATGCGATATGGCTGCACCAGCTACATAAAATGAACGATTTGACCACAGATTGGATGTTTTCCTGCTAAAAATGTGAATTCTGGAGGAATAAATCACACCTGGTTCATCAGTTAGTCGCTATGTGAAAAGCTAGGAAAGAAAATCGGAGTTGTGCATTATGGGTATTCTACATGCCAAAGCCTTTTCCTCTACTTTACAAGGACTTGTCTCCAGCCTCTATAATAGTGCTTTATAGTGAGTATAGTGAATGAGAGAATTTGTTTTCTTTTGCTTCACAGTCTCTCTTTTGCTTCATATTTTTTTTATCCACAGGCTTAAACGAATGCACAATGAATAATGGAGGCTGTTCTCATATCTGTGTGGATCGACCCATCGGCTACGAGTGTCAGTGTCCCGCTGGATACAAACTCCTGGATAAAAGGACATGTGGAGGTGAAATTTATAAATAAAACTCTTAGTACTTTTTAGACATTTTTTCCCCCTTCACTTTTGTCCATATTAATTTTAACGCACTATTTGTACAGACGTTGGCACACGAGCAGTCACTGTTACAGCTGGATAACGTTAAACGTTACAAAAACTAAACTATTATACGCTGGTAGGATCTTGAAGAGGCAGTATAGATATTGTAGATATTATTATAAGTTTTTGTTTTTTTTAATTGTTAATTGTTGTGTATATGTGTGTGTGTGTGTGTGTGGGTGGGTGTTTCTTCTCACAGACATCGACGAGTGTGAGAACCCAGATGCCTGCAGTCAGATCTGCATAAACCTCAAAGGAGACTTCAAATGCGAGTGTCACCCAGGCTATGAGATGGACCCAGTGAGCAGAACCTGCAAAGCAGAGGGTGAGAAGCGGAATCATTTCAGCCCCTGGACTGCGGACGACTCGCAGGCTTTCAGGATGAGCTACAGCACCTCTAAAACATGCTGAGTTAGTCATCGCAAAGTCAAAGTGCTGCCCACGCGGTTTCCTCAGACTTCCTGATCCTGCAGTCTGGGTCCTGCAGTCTGGGTCCCGCAGTCGCCCACGTTAATCAGACCAATCTAATCCAATCAACCAGAGACCAAAATGAAATCAGTCAGTGTAGATGCAATATATTAGGAGTAATCCCCTGTGTGTGTGTGTGCCGTTAAAGTAAACCACTGAGCGAAAGGGTGGTGTGAAGCACCGTTACTGTCACCATAACGAAAGTTCATTAATTTCCCGTAACTGCACGTCTACCAATGTTTTATTCCTCTTATACCACAGCAGTTCGCCGACGTTTGCTTTTGTATCGACAATTTTCTATTCATTAACGACCGACACACCGTACCTTTTATCAGTTTATAGTCACAGGATAGTTCTCGCTTATGTTACAGCAGCTGTAACCAGTCGTTCCCCCACCAGTTTCTGTTTTTTTTAATAAGGCCTAAAAAAAAAATGCAGCTTGTCATGTTACCGAGAAACAGCAATCAAGTGTAAACTCCTCTGTCCTGAAGATGTCAGAAAACTTAAAGTTACAGCTTTTCCCCTGACTGTTACAACAAGCTCTGATACTGGAGACTCCTACCATAAAATCAAAGAAAATAAAATCAACGAGCTGTTACCGTAGAAACAATAACACAGTAGAACGAGGGCATTAATCCGAAATAAACCTGCACTACTGTCAGAGCTGCTGTTATAGAAAATGCGAGCAATCAGAGTCCAGAATGTAATGTGAAGGATACAAGCTGGACGCCATTTTGTTGTGTGCCGTGCAGGAAAAAGTCCCTACCTGATGTTCACTAACCGACACGAGATCCGGCGCATTGACCTGGTGAAGCGGGACTACACGCAGGTCGTCCCCACTCAGAAAAACGCCGTGGCCATCGACGTGGACGTCGCCGCCAACCGCATGTTCTGGTGCGATCGCTTCCATCGCAAGATCTACAGGTGACCCGACCCCGAACTCTCAATCGCTCACATTCCTGTTTTAACATCTCATTTCATTGACTGTATTTAGTCCTTGAAGGAATAGAGGTGTACAATTATATTATAATAGTATTCTTTATAAAGCGGATGTGTTTTCTCTCCCCTTATTCCCAGTCATTGTTTAGCGATAAAGCTTCTGTAGCAGTGATCAGAAGGTTTTGAGCTCACATCCCAGGAACACACATCTTGACCAAAGATGTAAAAAGACACAACAGCTCAGCTCCGTTTTTGGATCGCCATCCTGCCGTCTCTTTTTTTTTTCTGTTCTCGCCATTATTTCTCTACGCTACTGTATGTATAGATACAGTGGTATATTGTGCATCGCTGAATTGGTCCACAGGTCTCAGATATTATTTTAATAATAGAAGAGCAATCTGCATGGTTTTAATATAAGCTTGTTAAAATGTAAAGTGTCACTTTTTTCTAAATTGTAAATATGACTTATGTAAATGTGAAAATGTTTTCAGGAGGGATTTATCTGCTTCAGTAAGGAATTTTAAGACCCTACACATTTTATGACATTTGTTAACAGTTAATTAGCACAGAGCTTACAGCAGTTCTCTTCAAATGTCTATTCTCAGTTACTTTAGTGAACTGCTTGTCATCTTGGCGAGTGCTGATATAAGCGCTCAGTCTGTTCTCATATGTGATTCTGTAATAATGTCAGTGCTTATAAATGTGTAATGAATCCCTTATAGAGAATAGAATAAACTGCTACTGAAATATATAATAGAAAGAGCAGTAAGTCATTTTAACTGACACTTAACTCAAATATACCATTGTTTCCCCCCATGTCCTCAGCGCCTACATCCACGAGGCGAGTGACCCGGCCCATCACATGACTCTGATCGACTCCGAGCTGCTTTCCCCAGAGGGTCTGGCTTTAGACTGGGTCCAGCACAACCTCTACTGGACCGACTCGGGTCACGGCACCATCTCGGTGGCTTCATCTGACGGCAACAGGAGGCGAGTCCTGATCCACACTGACCTGAGTGAACCGAGGGCCATTGCCGTGGCTCCAGAGCAAGGGTGAGAAGAAAAAAACACTTTAACAGCTTACATGTGTAGGATTATTACTAATTATTAATAATCATCTGTCTCAATGATCGGTCCTGTCGGCTCCACAAATTAAAATAATAGTAGTAAAAACAGGCACACAATTAGTTTTCATTAAACTGCTCATGGCGCTGTGGTACGGGCTTCTGTTAAGTACAAGTACCAGGGGTGCCAATATATATATATATATGTATGTGTATGTGTATGTGTATGTTTATATATATTGTACAAGGAAACTCAAATGCTGTACAGTTTAGATGCGATTTGTAATTTTTGTACTAATTTTTTCGTCAGAAATTTACTTTTAGTCGGCTAACATAGTTCTACTGAAACATTTGTTTCCTAAATAGAGATGGTACTGACACAATATTTTCTTTTTAATGTTACATTTTTAATCTCATAATTATAGGCAGCTAAAGACACCAATTTCACAAGAAGCACATGATGTGTGTGTGGTTTTGGTTTTTTTTCGTTCTTCCTCAGGTTCATGTTCTGGTCTGATTGGGGAACGAGGCCCAAGATAGAGAAGGCAGGGATGAACGGCGTGGACCGACAGGTTTTAGTGTCTGACGGCATCGAATGGCCCAACGGCATCACGCTGGGTATGAGCAACACACCCTATTAGCTGTTTATCTTTTCCCTACTTCGCATTCCGGCGGCTCCTAGAGGTTCGTCTGGGTTCGTTTTTGTCCCATTAGTGTTGCTGTATTCGTTTTGGCTACAGTTCTGATGAAGTTGCTACTTGATTCCTTTGATGTAATATTTAGTATTGTGCTGCAGTAGTGTATTTCCCCTTAAACTACCGTAAGTTCTGGTGTAGCAGGTCTACCGTAAACACACTAACACACTGGTGCGTTACAGTGAGGCTGAAGCAGAAATTATACCTCTACCTGCCAGAGGGCAACAGAAAAATAATGTTGCATGTATAAAGTGAAATGTAGTTAAATAATAGCTGTGTGTGTGTGTGTGTGTGTGTGTGTGTGTGTGTGTGTGTGTGTGTGTGTGTGTGTGTGTGTAGACGTGGTGGGGAAGCGACTGTACTGGGTGGACTCAAAGCTCCGTCTGATCTCCAGCGTGGACTTTAATGGAGCTCATCGCAGAGTGGTCCTGTCCTCCAGCGAGAGACTCGGCCATCCCTACGCCCTCGCCGTGTTCGAGGTAACTCTGTGTGTGTGTGTGTGTGTGTGTGTGTTGGCTTGTGTTCCTGGTAGAAATAGCACCAATCCAAAGCCCAGGATCAGCTGATACCAGCAACAAAACAGTGGATCAGATATCAGAGAGAAAACCTATCGGATATCGGTAACAAACAGCAAAGTTTGGAGTTGGATTTGGAAAAGAAACCTACAGAATATAAAAGAGACTTGGCTGTTTTTTTTTTCTTTTGTTAGGATTGATTTTATCTTATTTATACTTTATTATATTTACAACGTAAGTGATTTTTTTGTTTGAAAGGGTTTAAATGTGGAGCGCTTCCATTTAAAAGGAAAACATTTTAAAGCGTAGTCATTTTTAAAGAAAACATTGTTAGACGGGTTTCAGTATATATATATATATATATATATACTGGAAAAGAAAAAGTGGCATCGTGCAGTCTGTAGTTCCTGCAGTCTGAGGACAAGCCCATATTTATTTGTAATTTTCTCAATATTATGCCTTTCACAAAATATAAATAATGAGTATATTACTCATAACGCAAATGTATCGTAAATTTACTTTTTAAGTATATGTTATTTATATGTTACTCGTGTGTAAACTCTTATTTTTGAATAGTTTTTGATGCTTAATTTTTATCTTCTTCAAGCACTGACTTTGTTTCCTGGAACACAATCTACATAAACGATCAATTTTATATTTGCTCTATCGCTTAAAGTAGATTGTAAGGGTTGAGATCTCACATCAATAACTGTTAGATTTTATGTTTAGCATTATACTTTGTTTTTGCTTTCAAATCTCTGGTATCCATAGCAACCATGGGATGGTGGCGTGCGTACTAATGTGTCCTGATGAGGAGAGACGGATAAAAACAGTGTGGCTGCGGGTCCAGTCACTTTGATGTGAAGTTTTCCAACAGCATTAGAGTGTAAAAGAACAGATTTTATTGTCATTTCCAACGATCGTTTATACCCACGCACCAGAGAAGGCTTTTAAAGATCCGACAGCTCAGAGCGTCTCTGCACACAGGGGCCTCATCAGATTAGAGACATTCTGCAGTGTCGGTGGTGAAACGTCAGGTGTTCTTTCATATTCTTTAAAGAAACTGGCCAATATTTTTCCCAGGACGAATTCTGCGGCGGATTTGTTCATTAAAGCGATTGAGGTTATAATAAGGAGGTGCGTGTTTTCTTTCGTCCGCTTCAGGCCAGACTGAGTGACGTCGGTTTCAGAGTGACGGTGTGATTTCAGCGCCCTTCACACCGTACGAGACCTCAGTAAACCCCGTGTAACAGCCTGTGTGATCGTGTGTGTTCTCCGTGTCAGATCATACAATGAAGATCCTCTAACCATAGACCAAAGAAAATGACTACGTTCTGCTTACGTCATCAAACGACGTGACGCGGAAAACGGGCGTGCACAAATACAAGCCTTCTTCAAAGTGCGCATGCTTTGTTTATTGCCATCGTTTTTACTGTATTTGTAACAGACCCAAGAGACACTGAGCTTTAAATCAGAAATCTCACACACTTACAGAACTGCCTTTGATTACGATGGCACTAAATTGGCCACTGATAATGTGAGCGCGTCACACTGGGTATTCTAAGACACAACCAAAGAACTCGTTTCCCTCGTCAGCAACAGCGAAATAATGCTGAAATTCATACAGTGTAAAACCAGCTTAGGCTGATGTGTTTCCTGGACCAGCCTGGGCTAAAAGGTTTTGATGGCCTTAACTGATAAATAGGTCATTAAACATGATTTTATTAATTATTTATTAATCATGCAGTAGACTATAGTGGTGTAGTTCAGCTCCTTAGTACTAATATTTTTGCTAATAAAAATTATTCAGGGATGAACTCGGTCGTGCGATTCGTGTCGCCCCTGAGAGTCTCCTTCCTTCCTAAAATATCATAGCGATGTTATTATAACTTAGTTTGAGGAATAAAGATGAACCAGCTGCAGCGTTACGAAACGTGGCAACCATGGAAAGCTCTGGCTAGCTGTAAATTTCACATCCGGTTCAGGACCTTTTAGTTTACGTTCTGGCTTGATGCAGCCGGCTCCTGTTGCTCCGTTTACTTCCTCTGATCTCTTCTTTGCTCTCTTGTTCAGGATCGTGTGTACTGGACGGACCGTGAGAAGGAGGCCGTGTACAGCGCGAACAGGCTCACTGGGCAGGATGTGACCAGCCTCGCTGAACGGCTCAAAGATCCACATGATATAGTGGTGTTCCACGAGCTGAGTCAGCCCCAAGGTTCGGTGGAGTGGTTTCATCATCATTTTTTATTATTTTCACATTTCCACAGCATTTCTCTACTTTTGAACGTTCTTTCAAATGTCTGATCATTCATTTACCCCTGGTTCTGTGTTCTTCAAACTCGGAGATGTGGTTTCTATGAGCACTTGGTAAAGGTTTGTTCAACTTTTTCCATTCACACATGAATGAGATATTTTTAAGACCCTGCTTTCAGCCTTCACACAGCTCAGCCACTGTTTTCTTTTTTTTTTTTTCCCTTTCTTTCTTTTTATGATTCGTTCAACTACGTGCAATGTGAAACCAAACCAAATGGCAAACGAACCAAAAATATTAATTCACCTCTGAATAAAACTTGGTAAACGGGCTAAATTTCATCTGGTGAAACAGCCAATTTACTAGAATGGACAAGAACGCATGAAAAATGCACTTTGGGTAATCTTTGACTCATGAATATACAAACACTGAAAAATAAAATAAAATAAGAGTTGACTGTAAAAAACTAAATGGTAGAACCACTAATTAACTAGAGATCACACCAGACTTTTGATTCACTATATATCACATTATCGAGTTAATTTAATTATGAAAATGTGAAAATCTGGTGTTACCACTGCTTTAGTCTGCTTTAGGAAAACAATACACTATATATTATATCTTCCTGTTTATAATCCAGTCTGGATTACACCATTACAGCAACTGCTAAACAGAAAAAAAAAGTGTCTTATAAACCTTATTGTAAGTTCTGATTTCTACAATAAGTGCGTTTTACTGAAGCCCAGCTGACAGATAATCAGTCTAAAAGACTTAGAGTGATATATTATTTAGACTCAGAGACCCCGCTGATTCTTGATGAAGGTTGTAATGAAGCTGGTCAGGAGTTCAACCTCTGCGATTTAATTGGTGCCGTGACCTGGATCAGCTTCTACTGATCGCTGCAAGCTCCTGCTGCTGCACAAGATTGAGGCTCAGTGACCAGAAAAGTCAAACGAAGGTGAGTGGAACTGGGCAGAGCTGCAGTCCAGGCTGGAAGACTCGCTTTCTCAAAGGTCAAATAACAGCAGCAGAAAAGTCGTCCCTGAAGTCCTGAATGCATTAAGAGGCAGCTCAGCAGGTGGCGACAATCTGTTCGATAAAAAAAAACCTTTCAGTGAACCTCAGTGATGCAGTAGTATTATTTTAATTCTTCACGTTGAACTTCCAACAGCTTCATTTGCATCTCAGCTTGATAATGCTGGAAGAGTTCATCTGCTAATTATGGCGCCGCTCTGCTCTTTGTCAACACAGCAGCATTATGAATAAAACTGTGAAATAAAACTGTAAATGAAAAATATTAATGAGCGAATAAATAATAAAACGCATATAAATGGGGGTCTTAGAAACACACAAGTTAATTCTTAACTAGAATCTGAGACACAGAGCAGCCAGGGTGGAAAGAAACCACTGCAGTTCTTTTAAGAAAGTTTGCGATTCTTATTGCGTCATCAAATATATGAGGCAATCAGGATTAAATGTGCAAATACAAGCTCACACCGGTTTAGCAGGTAAGGAGCAGTTTCAGTTTGTTGAGTACTTTATTCCTCAGTATAGAATAAAAACGTTACAGTCTTCAAAGCGAGTTGGAGGGAAGTTTAAAAAAAAAAAAAAACGCAGTGAGTAATAAAGCGCATTAGATGATCAGGTGTAAACGGGGATCTGAGATACAGTTCGGAAATGTTGACCGTGTTAGGATTTGAGAAGTTAAAGCAGGTTCCTCATGCTTTAACTTCTCAAATATTCTCAAAAAATATTCTCAAATATTCTCAAAAAATATTTATATTTACCTTTTGTTGTTTTGCGTGTGTGTGTGTGTGTGTGTGTAGCCGCAGACAGCTGTAACCTGGCCGGCGTGAGTAACGGAGGCTGTGCCTTCCTGTGCCTGCGCGCTCCTCAGATCAGCGATCACTCACCCAAATACACATGCGCCTGTCCCAACGGCGAGGAGCTGAGCCCGGACACCCGAGTGTGTGTCCCCAGTGAGTCATCACACATCCTCTAACTACCGTACAGTTCCACGCTGGCCACCAGTCACACCGTGGAAACAACAGTTGACTTGGTTTATTAGCTCAAGAGACCCAGAGGGGCTTAGGCGACACTTCAGGAGAAAAACAGAATATCTTTCTAACAAAAAACACGTCTACAATTTCTTACAGCACAGCGCTGCTGAATTCTGATTTCTGATTGGTCAGAAAAGTGTCGAGTAATTGTCTCTGCAGCTCTGACGGTAGCGCAGGTTTATTTAGGATGAATGTGCTCGCTGTAAAGCGCTATCGTTTCTATAGTAACAGCTCATTCACAGGGACTTATACAGAGGACTCTGCACATAAAAGGATTTAAAAAATCGCTGCTATGATGAATTTTATTGTAAGGTTATGGAAGGAGTCTCCAGTGTCAGCACTTTGTCAGCAGTAAAGAGGTAAAGCTGTACCTTTAAGGTTGAAAACATCTTCAGGACAGAGGAGTTTTACGCTTTTTTGCTGTTTCTCGGTAACGTGACAAGCTGCGATTATTTTTTGTTCTTCGATGGAGAGACTGGTGAGGGAACGAATGTTTATGGCTGCTATACCGTAAGTGAGAACTGAGAACATTCAACACCATTGCATGTAAACAGATAAAAAGTATGACGTGTCCTTCTTTAATAAATAAAAAAAACTGTAATTGTTGGTAAATTGCTGTGGTGTAAGAGGAATAAAATGCTTGGGTACGTGCTGCTATAATATTTATAGAAATATAATATTTAGTCCATTAGTCTCATTAACATTCGTACTGACTCTCCACAGGCGCTAATTTAACCATTTACAGATATCCATCTGATTCATAGTTCCACAGTTGCACGTTGAGTATTTAAACGAGGCAGCAGTTGTGAAGTCACTGCTAACAGTGTAACAGAATAAATCAGTGTGTGTTGGTTTTCCGCTCTGCTGGAGCTACAACAGGATTCAGTTTGTGAGGAAATTGAGATTGAAAGACTCATGAAAACGAGCGGAAAGACAGAAGTGAAAAAGAACAGATCTGGACGTTTAAGTTCTCTACAGCTCGATTGAAACTGAGTATTAGTCAGAATCGGCTGCCAGTCTGTCAGTGAAACACACAAATGTGCTCATTACTGATGAGATGAAACTAACGATGAGCTTGAATATTAATTTACAAAATATTTCTGGGAGTTTTTCTGTCCTGCTACCTGCTCAATTATAATTTACATTCTGCACAACAAAGGATAATGTCTTCCAGAAATAAAGCCGTAATCTTACAATTTTATGGTTACAGTGGTTTTTTTTTTTTTTTTTTTTAGGTTTTCTAAATTACTAATTTTTTCATTAATAAATATTTTTCATTCTTTTTTGCCAACTAATCCCTTTAGCTAAGTTTCATCTTTGACTTTTTGCTCAATGATTATTTTTTTCTTTATTTATGATGATGTTGCACTCCTGTTTAATGGCAGTTGTGTGTTAAATGTGAGAAATCCATGCTAATAATAATAATAATAATAATAATAATAATATTTGTACGTCTTCCACCAGTCCAAAACGTCACAGTCGCACCAACGTTCTCCAGCTTTCCTCCAAACAACACTGTGGAGTCAGAGTCAGTGACGGAGGCAGGAGTGGACGTGGTGACCTCAGAAGTCTCATTGAGTTCGGAGGTCGCGACCTTTCAGGAGAAGATCGTTCCATCAGAGCCCACTCTGAACATCACAGTAGTGTCCACTCAGATCCCAACTGTGCAGCTAAGCACAGCACCAGGAGAGGCCAACAACCTGTCCCATCACTGTGAGTGTGTGTGTGTGTGTGTGTGTGTGTTTATCCTGGCTTGTGTTTATTTTCTCCCAGAATTGTACACGGATTCAGTCATTAGCAGGATGTTAATCTGTGGCTGGGTGATAATGCAGTTTTTGGCAAATAATTGTAAAGTAATGTAAACCTGTTCACAGCAGGGTTGTCACGGTAACCAGACACTTTTTTTAAAAGCTGGAATATAAAGCTGCCTGTGAGCTTTTTCTGTCTAAACATGGCATAAACACTACAAGCTAGCTGTTCTGTTATTCCCTTTTATTACATTCAGTAGAACATCTGAGTGAGATTCAGTCTGTTAATCTAATGCTCATTCTCTCTCTCTCTCTCTCTCTCTCATTCTCTCTCTCTCTCTCTGGTGGATGCTGGGAGTAGGTCTGTGTGAGAGCTGGGTGCATTGATGAGAGTGGATTTTCTTTTCTATGAAACTTATCAAATAGTTTCTGGATTTTTTCCCCCTTATTAGCCAGTCAAAACACATAGTGTGCAAGTTTGTTGAAAAAAAAGAGAAAAACCCGACGATTGCGGTGTGATTTGCAAAGGCTGGTATGGTGTCTGTTCCTGTGAAGGGAACGCCGTCCCTCTGTGACGCCGTCCCTCTGTAACGCCGTCCCTCTGGAGGCCGGTGCGACTGCGGAAGACCTGCTCTTAGCAGTAGGAGAGCAGCTTGGCTGTGGTAATATTGTTGCCGCCTCACATGTGAACAGGGCGGTTGTTGTTTTTATAAAAACAGAAGTCTTAGTCAATCATTTGACTAAAAGTGGATTGTGGGTGAAAGAAAGGTTTGTTCTAGTAATGCCACTCTGGCAGAGGAGCTGAACGATCTTAACAATGCACTGATGAGGAGCAGTGGTCAGATCAGTCCAAGGGCAAGAAGGGCTGAGAAGAATTTTTACGTTGTTGAAGAAATAAATGCATTTTTGGAAGAGACAAAAGGAAAAGCAGGTGTCGAAGTAAGGGATTTTTTTTTCCTGATTGTCTTCTGTAGTGCAGGCGAGGAAAATGAGGAAAAGAAAGACTAACAAGGGAAAAACAAATAACTGTCATGTATACTTTCTCTTGTTTTTACTGGTTTTCTCTCATCTCTCTCTTCCTCATGGAGATCTTACGGGTGATCTCCCTTAATGTAAATGGGATGAGGGACAGGATACACTCTCAGAAAGTACAGCTTTAAACGTTTGAAATTTACATTTTTACAAGAGACACAGTGACCAGTGTAATGAGGTTGATTGGGGTTTGTGTTGCAAAGGGGAGAAAGTTCTAAGTCATGGGTCTAATTTATCACAAGAGGGGGTGGAGCCAGGGAGACTACTCATGGTGAGGGCTGATATTAGCAGTGTTCTTTTTCTTTTTGTGAATGTCTATGCTCCTAACACAGAGTTAGATAGGATACAACTATTCTCTAAATTGGAGAGCACTCTAAGACAACAACAGGATTTTATGATTTTTTTTTATTTTTTTATTTTTTTTATGATTTTATGGTTATTTTATTATATCAGGGGGAGATTTGAATTGCACACTTGACTTTACAGCAGATAGGAATGGAGAAGAAACACATGCTCAGTCAGCAACTGTTTTAAA
The DNA here is from genome assembly GCA_022985145.1 of Pangasius djambal. NCBI lineage: Eukaryota > Metazoa > Chordata > Actinopteri > Siluriformes > Pangasiidae > Pangasius > Pangasius djambal. The sequence goes on from CM040978.1 coordinate 25,149,551, forward strand.
AAATATCACTGAGTCTCTGAATTTCTCAGACGTATGGAGAGAAAATAATTCATTAACATGACCGTATACTTGGGTGAAGGTTGACACAGGTAGGGTTTCTACTACATGGCTGGATAGGTTTTACACATCCACCAATATGTGGAATAGGGTTTTACACACTGACATTTTCCCCACACCATTCTCTGATCACAAATTAATTATAATTGATTGCACATTAGTGACAAGAATATACAGTTAGGTCTGGAAGTATTTGGACAATGACAGATTTTGCCTTTATACACCACCACAATGGATTTGTAATAAAACAATCAAAATGTGACCGAAGTGTAGACTTTCAGCTTTATTTTAAGAGGTTCCACAAAAATATGGCATTTACCATTTAGGAGTTACAGCTATTTTCAACAAAGTACTTCCATTTTCAGGGGCTCAAAGGTATTTGGGCAATTGACTGACAAGAATTTAATTGAGCAGTTGTGGTCCATTCCCTCGTTACTTCAAGACAAGTGAAGCAGATAAAAGGTCTGGAGTTGATATCAGGTATTGAGTTGGCATTTGGCAGCTGTTCGACTGGAGCTACCAATATGAAGTCCAAGGAGATCTCAATGCAAGTGAAGGAGGCCATCATTAGGCTGAAAAAACAACATAAATCTATAAGAGAGATAGCAAAAACCTTAGGTGTGGCCAAATCAACAGATGGGTCCATTCTTAAAAAGAAAGAATGCACTGGTGAGCTCAACAACATCGAAAGGCCTGGAAGACCACGGAAAGCAACTAAAGTGTATGATCGCAGAATCCTTTCCTTGGTGAAGAAAAACCCTTCACAGCATCAACAGAAGTCAAGAATACTCTGGAGAAGGTAGGCGTATCATTGTCAAAATCTACAATCAAGAGACGCCTTCATGACTGTAAATACAGAGGGTTTACAACAAGGTGCAAACCACTGGTAACATTCAAGAACAGGAAAGCCAGATTAGACTTTGCCAGAAAACATCTAAAAAACCTCCCATGTTCTGGAATAAGATTCTTTGGACTGATGAAACCAAGCTTAACTTGTACCAGAATGATAGAAAGAGAAAAGTATGGTGAAAGAAAGGAACAGCTCATGATCCAAAGTATACCACATCATGTGTCAAACATGGTGGAGGCAGTGTTATGGCATGGGCATGTATGGCTGCCAATGGAACGGGCTCACTGGTGTTTATTGATGATGTGACTGCTGGCAGAAGTAGCAAGATGAATTCTGAGGTGTATAGGGCTATACTCTCTGCTCACATTCAGCCAAATGCTATAAAACTGATAGGACGCCGCTTCACAGTGCAGGTGGATAATGACCCTAAACATACTGCGAAAGCAACTCAAGACTTTTTGAAGGCAAAGAAATGGAATATTCTTCAATGGCCAAGTCAGTCGCCTGATCTCAACCCAATAGAGCTGCTTTTCACTTACTGAAGACAAGACTGAAGGCAGAAAGACCCACAAACAAGCAGC
>CM040978.1:25158880-25204856 GCA_022985145.1 Pangasius djambal
TTTTTTTTTTTTTTTTTTTTTTTTTTTTCATTTTAACTAGATCTCTGATTCTGATTACAACAGATAAGAATTCGGACTCGTGCACTGATCTGTGAGATGAACCACAAATCTGTTTTAGTCCAAACTCACTGAAGCGTAGCTGATGGATTATGTAGAAAGCGTGAATTCAAGCCTCCAGTCAATAAAAGAACAATAAAGGGCTGAAGATGAGACAGACGTGAGAGAAAACCGTACCAGAGCACTCAGGCGTGTGTGTGAGGACGCCTACAGATGATCAGCATTGTGCATTTCGCTAACGGTGAAGGTAGACGCGCTGGAGAAATGGTAAGAATGTTTACGGCGAGGCCATCGAGACGTGAAAACGTACATCCTTCATGAAATTAGTCCAATCTGCATATTTCTAAATCCAGCATTTAGCTAAATCTCAACAACAAAAAAACAGTTCTGGCTTTGGGAGATGAGAGAAAACGTGCATCTTTGCTACATTCAATTCAATACAGTTTTATTTGTGTAGCACTTTTAACAATGGACATTAAAGCAGCTTTACAGAAATCCGGTTATAACACTTTCATTTAAATGTATCACATACATCATATATACGTCACACACGACGGCACATATTACTAGTTGCGCTTTGAAAAGGTAACGTTGAACTTGAGTGAACTTCAAGCGCAGCACCAAGGTGTCAAATCCAAGCGGTGCGCTCCACCCAAGGCGGAGTTACCTTCAGGCAGAGCAGCACCTCTCTCTCCATAAGGAAACAGCGCGGTTTCATCTGGAGGTGGCTTGGAGGATTTGTGGTACACATACGCCATCACATGACTACCACAAATACACTGTGTAACAGAATCTGAAATTAGCGCTTTAGGGATAAAATGGTTAATTTTTTCATTTTCTCTCCATCAAAACTTCATCACATCGAGGATACCTGTGGAAGGGGGAAGAAGCCTGTGTGTGTGTGTGTGTGTGTGTGTGAGAGAGAGAGAGAGAGAGCCTGTTTGTGTGAAAGCTGAACTTACTGTAAAGGTTTTCATACAAAGACTTTTGATATGATTATGTAAAAATAAATGTACATAAGATTTTAGATGATGCTGTTGGCCAATTAATTTATTTGTATAAAATGACAAGGACTTTCCTGAATATAAATAACGTCCCAAAGTTTTTGTTTTCTTATTCATGCATGCTTGTTTTTGTTACTTTTGTTATTTTCTCATTATGACACTTTTTTTCCCTATAGCTTGCTTTGTTCACTTATTTTTGCACAGCAGCTTTATTTTAATGAACGTTTTTGTTTTAGTGCCTTATTTTAGTACATTTCTCCTTTTTATTTTATTTGAATTTCATTGAATTTCTATTTAAAAAAGCTTTAATCTCTCTCTCTCTCTCTCTCTCTCTGGATTGTTATATAAAAACATTCAAAGCTGCATATCCTCTGTTCTTTCGATCAAGCGTCTCACTGAAATCTCTACTGACTGTAAAATGAATGAGATGTGTTTGTGTTTTGGATTTAATGATGCCACACCGTGTGCACTGAAGGGAAACATTAATGATGTAGTGCCTCCATTTTCTTTCAGCTCCTTTAACAGGAATCGTCACTTCCTACACACACACACACACATCCACACAGAGCTCATGTTGTCTGATTTATCTGCAGAGTGAGGGATCAGACAGTCAGAAGGTCCAGAAGATGTAAAGGACACGCAGTTATCCACACACAGGTTAGTGACACACTGTCTCACTGAGGGTGAATGACTGCTTGATCGACCAATCAGACACTCAATCACAACGATTACTACTGCATTTAACGTTCTAATATGTTATCGTTTCTATAGTAACAGCTCGTTCACAGGGACATGTACTGTAAATGTCGTTTTCTATAATTTATTTAACATTTACAGAAGGAGTCTCCAGTATCAGCGCTTTATAACAGTCAGAGGTAAAGCTGTAAAGCTTTTTTTTTTTTTTTTCCAGAGCGAGAAAAAAAGAGCGGCTGGTGAGGGAAAGACTGTTTATAGCTGCTCTAACGTAAGTGAGAACAGGAACTAACTTGTTTGCAGGATATTTTCATGTGAATTTGCTGATATGAGACAGAACATTCGCTAACCACAGAACAGAAGTAGAGGATTAGAATTATAAATGAGTCAAAAGAGTTGAGTGCAAAATCAAGAGCGGAATAATAAAACAGAATGTGTAATCTAAAGAGACCGGTAGACCGAAACCATGATTATCTTACAGGATATATGGCACAACTGTAGAAAGTCTTCCACAAAAATACTCCAGCACAAATAATTTACCTTTCGCAATCTTTCAGTCAAAATCATAAATGAATCCACACATTCATCTTTCAGGCAAGACAAATAATAATAATAATAATAATAATGATAACTGATCATAAAAGCGCCTTATTATGCAAATGAGCCAAATTATGACAGAAACATAATGAAAATTGTAGATATTCCAGAATGAACAAACAGAAAGATTTCTACATGTTCATGAAGTTCTCCACAGAGCAGGTTCTCGTCTCTAGGCCATCTTGCATTTGTCGTGGGCTTTAGTGTTGGTGGTGCGAGCTTTAAGCAGGTCTGCGATCTCGGTGTGCGACGCCTGCGTGGCCAGAGACAGAGCGCTGCGACTTCCCTGTAACACACAGAGCAGACGAACATTACACTCATACCAAGAGAGAGCGACAGGAAGTGCAGCATCTCTACTGGAAATCAGATCAGTTCAGCAAAAAAAAAAAAAAAAAAATTGTTTGTCCCTTTACTGCAAATGTAACTCATCAGCCAAGACTGGAGCTATGAAGCTAATGTAGCTAACAAGTAATGGAAACTTATTGCCACCAGATTAGCATTGTACAAACAACCTGCATGTGTAAATCATCACATCGGGACTTGTTCATGTGTTTTCTGACACTGTATCTAGCAAAATGTGTGCTATATGTTTATTAATTAGTTGTCTCTGATTGATGAGAGAAAGAGAGATTTTTTTTCCCTTTGTCTGATACAGAAGCCAGTGGTCTCGATGGTTGTCTCTCTGCTCTCTTTAGTCAGTGTGTTAGAAAACAGTGCTTGAGAAATCAATCAGTGAAGCACAAGAAAGCAGGATACAAACTGGATATAAACTTATTGGTAAGTAAATTGCAAAGTTATTTAAATATCTCTGAACATAACCCCTGAGCTGCAACCCTTTTTGCTTGAGAAGGTAAAAAAAAATGTTTAAAAAAAAAAAAAAAAAAAAGCACTTGACTTTGCACTGTGCTTTTCTCAAAATTAAGGCTTTTTTCTGCTTTGGATAAAAAAACCAAACACCACAGATTTTCAGCAGAGGCTGCGTCCTGTAGGAGTTGGGAAGGTTAATAAGGTGAGGACAAAAACTACAAACATTTGCATAATCATAATCCTGATCAGTCTGATCATTTGATATCTAATCTGTCCAACTCCGCAAAACTCCACGTGTCTTCATTAAAAGAATTAATATTTAAATGTGTCTTAATGAAGTCATAATGTAATTCTCACATTATGCTGTTATATTAAAAAAAAAAAAAAAAAAAACCTTCATTCATTTTTAACAAGCCAGCATGTCCGTAAACTTTTAGTATCATTTACAAATATAATAAAACAGTGATCGCTGTCAACGAGTAGTTTAAAATGCTAAATACAGATAAATACAGGTTTGATTTTAAAGCACAGATAGAAGACATTAAGCATCAGGCGTTGATCAGAAGCTGAGTTGTAACTGTAATTGTGTCCACTAGGCGGCGCTCACACCGAGCTGAACACTTTTTATAATAAAATGTGTTTGAAGGCACTCTGTGTTTTCATATGCACTGTTTTCTCCTCAAGCAGTGAATACGTCTAGTGTCTAATTTCCCCTGTAGCAGAACCCAACCACAATCTACTGTTTCTTAAAGAAAAGAAAATGTATTTTTTGATACTTGTCCCTCATCAGCTGATATTTGGTGTCTGAAGTTTGTCTCTTTATTTCTGAAGCTACAAAGCTAAATTAACACACTAGTAATGAAATGAAACCTGGACACAATGAAATTATGCCGTCCATTTTCTGTACCGCTTATCCTGCACAGGGGAGCCTGGAGCCTATCCAAGGAAACTAGGGGCACGAGGCAGGGGACATCGTGAATGAGGTGCCGGCGCATCACAGAGCACAATCACACACACATTCACACACTACAGGCAATCTGGAAATGTCAATCAGCCTACAGTACATGTCTTTGGACTGGGGAGGAAACCCCTGAAACACAGGGAGAACATGCAAACACCATCCACACAGGTGTGAGGCAAACGTACTAACCACTAAGCCACCATGTCCCCCATTATTATGATGATGATGATGATGATGATGATGATGATGGGGCCAAGCATTGAAGGTGCATATGCACCCTACTGTTATTCTACCTTTCCTTATTATTCTTCTTCTTCTGGCTAGGGCGTCTATGGCAGCCCAAAAAGTGCCTGGTAAAAAGTTATGAAATTTGGCACACTGATTGGGGAGGGTCTATGGAACATTCTGGCCAACTTTGGGCCAAGTGTTGCCAACACTCTAGCACCACCATCAGGTCAAATTTGGGCCCAATTTGGATGTTTATGGTCATAAATTTTGAACTGTGTTTGCAAAATTTAAAAGTAAACTATAAAATTCCTGTATTTCCTGGGTCGAGACAACGCACCCTATGACGTCAATTTCCGCCTAGTTAGATTTTCTGCCATCTTGGATTTGGTCAAAAACAGTTTTTTCACTACTCCTCCTACAAATTGTGTCCAATCATCACATACATCATATTCAGACCAACCTAGACAAAATTATTAAAAGAATATTGATATTCCAAATGGTTTGCCCATAATGTGCCAACAAATCTGACGGTGACGCTGCCAAACAGGAAGTGAGGCTGTATCTCAGCAGCGACCATGCACACTGACACAAATTTTGGTAGGCATATTCAGGACCTGAGGCTATTCGCCCTGAGGCCATGCAACAAATTTTGTGACAGCGCCACTTACTGGTCAGTTACAATAACATGCCTAAAATGCTTCTATTTAAGTTCCATTTTGCTCCTCCTCCTCATTTTGTCCAATCTAAACAAACATTGTCAAAGGAACTCTGATATTCAAAACTTTACTCTTTTGAACATTGAAAAGCAGTAATTAATTAACATTTAACTGACAAAAATCAAATCAAAACTGAAAAAAATGAAAAGTTTTATTACACAAAATATTGAGCGGACAGAATAAAAAATCGTAATTCTCTTTAAGACTGATGTAATTTGTAAATCATTGTACATTTTGATACTGGGTATTCAGTCTTTTAAAAAAAATTAAAACTATTGTTTTCTGGTAAACATTTTCTACATATTAACTAAAAATGTATTTGATTGGTCATTTACAGATTTAGAGAATGTATATGTATTTATGGAAAAAGGATGTTGTGCGAGACAAACATCCACCATTTTAATTAGTTACATTTGACCAATATGTCTAAAATTGTTTACATTTCTTTTTTTTTCTTTTTTGTTTTTACTGAACCGACTTTAATCTGGACTTGGAACGGTATTCTTACCTTATCTGTAAGGCTCACATCGCAGTCAGGATCCTGCAGCAGAATTCGGACAATGTCGGCGTGTCCGCGGTCACAGGCGCTGATCAGAGCGGTGGTTCCCGCTTGATCCTGAGCGTTAACGCTTGCTCCATGTGCCAGGAGGAGTCTCACCGTGGACGCTCGGCCGTGTCTGACCGCCAGGTGTAGCGCCGTCTGACCCACCTTTAGGGAAAGTACAGGACGCAGTGTATGAGATGTTTAATACACGAACCAAGTCAATCCCGTGAGGTGATGAGAAATAATAAACATCAATGGCGCAAGAATTTTTTGTTAAAAAAGCCGTAAATAATAATAAGAGTGTAACAGAGTGTCTGTGGGTCCTTAAAAATGTAGCTGGGCAACAAGATATTATAATGTTGATATAATAAATTATCTCGCAATACACTTTTCTGAGGTATGGATAATGTTGAATTGTCTTACATTTGTCATTTTTATAGTCTTAGATTTTAAACAAACCTCCTTAAACCTGCATCATTTTTTTTTAATCTGGTTTGAAAACATCTGACATTACATCATGCAGCACGTTGAGGCTAACGTTAGCTACCTGTTGGTAGCGTTCACAGAGACACGTTAATAAAATAAAAATGTAAATTAAAAACCAAGGAACAACAGCAAAGTGTGCATCTGATAAACAATTCCAAAATCCAAATTCAAGTTGTTTTTATACTCTATTTGAACTGACATTAAAAAGTTACATAAAAAAAACACTACATTAATTTGAAGACACACCAAAGGACCATTGGATTTTTCCAGACCTGATCCAACTCCTCCTACCTGGGCGGAGTGGAACAACAACCAAAAAAAGTCCAGGGGGTGGAGTCAGACCTGATCTAGCTCCTCCTACCTGAGCGGTGTCAAACCAAAAGTCCAAGGGGTAGACACCTCTGCATGTTTCAGGCTTGATGTGTGTGTTGATAAGTGTGTTGTTTCGTGTTGTGGTGTGTTTCATGGGTTACGGGGTTAAGTTTATAGGAGAAGTTGGATCAGGTCTGACTGCACCCCTACTCATTTAGCTCTGCAGAGAGGAATCAATTTAAGAAAGACCGTGTTGTTCCACATCAGCGTGACATTATCTCGCCGCTAAAACAGCATCGTTACTCACCTGACCTGCACGAGCGTTAACATCACCGAACTCCATCAGCTGCTGGACCACCTTTATGTCCGTGTCAGTGTCCACCGGCTGGAGAGACGCCAACATGACCGCTGTGTACCCAGTCTTATTCTTCAGGTCCACGTCACACACACCTGGAGAAAAGAGAAAATCCAGCTGGAGGAGAAAATCTGGTGAGGAACTTCTCTGTGAGTGTACTCAGGCCCTGTGTAAACAACACTGAAAGCAAAAGCTTTTATTTCTGAATATTTTAGGGTATGGTTTATTAATTTTGGCATTATAGCAGTTTCGGGTTCCAGAGCTCTGTCCTGTTTTTAGCTGAGCAGTAATTCAGGATTGGCTCCGATGCCTTGAACAGTGGTTTGGATGCTTCCAGTTGTGTCAGTGTGTGTTTATGGATTTCAGCAAAAACTCCTCATGACTGAAACTTTCCCTAGGAGAAGACCTCTTGGATAGTCAGGGACTTTAAATATATAATATTTTAATATTTATATAATAGATGTAGTAAGCATTAAGCGTAGATTTGCTATGACGTTACAAATGTAGACAAACCTGTAGAAGGTGGATATGATGGACAATGGTCATGGTGATGGAGAGCTTTTCTCCATGTGTATCTGTGATTAGGGGTGTTGTGGTCTGAAGTTTACACAGTATGATAACCTATCCTGAAAGTATCATGGTCTCGCTGTATTAAACGAACAGTTAAAAACAAGCCTGTGGTGAAATCTTCGCATATCATTGTATATACAACAAAAACACTCACAGAGAAGTTCCTCACCAGATTGTGTATATAAACAAAAAGATCAGATCCGTTAATTGTTCATCTGTTAATTGGCGTCGTGTTGGGCCGCTTAGCCAAAAACAGAATGTCGTTTGGTTTAGTTGTGGTCAGCAATGCCGTCTTTATAGCCATCTTTTATGATAACGTTAGGAACATGCTCGGACACGCTATAGTGTGATTTAAGACAAGTCCAGAGGGAGGGGGTGAAAGTTTTGGGGAGTCACAGCCAGACACAAGGGATGAGAACCACTAGAGTAAGGAGGAAACTGACTGGGTTAAAAAATAGATCTTAGTAAAAGGAATTAAAAATTTTAATCAGTGTTTTGAAAAAGTCAAAGGTGAGCTAAGTGTCAGATCGTACACAGTGACTAACCATGACACCATAACGGTTTTGTCACGTGTTTTGTAATCCTGAGGACAGAAACAACACAAAGAATTTAGAATTGTCTAATTAAAGAAAGGTAAGCAAGTTTAATAAGGAAAAGCAAACTCGAAAGAAGCAAAAACGTGACAAACTTAGCAGTATCAAAAAGATAATTAAGACAAAAAGGCAGGATATTGTAGTGAGTTGATTTATTGTACTTGATTTGTCACTGACCCGTGTCCAAGAGGAGTTTGACGATGCTGAAGTTGGAGTGGGACACGCTGTAATGCAGGGCTGTGTTTCCGTTATCATCCACCATATTGACCAGGAACTGCAGCACTGCGGGGGTTTCTGTGGCCACTTCATTAATGTACAGAGCGACCGTGTCGGCACACGAGTTCTCCTCAGCACACACGTGGAACCACTGCTGGAACACCACAGTCAAAGCCTGCCTCTAGAGGTCAACAAAAGCATAAATGTGATGGTCAGAAGGTCAAACACAAACATATTGACGTCCCAAACGTTTTTTTTTCACTGTGCGGATTTGTGAATTACCATTTCATCATTTGGTTCAGAAACTTCATCCATGTGCTTCTCTAAGAAGTGACACGCGTTCATGAAGTCAGTCTCCACCACCCTGAGAAAAACAGTTTCAGTAAAACCCAGTGATTACATCTGTTTGTGTGAACATGCTCACGTGATGGTGTCTCACCTTCCTCCTTCACCACGTGATGCTTCTTCTGATTCAGCTCCTGAACATGTGCCGTCCTGCTTGTCCTCTTTTTCTACTGCCTGATCTTCTGAACCTTTTGCTTCACACATCCTGTCCTGCTCTTCATGATGTTCTTCAGCCACTTTCAAGTGTGTGGTCTCTGCAGTGGCTTCTCTGATGAGCTCTTGCTTTCTGGAGGTCAGTGTAGAACTTGGCAGCTCTTCAGTTTGGGAACTTTTTTGGTTAAACCCCTCCTCAGCAGGATCCTTTGGCCTCGTGCTGGCTTCCACTACTTCGCTAGAATTGCTCAGAACAAATCTGTAGTAAAATTATTGAAATTACTAAACAGTACCGAAACCCAGATGTTTGTTATGTGATATATAAGTGTATATAAGGAGGTTACCGGTCTCTTCCATAGCCTTTTCTCTCAGGACTTTCCAATGTCTTCACCACAGATATTTGGTCCTCCATCATGGACTCCTGAGCTTAAATGAGCAACAGGTTCAAATAAGAGTTACACACTGTTTAACTGTACACACCAGGGGTATCAAGCTTATGTCCCATGTGCTGAGACCGGCCTGATGAAGGTTGTGAGGCAGCCCACCAAATAAATTTAGAATCTGTGTTCTAAATTAAAACTGGACCAGAAGTGTAAAAAAAAAAATAAAAAATTTTAAAAGAGCTCTATTATTCCACTATGAGGCAAAATAGAGCAATAAACTCAGAGCCATAAACTCAGATATTGACCAAATGTGTTAACGATAAGGAATTGTTAATTAGCAAGCTAAAATGTTGACATGATAACCATGTCTCTTGCCAAACTCTTGCCTACTCTCCTAGCTTAGCTGGGGTTTGACCCAGCAACCTCACAACCCAAAGGCAAAGCTCAGCCATACGAGCCACGGGTTCTCATGTTTTATAGGACTTTTTAAAACTTATACTTTATTATAATTATGTTTATCATCAACACTGCATTCAATACAGTACAATTTAACTTTTTTGGCATGTTAGTTTTTCATATTCCAGCTGCATTGACAATGATTCAGTTTTAGTTACATCAAGTACGTTATACAATAAATGAAAACCTCCATGTATATTTGATAATACAAAACCCAGAGAAAAAGAAGGTAAAAAACAAACAAACTAACTAATAATAATAATAATAATAATAATAATAATAATAATAGATTAATGTATGAGTAAAATAAATAAATAAGAGAAAGGCAGGTGACTTTGAGGAAGTACGACATGAATTGGATGAATGGATTGAATTATCTTACTGCATTAGTAAAGGCATTAGAGGGGTACATCTCTTTAAAAATCTCGGCCTCTGAAGCCATAGTGCATATGTAATTTGTTCCATTTCGTACAGCTCTCACACTTTTTGGATCCAAATATTGTATGATGGAGGGTCAGGTTTTATCTTGGATTCATAGACAGATATATTAGGTATTCACTGGAAATTATTTTCTTAACCTCATGTCCAGTTTATAGTTCTTTAAAAAAAGAGTTCTACTGGAGAGAGTCTTTTAACATTTTCTAATTCATTATGTGTTGTAAGGAAATGTCTCTGTTGTAAATATCTTTTTAAAAAAATCAGTCCTTGGGAGTGTAAACTCAGTTCTTATTTGTTCAGATGATCTGAGTTAACCGTTTTGGAATATTTGATGCAAATAGCTGAGTCCGTATTGAGACCACTTTTTCTTATAGTTTGCATCATGTAGTTGATCTAAAGAAGAGGGACTAAAGATATCTACATATTTAAAACCATCCTTAGGCCATTCACACCTGCTCTTGATTTTGGTCTGTTTTGAATTTTTTTTTTTTAAAGTTTTATCCATGTTCAATTCCTGAGTAGTATATCCTGAGTAGTATCCATGCTGAAAAATTAGTTGTTGTTTTTTTTTTTAATGTGGAATTTCTGTTAGGAAGAGCAGGACATCATCGGCATATAGCGATAGCTTATGCTCTTCTCCTCCAATTGTGATGGCCTTAACTATTCTATCATCCATCACCATCCAGTGACTCTAACCGAAGTGTGTGGGCTTGAGTAGAGTGTTTGTACCCACCTTATGAAAGTGGGACCGAATTTAAAGCATTCAAGAGTTTGAAATAAATACTGCAAGGACACACAGTCAAATGCCCTGTGCATCGAGTGATAGAAACAACGCCTTCTCCCCTTTGGATTTTGTATGGATCAGTATATTTAATACTCTGCGATGGTTATCCCCATAATATCTCCCTGAAATAAATCCAGTTTGGTCCAGATGTATAATTTGATTAATAAATGTAATTTACCCTTTTAGTTAGAATGCTCTTTAGTATGCGTAAATCACTGTTCAGCTATGAGATGGGCCTATATGATTGACATTCATATGATTGATCTTTACCCTCTTTGTGAATTACTACTGTGGTTGCTTCTCTCCATGAGGGGGCCACCGTGCCTGATTGCAGCACATAATAATATGCTTTTAGTAGAATCTGAGATATTAGTTCTTTAAAACTTCTGTAGAATTCATTAATATACCCATCAGGTCCCGGGCTTTTGTTGTTTTTCAACATGAAGTTTGTCTCCGTTATCTCACATTCCTTAATAGGCTCATGCAGATCCTTTGCCACTGACTCTGTTAATTCAGTTAGTTTTATATTCTTTAGGAATGATGCCAGAGTAGTATCATCAGAACAGAAAATCTGTTTTTAGGGATTTGTAGAATCCTGCAGAGGATTCAGCACTTGCATCTGGTTTGCTAAGGGGGTTGATAGAGTTACTAGATTTCATTTTCTGTACAATATTTGAAGATCTTTGCTTTCTTAATCTAATTGCTAATAATCTACTTGCCCTCTTACCATGTTCATAATATCTTTGGTTAGGAAATCTTAAATTACCTTCAATCTTCGGGCAACTTTTAGTTTATTTATTAGCTGTGGATTTGGGTTTTTTTTTTATAGTTGTTCCAGTTCTTGCTGTCTAGCTTCCCTCCTTCTCTTCTTAGTGCTTGCGAATGAGATAATCCAGCCTCTAAGGTACAGTATGCTTTTGCACAATCCCATACTATAAGTGGTGCTTCCTCTGTGGAATCATTTGCACTTAAACATAATTTAAGCTCTGTTGTGACAAAGGTAATGAATTCTTTATCATTAAGGAGAGATGCATTTAGTCTCCACTGCTTGGAAGTTGGCCTATATCCTGTGTCCCATAACAATTCTATGGTTGAATGGGCCGAGACTGTCATTGGCAATCTCTTCATATCAGCTATTCTGTGAAGCTCAGCCTTGGGAGTAAAAAAATAATCTATTCTAGAATAGGATGCATGTCTGTGGGAGTAAAAAGATAAATCTCTACAATTTGGATATTTGCTTCTCCACATACCCACAAGTCCTAGCTCAGAAGATTGGTATTTTAACATCTTACTAAATGTTCTAGTCCCAATAAGACCTTGCATTGGCAGGACCGGAGTACTTATATTTGCGGAGATTATCTACAACGGTGATACTAGTCCTGTGTCTGTTTTGGGTCAGTCCATCTCAAGTGGTCCAATAATTGTAAAGTTGGTTGCTTGACCATTTTTTTTTTAAATTTTACTTGGTTTAACCATGACGGCCATTTTTGTGTCATGCCACGCAACGAATTTTGGTTATACACCTGTTTATGGAAACCTCAATATCTAGCTCCATGGAACAAAAACTGATCTCTAGAGCACAATACAAGCTACATGGACATATATAAAATTTTGCACATTCTTGTTCCTTAGACTTAGAACTTAGCTCCAAATGTAATGCTCAAGGTTGCACAGAGTTCCACATTTAGGGTCAATTTATAATGGGAAGCGTTCGAGTCTCAGGCTTAATTTTTTTAGGGGGTACCTAGGTAAGTATAGTGTGTGTGCAGAACATTTCAGGTTTGAGAATTCTCTTATTTTTCTTTAGTGCAAAAAAAGTGCAAACCTAGATCATGCTTCACTGTTGCCAACATCAAATGTATTAACATTTTAGACTTCACTGACAAGCATAAGCTATTGTATGTCAATCATAAACATAACTACTGTAAGATACTGTTCATTTTTATTATTTGTTATGCTTATGTTACATCTGTGCATTTCTCAAGATGCATGTATAAAGTAGGCTTTTCCCCAGATTTCTACTAGCCCTAGCTCTGTAACCAGTGGAACCGCAAACTCAACATTTTTACAGCAGAATGCTACTATAGAGGACTTATTACTAAGAAAATTTCAGGTTCGTATCTAGTCCCATACCAGAGATATTCAACTGGAAATTGAGGGGAATTCTTTTTAAAAAAAGAGAAATCTTAAACCCGAAGTGTTGATTACACACTGTATGCACACTATACTTATTAGGTACCCCCTATAAAATTAAGACTGAGACTCGCACCCTTCCCATTATAAATTGACCCTAAAAGTGGAACTGTGTGCAACCTTGAGCATTACAGTATTACATTATTTGAGCATTACATTACATTTGGAGTTCTAAGTCTAAGGAACAAGAATGTGCAAAATGTTTATATATGTCCATGCACCTTGTAACGTGCTCTAGAGATCACATTAGATCACTCAAGTGTTTTGGTTCCAAGGAGCTAAGACCATCCTGAGCAGAGATATTAAGGTTTACATAAGCAGATGTATAACCAAAATTTGTTGCGTGCCATGACACAAAGATGGCCTTCGTAGTTAAACCAATAAAATAATTTTAAAAATTTCTAAAAATTGGTGGTTTTGCAATGCCAATACGTACAGGTAATCACTGAACAAAAATTAGGAAGATTAAAAATGGTCAAGCAACCTGTATTGGACCACTTGAGATGGAATGACCCTTTCATGTTTATTTGCAGTGAGTGTAGTGAAGGACTGTAAGGTTTCAGACTTATTAAGCTGTTGTAAAGTTAAATTATCACAGATTCTGCAGGAGCTCTGTTAAAACTTGTCTTACTCCATGTCTTGCCCAACAGCACTCCTTTTATAGAACTTTTCACTTTTCACTGTAATGATTATAGCCAAAGCAAAAACATGGCATCAAACCAGAGATATCACACAGCAGAGGCCACAATACTAACCACTGCACCACTGGTGATGATAGTGCTTAATAAATGACTCAAAGAGCCAACAATGAAATGTTCAGTGGAAGAGGCAATGGTGGAGGTTCAGCTCTCATCACGTCCACATACGTTCTCTCAGTAAAAGGAAGTGTAGCTATGCAAGCAACATACCAACACACTACGGACCGGTTAGTGTGCTGTACCTGTGCTTTTTGGGAACTTCTCTAAGGTACTCATTTGGCTTGTCACAGTTGTTCCAAATGCAACCATAACTGGGCACATGTTTATAGGTCTTTGGTTAATTAACATTAAAAGAGATTTTATACACACTACTCATAACCTGAAACCCCACATCTGAGCCTTGACCCCATAACCTTCATCTGCACGAGCCACAACTCTTTAATGCACATTCATAAATGGCTTAGCATCATGAAAGAAGAAGAAGAATAGTTTATTATATAAGTAGCTGATATCAGCACTCAACATATAATTACCTAAAGCATCCTAACCATCAGTAGCACTCAGTTCTCATATTTGCCACTTTGGTTAAATCCCAAAGTCGGTTAGATGGGAGTCAACAGTACGGCAGATTCCAGAAGGAAGCCATTTTGGTTAAATAATGGAATCTGATGGAATAATAATTTTAAAATGTGACTAGTCTTTATAAACCAGAGCAATCAAATTTTTGAAGAAATGCTAGCACATATAAAATTCCAAAATTTTCCATGCAGGTCTCAAAATCCACAACTCATGGGGTTGTTAACCCAAACTCCCCCTGACTTCTCCAATCCTGTACCTCACGTTCTGCCACTCAGACCATCAGCACTCATAGCCTGGAGACCCAGCTAGGATTTAAACCAGCAACCTGCTGATACAGGGGCAAAGCTCATCCAACTGAGCTACAGGATCTCATACACACAACTCCACACACATAGGCCAATTTTTTATTTTTTTTTTTTTGTATTTTAGTCTAAGAAGCACAGAGGAAGTGGCTATGAAGCAAAGGTTTGGAGTAATAAATGGCTTTGATGAAAATAAACTCCAAGGTTCGATTGAAGTTTATTTGTATTTGTTTATTTGTACTAAATCCAAGGTAAGTAATTTAGCTAGCTAATGCGCTTCATTGAAAAACAACTCACTAATATTATAAAAAAATAAGCCTAATAATGTAAGTGCATGTACACTGTAAGTGCACCCACACAGACACACATGCACATGCATGGCCACTATTTGAACATAAACATGAACAGAGCTAAATAACATGTTCCCTGATGTCCCTGAAAGAAAAACTTGTCTAATATTCTCATTATGAGATTATTATATAACAAATATAAGATGATTATGACTATTTCTAGATATTTTTTTACTTATGATACAATTCTTATTCAAGATATCATTTTTTACAGTGTATATGTTCGATCTGATTATCAGTTCAGAATGTACCTTTCATATAAATGCTTATAAATGAACACCTTTAAAAGGAGTTGATGTGTTACTGGTTACTAAACTGATTTGTTTTTTTTCATCTGGCCAACTCAACGTTGGACTGAGTGCGGCTCGTCACCTAAAATGACAAAAATTCACACACCTGATTTGCACATTTTACACATCTACACATATTATTAACCAAAGAGTTACACAACGTCATTTTTTATATATAAGAGCAAAGTGACTAGTTACATCAGTAATAAACACAGGGTAGTGTGATGAAGCGTAGTTACTGTTAATACCACAAAGTTGATTATTTTCCAATAACAGCACGTCCTGAATTGGTTTATTCCTCTTATACCATAGCAACTTACCAATCAAATTTACCATTACAATTTTTATTTATTAATGAACAATTGGGGCTTTATCTGTTTATGGTTCTCACTTATGTTATAGCAGCTATCAACAGTCGTTCCCTCACCAGCCTCTCTTTTTTCCTCACTTTTTTTAATAAGACAAAAAAAAATGCAGCTTTTCATATTACAGAGAAACCGCAAAAAAGCATAAACTTCTCTGTCCTGAAGATATCAGAAAACTTAAAGTTAGAGCTCTACCTCTGATTGTAACAAAGCCCTGATACTAGAGACTCCTTCCATAAAGATTAAATGAATCCTAGAAAAGAATATTACACACGTCTTTTAATCAGGTTATGTGGAGCGCCCGTCACATAACAAATGATAACATATTAGAATGAGAACCTAAATAAACCTTTTTTATTTGCAGATACACTACTGTCAGAGCTGCTGTTATAGAAAGTTAATCAACACCTTCTGACTGAAATTCAACAGTGCTGTGGTGTGAAGAGCTTTACCTGATGGTGGTGCATCTCCTGCAGGTGATATATAGAGTGTAAGGAGGTTGACTAAAGAGACCAGCTGTCTTTGGATGGAGCAGACACGTGGATGTAGATGTTCAGAGGACAACACTTTTCCTGATTCCTCATTTCTGCAAAGACACTCCCACTGCTCCTGTAGGAGCTCTCTGACTTTTTTCACATGGTGCTCCATGTCTGCTTGTGATCCTGCAGGTCCTGTTGTTGCACAGGGTTTCAATTCTTCCTCTAAACACACCTGGTTAGCTTTACTTGATTCAGAGTCAGGTGGTCCTAACTTGTTCTCTATGACTGGTGTGTTCCTGACGCTGTCTAGTCTAACCCAGATGTTTTCTGCATGTTGTTTGGTCAACTCATTGATTCTCTCGTCCTTGATACGACTCTCCTGTTCCTGTTCCTTAAGAAGATTTGTCGTCTTTTCCAGATCAGACTCATGTTCGTGAAGCTTCTGCTCTAGCATTGTGATTTTCTTCTGCAAATCCTCAACGAGGGACTCGACTTCATGATCTCTCTTAGTCGCTAGTGAGTTTTGTTCTGTGGATATTGCAATTGCCTCAACTTGCTCAGAGGAAGCCTTGACATTCTCTTCCAGCTGATCATACTCCCGATCCATCCAGTCATTGTTTGCTTTATTTTTTTTCTCCACCATCTTCACCACACCTCTAGGAAAATCCAGAGTCGCAGTGTTGTCAGGTTCGGATTGAAATGTGTGCAGGAGCCTCTCTCGCTCCTCCTGTAAGATACATATCTGTGCTTTAAGTTCTGGTATGATCCTGATCTCCTCTTCAAGCTCACCAACTCTCTGGAGAGCTGCAGACAGCTGCTGAAAAGTCCCGCTCACACCTCCTGGGCTGTGGAAGACGTCCTCAGAAGAACCGTTTTCTTGAGAGAGGAAATCCCTCGAACCATTGGGGCTGGTTGGGTCCTCGGTGGAGTATTTTCTCAGTAACACTGTTAAGGGTAAACTCGAGGCTCGCAGTAGATTTGGTCTCACATGTGGTCCCAACGGCTGCTCATCAAACGCCTTTGAGGTTTTGTAGGAAGACACTGATTGCCTGCTGAAACCAGCTGACTCGCCGTCGCCGCCGCACTGAAAATCACACGGCTGCTGGGAGTCTGCAAGTCGAGTTCTGGGAAATAAGATGCTCGTTGAGTTCCACTGAGAAGATCTGCAACTGTACCCAGGTAAACTGAGGTTACGCGACAGGTTGCCACTGCTCCGCCCACGCGGTCTACGCTGAAGTTGCACCCTTCTGATTGTGTTGCCCTTTTCAATGTCCTCGACATATTTAACAAAATCCAGGTCCAAATGAAATCCATAGGGGGTTTCGACGGAATAGGAGGGTAGTTTTCTATGACTTCCGTTTTCTTTTGGGGCAACGCCATTCACTGAGGAAACAGGCGAAAAGCAATTATTAAGTGTTGGCTTCTTGACAGCCGTGGAGTTTAGTCTAGACAGATAAACTGGAGGCTTTAGGGTTGTTACCTTTCTGTGTATCCATTGTTTGTGGGCCTCAACTGTTTGTTTTTTCAGCTTGGTGGAATTTTCATACCTTGTTTAACCTGAGAATAGAAGAATAATGATGATAGACTGATTTCAAAATGAGAAAAGTGGACAATAGAAATTGTAAATACAGAAGACAGAAGGCTCTAATTTGTTGGTTAACGCCAGTGTAATCCAAGCCAATTTTTTGCACACTTTGCTATTTTCATGGTCATAAAAGAATGTACTTGCACTGATGTGTCACTGATGTCACTGATGTGATTCAAAATCTGTCAGTGCAGTCATATTTTCGAGCTCATGCTGGTCTTAAATTGTGCATTCTGAGACCTCTTTGCAAACGTGTGCAAATGCAACGCCAAACTGTCTTCCAGAAGTCAGCATAAACGTTTGTTCCCATTTCTGAAATAAATACCACAAAAATAATACTTTCCTTGGAGGCTTTGATTAAAGTCTTGAATTTTTCTCTTTTTCAATGTTAATGCAGACAAAACTCAGGCATGGGGGCTTTAATTTTCCTGCAGATACTGTCTTGTGTATATCTGAGAAAAAATAGAGCAAGTATAAAATGCAACGATCTTACACCTTAACTTGTGCATGTGTGCCACAATCACAAATGGGCCCAATGTCGAACGCTGTTGAGAAAATTTTGTAGAAGACTTTGTCCTCAAGCCCGCAGCCCCACCTCAAATCGCTCTCTCTCCATTTCTTTTTCTGTTCCTGACCACACAGCACCACAAAAGCAGCCACAGCCCAAACAATGTCAGCTATGCCGTAAACACACAAACAGCTGAAACCAAACCAACTCAAGTCAAACTGCAGTGCTTCTACAATGCTCACTCTATCCCGAACAGAACCCATCTTATCAAAAACCTCCTCCTCATAACATGAGCTCTACAGATATAATCAGGGAGAAGGTCAGACACAGGCAGGAGAACAAGAGCTGATCAGTTCATGGTCCTTCTTGCCTCAATTTAATACTAATCTGCGTTTAAAAAAAAAAAGGAATGAAAAAAAAGACTCTGTGATCTTAATTTTATCAGGAAGTGTAACTCAAAACAAAATGTCTCCTGCATCCTGAACTTCAGAGTTTTCCTTCACAGAGCTGTTTATGGCACACTTGCATTTTTATAGCATCTTCACGTACAACCCTTACAGAATGTTAGCAAGATGATGGAAATCATATGACTTAAAAATGTCCATGTACATTTCTCTGAGAGCGCAAACTCTGAAGATTTATCTGTGGTTAAATTGAAAAATATAAATATCTAAAAAGGGTGTAATTAACTTCTCATTACTGTTTGTTTAAAGGAAATTATTATTATTATTATTATTACTATTATTATTATTAAAATATTTATGATTTTTGTATATTATTTATATAAATAATAATTTTCTGTTCACATTTTGTGCCAACTCTTCTTTAATATCCTTGTGGTTCCTTGTAAATTTTTTTAGTTTTAAGTTTTTTTTTACTTTAAATATTTTCTTCCTTCTCTCATTTGAAATTATTGCTCCCTATAAGCACATACTTTTGCACCACCCCCTTCTCCCCTGCTCTCATATAAATACATTTCTTTCCATGGCATTCCTTCATTCCTTCTCAGACCACAAATTGACTTTGAACCTGTGACAATTCAAAATCTCTTAAACGCTTCAGAAATAAAAGCACAAACAGCGCAGTGTGGGAGGAAGTGGCCATTTTCAGCGTTTCAGTATGCAGGTTGTGAGAGTGGGGGTGGTTTCTCTAATGGATGGGGCGCAGTATAGAAACTTAAGAGAACTGAACAGAGCTTGAGCTCGGTTCTGCTGTAGGTGCCAAACCGGGAATATAGCGTTTAGTTTGATTTGACTGCGATTCAGAGACGTCTAACCGCATGTGTTTATGGTGTTGAACTTCTGCCTGTGGATTAGCTTTTAGAGTCAAAAAATGTTTTCTTTTTCCACATCATATATTAAAAACTTGGTTTTGTTTATTCTCACACAATGGAGTGCGACAGTAACAGCCATTCCATTCTTCCTGTTAGGGCCCCCTCAGCGGTGTGGTTTCCTCGGCACAGAACCTCATTCCTTCTCGTCTATTTGGAGTTTGGGGTTGAGGACGGAGGCCAAAGCCTGTGTGTGTGTCCCTCTCTGACCCTCCACTTTTTTGTGGTGAGGGTGTGGAAGGTCCTAGTGTCTCTCTTTTACAATGAGAACTGTGTCATAAAGAACTGTGTTTTCTTTTTTATTCTCTCTCTCTCTCTCTCTCTCTCATACACACACACACATCTGTTTTTCAGCTCTGTTTCAGTACTTTCTTTTCTTTACCACTTTTTATTTTTTCTGTCTAGCTCCATTTTTTTCTTCCTTTTTTTTTTTATACTCTATTGACAGAATTTGGACCATGCAGATATTGGCTCGCTGCCAAACACAATAAGGGCACATGCACAGCAGTTACGTGAGACCTTGTGTGGTGAAAACTGCACCAAACACACAACTTCACGACCTACACACTGAAATGACATTAAAGGCTGTCTGTATCCTGTGCAGCATTGGAGCGGATCTTCCCATTGTCGTCACAATGAGAATGACCACTTGTTCTCATTTGCTGTCTCCATGGGTTTTTTTGGG
Source organism: Pangasius djambal (assembly GCA_022985145.1). Taxonomy (NCBI): domain Eukaryota; kingdom Metazoa; phylum Chordata; class Actinopteri; order Siluriformes; family Pangasiidae; genus Pangasius; species Pangasius djambal. Next base: position 25,178,943 of record CM040978.1, read on the forward strand.
TGTACCAGAAACCGTACAGACTTTAGTCATTTCACAAAAAATGAGGCGTGCAAAAACAAAAACTTTGCACTAAATATAAAACTTTGAAAAGACTTTGAAAATCATTACCTGTCTTCCTACAGGTTTGGAATGAGCTTCCCCTCCTGCCCTGATGGTATGTTCCAGTCTAGCTCCAGTTTGTCATTTTCTTTCCCCCGCACCTTCACAGACGCAGAACAATCTGAGTCGGTGGGATGTAAAAGCTCCTCAATGTGAAATTCTTTGAAAACATAAAGCAGTATTATTGTGTTGAGAACTGAGAACAGGGGGGATGGACGTGGGTGCTCATGTCTCCCTCTGTAGGGCCTGTCCAATGAGAGGAGGAGGGAGTGGTGAAAACATAACCAGTCGGCCAGTAGTAGTGTGTGGGTGGGGCTTTGTGCGTTGTAGTGCTAAAGAGACATTTATAAAAACAAGAGCCATGTGTCAGAAGTTTTGAGAGGACTTATACTAGGAACCCAGAGTTACTTCTATGGTGCATACACATAGTCGGAGTGTAACTTAATACACCACAGATGGCCTCAACATCCACTTTAATCAAAAAATACCACAGGGCTTTAGAGGGGGACCCACGAGCCTGTAAAACCCTCTCAGGACATTGCAGTGATGCCGACTACATACCACTTCCATCAGGGCTTTTTATTTTTCACCTAATTGCCATTAAACTCACTCAACAATATCTTCTATCAGCTGTATCTCACTAGCTTGGGCGATACTGAATTTTCCCCTGCTTGTGATTTACCATTACAAAAAAAATTCTCTGATGCTGAGTGGCATTAAGTTTATGTGTAAACGACTCAGATATCACCGAACTCACCCTGTAACAGAGAGAAAAGCCCTGTGCACAAACCTTTCGGGCTAGTTTTAGGGCTTTTTCTGATATGTAGTTCGGGTGGACATTTTGCTGAGATCTGGTGAATGCTTGGCCAAAGAGTTAATGTTTAATGAGCCATGTTTCATTTTGTCCCATTCTGTCTGGATCACACAAACTCTGTGTCAATATTAAATTTCAGTTATTGCACATTTATTACGTTGAATGTTTTAACCAGCTGAAACCTGAGGCTCATGTTCACGCAATGTTTATTTTTGCTGTTTGGAAAATGTATTGTATTGAGACACCATTATATCGCATCGAATTTGAATTTTGTGTATCATTACACCCCTATGGGGCACATGCTTGAAAATGTATTTTAACAAGCTATATAATAGTAAATGCAAAACTAACAAAAATAATAATCTCATGCACAATTAGTAATATAATCAGAGTGAACATCACTGGACATTTGATTGTGTATGGTCATGTAGGAACAACCAATCATTATGTAGCACAAGTCTATATCTATAACAATCCAAAACTGAAGAAATGTGGTATAATTAAAAAACACAGTTTACTGTAATTGCTTAATTACATTATTAAAATCCAACAAAAACACTACTGCAAAACATCTCATCTGACTCAGTGAAACTGAACCAAATATTTAACTCTTCTCTAGTGGGAATTTAACCAAATGTGTATCTTCTGGCCCTGCACTTGGTACATTCCAAACCTTGTATTGTGTACATTGTATTTAATGACATATGGCAGCCTCATAAAACATTCACTGGGGCAAATTTTGATATTTTCTACTAGATTTGTGAAAACTACAAATTTTCCTGAACATAAATAGGTCCTAGTGTCTTAGGAATATTGTTTACATGCTTCTCAACTATACGTTCCAGCATCTTAAAGTCTGAGTTGAAAAGTTTAAAAAATCGCATTTGAAGATTTCATTCCAGTTCCACTGAAAGTCACCACACCTACTTCTACATTTATAACCTAATTAACTAATGGAAATATAACAATACTGACAAATTGTAAAGAATTATAAGTTTACAATGAGAAATGAGTTCTGACTTTGATTATCAGCATCATAAGCATCAGTCTCTGTCTCATCACCTGGGGTAAAAATCATCTGTAGAATTTAAACACAAGCCTCGTCCTCCTTACACAACACAATCTTTGCAGCTCAACACTAAGGCAAAGATAGAAAGTAACCTAAAGAAATAATTTCCATGTCTTTTTGGTGAATATATTTATGGTTTCTTATAGTAGAGATGTCAAAGTATATTACTGCCAGAAAAATTCGTTCAAATTTTGTTTCATTTTTGGCTGTTCCACAATTCAACCATAGTGATTTCTTAAGTTTTTTTTTATAGGCTGCCTCACATATAATCTGCAGCCAATAACAAAACCATTATAATCTCTTATTCTAAAGTTCTCCAGTCAATCCACAGAGCAGAAAGTGGCCTAGTGTAAATAAAGACATGCTCTTTGATTACCAAATGAGGTATAAGGTTATGTTTGCAGTTATTCCCTCTGATATGGGTTAACATTTAACATTTAACATTTCTGTGACTGTCTGTGAAGTCTGTAGTCATGAAACTGAACCTTATTACCTTCCAAAATAAACTGTCTATAGAATGTAAATAAGAGACACTCGCAAGAACAGGTTTAACCTAACAGCATGAAGGGGAAAAAAAACAGGACTAAGCCCAGGCCTAATGCTCCCCTTTAATTTATGTGGGTTTACTGATTTACTGTTTACTGATGATAAAACAATGGTTTTATCATTAAAATTAAACAGAGGTTATTTGAAAATTGAATGCATAAGAAGGATTAGTTACAGATTTATATCCAGTCATTTTTAAACACAAAATGGAGAAATGTTCTGGTTCTGTTTTTGTCGAGAAGTCAAAGCAGTCGTCACTGGCTAACAGAGGTTTGTGCTGTCAGAGTGACCACAGTACATTAGAGAACAGGCTAACCCTCAATTTTCAGAAGGCACACTGCCACTGAAACCGTGGCAGGAAGAAAATCAAATGACATGTTGCATCTTGCATGGAAAAATATCATGGAAAAGTCCATCGAGTAGTTTCTGAAGTGTTTGCTTATGACTTTGGGTCTAAAAGGCTTTTAGTGCGTGGTATGATCTCTAGAGCACACTAAATATTTCTCTGCACATAAAATCTTTGCTAGCTTTAACGCATGCTTTAAAAAGTTGAATTACAATAACAGTTCTTTACACCTTAGTATACTGTCCAACGTCCAACATAATCAGGGAACTTATTGTCCTACAGCAAGGCAAAACACAAACATGCACATTCAGGCAAACCACCAGGGTTTAAACTGAGATATACAGTAAGAGGTCGAGGAGCACTGCATCTTTTTACTAAGAACAATAAAGTTCAATGTGTGCTATTATTTAGAGTTCTCAACATTTCATCACTTCATTTTTAATTACTAACACACATTACTACTTACCTAAGATTTCTCTGTAACAGTTTTTTAAATTAATGTTTGGAAATCTGTTTTTTTTTCTGACATACAATATAAATACAGTAGACATAAAATAGGCATGTAAAACAAATTTTATATAAAATGTAGAGTGTCTAATACTTGCACAGTACTGTATATACAATAAAAATCAACAAACACTCTAGGACTTTTGAAAATAAAATAATGAATTGAAGTAAACCATTGCACTAACACAAGTAACTCATGTTAACTTGTGTTAACCAGAAATAAGCTACAGTTGTTAATTGCTGAAAGGTTAATTTAACAAAAAAAATGTGAAGTGACATGTTTTTGAGGAAAATATAAAATATTTTCTGATTATTTTTGCATTCCTGTCCAATTTAAACCAAAGGAACATCGGTTTATTCTGTTTAATGATCAACCCAACTACAACAGGGCAAATATAAAGGGACTTTGGGCTTCTTTGGACACAGAGGGCTGAAAGATCTCCAACAACAATGAAGCTTGCTCATCCAAGTGTGGCGAACCATGCGACCATGAAGCTGGCCTTGCTATTGTCATTTATGTTATTAACCAACGCTTTCCCAACAGCAGATGACCCTGAGGAGCCAAACCTGGCTCCATCAGAGACTCGGTCAGCTTTCGCAGCCCTGGATGAAGTCCGGCTTATTGCTAACGGCCTCCTGCAGCTAGGTAAAAACCTGAGGGACTTTGTGCAAAAGACAAAGGGCCAAATCAGTGACATCTTGCAAAAGCTCAACATTTTTGATAAGTCCTTCAACCAGCTTTCTGTGCTGGCCAGTGAGATCAAAGAGGAAGAAGAGGAACTGAAGAAGTCCACTGTGGTGCTCAAAGCCAATAATGAGGAGATCAAGAGCCTGTCTTTGGAGATAAACTCCAAAGTAGAGGACATCATGAGGGAGAGAATCCAGCTGTGGAATCAGGTTGGAGGGCTTGAGCAGAAACTGAGTGGACTTTCTCAAGGTCTTCTCTCAGCAGATCAGGTTGCAGAAATTTCAGCACTCAAAGTAAGCTTATTTGGGCTTATTACAAAGTTTATATTTCTCCTCATTTAGTTATGTCCCGGTAAAATAAGCACCCGGTACCTACCAATAGTGCCACCAGTCAGAATGTACACCTCCTATGCATTTACAAGCACAACAATAAGCTAACACTAAGCACTGTGGCAGTCTTGCATGTGCAGGAGTCCAAGAGAGTGTAATTGGCTGTGCTCTCTGGGTGGGAAGAGGATTACTCTGTCCCTTGTCAATCAGAGTGACACTAGCCAAACATGCCTGTCTGTGAGCTCAGGTATGTGGAAGAGGGTAGATAGCACTTTCCACAATGTGGTGGCTTCATGTGTCTCAGAGGAAGCACATGCTAGTCTTCACCCTCCCTGGTTTGGTAGCTGTTGTGTGTCAAATGGGAGATAATTGGCAAATGACCAAAATTGGGAGAACATGGGTTAAAAAAGACTTGACCCCAGCTGTAGGGTGCAGAGGCTCACTCAGGGACAATCAGTTATAAATGAACTGATATCATTATTTTAGATGTTTATAAAACTTTTTGGGGAGCAAAATGCAGAACTGATATGGTGATCAGTTATATGGAATGATATCAATCCAGGAGGTGATCCAAGTCCAAGAAAGGAGTATCTCAGACCTGCTGAAGGCGGTGAAGGAGCAAAGTGAGCACTTGCATGACCAGAGAAACAAGATCAAATGTCTGGAGAATAAGGTAGTGTTTTTTGTCCAACTAGGCCACTTATATGTATAAATCTTTTAAATAAACACAACCCAAAACATCTGATGCAACACTCTTGTCACTTCACTTCTAGCTTAACTCTGCCAGCCTTCAGGAAACTTTGTCTAAGTTTAGTTGGGATGCTGAAATCTACAGCATGTCAGATTATCTGTCCAACTATTCCAATGATGGAAGCTTTTCAAGTGGTGAGAATTCCAGTGATGTGGACTTTCAAATGTTTTAGCAATTCTTTGTACTGAATGTGTGAACGATTGTTCTGTAGATTTCCCGAGAGACTGTGGTGAGGTCTTCAGCAGGGGAGAGAAAACCAGTGGCCTGTATCCCGTTAAGCCAAATGGATCCGAACCTTTCCTTGTGTACTGTGAATTCACAGACGGTAATACACACAAGATACACGCAGCATTTTCTACTGCTACTGTAACTCTGGATAAAATTCTGAAATATTCTCAAATTTAATAGGTGTAGGCTGATGTCCTGATAACATGAGCTCTGCTCCCCACAGAGGGAGCGTTCACGGTTATTCAGCGCAGACAGGGTGGCTCTGTTGATTTTAACCAGTCCTGGCAAAGTTATGAGGATGGATTCGGAGACTTCAAGAGTGAGTTATGTACTTGAAACATGTTCTCTTTAGGCAAAGGGAAAAATCGCACTGCACCACTATCAGCAAGTAGTTGAATGGCATTGTGGGTAATGTAGGAAACCGTTACCCAGAGTGAAAATTGACCAACTTGCCAGTGAAAGAAGTTTTTTTTTAAAATTGGAGTTTCAGTGCAGAATCACTGCATTTGATGATTAAAACTTGTTAATTGTGCTCTGTAGGTGAGTTCTGGCTTGGTCTGAGGAAGATCTTCTCCATCACCCAGCAGGGCGGATCTCTCCTGCGCATTCAGATGGAGGACTGGAAACAGGAAAAACATTCAATGGAGTTCCAGTACATGCTGGAGGGCCCTGACTCCAACTACACTATCCATCTCAAGTCAGGAGATCTGACCTCGGATATGGACGTCCCGACAAGTCTGAGGTTCTCCACTAAAGACCACAACGATGGAAATAGCCCCAAAGACCCAAACTGTGCTCATGATTATACAGGTACAGAACTTTATACGTTATGTGTACTAATAAACAGACACTGAGCCCCATTTATCGAGCTAGATACGAATTAATTTATTGCTAAATATTTCACAGGAGCATTTACAAAGGAGATGTGATGTTCAAGAAAATCCAGTTCGCTGGGAAAAACGTTTGAATCCTTCGTTTCGCTTCTGAGTTTGTGCAACTTTACATATAACGTGAACCACGACAGATCGGCTTCAAATCGTATTATTGTCAATGAGTTACTGTGATTTTATATACGGATTATACTGTCACGTTTAAATCTCATTTATTTCAGTGACACACCAATTTAATGAACATTTTATTCATTAACTCAGTTGCTTCATATTAAAGACTTGGGGAAAAACAGTGATTCTAAAACACATCCATAAATCAAGACGAATGAGAATAATTAATCAAATCAGGATAAAAGACCTGTAAAAAGAGGAAGAGATAGCGTGTGTCTATGGTAGCTGTCACACCATGCAATAGCTAGGCTGGATTACTGGAAGATTTAGCACATGGCATGCTCTTTCACCGTTTATTTGTCATTTTGCCATTGTCAGGCCTCTTTTGTGCTTTTTCTTTTTATGGAGTTTTGTGGGCAGGGCTAGATGTAAATCAGCTGTGCCATGAATGTGTTCATGTTTATCAACATACTCATGTGAGTAAAAATGTTATAAATCTGGCAGGAACTATTAGTTCAGTTTGGCCATGACATCTATGCACAACTTTAATAAATAAGGCTCATTTAGTGAGATGCATGGTACAAACTGTATGTACAATCTTTCAACAAGGTTCTTCATCGAACATAACTTATTGCAAATAAATAGGATCTTTTAGAAGCATAAGATACTTAAATTTTATGTGTGGTTCTGTTTAAGGAGGCTGGTGGTTCAGCGCTTGTGAAGATGTCAACCTGAATGGAAAATGCATCCAGAGCCAACCTCGCAGAAAAGGAATCCAAGGGAAGCACAATAAAGGACAGTCCCACTTAAAATCCACACAGATTTCCATTCGTCACCGTCAGGAACCATAGTCACCCGTAAACCAAAAGAAGTGATGTGGAAATGTGCAAATATGTGTTCAGATTTTTAAACCACATGAAACCTGACTCTGTAATTCCACAGTGCAGTAAAATTGAGCAACATGTTGTCCATTAAACAAAAAGTCCAATGTCCAATTTATTTCTGATGGAACATAACACAGGTCTTGCATTCTTTTTATTCTTAACAGCCCTGCATTTACTTTGACATACCAAACACACACACACAGACACGCACACTTGATTGGTCATGCCCGCCCTGCTGGATGTCTCCAGTATGGTTTTGTGATTTTCATTAGCTTTTTCCAGAGGAAAAAAAAAAAATCATGGCTCTGACATTTCTCTAATGATTAAACAAAGGTTTTTCTGCTTAAGGTGAATTTTATTTAGGCTTTTGTCGTTACGAAGATCCAGCACTTTTGGCATTTTGTTTACTTTCTTCAGTTACTCATGTGGTTTGCGTTGCATGTTTTACATTTCATGACTCACAAAATTTCCATATGTATAGAAGACGATGTTGATGTGAAACAGACAGAACTCATGAGAATAACGATGCTTTAACGTGGGATATTTAAACATGACACTGAGCAGGATGGTACATTAAGTGTTTAGTTAACCACATGTTGTTGAAGAATCTGCTTTCATCTGCCTCTGTATGTCACCTGGATCCTAAATTTCACTGAGAAACCACAGAATTTTGGCAGTTACTTACTCATATCAGTATTACAAATAGTTCTTAAATATATTGTTTTTACAGAATTGGACTTGCAATAGAGTTCTTGAAGAGGTTTTTGTGTATTTTTGTGTTTGCGTTAACTGCAGCAAACAAAGTACTCAATACTCCAATATACCAGGAAGACCCAAGAAAGAAAAGTCATGTTGGTGTTACTTAAATCTGTTTCCTGTGCTTTGTTTTGGAATATAATCCTTCTGCTACCACCTAGTGTTATAGGAGTGATATAAGGCCATGTTTGTAAATAGGAAACCCCGCTCTAACACACCTGATTCAACTAATCAGCTAATTAACTGCCCGTCCTGAGAGGGTGTGTTATACCGCAATACAACAAGTAATAAGGTCTGATATTAACGTTGCTTCTGCTCAGACAATCATGCCCAGAGCAAAGTCATATTTCAAGTCAAGTCAAGTCAAGAGGCTTTTATTGTCATTTCAACTATATATAGCTGACGCAGTACACAGTGAAATGAGACAACGTTTCTCCAGAACCCTTGGTGCTACATAAAACAGATATTTGTATGTCTAGTCTCTGGATTTGATAAACATACAGTATAAATAAGATCTACATGAATTATTTCAGCGCAGTTAACGAAGAGAAATGACGTACAATGTAGGTCGACTTTGGTCTTATCGCATTAGTAAAATTGGGCTGAAACAGAATTAAGTTACAAATCTGTAAAACATACAAATTTCATAAAACATCTTTTCACAATACAAAAGCGACATATCAAGTAAAATCATGTTTAATCAACGAGGAAATGGTGCTAAGGAAAATCTGTGTGCACCAGTCTGTCTGTCTGTGTGCACCAGTCTGTCTGTCTGTGCACCAGTCTGTCTGCCCTGAAACACATTAAATATGTTTATTTGTGATGCATTTAGAGATTCTGGTGCTAATTCGTTGGTTGGTGCTGTATTTTCATTATGCCTTTGAGAAGTTAGCAGTTGTGTCCCATGCTGATGTCACAGGGGGTTATTGTTATTGTTAGTGCAGTTAAAATGGCATTATAGGAGAATAAATTTCAGCAATCTGAAACCTAAGTGATAACTGGTTCAGTTAGCTCCTAAAAACAAAGTTATTCAAGAAGTTCTTTGTATAGTTATACAATACCTTAGTGCAGCTTTTGATACCATTGATACTATTTTCCTTGATAGACTAGAAAATGTTGTTGGTGTTAGGGGAACAGCTCTCTCCTGGCTCAGGTCTTATTTTACTGTTTGTTATCAGTTTCTAGATGTAAATGATGACTTCTCTATGCATACTAATGTAAAGTTTGGTGTTCTGCAAGATTCTGTTTTAAGCCATATATGCTACTTCTGGGTAAAATTATTTGTAAACATAGTATTAGCTTCCACTGTTATGCTGATGACACACAGTTGTATGTTACAGCCTCTAGGTTGGAGCCTTACTGTCTAGATGTTCCAGTAGGTGCATAAACAAGCTCCAGTTAGTACAGAATTCAGCAGCCAGAGTTCTTACTAGAACCAGAAGATATGACCACATCACCCCTATCTTATCCACTCTGCATTGGCTCCCAATCAAATATTCCATTGTTTATAAAATACTACTATTGACCAATAAAGCACTGAATTGTCTTGTGCCACAGTACCTGTGAGAACTTTTGGTCTTTTATGATCCGCCATGTCTACTTCGATCAAAAGGTGCAGGCTATTTGTTGGTACCTTGAATAGTGAAGGCTATAGCAGGGGGCAGAGTTTTCTCTCATAAAGCCCCACAGTTATGGAACAGGCTTCCACTCTGCACACAATGTACATATTCTTTAACCATTACGTGACAATTAGCATACCTAACAATCCCTCTCTCTGTTCCTTCCTCTCTCTCTCTCTCTCTCTCTCTCTGTCTCTCTCTCTCTCTCTTTCTGTGGAGCTACACATGCTGCTGAGGATGGCCCCACACGGACACCCTAAATTACATGAGATTAATTTGGATGGTACCACTTAGAAACCACGAAGATGGCTTTGGACTTCAATTGGTATGATAGCATGTGCATAACATGCAATTCCCACAAACAGTTTTGCACTCAAGTCTCAGTGAACAGTTGATAACTTCAACAAAACAGACTTCATGTGTAAACTATAATGAACTTGCATGGTTATACAATTGCACTTTTTTTTTTACCATATACTATACTGTCATAGAAGGGAATTATTTATAATCACACTATCCGTGATCACCCAGATGAGGATGGTGTCCCCTTTGAGTCTGGTTCCTCTCATGGTTTCTTCTTCATATCGCCTCAGGGAGTTTTTCCTTGCCACCATCACCTCTGGCTTGCTCATTAGGGATAAATTCATAAATTTAAAATTTATATCCTGAACTTTATTATATATTTCTGTAAAGCTGCATGACAATGTCCATTGTTAAAAGCACTATACAAATAAAATTGAATTGATTTGAATAGTTAAGGTTTCTTTGGCTTCATCTTATGGTTCTAGAATCTTTTCTGATAGAGAAACAATCTGTTCCCCAGAATGGGTTTATTTATCACATATACTTTACAGTACAGCGAAATTCTTTTCTTCACATTACCCAGGAATGGGTCAAAGACAATGATACGGCTCTCTCCTTGAGCAGAGAGGGTTAAGATCTAAAGGGCCCATTAGTGGCAGCTTGGCGCTGCTTCTGATCAGTAACCCAAAGCCTTAACTGCTTAGCCACCACTGCCCGTACGTAGAACCTTTAAGGAATCTGAAGGGTTCTAGATCTTTTTTCACCAGGCATGTTGCAACTCATAGGGTGCCAAAATTATTGAATTTCATTAGCTGATTCACTGCATATAAGGGGGATTAGTCTGTGATTAGTTGACTAATGCAGCCCTGATGAGGCATCTTCTTTGTGTAGTCAGTGTTAAGAGTGACAGTGATGCCCCTGCACATGTGTGAGGAGGAACTCGTCTTCTGTTACTCTCTTCCACTGCCAATTTATTTTTGGATCCATAATGTCCTGCACTGCCAGCTTCTGGAATGCTCCGGCCTGCTTTAAGGCTCTTCCCTCCCCTCTGCTCTTGCTTCCCATTCCAGTGCAGTAACACTGACCCCACTTCCACTGAGTTGTCGTTGTTGTTCTCTCCGTCTCTCTGAGCGATGGAGAACAGTCCTCTACAGGTGCTGCATCTCGACACCGCTCCGTATCCTGACCAGAGACCCGGTGCCAGCGGCCTCACGAAGAATGTCCGGGTTTTCCAGTCCCAAAGGAACTATCTTCAAAACTTCATCCAGAGTATCTTCTCCTCCATCGACCTGCGAGACCGCCAAGGGTCCACCATGGTTGTGGGAGGAGACGGACGTTACTTCAACACCAGCGCAATCCAGGTCATAGTACAGATGGCTGCGGCCAATGGGGTCAGTCGCTACCTTTTCATAACCTTCTCATGATTGTAATCAGCATATTTGTTTTTCTACACATCAGCACTGTTTGTTTCATTTCTTATCTGTCTCACACAGGCATCCTGTTACTTGCCTTTTTAAAGTCCTCTAATATATGCCAAATTTGCAAAATTTAATAATTTTATTTTAAAAGCAGTTACGCTGACAACAATGCAGCATGTAATTTCAAATGATTAGCAAGAGTCAGGTGCAAGCAAACTGCAAAATGATCCTCTTAAACAGAGCTAATTATGTAGATCTGCTTTTGTTGTTGTCTCCTGTCCAACACGGATATTTGTTCTCGATACCTCAGCTGGGGTAGTGATATTTATAGATAGGGGAGATTGTAAATAAATTATACGCCAACTATAAATGTTTTTCTAATTTAGCCGGTCAGATTCCAGCACAGGTGGAGAAACATGAGTGTAACTGCTGTAGTGTTAAAAATCCCCCAGTGGTGTATCAATGAAACGATGCCTTTTTTTAAATTCAATCCAAAGGTCATGGTTTTAAATATTATTTTCATCTGCTAAATTAATACATGCACAAAGTAACTGGAGATAAAAAAAAAAAAAAAGTGATGACTTTCAGAAAGTTCTGCATTTTCTTTTACATTTTATCACTATTAGTGCACAAAAGATTTACAGAATTACAGAAGGAACAAAGTTTAAAGCTTTTAAAAATAAATTTTTTCACCAAAGACCTAAATATATGCATTTTAAGTAATTTTTTTTTTCAGATCCTAATTGGATGAGTGCTTAATTAAAGGAAGGTCAACCAATTATTTCTGTAAATAAAAGTCTTTCAAAGTGTAACGAATGTGTTTTTTACATGTCAATATTGCTATATCTTGTTCAAAAATAATATTCTCTATTATTTTGTTCATCAGTATTAAAATATTATAGACTTGAATGTTAACCATTTTTGAGCAGGAAAATGGATGCAAATGATTGTTAGTTTATATGAAGTGATAGTATATTTAATGTGATTGAAATCCTCTGCAGCTCACCTGTCCTCTATTAATTACCTGTCTCAGATAGGCCGTCTGGTGATTGGTCAAAATGGCATCATGTCCACACCGGCTGTGTCGTGCGTAATCAGGAAGTTCAAAGCGATTGGTGGATTTGTGCTCACTGCCAGTCACAACCCTGGAGGACCAGACGGAGATTTTGGAATCAAGTTCAACGTTGCTAATGGAGGTAAAATGACACCTGAGTATCAAATATAAAATGAGTTTTATATCTAATTACATAAAAATAAATATTTTTGTTTTATTTTAATCTGGCTCAAAGGGCCTGCACCCAACGCTGTGACAGATAAAATCTTCCAGATAAGCAGAAGTATAGAAGAGTATGCCATCTGCCCTGAACTCACGGTGGATCTGACAACACTCGGCAAACAGAGTTTCGATCTGGAGAACAAATTCAAACCGTTTACAGGTAGGTGAAGGCATTTCTGGTGTCCTGGATACATTATATGGCCAAAAGTATTTGGATGTCTGACCATCACACTCATATGCGGTTCTTCCCCAAACTGTTGCCACAAAGTTGGAAGCACACAATTGTATAGAATGTCTTTATATACTGTAGCGTTACAATTTCCCTTCACTGGAACTAAGAGGCCCAAACGTGTTCCAGCATGACCATGCCCCTGTGCACAAAGCGAGTTCCATGAAGACATGGTGTGTTAAGTTTGGAGTGGAAGAACTCGAGTGTCCTGCACAGAGCCCTGACCTCAACACCACTGAACACCTTTGGGATGAACTGGCATGCCGACTGCACCCCAGGCCTCCTCACCAACATCAGCGCCTGACCTCACTAATGCGCTTGTGGCTGAATGAACACAAATACCCACAGCCACGCTCCAAAATCTATCAGAAAGCCGGTGGAGTGGAGCTTATTATAACAGCAAAGGGGGCATAAATCTAGAATGAGATGTTCAACAAGCACATATGGGAATGATGGTCAGGTGTGTGCACATACTTTTGGCAATATAGTGTATTATATAGATGAGATATTTACACAAAGCTCAACTCCTTCACTACTGATGAGTGGATCAACATCATAAAGATCATAGCACAAGTCGACTTGCCTCAGATTACTACTACCAGACCTACGTTTCCATAGATTTATTCTATTACTTTAATACTAATAATAACAGGATGTGCTGTTATAGTAAAATACCAAGTGATAATGCTACTGTTAGTGGATTTTCCCATAACAGCAGGTACCCCAATTGTTTTATTCCTCTTATACCACAGCAGTGGTTTGCCAGCGATTACAATGTTTTACTTATTAATGAACAGCACATCATACGGTTTATCTGTTACTATAGAAACGATAACGTATTAGGACGAGCACATTAACTCAACAGTGCTGTAGTGTAATAAATTAATACTACCTAATACCGTTTAGTACTAGACGGTTTATAAATAATGTTTTTTCTGTTATCTGCCTCCTCTCAAGTTGAGATTGTGGACCCGGTGGAATCCTATGCCAACATGCTGAGGAACATCTTTGACTTTGCGGCGCTGAAGGAGCTTCTATCAGGGCAGAACCACATACGCATCCGGTTAGATGCCATGCACGGAGGTAGGAACTCTACTGTTGTGAAAGTTCTCTTCTTTTAACCATTATATAGATCAACAAAAGCATGTTTTGTGTACAAATCAGAGCTACGAGTACTCGGCTATGACACTGTGAAGGACTCCACAATGCCGTGCGGTCAACATCTTGGCTTTCTTCACAAGATGAACATTAGGAACATAAAGTTTTTTTGTATTTACTATTCCTTCAAATCCATTTCATCTTTGTGAATATGTACTATATACTAATCATTGTAGCAGTAGCGACCGATGCATACTTTCGAGGGCTGAGCCAGCTGTTAAATGATTAAGAGGAGATGTCTGACATAACACTAAAACCAAAGTAGGATTTCCCCTTTCACATAGGAAGCCTGTAGCATTTACTGCACTCTTGAAATGACATTTTAAAAAGCCAAGGCAGCCAATCCTCTGTCTCTAATCCAAAGTGAAAAATTCAAATAGCATAGCGTGCGACGGGGGGGTGGGGCTGGGATGTGGGGGTTCATCTGGTCATTCATTTCACTGATGAAAAAGGCTAAACAAGATGTTATCACTCCATTTCTGATGCAGGATGTTAAATAAAGGAACATTTCTGTAACTGAGTCAGTTCAGATCTAATCACTTGCAACAACAAGCATTTCAAACATCTAGCTGGAGTCAGGCATACTGTATGCGGACCTGGCACAAAATACAGTGGTCTTTTTTGTTTTATTTTGTTTTGTTTGGCAATATTATCACTGCCTGGCCTCCTGACAGTTATAATATTAAAACTTCAAGATATATCCCTCAACCATTCATAACAGTTTACGATATCACCAGTACATAAATTACTACATGTTTAAAGATAAACATATGTTATTGTTTGGAATAATGTCTTTTCTCAGGTCTTTCTCATATATTTTTTCAATTACATGAAACTTTCATCAACTGAACAGAATTACATGATTTCTAGTTTAAAAAAAAAAAGATCAAGATAAAGATCTTGCCTTAAGAAAAATGCTTCAAACCTGGATGTCGATATGTAGAAGTGTTCACAATAACGATATTAGGCATTTGATTATCGCAGTGTATCAATTATCCCCACATTCCTGAGTCTGGGGTTCCTGGGCAAGATTTTGAGACTGACTCTTCCACCATAATCTTATCCTGTCCTTTGGAAAATATGTCCAGACACATAAGCAACCATAGTGCATGTTTGACAGTTTATTTCTTTGCTTGTTTAGCATTAATAATCAGAAACTGTAATAACCAAACATCTCTACCCACTACCTAGCTTTGTAATGTTAGGAAAATAGCAGTTTAGTCAAAGAGACTCTGGGTCATCAACTAATAATAATTTAAAAAATTTGACCTCTGGATTGAGAAGGTCTCATTATCAAGGAATTTCTTGATTTCTTTTGTAAATGAAAATAATTACAACTAATAAAATAGCAACTATCATAAATCACTACTGATAGTTTAGCTCGATATAGTAAACTAGGACACTGCCTTATCTAGGACACTGCCACAATAACTTCACTATAGCTAATGTTAAAGTGCACAAAAGTAATTTTTGTAAACTAACTTTCATTCTCCTTTAAATCTCCATTTATGGCATCTATGTAATATTGTACCCATCACCTTTTGGACTTTGTCTTCATGTCCATCCTGAAGTGGTTGGCCCATATGTGAAAAAGATCGTGTGTGAGGAACTGGGTTCTCCTGCCAACTCGGCCATTAACTGCGTCCCTCAGGAAGACTTCGGTGGCCAGCTGCCAGATCCGAACCTAACTTGCGCTGCAGATCTGCTCGAGACCATGAAGAGTGGCCAGTTTGACTTTGGAGCTGCCTTCGATGGTGATGGTGTGGGTGTTTTTAAAGAGCTACACCATTATAGATTAACAATTCATTCTCCAATGCCTTTAAATATTTTCATATGAAAATCTGTCAGTCAAGATTAGTTTAGGAACTAATCATTTTCACTGCAGAAAGTCATAGAAGTCATGTGGCCACCAAAATATCAAGGGTGTCGGTTACCTAGTTAATCTCCAACCCAGCTTACCCTGTGTCTCTTTCTCTCCAGGACCGTAACATGATCTTAGGGAAAAATGGCTTTTTCGTTAACCCCTCAGATTCTGTTGCTGTAATTGCAGCAAACATCTTCTGCATCCCCTACTTTCAGCATATGGGAGTGAGAGGCTTTGCCAGGACAATGCCCAGCAGTGGAGCGCTCGACAAGTAAATATAACTTTCATAGATTAATGTGCAACTTCTCCTTTATTCTAGCACTAATCACAGTATAAGTAACTTTAAAAAGACCACACTAGAGTGAAGATGGTGTACTGATTTTAGCCGCAGTCACACTAGAAGCTTGCAGTTTGTATCTCCTTGTAAAAAACAAGATTGGCGATAATTAAAAAAAATAAATAAACATTTGGTACACATTGCAATTTATCTGTGACTTTACATTCTGGTTACAAATTCAAGGATTTATTCTAGTTGCAGCATCATTGTACATGCAGTTGAGCTGTTAATCTGGTTACTAAATCAAGTTCTAGATCAAGTTTTGTTGATTGAGAAAATCTATCTAGCTTGCTATTCTGTCTGAGCTCATTGCTAGCAAAAAAAAACAAAAAAAACCCCACAAATGTAACAAGACAGTTGTAGCATCTAATTCAACTTCCCAACCAACTGCAGGCCAGACTTTTTTATGGCTCAATTTATAGTTGGGTTGGGACGTATCATGCCTGCACACTGCAAAAAATTAGTGCTTTATTCATTTTGGATCTAATGCACTGTACTACAAAGGGCCATCTAGTCACAGCTCAACATGGGCACAGTAGTTGTGCTACTGTTCAATGATATAAATTCCCTGAATGTTACAAAAGGCTAGTGTGACTTTGTCTTTAATCCTGGATGTAGTTTTGATGGAACACTGAGGTCAGAAATATGACAGAGCACTCGTTCATTGCAGTGTGGCCAAAGCAACCAAGATTCAACTGTATGAAACTCCACCTGGTTGGAAGTTCTTTGGAAAGCTGATGGATGCTGGTCGCCTTTCGCTGTGTGGAGAGGAGAGCTTCGGCACAGGTAGCTAACGTAATGAATGCTGTGAATGGTTGATTTATTCATCCTTTATACAATTATAAAGGCTCTCAAGTGGGTTCCATGAAGCTTAGCCAGAGGGCCCGTGATTTTTACAGTGGTGGACATCACAACACACCATTTTTAAAGTTATTATATCTATTCTGTTTGATTGGTTACTTGAATTAAATGAGTTTAATTCAAACTCAAATACAATTAGGCCTATAAATATTGTCAGCCTGGACCTAATGTATACTGTCAGTGGAAACTTCAGGAATAGAAAGCTCTATAGCACTAATAAACAGACAAATTATACATGTTTAAATTACGAACTAAGGAAATTAATCTACTGGAGGGTGTCTGTGGAGTTTATACAGTTAAATGGGGTTCCCAGCTACAAATAGTTTGAGAATCCCTGACCTAGTGGAGGACGGGTTCTCTATTTAAGCTTTTTAGGCTCTTAAATCATTGATTTTAATCTAGAAAATAAGTTAGCATGAGAAGTTTTGATAATGTTCGATAATGTCACTGACAGCGATTTTTTTTTTAAATGGTGCAGTTGTAAATTTTAAGACCGTTAATATGCTGATATGAACTGGTACACAATCACAGATCACATCAAGCTTGTTTTCCTCTTTTCAGGTGCAGATCATATCCGTGAGAAGGATGGGCTTTGGGCTGTGCTCGCCTGGCTCTCCGTTCTTGCTTTTAGAAAACAGAGTGTTGAGGAAGTCATGATCGATCACTGGAAGACCTATGGCAGGAACTACTATACCAGGTCTGGGGTGATGAGGATTTTAATTAAATTCTTGACATAAAATGAAAGAAGTGAGAAATACCAAAAACAAAAAGGTGCCCTGAGAAAGATACCGAAACCAATTGTGGGTGTCATGAGAGAGGTGCTGAGACGGATGCAAGTGCAGTTGAATTTCTTTTTAATAGGAGAAAGGCAAACAAATCCAAAACTGCAAGCAAGTTCAATGTCAAGAAACAGGCTAAGGTCAGGCGATCAACAAACAGGACAAACTGGGCTAAGGCAAACTCGAGCCTCGAGAAACTAGCAACAGGTCAAACCAGATCAGCAAATACAAGCTAGCAGGCTTGGTAACATCAGTAGTACAGGACAAACTGAGCGTATACTTTGCAAATTGTGGATGAGTGAAAGTCTCTTTTAAAGGGTGCTCGTGTGTGTGGGCTTGTGAACAGGTGTGCTCAATCAAAACTCAGGTGACTGAGAGCAAGACAGAGTGTTTCATTCTGGGGAGTGCACTTGAGCAAGGCCCTTAACCCTCAGCTGCTCAGTTGTATAAATGAGATAAATGTAAGTCGCTCTGGATAAGGGTGTCTGCCAAATGCCATAAATGTAATGTAACTTTAAATTTGTAATGGAGTATCAATTTGGTTCATCTCAGGTTCATTGTTCTAAAATCTACTAAATGAAATCCTTACAGGATGTTAAGGCCTCTAAGAAATGCAGCGTGTTCTGGATTATAGAGCAATCCATTTTTTTTTATAAAGAATGCAGATATTTTATATATCTGTGCAGACTCTGAACTACAATTTTCGATTATTTTGTATGTCCTAGCCCATTTTTTTCAGACCAAATCGCACACCAAAATTAGTAAATTTGTAAATACCAATAACCTGTAAATATCAGTAACATCACCTTAATTGAGAAATGTAATGACAAAATTGTATTAGTTTTTATCCTCTTGTCTCAGTTCTCAATGTGGTATTCTCTTCTGTACCTGGCAGGTACGACTACGAAGACGTGGAGATAGACATAGCAGTGGACCTGATGCTGGATCTCGAGGTGGTCATTTCGGACAAGGCATTCGTTGGACAGATATTCACAGTAGGAGAGAAAACCTACGAAGTGGAGAAAGCAGACAACTTTGAGTACAACGACCCTGTAGATGGAAGCGTCACAAGGAACCAGGTAATGCAAAGCATTTCTGTGTACCACTCCTAAGTGAAACACAACACAACATCCTGCTGATCTACTAATAAACATCTTTCCTAAACTAAGATTTAAAAAAAAAAATCTTCCTTTTCAACAGGGCCTGCGAATTATATTTAAAGGTGGCTCTCGCATTGTTTTTCGTCTAAGTGGAACCACATTGGGTGCCACAATACACCTCTACATCGACAGCTATGAGAAAGATGAAAATGAGATTTTACAGGATCCACAGGTAGCTTGAGCTGCATTTCATTTTAACTGCATTAAATATTTTGTATGCTATTGATTTCAGCCTCACATTAGATTTTTAAACTTTACAAAGACAAACATAAATTGAATATGACTTCAGAATAACTTATGAATAACTCCAGAATTATTGGTTCATGAAAATGAGCAAACATTAGTATATAAAATGGATAACACATATAATGAGTGACATTTTAAGCTACACTATTTGGAATAATGTTTACATTTAACAACATTTTTTCAAACACAAAAAGTTTTCTTGAGTAATTCAGTATTGGTTTTAAAATTATCTGGACCCCATAATTAATTGAGGGGTAATTTATCTATCTATCTATCTATCTATCTATCTCTTGTTAAAGGAAATGTAAGTTTTTGGTTTGAGAGGATTATTTGATATATACAAACAATACACAGTAATTTTGGATGCCAACACGTCTGAAACTGACTATAAATCTTAGTGTTTATTACAATTTAATTTAAATTATCTTGTACAAAATAAAGGATTGAATAATTCGAAGTAGTGAATACAAGTGACGACTTGACGCGTAAATGAATCCCAAATGACTCACTTCTCCCTACGCAAGTGCACTACATTAAATATGCCGTAATGCCGTTCTACGCCCTACATAGTGCACTTTGTATCCTGTAGGCAGTAGTTTGGAACGCAGGCTAAGACCGCCATTTTGATTTAAAGGACGGTTTATTTTTATTTATTTATTTTTCATTTACCTCAGGTGAAGTTGGCCGACCTGCTGAACATCGCGCTGAAGTTGTCGCAGCTGCCTGAGAGGACGGGGAGAACCGGTCCTACTGTCATTACATGATATATATTTGTGTTTTTTGTCTACGTTTTTTGTAATAAAATTCGCTTTTGGAAAAAAAAAAAAGTTGTCATGGCGTTTTGTCAGGTGTCACCTCCTCGAGCGCGCGTCTGTATGTTCGCGCGCCAGTTTCTGTCCACTGTTGCTAGGCAACGGCAACAAAACGTCGACACGCGCCTTGTCAAACATTAACATCCAAATGTAAGTGAAGCTTCTTAGTGTTTTACTCACAAAATTACTCTAAAACAAATAAAACGTTGGCAGGCACATAACATTTGGATTGTAATAGCTTTTTTCTTCTAACTAGAAGAAACTTAACTTCTAACTAGCTACTACTACTAATTTGACCCAATTCCAGCAAGCCCTTGTCTGTGATAACTGATTTTTCTTGTTATAAGTTTCCATGAAACATGAAACAGTGAAAGGTTAGCTTTATTTACGACTAGTCAACTTCCTCCTGAGAAAACCTCACCTGTACTTTTAGGGTTGACTTCAGTTTATACCTGTCTTTTTGCTTTAGGCTGTAAATCTGTCCAGCACTTCATAACCTTAAGCTTCAGAGTTCCAATATGGAGGCTGCTGAGACTCCCTCAAGCCAAGTCCTCAGGACCAGGGGGGATGAAAAAACCAGAGACACAGAGTAAGAATATACTCACAACATTCACAACATCTAAACTGTAATATTGAATAGGAATGCGTCATTGCAGTTTGTACAGAAAAAAGTTTTTTTTTTTTTTTTTTTAAGTGCTTTAAATCAATACCAATATTCAATTCAATTCAATTCATTTTTTTTATTTGTATAGTGCTTTTCACAATGGCCATTGTCACAAAATAGCTTTACAGAAATATATAAACTCAGGATATAAGTTTTAAACTTGTACATTTATAAATGTATCCCTAATGAGCAAGCCAGAGGCGACGGTGGCAAGGAAAAACTCCCTGAGACAACATGAAGAAGAAACCTTGAGACTCAAAAGGGAACCCATCCTCATCGGGATGAATAATTCCCTTCTATAACTGGTACTACATGGTCGAAAAATGCAACTGTGTAAACAGGAAATTCGTGATCGTTTTCACATGAAGTCTATTTTGTTGAAGTTATCAACTGTTCACTGATGGAGACTCGAGTGCAAAACTGTTCTTATCAGTTGCAGTCCAGAGCCATCTTCATGGTTTTTAAGTGGTACCACCCTCAATAATGTCATTGATCTTTAGGCTCACAACAAGTGACAATATGATACTGAGTTTTATATTTAAGATGTCATGGTGTTTAAACAGTATCTTTAGTAGAGAGTGCAAAGATGGCTGACCTGAGCAAAGTGTAGACATAAACGTTTGTGTCTCAGTGCTCAGTGCTCACTGAAGTACTCTCATGCACAACAGTTCCTTTGCCAGTTCACTTCACAGCTCCATGCTTGTGAATACCTTCGTGTGAGTGCAGTTCACACCTGAGCCGAGCCTTGAACCTCCCTCTGATCTACTTATTCCAGGGTTGTGTGCAGAATTGCCTTTGAGGAGTATCTCAGTGAGTGGGTCAAAATCGCCACCACAAGAGCTGGACACTTGATGGGGAAAGAATGTAAGTACAATACATAGCTAGAATGTTAACAGAACACTTCCCAGTGCTTTATTGAGAAATGCTACCGTGCTCATGGAAGACTCCATGACTGACAGGCACAGAGACTGTACCTCCTTTACTGTTGATATTTCTATTTCTGTCCTAATTTTCCCTGACGCGCGCCATTTTGGATATTGAGATATATATTAACACCAATACACTTTTAATTACATATGAACTTTTCTCTCTGTCATTGATTTTTCCAGTGCTGGATGAGCTGCTCAAGCATCCACAGAGGTTTGCAGCCCGTTATGGCTTCTCAGGCAGTGAAACCAATGAGCTTGTTGGAAAAACTGTGTAAAACGTGAGCTCCTAGATCCAAACAGTGACGTTCACAAAAAACTAAAGCTGGTTCACAGCATCTCGTCTTGTGGTTGGTCGTTTGTAAAATCAGTCAAACAGTGTCTTCTTTAGTAATGAAAAGTACCAGACTCTATAATTAAACCTAGAGACATCTCGCATGGGTGGAGAAATCATAAATTCACTGGTGAACGCAACAGGGAAATAAAAGTGCCGCTGTACTGCCGAGTCCCATGTTAGCTAATTAAGACTATTAATACACTCCAAGGATGTGCATGAAGGAATAACATTTACAGACAGAGAAAATTAGTTAGTATTTAAATTCCCAGAGAGGGAAGACTGTCACCCCCACATCCGTAAGGAGAATTAAATATTTCATTTGTTTGTGTAGTGTAACTTGTGTGTCTCATACAGCACCTAGTGCAGCAGGGTTTGATTTATCTTCACCTGTGGTCACAGATTTAACAACGTCATGAAAGGCCCAGGGCCGAGGCGTTCGAAGAAACGCAAGAGCAGACAGAATCGAGTCGAACAAATGAGACGCATCTACCTGCTCTCTAAAACTCCAGGTGATTCACTCATGCAGGAAATAAACTAATGCTAAAAATATCACATGCAGATACGTTGTGTTTAGATGTGTGTAGCTGATGCACATCGTTATACCAAGCCATGCCTCATTCACTGTGATGAACCCATAAGGCCATACCTCCTTTACTGTAGCTAACAGTTAAATAGGCCACGCCTCCATTACTGGAGGTAACAGGTACATTAGCCACACCTCTTTTACTAGGATTGACTGACACATAGGCCATGGCTCCTTTACTGGAGCTAACAGTTAAATAGGCCACGCCTCCATTACTGTAGCGGACAGTTACACTCATTCACTGTAACGCACAGGCATATAGGCCACACCTCCTTTTACTAGGACTGACTGATATATAGGCCACACCCCACTAACTAACACTCACAGGACACACATCCTTCACCAAGACAGGTACAGTGGCATCACCTCCTACAATTAGACAGAGGCCATGCCTCCTTCACCATGCAGGACAGGTACAGAGGCCACACCTCCTTCACTGAATTGACTGATGAAGGTATTACATTTATACCTATTTTATTAATTAACACTAATATTTTAAAATTTTATTACATTGCATTGTATCTAATCAAAACAGCCTCCTATCTGTTGTATTGTTGTATCTCTTATTGATCATACAGAGATGCCGGGATATCGAGAGACACCCCCCCTGTTACAAGTATCCATGTGATGTTACAGAACAACGTTTTGTTTTATGTTTAGACACAGCAGCTCCCCGGGCTCCGGCACTGAGAGAATCTGTCCATGATGCGGAGAGACGGGAATTCTGGGAAAATGAAGTGGACAAGCTGGTAGCATGGACATATTCACTGTCATTTGAGGAATTGGACAGACCATAACTCAGACTCTAAGCAAAAGAAAGATTCAGAAAGAAACAAAAGGGAAGATTCAGAACAGTCTACAGTTCTGTACTGATTTCATAATAACAGGAATAAAAACGTTCTTTAAATGATTCATCTTTATTTGTGTCGCACTTTTAATTTCCATGGAATCATAAGGAACTTAGAAACAAAAGCAGTACCAGCGAAATAAAAAATCTTAAAAATGATTAAAG
This sequence comes from Pangasius djambal, assembly GCA_022985145.1. Lineage (NCBI taxonomy): Eukaryota > Metazoa > Chordata > Actinopteri > Siluriformes > Pangasiidae > Pangasius > Pangasius djambal. The sequence goes on from CM040978.1 coordinate 25,202,545, forward strand.
TAAAAAAACTCAAAAAATCTTCAGTGACCAGGTTTTTTTTTTTTTTTTTTTTTGGTGTGTAATACAGAATATTTTCAGGATTCTGTATTTAGTCATTACCTACAGGATTTTATTCCAGTACAAATCAGAAAACATCTGTAGTTTATAGAATTCAAAAAAGTAGTTTTAAAAGTATGCTAAATTGGATTTGGAAATCAGCATTTTTCTTTATCCTGCTTTTCAAATACATCTAGCTTCACGTCATGCCATTGGATGTTGCCTGTTTCAGTCATCCTGTCACAACATGGACCGTCTTGCTCAGCGAGGTTTACGGGCTTGAACTGGTCTGAAATGTTTGAAATGAGGTCTCTGATCATCACAGAGCAAAATAACGACTGCAGTAATGTTCGCTCGGCATAAGCAGACAGATTTCTTTTGTGCGCTTATAGCCTGAGAATTACAGTGGGTCTTATAGTATGGAGAATACAGTAATTATAAGAGGCAGTCTTATACATGACTCATGTACATGCTTATTTACTTCTAGGAGTGTACTGCATAAAAAAAAACAGGAGGCTTTCACCAAGAAAATAAAGAGAATTTTAATAATGTTTTAATGAATTTGACAAAGACGTCAGTAACAAAGCAGCAAATTGGAACATCACGTTTGATTATTGATAATATCCAGATCCCTTTACCTGCTATGTGAAGATTCTGTGCAAACTGCAGAAGATAATATGACGCATAATTTAATAGATCTATGTAAAACATAAAAAAATATACTTAAAGGCAAAATGGCAATGGTCGGGTGGCAATGGAAGCCTGATTCTGCCACACATGGGACAATATTACACAGATTATCTCACAATTGTGACTTTTTATCCTGCAACTGAAGGTTAATCTCTCACATTTGCAACTTTTTATCTCACAATTGTGATTTAGTGCGACATTTTGCTTTCTGTAATTTGGGGTAGTTGCCACCTAAAAGTTTAAAATAGTGGGTGGAGTCAAGGCGAATAGATTAATTTATCACCTGACATGAAAGTAAGGAACAGAGATTGTGTGTAAAATACAACTATGACCATTTTTTAAAAAATAATTTCTCCAAATTATTTTCAGCATTCTCAAAAATAATGAATTTCTCCAAACTTAACTTCAAACGTTTACCTTATAAACACACATGCTAATATCTGCACTCTTATTTTACATCCATGTTTAATTTTGAACAGCTTTCGGATTCATGGCCTTAAACCAGCATTATACGTGACGTGTAATTTCAATGTACGTTTAGTTTCACTCTTCCAGAAGTCACTTCGAGACCTGAACTCACAGCTTTCGAGAACAATTATCGCACACAAAATTCCCATTTAAATACTGCTTCCTTCCCTGACTGAGCACATGAGGTCATTAATGCAAACAATATTTTATAAAAATCACCTGTGACACGTCCCATATGCACACGCAACCACTATATGCTAAATACGCACGCAAGTAATCTTTTTAGATATAAATCAGAGATGTATTTCGTAACCAATAAACGGGCAAATTGCAGACCATGCTGTATTTAGAAAAACTTACTTTTTTGTTTATTTGTCTGTTGTTTAAAGGTAAGAATGTAGCTGTATAGAATGGAGTCTAGTTCTCGTAAAAGACCGACTTTAAATCGATGACCACACTACAACATACATTCATTATTTCGTACACAGAACAGTTTTCCTCCACTGTCTTTGTACAGAATAACGATTTACACATCAGAGCATTTTATTGTTTAAAGTAAATCAAATAAATCTTAGTGGCTCAGTCTGATTCTGTCGTGATATACTGTAGATAAACACAATCAGCGATTTTACCCGGGCTGTTTCATAAATCAAAATCATTTCAGTGTTCTCTCCAAAGCCACACCCCTTAACTGTACTGTCCACATGCTAGTGCAAGAGGCGGGGCTTTCTTTGTCCTGATTGGTTAATTGTCGGTGGTCCACATCTTGTGTTGTTTCTTTTGTTTATATTCTGGAGCGCTATGGAGGTCAAAGTTTCTCCTCTGAGGAGATGTCCTAACTCAAACATCACTGATTCCAACTGTAATGTCTGAACAGACATCCCTAATGAGTGGGTTGGCTTAAAATCCTGCAGAATAAGAAAACTAAGACTTTTAGGGTATTATTGTGGAATTTTATATGGATATATGAACATGTAACATCTAGTATAAAAGTACATCACCACAAGGATAATTATTCTTCTAATTAAGTGCTCAGAGGTCTTCAGATATAATAATACAACCTGCTCTATTGCCAATGAATAATTTTGGATGAGTTCAGGCCTTAAAAAAAAAAAAAA
>CM040978.1:25221614-25246191 GCA_022985145.1 Pangasius djambal
GTTACAAACAAAGTGGTTATTATTATTATTATTATTTTACAGCTTTTTTCAAAGCTACCAAAATAAATTAATTATTAAAGTTTATGCAACAATACTACAAGCTAATTATTAATACAAAAAAAAATAAAAATTCACCATTTTGCATTTTCAGTTTGTAATTTTTTACTCTGGTGTTTTCCAAATTTCTTTCTTTTTTTTTTCCTTAAAAATTTCTTCATGCAGTGCCTAAACACAAACTTAATAAAGATCTTACTTGAATTTCTTAGCCAGTTCCCGTGCAGGCAGGTTTTTGCCCATGGCATCATGGGAAATAGCCATCACCGCCATTCCCAAACACTCATTCTCCACATGCTGGGCATCTTCCTCGCTCTGAAAGCTGCGAAGTGCCGCTGAGCCGCTCTGGAAATCATACTGACTCTGAAAAACACAAACTTCAATTAGCTTTTAATAAAATCCCATACGGAGTAAAACACAAACACAACCCACTCCAAACGTTTCTGTTTAGTAACACAATAATAACAATAATACACAGTGCCATGTTTTTAGCCGTACCTGTGCGTATAGGTAGGTCAGTGACTGCGAGTCCAGAAGAGCCGTCCCCTGGTTTCCTGTCCGTTTGAGACTGTGTCGCACGACAACTGGAGTTTCTTTACTGATCCCGTGCCAGTTAGTAAAATAAAACCTACAACAACACAGAGACATATTTATATAACAGCAAATTTTCATTCAGTACTGAAATCTGATTATTATTGGATTACGTAAACACACTCACAGTTGCAGCCAATGTTAACGTGTCCACATTACACACACACACACACGCGCGCGCACACACACGCACAGACACACGCGCACACACACCTCATGCGATAGTGCAGCCTGAGTCTCGTAGTCTCGTCTACGACGAACACATGATTTGGAGGAAACCATGTCCTGTTTATTTCATCATATAGAGCAAACAGACTGCTGCATAATGGAGAAAGGCCTGAAAAAAAAATAAAACAAAATATAATATATATACATATGTAAATATAAAATACAGTTAAGTCCGTTAAGTACAGTTACAGAGGTATTTGGACAATGACAGTTTTTGTGATTTTGCCTTTATATACCACCACAATGGATTTGAAATAAAACAATCAAGATGTGATCGAAGTGTAGACTTTCAGCTTTATTTTAAGAGGCTCCACAAAAATATGGCATTTACCATTTAGGAATTACAGCCATTTTCAACAAAGTACCTCCATTTTCAGGGCCTCAAAGGTAATTGGACAATTGACTGACAAGAAGTTAATTGACCAGGTGCGGTCCATTCCCTCGTTACTTCAAGACAAGTGAAGCAGATAAAAGGTCTGGAGTTGATATCAGGTATTGAGTTGGCATTTGGCAGCTGTTTGACTGGAGCTACCAATATGAAGGCCAAGGAGATCTCAATGCAAGTGAAGGAGGCCATCATTAGGCTGAACAAACAACATAAATCTATAAGGGAGATAGTAAAGACCTTAGGTGTGGCCAAATCAACAGATGGGTCCATTCTTAAAAAGAAAGAATGCACTGGTGAGCTCAACAACATTGAAAGACCTGGAAGACCATGGAAGACAACTAAAGTGGATGATCACAGAATCCTTTCCTTGGTGAAGAAAAACCCCTTCACAACATCAACAGAAGCCAAGAATACTCTGGAGAAGGTGGGCGAATCATTGTCAAAATCTACAATCAAGAGACGCCTTCATGACTGTAAATACAGAGGGTTTACAACAAGGTGCAAACCACTGGTAACATTCAAGAACAGGAAAGCCAGATTAGACTTTGCCAGAAAACATCTAAAAAACCTCCCATGTTCTGGAATAAGATTCTTTGGACTGATGAAACCAAGATTAACTTGTACCAGAATGATGGGAAGAGAAAAGTATGGTGAAAGAAAGGAACAGCTCATTATCCAAAGTATATCACATCATGCGTCAAACATGGTGGAGGAAGTGTTATGGCATGGGCATGTATGGCTGCCAATGGAACGGGCTCCCTGGTGTTTATTGATGATGTGACTGCTGACAGAAGTAGCAAGATGAATTCTGAGGTGTATAGGGCTATACTCTCTGCTCACATTCAGCCAAATGCTACAAAACTGATAGGACGCTGCTTCACAGTGCAGGTGGATAATGACCCTAAACATACTGCGAAAGCAACTCAAGACTTTTTGAAGGCAAAGAAAGGGAATATTCTTCAATGGCCAAGTCAGTCGCCTGATCTCAACCCAATAGAGCTGCTTTTCACTTACTGAAGACAAGACTGAAGACAGAAAGCCCCACAAACAAGCAGCAACTGAAGGTGGCTGCAGTGAAGCCTGGCAAAGCATCTCCAGGGAGGAAACTCAGAATTTGAGTTTTGAGAACACGGGCTCCAGACTTCAGGCAGCCATTGACTGCAAAGGATTTTCATCCAAGTATATTTACAATTGTCATTTTGTTCAAATACCTTTGAGCCCCTGAAAATGGAGGTACTTTGCACAAATGGCTGTAATTCCTAAATGGTAAATGCCATATTTTTGTGGAACCTCTTAAAATAAAGCTGAAAGTCTACACTTCGATCACATCTTGATTGTTTTATTTCAAATCCATTGTGGTGGTGTATAAAGGCAAAATCACAAAAACTCTGTCATTGTCCAAATACATATGGAACTGACTGTATGTACAGCGTCTGTGCATATATATATATATAGATAGATAGATAGATAGATAGATATAGATATAGATATATATATTTACACACACACACACACACACCCACACCAAGATGCAATTGACGTGTAGACTTTTGCAGGGGCGGAGCTTAAACCAAACATATGACATCACTACCAGCCTTCTCAGTTCTACAACTTAAGAATAAAAATAATAAGAATAAAATACCGCCTTTGATTACCCGATATACACAAAACACAAAGCTAACCAGTCTTCTGTTAGCGTATTTTCTGTCATAGTATATTTTTAGCATCATAGCATGTTTTCAAACATCGTAGCCTATTTTATAATTTCACAGCATATTTTAAAATATCGTAACATTTTTTAACACCAAAGCATATTTTTAACCTCGTAGTGTATTTTCGAATATCGTAGCATATTTTCTAAGCTTGTAACATAATTTCTAACGCCATAGTGCAATTTCTAATACCGTCTCATCATCAATCTCATCATCAGCCAATCGCAGTGTAGCGCAGATCACAGAAACTCACCCAGCTTCTTGGCGGCTTCGGTGCACAGCTGCTCGGCCGAGTGACGGCCTTTCAGGTGGATGATCTGTTGCGTGTCTGCCAGGTAAAAGTGCACCCCCAGTCCTGGCAGGATCACAGCTGACGTCAGCTGCGACTTCTTCCTCCTCTGCAACTTCCCCAGGATCTGACGGCCCACTTCCATTTCTACGATGTTCACACCACACTCTGAGGAGGAATGCCAGTCAATTCAGACGCTTTTATACGCAATGACATCTGTTTCTTAATCCTCTGCTTTTTACTGTACTAGACAGGACTAGTTTATTTCCTCAGTTTCAATCTGCCAACTCTATTAATATAATAATTAATATTATTATTTATAGAGCATATCCAATTTCTTAGACTGTTTTCTAATCTTTTAGTGTTTTCTTGTCTTGAATTACATTCTCTGATCTCCTAACATATTTTCTAATTGCATCTTTTTTCTAATCTCATAACGTATTTTCTAATCTCAAAATTCATTTTCTAATCTAGTAACGTATTTTCTAAACTCGTAACATATTTTCTTGACTTATAATGTACTTTCTAATCTTGTAACACATTTTCTTGACTCGTAACTCAATTTCTTGACTCATAACAGATTTTCTAATCTCTTAACGCATTTTCTCATCTCAAAACTCATTTTCTAATCTAGTAACGTATTTTCTAAACTCGTAACGCATTTTCTTCACTCGTAATTCATTTTCTCGACTCGTAACATACTTTCTAATCTCAAAACTCATTTTCTAATCTCAACGTATTTTCTAAACTCGTAACGTATTTTATAAAATTGTAACATATTTTCTAAACTCGTAACTCATTTTCTAGTCTCATAACTCGATTTCTTGACTCGTAACGCATTTTCTAATCTCAAAACTCATTTTCTAATCTAGTAACGTATTTTCTAAACTCGTAATGTATTTTCTTGACTTATAATGTACTTTTTAATCTTGTAACGCATTTTCTAATCTCGTAACGCATTTTCTTCACTCGTAATTAATTTTCTTGACTCGTAACATACTTTCTAATCTCTTAACCAATTTTCTAATCTCAAAACTCATTTTCTAATCTCGTAACGTATTTTCTAAATTCGTAAAGTATTTTATAAAATCGTAATGTATTTTCTAAACTCGTAACGTATTTTCTAGTCTCATAACTCAAATTTCTTGAGTCATAACGTACTTTATAATCTCTTAAAGCATTTTCTAATCTCGAAACGTATTTTCTCATCTCGGAACGTATATCCTAATCTCGTAACTCATTTTCGAATTTTGTTACAAACATTTTAGCATTTTCTAATTTCGTAACGCATTTTCTAATCTCTTAACATATTTTCTAGTCTCGTAACATATTTTCTAGTCTTTCTAATCTGTTAACGCATTTTCTAATCTCACAACTCATTTTCTTGACTCGTAACATATTTTCTAGTCTCATAACTCAATATTTCTTAACTCGTAACGGATTGTCTAATATCGTAACGCATTTTCTAATCTCATAATGCATTTTCTAATCTCGTAACGTATTTTCTAAACTCGTAACGCATTTTCTAATTTCGTAACGAATTTTCTAATTTCGTAACGCATTTTCTAAACTCGTAACGCATTTTCTAAACTCGTAACGCATTTTCTTGACTCGGAATGTACTTTGTAATCTCTTAACGCATTTTCTAATCTTGTAACGTATTTTCTAATCTCGTACAGTGTTTTTGTTGTCGTCATTCCTCTATATAGCTGGTATACGTGGGAATGAAATGTTCTTGCTCCGGGAACACGGTGCAACACGTAAGAGCACAGCAGTACAGTAATCTCACAGCGTGTTTTCTAATCTGACAGAATATGTTCTAATGTCATTAATTTTCTAATTTTGTAGCGTACTTTCTAATCTCGTAGCATATTTTTTTTTACTGTTGTACTGAAATTATTAATCTCATAACATATTTCCTAATATCATGTTTTCTAATGTTGTAGCACATTTTCAAAACTCCTGTGTTTTTGTTTTCTAATTTTCTAATGCTAATCCCTGACATTATGGTAATGTATTAAATGTACAGGGTTTAACATCAAGCTCCTCAATATAAACCATGGAAGTGGCTTTTAATAAAACAACACAATACCAATTAATAATAATAATAATAATAATAATAATAATAATTTAACAAACAATACTTATTATTGTAATAAAAAAAAAACAATTATGTTACTGTATTAGATTTAAGAAATATATCCACTTTCAATGGATAATACATATGATTATAATTATAGTAATAATAAGATATATTTTGCTACTCTAGGCCAGTTTCAGTTTATGATGGTTAAAAACTCATGACACCACAGTTTTGATTTCAGAATGCAACATTAAAATGATCGATTTTATTTGACATATTGAACAACACTGGGCCACTCGCTTGTAACAAAGGTACTAAGGATTTACAGGAACAACATCCAGGGCTCCGTCTCAGACAGTATCTAACAGCACTAAAGAGTGTATCTACGTAGCGCACTACCCTAGGGTTACTTAGTTACCACGGGAGGAGTCGTAGTGTGAGTGTCAGTGCGGTAGCGAGCGGTTTGGGACACAGCCGCAGCCTTGTCAAAAACCACCGTCACTCACTGACACAGATAAGAAAAATATCTCGACCAACTTACCAGTGGCGATTTATTTTCATCAGCAGAGCCTCGGAACAGCGTTCTATTCACAAAGACATAAAAACAACACCGTTTAATGATTAATTTCTGTGTTTAAATGACCCGTTTTACCGTCTCTAACGTCCATTATGACACACAGCTAGCACTAGCTTCCAAGTAAATCGCCGCGGAGTTTCTCGTAAACGACGCAATCCGAGCTCGAACCCGATTGGCTGGTTGGGACTTCCGTGTTCTGACGTCAGCGCTACCCCAGTTCTTCTGAATAGCTGCGACGCAGGCTGGGAAGTCCGGCTCTTTTCACTGACTCGGCTCGTGTGATTCGGCTCATCAGTGAGAGTCGACTCTATCAACTCCCAAAAGACCCATTGCCTCTTTCCCCCTCTCCATATTATCATCACTTTACCTAAATATGGCTGAAATTGTTTAATTAAATCTTAGTCTACTCTCTAATTAGCAAAATTACATTACTTTGCATTGTATTTTATATATTTCTTTGATAATTGTTAGCCTAAATCAGCAGTACAAAAGAGCATTGATAAAAACTGTAAGTGTGTAATTGTGTCTTTTATCTATGTGTTTTATTATAAAGATTTATTTCCATTAATCCTCATAATTAATCACCTCACAATTAAGCCGACACACAGCTGAGAGTAAATAACATGCTGTGAACACACTGTATTTTACTGTAATTAAGCCATTAATTTATAAGTATTATAAATCACTTAAAAATAACAGCTTTTATTACATCACATTCTGGATCACACTCAGCTCATGTAGCTTAAAGAAAATTAGCATTAGCATAGAAAGTATCCTACAAATACCAATCAACATGAAACTAGTTAACATTAGATTGTACACATCTCTTCAGTAACATGCACAATATGTGTCATAAAAAATCTTTTATTACCTGTAAAACTAAGTCAGGCTAATCATCATATGCAAACTAGGTGATTTCTCAGAATGCATCACAATATTATTGTAATTCTGTCTCACTGTCTGTCTCACTGTCTGTCTGCCTCACTGTCTGTCTGTCTCACTGTCTGTCTCACTGTCTGTCTGTCTCACTGTCTGTCTCACTGTCTGTCTGCCTCACTGTCTGCCTCACTGTCTGTCTGTCTCACTGTCTGTCTCACTGTCTGTCTGTCTCACTGTCTGTCTGTCTCACTATCTGTCTCACTGTCTGTCTGCCTCACTGTCTGTCTCATTGTTTGTCTGCATCACTATCTTTCTCACTGTCTCACTCTGTATCTGCCTCAGTATCTGCCTCACTGTATGTCTCACTCTCTATCTGCCTCAGTATCTATCCCACTGTCTATCTGGCTCACTGTCTGTCTCATTGTCTGTCTGCATCACTATCGTTCTCACTGTCTGTCTGCCTGACTGTCTGTCTCACTGTCTGTTTCATTGTCTGACCGTCTGCCTCACTGTCTGTCTCACTGTCTGACTGTTTGTCTCACAGTCTGTCTGCCTCACTGTCTGTCTCACTGTCTGACTGTTTGTCTCACAGTATGTCTCTGTCTCTTTCACTGTCTGACTGTCTGCCTCACTGTCTGACTGCCTGCCTCACTGTCTGTCTGCCTCACTGTCTGTCTCACTGTTTATCTCACTGTCTGTTTCACTGTTTGACTATTTGTCTCACTCTCTTTTGGTTTCACTGTCTGTCTCAGTGTCTGTCTGTCTGTCTGTCTGTCTCATTGTCTTTGTTTATTCTAACAAGTGTTCAAACAAATAGATGCAGCATTCAAAACTGCCCCACTGTCCGTCTGTCTTATTGTCTGTCTCAGTGTTAGTCCATAATAAACCATAACTATAATAAACAAATACAATATATAATATTGTAATATTGGATAAAACATTAGCTACATACATCCAGCTCAACAGTGAAACTTTGTAAGAATTTCTTTTCCTTTCTTTAAGGGTTAAATGAGTCGCGGCTCCTTTAAGACTCGCTCCAGGAGGAAACAGGAAGTTCTGGGCCATGAACATTTAACACAAAGAAACAAACCGAAAGAAATTGTGTGACATGGCGGGGATAAAAGGTGATTTTAAAGTCCAGATAATTCACTTTATAATTTTTTTTAAATAACTTTTTTAACGACATAAAGAGACGTTAAGTTAAATCTAAGTTTATGAAACTCAGAGTGACGCGTTTGTGTGAGTCAAAGAGAGAGAGAGAGAGAGTTTGTGTGTGTGTGTGTGTGTGTGTGTGTGTGTGAGATTATTGTTTATTCCTCCAGTTGTATAGAAATGTTTAAAGTTATTAGAGATTTTGGGTCGTAGATACAGTGTCATGACAGGAATAGCCTGAAATGTATTTATTAAGGTGAGCAGAGGTAGCAAGCCAGCTCTTAATACACTTAAATAATTAACATTTTATTTGAACTAATCAATTAATTAGCATTTTAAAGACCTGGGTGAAATTTGCAGAACAATTCTAAAAATTGTTTTGGTGACGTTCAAAGTTTCCAAGTTATTTTTATGTGCCTTGACATGCTGTGACCTGAAGGGGGCAGCAGACACAAACGTTTAGCCTGAAGCCCAACACTTCACATTTCTATCCATCAAATGTTCTAATATTATGCAGTTCTGTGCAAAAGTCTTAGGCACCCTATTTATTATTTTTTTTTTTAGTACAAACTTTGTTATAAATTTTTTTTATGACTTCTACATTATTGATTCAGTACAAAAACTTTTTAGAATCCAAAAGTAAAGAAAGCAGCAGATTACATAAAAAACATAATGAAGGCTGCTGGGTTTCGCTGCAGAAATAAGAAGCGAGTAAAAGTCTCCAGAAGAACTGCGGCTGCTTTTGCAAGATGCTCAGTAACACTTACAGCTCATGTCCTTATAAAACTGCACAAATTGTACTTGAGATTACTTTTTTTTTTAAGTCACACCAAATATTGCCTTTGTTTCATTTATTACTGTTTACTTATTTAATTTCATTATTTTTGAATACATCTTTGCTATACAGCATTTTATTAATTTTTTTTTTTTTTTTTGCATGTGCCTAAGACTTTTGCACAGTACTGTATATTTATCTAAAAAATGATCCACTTCCTGTTTCAGCTCTGGTCAGTTTGTCCTTCAGCGGTGCCCTTGGACTGACCTTTCTGCTTTTGGGCTGTGCATTGGAGCAGTTTGGGTATGTCATCTCTAGACTGTCGGTGTATAATGTCCCCGAAGATGTGACTTTTTATTTTTGACTATGTGTGTGTTTGTGTGTTTGTAATTGATAGAGTCTACTGGCCTCTGTTCGTGCTGATTTTCTACGTGATCTCGCCGTTGCCGTACTTCATCGCCACCAGGCTTGGAGACGACACTGATTCCTCCAGCAATACGTGCAGGGAACTCGCACACTTCCTCACCACGGGGATTGTGATCTCAGCTTTCGGGCTGCCTGTCATTCTGGCACGCAAAGAAGTGGTAAGAGGAGGATTTTATAAATTTTGCATTAGTCTGTGGCAGTGATTCCTCCTTGCTTATTATTTTTAAGGTTACAAATGACTCAGATACACTATACCTTAACTCTAGGAATCATATTCAAATGATTCAGATACATTATGATGTAACGCTAGGAATCATATACTAATGACTCTGGTACATTATAACATAACACCAGGAATCATATTCAAATGATTCAGATAAATTACAACATAACACTAGGAATCATACTCGGATGAATCAGATACATTATATTGTAACACTGGGAATCATATTCAAATGACTCTGGTACATTACAACCTAACACAAGGAATCATGTTCAAATGACTCTGATCTAGGTGCAAATTCAAATGAATCAAATATCGTATAATGTTGCTCAGTGAATCAAATTCAAATGACTTGTACGTTAAAGTGCAATATGATGAACTGAATTCGGACTCATATACATAAAGCATGAATTAACAGTACGAATCAAATTATAAATTGTTCTTTAAATGACTCTCACCAAAGTCCAGAGGATCTTTCTCACCAATCTTTTTTTTATGAATGCTATTATGAGTGCTCTGTTTTATATGCAACACACAGTGTGAACCATGACTCTTCATATGACTCATTCACTGAACTGAATCACTGACTCACCTCATGTTCTTAAACAGATCAAATGGGGAGCCTGTGGCTTGGTGATGGCGGGAAACAGTGTCATCTTCCTCACCATCCTCGGTTTCTTCCTGGTGTTCGGGGGCAGTGATGACTTCAGTTGGGAGCAGTGGTAAAGCCGTGGCCAAGGACGGGTTGCCAGATTGAGAGGAAATATTAATATCTGCTTTTGTAGAGGAGAGGGAAGTGGGTGCAATAGGGGAATATTAAGGCTGAGCTTCAACAGTAGCATTAACGGCAGTGTTGCTGAGGGAGGGGTCCTTTAGGGGAAGAAAGAATGAACTTCAGTGTTCTTCGTGTGTTTCACTGAATCACTGAGTCTCACTTTAAATCAACACACTTCTTACTAGAACTGACATTAATTCCTGGGCAGGTAAATGTAGGCCGCTTCACATAAGACTTCACTTGATTAATGCTAGATTCATAATCAACACTATTTTCAAATTATTGCTAAAATATTTGGATTCTTGTGCTTCTTTATAACTATAATCACGTTTACTGAATTAAAATGGTTAAAAAGAAAATAAGCTAGAACATTCCAGATAAATCCCAAAACCAAAAAAGCAGTGAAAAGTTACAGAAATGAGGGTACATTTTAAAAAAAAAAAAAAGAAAAAAAAAACACTAGCTGACGTAAAACATAAAGGTTCTCTGTGTCGAGACAAAGCTTCTGTCATATCAATATGTCAAAAGAAAAAAATCTGGACCCCTCACTGCCCTTTAGCTATAAAGAACTCTTTTATAACCTATAATTCAGACATGTTGGCTTAACAAAGCTTCTCATTTAGGCTTATTATTAATAATCCATTCATGCTTACTCACCACGACACACGACTTCGGCTTCTGGTTAATGTTCCTCCTCCTGAGTGAATGTAAAGATAAATGAGCCATCTCTGGTTAGCGTCAGGCTGCTATTCCAGTTTTTGTCCACATTTGTCTAACTCGCATCACTTCATCTTTTATATGACTCTATTAAGATATGTGCATTTATTTATGCTACAACTCGTGACCATGAATCACACTCAAATGACTCTGATTCGGTGTACTTTAATCAAAGGATACATCTCCTTCATACCAGGAATCACATTTAAATGATGATCACATAAAAGATCCTTTACTGATTTATAATGACTCTGATTTCTATGTATGCAAGTGATTCATATAAATGATTCTTTACAATTTCAGATGGCTGTGGTGCAACATACTTTTATGTCATGGAGGAAGTTCAAATTAGTTTGAAAGAAAGGGCTTTTCACCATGAATCAAATTCAAATGACTCCTAGAAATGAGCTTTTAATAAATCAGTAAATCAGATTTAAATGACTGATGCACTGATGTACTTGAATTTGATTGAAATGACTCTATAAATGATTCAGCACCACGATTATAATTCACCTTTAATGAACGGATCTTAAATGACTCTCATATGGCATGCCCATGTTTAAACGAATGAACGAATCTCAGAGGTCGCATGTAAACCGTTTTGGAGTCATTTGCTGTATCAGTTTAATTTAATTTAAATTTGATTTTAGTAAGTAAAGGATCTTTTTTTTGTCAGATTCATTTGGAGTTGATTCACGTATTCAAAACCAGACTTGTTTGGATTTGATTCATGTGCACTGTATTACTCGTACGAAGTTGAGTCATTGGAATGTATTCACCACACGCAAGTGAAATATCGTAAATTATAACCCGTCCACTTCGCTATTATCAACCGAACTTATTTTACGTCCAATTTCTTTATCGTATCCTAACCCTAAAGCCTCAACATCGTGGATTTACATAAAAACTACCAAAGCTCAAGCCTTCCTCCTGCATCATCATCATCATCATCATCATCATTAAGCGTATTTAGGTGAGGTTAGGCTCAACTTTACTGTCATTGTCCGAGTACGAGTACAGAGACAACAAAATGCAGTTCAAGCATCCAGCCAGTCGTGCAAATAAGTTAAATGAGGTAATAAGGTCATGGTGCAATAAGTTACCAGTGTACAGGTAACGGTGAAGAGCAAGATGCATACCAGTAATGCAAATGGCAATTAATGATGGTGCAGTAAGTTGACATAAACGGCATACAGGTAGAGGTAAACAGCATGATGCATGTAATATGATGCAGTGGATACACCATTTAATATAAACAGATAAAGAGTATTGAAGGGAAAGCCATAGCAATTTATACATTTATACCTTGGGTGTTGGTTTTCACGGCAAATAAATATATATCATTTTCTAAGTATATTTTTAACCACAGTTTACACAATTCCTGAATGTGTATCTGAATATAAATATAAACTATATGAAGACTCATCTCTGCAGTATGTCAGATATATTTATCTCTTTTATCTCTTTGTGTAATAATTCATTGTATTGTAACACGGGTTAGTCATGGTGTAATTATTATTATTTTCCCATTTCCTACACAGCTCATCTGTTTTGTGTGTGTGTATGTGTGTGTGAGTGTATATTAAGCAATAAAGCACTTGTATTTTGATGTTTGGTCTTTCATTTGCTGTTGTGTTCATTATTAATAATAAAAATAATAATAATAATAATAATAATTAGCAGTGGGACAGTAAAAAATCACACTACGTTAAAGTGTAAAAATCTACTGTACTGAAAATATTGACTTTGTCTTTTTCTATCCAGTTTTAGTGCAACTTTGACGTGTTTATATGAGAAACGTTCTCTTTCACCTTAAATTCTCCACCCACATCAGAGGACATCTATTTCTGAGCTAAAAAGCTGCAGCATGAAACATAAAACCTGCTCCTGTGCCACCCACCCACACACACACACACACACATGGGCCGATCGTCCAGTGCTGTTTGTTGTTCTCCAGTGTTTTTACATTCATTTGGATCTGCACGGATAAAAACATCACCATCTGAATGATCATACGGAAATCTGCTGCAGAAAGAAACAGGCTGTTGATCCAGATGTGACACGCCGTGTGCTGTGACATGTTTATAACACACTCTCTGGAAGAAGAAAAAAAAAAAGGTCACATCTAGAACCTTTAAGGGCTCTCCAGTTGTCCCTCTTTGGGGGAATTTAAGAAGGAATGAGTGTTTCCCTGAGAGAGAGGCTTCCACCCTACATCCCTTTCAGGAGGCTAAGAAGCCTTGACTATACCAAAGAACCCTTTAAAGAGCCGGGTGCAATTTCATGATAGAAGAAATGAAGAAATAAAATAAATAAATAAATAAAAGAAGAAGAAGGGAAGAGAAAGTAAGAAGGCATACAGCAAAAAAATAGAAGGGAAAGCAAGAAATAAGTGAGCTAAAAGAAAGGAAAATGAAAGAGAAAGAAAAGAAAGGAAAAAGTAAAAAAAAAGGGCAAGAAAAAGGTAGGAAACAAAAAAGAAGGGATAAAAAGGATAGAGTGGCAGATAAGAGGGAAGAAGGAAAAGAAAAGAAAAACAAGCGATGATTAAATAAGAAGGAAAAGAAAACAAGATAGAGTAACGAAGATCAAAGAAAGGGAAGAGAAACAAGGGAAGAAGGGAATAGAGAGATGTTTTTGATATTATCCAGCTCTTTCCATTTCTATTAAGGGCTCTGTTCCATTTTATTTATACATACTGTCACTGTGAGTAATGTCCTCACTGTTTTACACACACACACACACACACACACACACACACACACACACACACACACACACCCACCTCCGCTGTGTCCAGTGTCCCTGTGGAACCTGCAGGAGATAATGCATGATTCAGCTACTTTAGCATGATTTAGGTGAACTGTAATCATTGCTAAATAGGATGTTTGTTGTCGACAGCCGTGTGTGTGTGTGTGTGTGTGTTCGTGCGTGTGTGTGTGTGTGTGTGAGTGACTGGATAATATGGCAGTGCAGTGAAAAAGTGGAATGTTCCATTCGTTCTGCTTCCTTTCCTCTAATAAATGAGGTAATTTAACGAGCTCATGTATTTCCTAACTGATTACCATGAATCAAATGATTCTTAATAATATGAAGCAAACTCAAATAACTCTGCCTTTACACCATGAATAACGTTCAAGTTAGTCTGAAATAAATGATTCTTACTACCATGAATCAAATTCAAATGACTCTAGTACAGTGTACATTTACACTACGAATCAAATTCAGACGAGTCTGGTAGAAATCATTCTTTATACAATAAATCATATTCTAATTACTCTTATGGATATGGTTCTTTACACCAGGAATCAGATTCTGAGAAATCTTATACATTGTGCCTTAAAACCATGAGTCAAATATACAGTAATTCAGTCTAGTGGAAAGGATTCTTTACATCATGAATCAAATTAAAATGACTCTGATAGAATGCATTGTTATACCATGAATGAAATGTAAATGTTTCCAATACAGTGTGCATTTATCCTATGAATCAAACACAAGCGCAGTCTGAATGCTATGATTCTTCACATCATGAGTCAGACTGACTCCAAGGGAAAGACACTCTCTGTTGAATAACATCATGTTAAGACATTCAATTTCACTACGAATCAGTTTCAAATGACTCAGTATGGTACAATAGATCATAAATTTCAAACAACTCAAATCCAATGAAACGTTATTCTATGAATCAATTTCAAATAACTCTGATACAGTGTACATTTACTCCATGAATCAATTTCAAGTGAGATTGTGTACTTTTCACTATGAATCCATTTAAAACAACTCCAGTACAGTGAGTCAAACACCATGAATCAAATTAAAATGTGCCTGGTAGAAATGATTCTTTAAACACTGAATCAATTTCAAATGACTCTGATACAGTGTACCTTTACTTCAAAAATCGAATTCAAATGACTCCGATACTGTGTACCTTTAATCTACAAGACAGTTTCAAGGAACTCTATTACCTTTACACTAAAAGTCAATTTCAAATGACTTTGATACAGTGTACCTTTACACTATGAATCAATTTCAAATGACTCTAATACAGTGTACCTTTACTCTGTCAATCCATTTAAAACAACTCCAGTACAGCATGCCTTTTCACCATAAAGCAAATTAAAATGTGCTTGGTAGAAATGATTCTTTACACACTGAATCAATTTCAAACAACTCTGATATAGTGTACTGATTCTACGAATCAGTTTCAAGCAACTCTATCACCTTTATGTTAAGAATCAATTTCAAACAACTCTAATACACTCTACCTTTAATCCATGAATCAGTTTCAAGTAACTCTATTACCTTTACTCTATGAATCAATTTCAAATGACTCACATACAGTGTACCTTTGGTCTATGAATCAATTTGAAATGACTCTGATACAGTGTACTTTATGCTATGAATCAAACTATGAATTAAACTGAAATGTGTGGAAACAAAAGGATTAAAATTCAAGCAAAAACACTGGCTGCTGCATGAGTATGCTAATGCCTGAATGACTAAATGTCTCTTAGCTGTAGGATGGAAAAGACTGCAGTAATTTGTGCAGTTATGGGTGCGCTAATCACAGCTGACACCTGAGAGCCAGGAACACTAGCAGCAGAACACAGCCTGTGAGAAAATGGCCCGGCACTGCTATACCACCGCCATTTTCATTAACGTCACATTTGAATGAGAGCACTCACTGCTAATGTGCTTTAATTAACACAGCAACACGCTTTGAGGAAATGTGTTTTCCACTGTTCTGCGCCACCAGAGAGCAAGTGAAGACGTGACGTCTGGAGATATTTCATGCTCCATTTATGGAACTGAAAGAGCAGACGTAAAGTGGCAGGGTTTTGTTGTCTCTGTGCCTCCTGTGGTTTGATCACCGCTGGTGTGTCGCTAATGACCTCCATCCTCATGGAGCCTTCCTGTTGTTAAGCAGAATAAAGTGCGGGGAACATAAGGAGAAGATGGATGACACTGAGGCATTTAGAAGATGGTCCTGGTCCTCATGCTTGCTGACTTTAATTACACAGTAAAATACTTTACCTAGCATTAGCGAGCTGGCTAATCAACTCATCCCACTGCTTTTATCCTGTCATAAAATTCTGGTTACTTAATTTTGGCTACTCCTTTTTAACTAAACAATGAAATTCATCATTCAAAAATGTAACTCTGCTTTTAATTACACCATAAAACAGTTTACCTAATTTTAGTTAACATGCTAGTAACAACTGCTAGTTTTAATTACACCATAGCTAACATGCTAGTAAATTTACCTGCTAGTTTTAATTACACCATAAAATACTTTAGCTAGCTGGCTAGTTACTGACGTCACCCAGTAATTGTTAGCTTCCTAGTGAACTTGGATGCTTTGATTGTGTATTAATTAAATATTAAATAAATATATTTAGAATTAAATATTTTATTTATTAGCTAGTTTGCCAACTAATTTTAACTAAATAAAAATAATAATAATAATAATAATAATCACCCCGTATTTGGTAGCTTCTTAGCAAACATGAATTCTGGTTTTACTTATGCAATGAAATAGTTTACCTACTGTTAGCGAGCATGCTAATTTAACTGTTGTTTGTTTTTTACTAAACAATATGGTTGGCCTTATATAGCTTGTTATCCATGTAGCTGTTTTTCATTTAGTGAATTTAGATACTGGTTTTACTTACACCAAAAATATTTTATCTAGTAATTTTAGCTAGCTGGCTAGTCTGGCTACTGATTTTAACTAAACTGTGATTATGCACTACCTCACCCACTAATTGTTAGATTGAAATCAAACCTGAATGTTTGTTTTAAGTTCACAATAACATAGTTAATCTAACATTAGCTGAATTGCGATCTTGGCTGCTGGCTCGAAGCAAACAGTAAAAGCTAAATTTAGCTAGCTTGCTAGTGTACGTCTACGTTTACTTACACTATAAACATAAATCAATGCTATTATAATACTATTATTACACATTAGCTAGTTAACTACTGAATCTGGATTTTTTTTATTATCAAAACTAACATTATTGCTATTATAGCTAATATTATTGACTTATTTTTCAATTACAAATTAAAAGATTATTTAATGCACTTAATTGCACAATAAAAGAGTTTACCAAGTATTAGCTAGCTTGTTAGTGAACTTAGAGGTTCATTGTAATTATGGATAAGATATGCTAACTTTAGCGAGTAACTTAAAGGTCAGATATCACTGCTGTAGGCTTATTGTATTGATAGATGCCTAGCTTGTTGCCAAATGCTAGAATTTCACTATCTTGTGTAAAAAAGAAATTTAATTAAGCAAAAGAGATGAAAAAGAAAAGTGGTGATGTCACGTGATCACCTCAGAGATTCCATGTTAGCCAACACTATCGCTAATTAAGCTCCCAGTAAGTGCCTGAAGCTCCGTGCAGGAGGTGTGTTTGTGCTCATCAAGAGCGCGAGTGTATCAGTTGGACAAGCAGACGAGTGGCTCTGAAGTGTGTTGTGTGGAATTGATCCTGAAATTTGAACATGTTGAAGATCTCTGCCTCGGGAAGATCGATGTGAATGAATAATTCATAATTATTGTAGAGATACGAGCGTTTGAGGAGTCGATTGACAGGTCGAGTGAAAGGGCCCACCAGTGGACAGCGGCTCAGGACGAGCGTTGCCTGGAAACAGACTGTTTTTGCCTGCGTTTTTCTGATGTTGAGATCGGCCTTGAACGTGGGCCGTGGAGACGCTCTGGCTTTATCTGCTTTGTTCAGTTGTTCATCGCTCACTCGAGCCTGTTCTCACTGATGCTTGTCCAAACCTGAGAGAACATGCAGGAGGAGGAGGATGCCTCATAAATAATGTCTGATAGATTTCATATCAGAATTTATTATTAGAAAAAAATAAAAGAATGCGTGGCAACTGGGAAATATGGACACTGAGCATCTCAAATGCTGTACTCTACAATATGAACTATACAATAAACTATACACTATACAATATGTACTATACATTTTACTCTATACACTGTATACTATACACTCTATGCTATACACAATACAAAATATACTATACACAATTCACAATAATATACACTATATACTACTATACATGATAGAGTATATACTATACACTTTACAATATGTACTATACATTGTACTCTATACACTGTATACTATACACTCTATGCTATACACAATATACAATATACTATACACATTTCACAGTACTATACACTATATACTACCATACACGATAAAGTATATGCTCTACACTATACAATAGGTACTATACATTATACTCTATATACTGTGTAAAATACACTACGGACTATACACTCTATGCTATATACAATATATGATATACTATACACAATTTACAATGCTATACAATATACTCTATACACTATAAAGCATATACTATACACAATACAATATGTACTATTCATTATACTCTATATACTGTGTAAAATACACTACCGACTATACGCTCTATGCTATACACTGTATACAATATAGCTATACACAATACAATATGTACTATTCATTGTACTCTATATACTGTGTAAAATACACTACCGACTATACGCTCTATGCTATACACTGTATACAATATAGCTATACACAATACAATATGTACTATTCATTGTACTCTATACATTGTGTAAAATACACTACAGACTACACACTCTATGCTATACACTATATACTACTATACACTATAAAATATATGCTATACATTATACTCTATACACTATAAAGTATATACTGTACACAATACAATATGTATAATCTATGGACTATACACTCTATGCTATACACTATACACAATATACTATGTACAATACATTATACACTATATACCATACATTATACATTGTACACTGTGTACTTGTTGACTAGCAACCCTCGAGTGTCAACTGCCAACACTATCATTAGGGCTGTGCTCGAAATATTGATTGATGAAACATTGACATGATATTCATTCACACTCTTGCACTAACATGACACTTGCATGCCTATTAAATGTTTCTATAGTTTTTGGGTGCATTTTGAATAATTAGGATACCAGAAATGCCTAACCAAAGCAATCTGGCAACCCTGCACAGGTTCATGACGGGGACATGGCGAGTCAGTCAGGAGTGACTCACTTTACTGATTCGGTTCTTTCATACACCTCCATTTAAAGTGAGCTGAACTTTGTGAGGCTGGGTCTAAAACCCCACTCAGTACGAAATGAAAAAAATATTGTGTAAAATACACTTATAAATCATAATAATATAGTAATGATTACATTAAAGATGTTACATGTATTTAAACAATTAAAGAATCGATTCAATTTTACATTTTAATTTTAAATGTAACCTAACATATTCATTCAATTTGAAAATTTAATCTAATTTAACATGTTAATTTAATGAAAAACAAACCAAAATGTCATAATGATACTGAATTAGTTTTTAATTCAATTAAAAACTACAGTTACATTTACACTTAAAACAAGAGAACTTGAATCGTTCTCAAGAATCGATTCTCTCGCTTGCTCGAATCACTAAAAAGTCGACTAATTTCGTTTTGCTTTCTTTTGTGCTGTTGTTTTTTTTTTTTTTTTTTTTGTTTTAGTGATCACTCAACAAGTCAAACACAACTAACACGTTCACAGACAAATGAACCAGACCAAACCACATTCAATTCTTGATTCATCGTTGTGAACCGATTCACCCGGGCGCCTTAGTTTAAAGAGTCGTTCAAAGAGTCGTTCATTTAAAAAAAGACAGAAAGAACCGAACAGTTGGCGATTCAGCGCGACTCGTTTGTGTGGAATGAGTCAATGATTCCGAACCTGAGAGAGAGAGAGAGGGAGAGAGAGGGAGATGCTCACCTTCAGCAGCTTCCCACCGCAGTTTTCACGGGACAGGAGGTTTTAGAAACGGCACTCTTTCATTTCATCCCTCCATCACTGGGCGTTTCTTCAGCGGATGGAGTGAACAGGAGTGCGCGGAGGTAAGCAGAGCTGTGCGCGCGGACGAGCAGGGGACACACGAGCGAGACGCGCGAGCGAGAACGAGAACCGAGGCATTGTTTCTGTGACGACTTAAAAACGAAATGCCGCATTAACACCGTTCATTTAACTGGATCTGAACAAAGTGCTCAGGTGTTGTGGACTTGGAAAGACGAACGCAACGTCGTTGTGCAACATTGTGAATTGTGGCTGTTTATTTATTTATTTATTTGTGAATTAGAGCTCTGTGTAATAAACACAGTCAACCTCAGAAATTTATTATTCCTGCCTTTTAAACTTTTTTTGTTAAAAACAAAACAAAAAAATTTTTTATTAGAAATTAGGATTGGGGGTTTGACTTGCGCCTCCGCCCTGTGTGCGTGGAGTTTACATCTTCTCCCAGTGCTTTGGGGGTTTCCTCGGGGTATTCCGGTTTCCTCCCCCAATCCAAAGACATGCGTTGTAGGCTGATTAGCTTTCCCATATTGTCCGTAGTGTGTGAGTGTGTGTGTGATTGTGCGCTGCGATGGGTTGGCACCCCGTCCGGGGTGTCCCCCGCCTTGTGCCCCGAGTCCACTGGGATAAGCTCCAGGATGAATGGACGGAAACCAGAAACGATAATATAACTACATAATCTCTCAGACACTTTCAGTTCAACATTTATTAAAATATATGAATTTATAACACTGAGGAATTTAAATACTGAAGGTCCTAAAGTCCTATTTGGTTTTGTTCAATCAGCGATACTGTGTTTCATCACGATATCTCAGCCTTGAGAACGATACTAACTTATTACCATAATGATGTAGCTACTGTAAAGACAATTATCATCAAAGAATTTTTTTAAAATAGCACTCACAAGGACATGAGCACGGAGTAAAAATCAGTGGTATCTGAAGCGTTCTGAGGCAGTTTGTTTATTGAAGAGCAAGACGTCACACTTTTTATCCGTTTATAGTTACATTTGATGTTTTGGATCGCTCGTAAAAACAGGTTAGTTCCTGTTTTCAGTTACGTTATTACTGCTGTTCTCACCAGCCTCTCTTTTTTTCTCTCTCTTGAAGTTAATAAGACGAAAAACCTGCAGTTTGTCATGTTACCGAGAAAGAAAAGCGTAAACTCGTCTGTCGTCTGTGCGACAGTGTGATGCTGAATTTAAATGGAGTTGTGTTAACTGTATTTACGGTAAAATTCCACTAGAACATTTTGGACATTGTAATGTTTTGACTTGTGTGTAATGTTGATGTTTGGTGATCTGGTGTTTTTGGTTAAGCTGCAGGCTAGATCGTCTTGCTAATGTTACATCGTGAGCTAGATATTAGCATATGACGGTGAGGTTTCACGTTTTCTTTTGCAGTATTTAAGCTAATCCACGATGTTTAGTTTGTTTTTTTCAGTTTTGTAAAAACCTGATGCAGAGTTTTGCTCATGAAATTTAGCGAGACTGGCCTTTCAAGATGCATAACCACCTACACCTGTGAATTAATGTTACTGATGGTTTGTGTGTGTGTGTGTGTGTGTGTGTGTGTGTGTGTGTGTGTGTGTCAGTGTGTGTGTGTCAGTGTGTGACCCGCCCTCAATGACTCATTGATTCACATTCCAAAGTGGGAATTTCCCAGGAAAAGTCAATTACATGATATACACATCACAGAGACGTCTGTCTCCCTCCCTCTCTCTCTGTCTCTCTATGTCTGTCTCCCTCCCTCTCTCTCTGTCTCTCTATCTGTCTATCTCCCTCTCTCTCTCTCTGTCTCTCTATCTGTCTGTCTCCCTCCCTCTCTCTCTGTCTCTCTATCTGTCTATCTCCCTCCCTCTCTCTCTGTCTCTCTATCTGTCTGTTTCCCTCCCTCTCTCTCTGTCTCTCTATGTCTGTCTCCCTCCCTCTCTCTCTGTCTCTCTATCTATCTCCCTCCCTCTCTCTCTGTCTATCTCCCTCCCTCTCTCTCTGTCTCTCTATGTCTGTCTCCCTCCCTCTCTCTCTGTCTCTCTATGTCTGTCTCCGTCCCCCTCTCTCTGTCTCTCTATCTGTCTATCTCCCTCCCTCTCTCTCTGTCTCTCTATGTCTGTCTCTCTCCCTCTCTCTCTGTCTCCTTTTATCTGTCTGCTTCTCTCTGTCTCTCTTTCTCTCGCTCTGTGTCTGTCTCTGTCTCTGCCTGTCTGTCTCTCTCTCTGCGTTTTCTGTTTCTCTGTTTCTCTGTCTCTCTCTGTGTGTGTGTGTGTGTGTGTGTAAAGTGATATATGATTAAAGCTGTGAGATGAAACGCTGTTGCTCTGTACAGTTGTTTTAGTGATTGATGTTTTATTACAGAGCACTAACAGATAAAAAAGTGTTTGATGTGTGATGCTTCTTATGGTTCTTAAAAACCGTGTGTGTGTGTGTGTCTGTGTGGGTGTGTCTGTGTGGGGGGGTAAAATTGGATTTTTCTGCTCTTGTGGCTTAACAGAAAGTGAACTGTGTATCATCACATAAACTGATGTTCCTGACTCGAGGGCTCGGCTCTGTAATCCAGGGTCAATATGGCCATCGCTGCGGGACTGAGAGAGCGATTACATTATCATGTTAACACTTCTTTCTTTCCTTCTTTCTTTCTTCCTTTCTTTACGTGTAAAACACTTTTCAAAATGTAGTAAAGCATATAATCAACAAGTCCATTCACAAATAAGAGCTAAAGAAAAAAGAAAGAAAGAAAGAAAGAAAGAAAGGAAGAAAAAGGGAAAGAGAAACAAAGAAGGAAGAAAAAGAATGAACGAAATAAATAAATAAAGAATGAATGAATGAATGAATGAATGAGAGAAAGAAAGACAGATAAACAAAAAGGTGAGAAGAAAGAAGGAAGGAAGGAAGGAAAAGAGAAACAAAAAGGAAAAAAGGATAAAGGGACAGTCAGAAGGAAAGAAAGGAACAGAAAGGAAACACTGAGAAAGAGAATCAGAAAGAAAAAAGGACAAAAAGAGACAGTCACAAGGAAAGAAGGAAAGAAAGAAAAAGAAAGAAAGAAAGAAAGAAAAAAGGAAAGTTGAAAAAGAAAAGAGAAGAAAGAATGGTAACAGGACTGAGTTGTTTTCAGAAGCAGTGAGTGAGAAATTGTGTAATGTAAGATCAGGGCTGAGTGTGAGCAGTTTGGAGAACGCTGTGCTGTTCTTCAGCTACGAGACGTCTGACACCTCGGGACCTGAACACTGCACAGCTCTCATTAAAGCTGCTTATTTGTGATGATGTTGTATTTGAGCGTCCTCACTCTGACCTGTGTGTGTGTGTGTATGTGTGTGTGTGTGTGTATGTGTGTCACATTAAACACACGCACAGCTCTATACAGGAAATTACACGTAGATTGCTTCTTATTCAAGCTCTTCTAATCCAGATTGCTTTTTACACACACACACACACACACACACACACACACACACACACACTCAAACACAAGACACAAGACAAGGCACAAGTGATTCAGGCAAATCTCATCAACATGCAAATTTACCTGGAAAAAAATAACACGCAGGATAGAAACGTGAAAACGTTCGGAAGATTATTTTACGCTCCGTAAACAGGGTTCATGGGTGAGGTGTAGAGCGGCAACATCAGTGTGTAATGCATCGTCTTCCTGTTCCTGAACACACTGGAATAAAAGAGAAAGAAAGAAGGAATTAGTGAAAGGATGCAAGAAAGTAAGGACTTAAGAAAGAAAGGAAGGAAAGGGAAAAAGGAAGGAAAAAAAAGAAAAGAAATAAGGAAATAGTGAAAAGCAAAGAAGTAAAGAAATAATTAAACATGAAACAGAAGGAAAGAAGAAAAAAGTAAAAGAAAGAAAGAAAGAAAGGCAGAGAAGCAAAAAAAGAAAGAAGGGGAGATGAAAAAGAAAGAAACGACTGAGAGAAAGAGAAACAGACATGAAAAAAGAAAGAATGAATGAAATAATGAAAAAGAAGGAAAGAAGAAAAAGAACGAAATAAGGATAAAGAGACAGAAGGAAAGAAAGAATGAAGGAAAAGAGAAAGAAGGATAAAGTGGCAGAAAAGAGAAAAGAAAGAAAGAAGGAAAGAAAGAACACTCCATCATGTACTCAATGTTACGTTGTGTTTAAAAAACTCAAAATAAACAGTTTACATTTTATTCTTTTATAATTTTGGAAACTTGCACATGAGCGAAACTTTTCTACGTCCTCAAACAAAACACAAAGACGTTTTCTTTCTACGTTTTCATGTATGTGCACTAACTCCTACACGAACTCAGGGTTTCAGTCTGAGGGAATCTGAGACGTTTCTGTGAGAGTATTCTGTGATCAAGATCTCTCAGGACACATATGAGACATTTCTGTGATCAAGATCTCTCAGGACACGTATGAGACATTTCTGTGATTGAGATCTCTCAGGACACGTGTGAGACATTTCTGTGATGGAGATCTCTCAGGACACGTGTGAGACATTTCTGTGAGACATTTCTGTGATGGAGATCTCTCAGGACACATGTGAGACGTTTCTGTGAGACATTTCTGTGATGGAGATCTCTCAGGACACATGTGAGACGTTTCTGTGAGACATTTCTGTGATGGAGATCTCTCAGGACACGTGTGAGACATTTCTGTGATGGAGATCTCTCAGGACACGTGTGAGACGTTTCTGTGATGGAGATCTCTCAGGACACGTGTGAGACGTTTCTCTGAGAGTTTTCTGTGATGGAGATCTCTCAGGACACATGTGAGACATTTCTGTGATGGAGATCTCTCAGGACACGTGTGAG
>CM040978.1:25246291-25278135 GCA_022985145.1 Pangasius djambal
ATTTCTGTGATGGAGATCTCTCAGGACACGTGTGAGACGTTTCTGTGATGGAGATCTCTCAGGACACGTGTGAGACATTTCTCTGAGAGTTTTCTGTGATGGAGATCTCTCAGGACACGTGTGAGACGTTTCTGTGATGGAGATCTCTCAGGACACGTGTGAGACGTTTCTCTGAGAGTTTTCTGTGATGGAGATCTCTCAGGACACATGTGAGACATTTCTGTGATGGAGATCTCTCAGGACACGTGTGAGACGTTTCTGTGAGAGTATTCCGTGATGGAGATCTCTCAGGACACGTGTGAGACATTTCTGTGATCGAGATCTTTCAGGACATGTGTGAGACATTTGTGTGATCGAAATCTTTCAGGACACATGTGAGACGTTTCTGTGAGAGTATTCCGTGATGGAGATCTCTCAGGATGTAATGGAGATCTCTCAGGATGTGATGGAGATCTCGCAGGATGTAATGGAGATCTCTCAGGAGGTGTATGCTGCTTGTGATCAAGCCGTATGTTAAACGCTGTTAAGAAGCACAGAAAGTTCAGACACATTCAGTAAACGTCTCTGTGCTGTGACTTTTCAGCTAAAGGTCAGCGTGACCTTTCCTCTCCTGAAGACCAGACACTAGAAGTCTCCATCACTCTTTTAACATTCACATCCTGATTCCTAATGAAATGAACCATCCGGAAGATTTTCTGACAGCCATCGGATAAACACAATAACAATAAAACACAATGTATTTTTTAAGATGGAGAAAATCCTAATGTAGATTATAAAAATAAAGACTTGAGCTGCCTAAAGAATTGATTTAAAAACCCTGAATCAAATCGAATGATTGAATGCAATCAAATGCCAGCCAAAGAAAGAAAGAAAGAAAGAAAGAAAGAAAGAAAGAAAGAAAATCATAATGTAGGTTATAAAAATGTATTCAAAAATTGAATCAAATCCGAGCCAAACAGAGAAAGAAACAAGCAAAAAGAGAAAGACAAAAGAAAAAAGAGAATGAAGAAAAGCAAGAAAGAAAAACAAAAATGAAGAAAGAGAAACGATGAAAGAAAGGAAAAAGAGAGTGAAAGTAGAAGAAAAAAGAGAAGGATTCAAAGGTTTTACTTGTCACATGTGAAACAAATGAAAAACAAAGAAAACAGAAAGAAAGATGAGAAAAGTTAAAAAAAAATTAAGATTTCCAAAGAAAGCAAGAAAGAACAAATGAACAAAGAAACAAACAAAAATGAAAAAGAAAGAAATAAGAGAAAGAAAGAAAGAAAATCATAATGTAGGTTATAATAAAAGAATTGAGATTCACCAAGGTAGATGCATAAAGAATTGATTTGAATCAGTGAATCGAATGACTGAATCAATTCCTAGCCATACTTTTATCTGTTCTCAGTATCTGGTACTTGTTAGAATGAATTGTACTAAACACTGTAATAATCAGACAGCAGCATTTGAAATGTCTCTGCAGAATCGAGCAGCGATATGATTCAGGTTCAGAATGTGTTGAAATGAATTGCATGCTGTCCTTTTTATCATGAAAATGAGTCTGATTCTCTGACAGAGTCTGATTGTTCTCCCGTCTCTCTCCTCAAGCATCTGGACGTTGTGAAGGTCTCATCTGCATTCATCACACACTGCCTGAGGATAGAGGAGGAAGAGAAGAGGAGGATGAGGAAGAGCCGCAGCGTGCTGACAGTGTCGCCTGAAGACGTGAGTGTGACGGACAGTGAGACGGAATCTCAGAATTGGACACTGCAGCTGCTTTATAGCGTATATATATATAAGATATAATATAAGAGGATATTTGAATATCATTGATAATGGACATTGGTGACATTGGACATTAGAGGTGGACATGGGTCATATTGGACAGAGCAATATTTGACATTGGTGATATTGAACATTGTTGATGACAGTGAACGAGGATGTAATCGGACATTAGTGTTGGACATTGATGATATTGGACCTTGGTGTTTTTGGACACTGTCACCAATGTCCAACACTAATGTCTAATATCAACAATGTCCATTATCAACATTGTCCAACACTAATGTCTAATATCAACAATGTCCATTATCAACATTGTCCAACACTAATGTCTAATATCATATCACCAATGTCCAACACTAATGTCTAATATCATATCACCAGTGTCCAACACTAATGTCTAATATCACCAGTGTCCAACACTAATGTCTACTATCATGAGTGTCCATCACTAATGTCTAATATCAACAATGTCCAGCATCACCAGTGTCCAGCACTAATGTCTGATATCAACAATGTCCAATATCATCAATGTCCAACATCACCAGTGATCAACACTAATGTCTGATATCAACAATGTCCATTATCACCAGTGTTCAACACTAATGTCTGATATCACCAGTGTCCAATATCATCAATGTCCAACATCACCAGTGTCCAGCACTAATGTCTGATATCAACAATGTCCATTATCAACATTGTCCTACACTAATGTCTAATATCACCAATGTCCAACACTAATGTCTACTATCATGAGTGTCCATCACTAATGTCCAATATCAACATTGTCCAGCACTAATGTCTAATATCAACAATATCCAATATCACCAGTGTTCAACACTAATGTCTGATATCAACAATGTCCAACACTAATGTCTAATATCATGAGTGTCCATCACTAATGTCCAATATCAACATTGTCCAGCACTAATGTCTAATATCAACAATGTCCAACATCACCAGTGATCAACACTAATGTCTGATAGCAACAGTGTCTAACACTAATGTCTAATATCAACAATGTCCTAGATCACCAATGTCCAACAGAAGTTATTGGCCTTCTGAGTTACTGATGTATTTTGTAATGTAATGCACACACACACACACACACACACACACTCACTCACTCACTCACACAAACACAAACACACACTCACTCAGTTGCTTTAACAGTGTAGAGGCAGAGAACAGTGAAGAAGAAGCAGACAAGTGTGTGAGACTGTATGTGCAATGGAACAGACGGAACCCCTACAGGGTCAAACCCAGAGACATGAGAACAGAGACACACCGCAGTGTCCATCTGTCTCTGATTTCTGTAGCTGCCCTGTCAGACAAGCATGCACAGAGCTGATCCATCCAAATTATTCATCACTTACTCATAAAATATTCATGATTAAATAAAGCGAATGACTAAATAGCATAGAAGTGTGAGAAATGCATTCTGACAAAATATGAGCATGAAAAAAAGCGGTTTTGCATTCTGATCATTTGGAAATTTTTAAATCGAAAATATTATTACACTGAAAATACTGATTATTAATCCTGCAGTAATTAAAAGCACACTTCCAGTCACAGCGCAGATATATTCGATCTGATCTCTTTCACTTCCCAGAAAAGTAATTAGATATTATAGATCATTTTTTAAATTACTTTTTTAACTGGACATGTAAGAAAGGAATATGCGAGGTATTAACAGAGGTAAATACCACAGCACTGCTGAATTCTGATTGGTCAGAAAGTGTTGATTTATTTTCTACAAATCACAGGTTTATATTAATCTCATTCTAATACATTATCACTTTTTTTAGTAACAGCTCATTGGGAGGGACTTGGGCAGTTCACGCTCGACATAAACGGATTTTAAAAACATGTAATTGTTGATATGGGGAAGTTTTCTGTAAGGAGATGCTTATTTATGGAAGGAGTCTCCAGTGTCAGCCCTTGAACTAAGTCGTCAGAATCTTGAAATACGTTATTAAGATAAAATAACGAGATATGAAGTCAAAATAATGACACAGAACTTCAGCTTTTTTTCCCCACAGCTGTCCGACAGTGGTGCTGGAGTTAATACTGCTCCTGATTTGAGCAAGAAAATGTGCTTAAATTCAAGGTCAGAATTGTGCGTAACTCTCGCATAACTATCAGAACAATGCTTAGGTCTGTACGTACGTCTGAGGTATGAATACTGATCCGTGTTCAGTTTTCATGTTGGTTTTTTTTTTTTTAATGTTTCGCTTTTTTCATATTCAGTTTTTTCATATGAATTTTTTTGAAGTGTCCGGCTTTTTTTCGTCTACAGCTTTTTTGTGTTCAGTTTTTTCATATCCAAAAATGCTTAAGTACAAGTTGAAGAACATTGCTTAACGGAGACACGCCTCTGTTTTTGGCAAACTCCACCCCATGTGTGTGAATCTCACGTAACTGCCCAAGCAGTGCTTAAGTCTCTACTTATGTCTGAGGTCTAAATACTGATTCGTATTCAGTTTTTTCATGTTCGTTTTTTTTCCGTATTCAGTTTTTTTCACGTTCAGTTGTTCGATTTCAGTTTTCTTCTTTTTTCTTTCGTATTTAGTTTCTTACTCTGCACTGTTGTCATGGAGACACAGGGCGAGGACACTTGGTGAGCCGGCTGACCTCCCTGGCCTTTATCGAACTGCCACGCATTTTTCGCAAACTCCGCCCAGCATGCTTAACTCTCATCTAACTGTCCGAGCAGTGCTTACGTGTGTGCGTAAATTTGGCATTAAATCCTCACTACACATGTATTCCAATCCTAATAAATCAGAGTCTGAGCATTTCTCAGCATGAAGGTAACTATGCATGGAAAAAGCTTCCTGTATTAGGGATTGAGTGTGAGACGTGTGTGAATGTGTATAATGTGTAAGTGTATGTTTATAAGAGGACAAATTCAGCAGAATGTCAGTGAGAGCTCTGAGTTTACACTGCGCTCATTAACACTGACGTCTGCTCTGTGTCTGCTCTGTGTCTGCTCTGTGTCTGTACTCTGCTGTGGCTGAAACTGAGCGCAGCAGAATCGATCTGTGAGTAGATAAAGCAATATATGGCAGACGACATCAAACAACGGAAAACACACACACACACACACACACACACACACACACACACACAGAGTACTGGCAGGAGTCATTAGTGTGTTATTACTGGACCAATCAGACAGACTTATAGCCTGACCTTATTTGATGTTATTACAGAAACAGAGCCGTGTGTCACTGTCGCTCTCTCTCTCTCACTGTCTATCCCTAATTGTGTCTCTCGCTCTCTCTTCCCTCTCTCTATTTGTCTATATTTCTCTGTCTGTCAGTATATATCCAGTATATATCCTCCATCTGCCCCTATCTTTCCCTGTCTGTCTCTCTATCTCCCTCTATCTCTCTATCTATTTCTCTATCTATCTCGCTATCCATCTGTCTCACTGTCTGCACTTGCTTAACTCTGTCTGTCTTTATATCTTGTTTTTCTATCTCTCTCTGTCTCTTAATTCGTCTCCCTATCTGCCTGTCTCTCTATCTATCTCTCTGTCTATCTGTCTGTCTGTATCAATCTGTCTTTATCTCTCTATCTGTCTCTCTATTGCTCTCAAACTCTCTGTGTTTATCTTTCTCTATCTGTCTCTGTCTGTCTCACTATGTCCTGCTGTAACTCTGTCTCTCTCTCTGTCTCTATCTGTCTCTCCACACTTGGCTCAGTTTGTAGCAGCAGAGCGCCCTCTAGTGTACACGCTAACTCTGTCCACACTGTGCCATTAATTTGCACTCTCTCTCTCTCTCTCCCTCTCTCTCACACACACGCACACACACACACACACACACCCTCTCGGTGGTATGAAGGGATTTTGCTGAACTTTTCCTGATCATGTAATGTTTATAAAGTTTCCTACAAACCATCCACAATGTTTCTCTTTCTAGGAACGAACATTAACTCTAATGTTTCCATAATGTTAGTTATTATCTAAAAAACTTGCGTAAGGATACATGAATACAGCGCATGTTTTTAGAACAATATATTTTTCTGTGTTCAGGTTTATATCATTATACTGTAATCCGTGTGTGTAGGAGGGCAAGGAGCTCCCAGCATGCACCGGGGCCACTCTTGGTTCCGAGCTGCGTCGTTGCTGCCGCCGCCACTCAGGGACACCCACCTTGCCGCCGTTGTCATGGCGTCAAACAGAGAGGACGCGGAATCCTGAGGAAGACCTCGTGAGCCGACCGACCTCGCTGGCCTTCATTGACCCGCCACGCATAGACATCACACCGGTACCACCTGAGAGGTGAGAGCTCACACACACACACACACACACACACACACACACACACACACTGCAGGGTCCACTAACTGATGACAAACCATCATTCAGATTCCCGATATCCAGATCACGACCAGATTTTTTTTTTTAACTGATTTTTTTTCAGCAACTTCAAGACGACAAACACTGTACTGTTCTGAAACACACTTAAAAAGAAAACAAAAATGGCATCATGCAAAAGGCTATAGGCTTGCACAGCTGCCAGCCATTTTTTTTTTGTTTTGTTTTCTTTTACTCATATGGGATTGTGGACATTTTAAAAAGGATTGCTACTACATTGTTGTTTTTCTTTATCACAGCAGAGCTTCAACAAGTTGAAAAAAATTTTTTTCAAAACTTTCTCAGAAAGCACAGAGTGCTTCTCTTTTTGATTTATTCTTCCTCAAACAGTGAATAGTGTATAGTCAATGCTTTAGATTTAACAAGCGAACATGTCTTTATGTTGGTTGATCTAAAGCTAATGTGTATATCCAATATAACTCATTTAAAGGTAAGAAGTGCTTCTGTGTTTATTTCTGAAGCTGTGGGCGGCCATGTTGATTTGACATCACTCCGTAAACGGGGGAGGAACTGATAGTTGAGAAGACTACCTCGAGCTGACGAGTAGGAATTTCAGGTTGAGGGTTGGCTTTTACTGGTTGGAGGTGGGGAATTACAAGTTGCAACCTCAAGTCGAGTGCAGCGTATTTCATGGCCAATACTCCAGTGCAGTAATGTGTCAGGCCAGCGCAGGTGTCAGCCATGAACTCCACTGGCCTCACAAAATGGCTGAACCGGAGAACTGGACTTCATTTCGCAGCAGCCACCACCACTGCCTCCTTACTCCTGATTATGGACATCTGTTTCCCATCACAGCGTAAATAACCCGGGCGTTTTATTCAACTGTGATCAAATAATAAGCCTGAACTTGCATCCACTGCTTCCTCTTCTGACACAGTGTAACTAAAAATAAGAATTTGTTTATTTCTGGGACTTGATGTGACGTCCCTGTCAAGGTCCTGTCTCCGCAACCATCTTCCTTGATTATGTTCATGCGCTTATTTATTAGTTACAGATAATTACAACCCTAAGTTATTATATTTCTTTGTCTTGCCCACACTTCTCCTGGGATATAGTAAAAAAAAAAAAAATCAGCCACCATTTGGAGTTGGGGAAAATCACTGCAGTTTAGTGTGAGAAGAATTTGGTCTCTTAAGTGATTAGTATGGATGAGTCGTGCTCATGAGGGAGCTGAAAACAGAGAGCTTCATTTCGGTTGTAGTGATCCCAAGTCTTCAGTGTCATAACCGTGAGCATTTGGGAAACCCAGAGAGGAGGTGGGAGTATGAGGCAGCGGTCCAAGGAAGGAGGGAAGAGGGCAAGAGAGCAAAGATAAAGGACAGAGCAGGACAGAAAGAGAGAGACGAGGACGTTCCACTTTCTTCAGTTATCTCTTGTTCAGGACATCGATCCAGTTCAGCAGTTGTTGTGGGGTTTTTTTTCATCGTCAGACTCCTGAGCCATGGACTCGAGTCAGGACTCAGATCAGAGCTCCAGGAGGCAGAAGGTGCAGATCAACTTGGACTCTGGAAATCAGGACACACTTGCACCGAGTGCCTTCAGGAAAACGGTGGTCAAAAAAGTGGCTCGTCAGAGACGCCGCTTCACTGTGGCGTTTTCTCACAGCTGGTAAGAGTTACAGAAGTGTGTGTGTGTTCATTTGTTTTAGGGCAGTGTTTGAAGGCAGGTT
The DNA here is from genome assembly GCA_022985145.1 of Pangasius djambal. Classification (NCBI taxonomy): domain Eukaryota; kingdom Metazoa; phylum Chordata; class Actinopteri; order Siluriformes; family Pangasiidae; genus Pangasius; species Pangasius djambal. The sequence goes on from CM040978.1 coordinate 25,254,109, forward strand.
CTAGGGTTCCTTATTTTGGACGAACTTGCATACACATTGAAATAATGAAGAAAATCCCATAATTCTTAAAAGTTTTAAAAACGAGGTGACAGGAATTTTAGGAATTATTTAATTCCTGTAATTAATTTATAAATTTAATTAATAATTTAATTAATAATTTAATATTTAACAATTTCCTTCAGGATAAAAAAAATTCTTCAGGATCAGTAAAGTTTATTTTATTGTTATTCAAATGCATAATTTTTTTTCTTCAAATAATTATGATTTTTTTTTTTTTTTTTTTGAGTGAAAGGCATTCCCGAGTGGGTAATAAAGGGTGGAGGTTAAGCTGATCATGTGACATCACTAGCCACTCCTTCCGTCTTGAAGTACTGTTTACAGCTTTTATTTACACAATAAAACAGAATGCTCTTATTAGCTAGCTTGCTTGAGAATTTAGGTACTGGCATAAAATACACAGCAATATTAGCCTGATATTAGATATTAACTTTCTAGGAAACTTGGATACTTAACATCAAATATCCACTGGAGAGGTCACATTAATGTTAGCTAAACTAGCTAGTTAGCTGGCTAATGTTTGTTCAGTGCTGCTTAAATGTTACGCTGTGAAATTTAACCAGTATTTTATGTTAAGCAGTAATATACATTGAGCGAAGAAGAGAAAAAAAGGCATTCAAGTTCGCAACTGGTGGATCAATTCTATACTGTATATATATAAGATTAAAGTATTGGTACCTTCTGGTATATGTTGGGTGTCTGTGAAAGTAAGAGGAGTTTAACTGTCGGTTTTTGGATGTGTAATCTATGAAACACTACTCAAGATTTTAAAAAAATATTTTGTAACAAAACCAGGCATCTTGCTTAATGTTAAAATGCTGCACATAGTCCTCACATGGTGAAATCTTAAACATGAGACACGGCAAATTTGATGTGATAAAAGCAGTGTGAGTACCCAAAACATGGCCAAGGGTGCCAATACTTAAATATTTTGTAAAAATACAGAGAAGCACCAGACGATGCCACACATTTTCTGTGGCTGAATAGCAAGTGTTGTGTTGTGTTGTTCTACACTAAGCATGTAGGGAAACTAGGTAGGGTGTACACATATAACACTGTTATACCTTGTGTAGGGAGCGAACATAGTGAATAGACATAGATTTGGGATTCGGCTGAACTTTTTGGAGGATCACAGGATGAGAAATCAGTGACTTTGTTACTTTGGGAAAAACGATTAAAAATGGATCCGAAATGTTATCTTTATAAAGTTTATGAAAAAATTGCGACGTCAAGAAAGAAGACAAAAGAGAGATTGTTTGTGCTGATCCAGTCAGAGACATTAATCTATGTTTGACCAATCAAATCAACGATCAGCTCTGTTTTAACTCCGCCCACTCAACTTTGTTTGGCCTATATCCTACTTAAGCAAGGATGGAAATTAAATTCACAACAGTATGGCTCACTTGGCGATGAAATATAACGATAAAATGTGCAATTATGGTTCATTTACGTGATGCGAAGGTGTGGAAAGGCCCGCAATGAAAGGATGAGTGTGTTAAATTTGATTCTTTCTGAGCATTAGAAGAACTTTATGAAGCAGCAGCTGGTGATTGTCATGCTGTATGAATATGACATGTGAACTCAGAGGTTGTGAAATATAAAATAGCGTGGTGTTATTCAGGGTGACTCGGGGTGCGTCGTGTCCTCTGGTCACCCAGTCTCTGGAGACGTTTTTTTGCCAGTTACAATGACCGTGCACATTCTGGAGTAACTACAGCCTGGTGGTACCACACACACACACACACACACAATAAAGGATCTTTATAAGCATGAGGAGGAGGCCACGTTGCTCAAGACTTGAACTGTGTCTTATGTCATGGTGTGTTTTTTTTTTTTTTGCTCTAGTCTCCCTTTAACCCACATCCTCAAGCATAACATGATTTTTCCTCTCTGAAGCCTGAGTCAAGATTCACATGAATAGTGTTTAACCTGGTTGAAAGGAATGCTGGAGTGTCCACCCCCTCGGTGCGGTTCTTTAGACATGTGAGAAGACACTCAGGAAATCGCACTCGGCTCCAAGCGTGTCTCAGCAAGGTGGTCTGCTTTGAAGCGAACTCTAGTGAAAAAGTTATTTGAGTCTGAATCGACTCACCTGCAGCAAATGAATCAAACATGCCATGGGTTTTGGGTTGGGCATACTCTCTCCCCTGTCAATCACAGTGGCACTAGCAAATCATGGGTGTCTGTGAGCTCATGTATGTGGAAGAGGGCGGATAACGCTTTCCTCCAAGTGTAAAGTATAAAGTCTACGGTGATGACCTGGGTCATCAGAACAGATCATGAGGGTTAATAGCATGTGTGTGATGTGTGTGTTTGTACGTGTGTGTGTCTAGTTTGGAGGTGGAGAACGGTCCGTGCAGTCCTGTGGAGCTTCAGGTTTCTCCCGGTTCTGCTTTGGTTCTCCCTCATGGTCAGCGCAGAGAGTCATTCCTGTACCGCTCTGACAGCGACTACGAACTCTCGCCCAAATCCACCTCACGCAACTCCTCCATCGTGGGAGAACTGTGAGTAACACACACTGTGCTGTGAAATGTCTGCCTTTCTGTCTGTATCTGTGTGTCTCACACAAATCTACATCATCCAACGAGAATTGTAACACAATTATGCACTCCTAGACATCTGTCTGTCTGTATCTGCCTATCTCTTATTTCTTTTTCTTATTTCTATTTCTCGTGTTTCTATCTGTCTTTCTATCTATTTGCTTCTCTGTATCTGTCTGTCTCTATCTATCTGTCTATTTATTTGTATCTTGCCATCTTGTCTGGATCAGTCTGTCTTCTCTTGCTGCATATTTTTCTGTCTGTCTATTTATCTGTCTATAGTGTCTATCTATCTGCCTGTCTTTTTGTCTATGTGTATCTGTCCATCCATTATCGAATCTCTCTCTCTCTCAGTCTCTATTCATACATCCTTTTATCTCTGTCTGTCTTTGACTTTATAAACTGTTTGTTTTTATGAGTGTGTGTGTATGTTGTCATTAATGTTTATGCCAGAATATTTATATCAGTCTTTTCTTTGTCAGACACAGTGAAGATCTCATCGTCACACCGTTCGCTCAGGTACCGTTCGCTCATGTCACAACTGGATCACATTCATTGTTTCCTCTGTGCGTGTGTGTAGTGTTTGTGTGTGTGTAGCGCACCTATTAACCTTTTTTTCTGAACTGCAGGTCCTCGCCAGTCTGCGTACGGTCAGGAATAACTTCAGCGTTTTGACCAACGTGCATGGACCGTCCAGCAAGTACGTACTCTCTATGAAATAGTGCAGTGGGAAAAGCGTCCACTAGAGGGTGCACTCAGCTAAGTCGTAGTTAACCCTCCTATTATATTACGGGTCATTTTGACCCCTTTCCTTTTTTGAGTAGTCTTGAGAATACTTGTTGTCCTCTCTTTTTCTTCCTGCGGTTGTTTGACTTTTCCTCATTTAGGGCCATGAACTTACATGCAAATCCGATCACAATGATGTGTTGTGGATGGTCTGTACAATATTTGTATACAAATATGGTGTTGTGGGTCACTTTGACCCTGATACTTTAATGTTCAGAGATTGCAGACCTAAAATAAAAAGTCTTTGATGTATATAGTTGATATAGTAGATCCAGATTTTCTTCAGGTGAAGAAGATTCAGAGGATGAAGCTGCCAAAGATTCCCCTCCATTAGATTAAAACAATGGAACACAGCCACCATCAAGAGGAGTTGGACCATAGAAATCTAAAGATAGTAGTATAGAAAGGTCACCTTCACCCCCACAAAACCAAGGCAGACCTGCTGTCACTGGAGTGTATAACATACAATCAGCTTTTGAGCTCTTCATACCACAACCAGTTGAGAAGTTTATACTGGACATGACCAATTTGGAGGGAAGCCATTTGTTTCGTGAGATCTGGAAGCCACTGGATCATGTTGACTTGAATGTGTACATTGGATTGCTGATATTAGCTGGAGTTTATAAGTCAAATGGAGAGGCAATTGCCATTCTATGGAATGAAGAGAATAGCAGGCCAATATTTCCGACAACAGTGTCTCTAGAAGCATCTTGTATCTTGAGCATCTCTCAAACCTGGTGGAGGCAGTGTTATGGCATGGACATGTATGGCTGCCAATGTAACAGGGTCACTTTTGTTTATTGATGATGTGACTGTTGATAGAAGTAGCAGGATGAATTCTGATGTGTATAGAGCTCTACTTTCTGCTCAGATCCAGTCAAATGCTGCAAAACTGATAGGACAGTGCTTCACAGTACAGATGGATAATGACCCAAAACATAGCAGGAAAGCAGCCCAAGAGCTTCTCAAAGCAAAGAAATGGAATGTTCTTAAATGGCTGAGTCTGTCACCAGACCTCAACCCAGTTGAGCTGCTTTTCACTTACTGAAAAGCAAGCAGCAACTGAAGGCAGCTGCAGGAAAGGCCTGGCAAAGCATCTCAAGGGAGGAAACTTTGGTGATTTGTTGATATCCATGGGTTCCAGACTTAAGGCAGTCATTGACTGCAACAGATTTTCATCCAAGTATTAAAAATAATCCTAATATTAATAATCATGTTAGTTTGTACAATTACCTTTGAGCCTGCAAAATGGAGGGACTATGTAAACAATGGCTATAATTCCTAAACAGTCTACACTTTAATGAAGAGAATGTGGCAGGCCAATATTTCAGGCAACAATGTCTTTGGACATTAAATTAAGTTTCATTGCAAAAGGCTGTTGAATTTTCTTGATAGTTTTTGCTTCATGATAAGATCATCTGTCAATCAAACTCAGTAGATAGGACCAACAATAATCATTGGTTTATAGAAGAGCATTGGGTGGAGTCAAACTCCGAACACGACGTTTCTGCCTTAGGCCTAAACTTGATAAGTTTTGAAAACTCAGAAAAGGAAAAATGCACTGGAACATACTTTCAAGTCTTAATTCTCACTCTGAATGTTGAAATTTCTCAAGAGCTACAGCTTCTCCGAGTTGGAATTCTGTTGCGTCCAGCGCACATGAAATATTAGCATGCAATTAGCCTTGTTTTAACCAGAATTCAACTGTGCTTGATTGCTATAATATAAGAAGTTAGCCAGCTAACCTCTAGATTTGGTCCTCAATATGTGTTTTTTGCAATTATAAAAAATAAGTATAACATAAAAAAAAATATTTTTATAAATATAAAATAATTATAAAAAATAAGTTTGCAATTATTTTGCTGTTTTATTTTCTTTTTACAGGAGATCTCCAGTTAGCATGCAGCCTCCGTTAAACAGAGCCTCACTATCAGGTAAAACACTACTATGCTACACTAACTTGCTGTTAAAAACACAATAATTTTGTATAAGTGTTTTAGAATTCACTATTTTTGCTAAAATTTCCACCATTTTCATAAACATCCCAAAAGCTAGGCATCTGTTAGCTGCTCTCTCACGAGCTGTTATGTTCGAGTCATTACTTGTTCTCAGTGACCGAGAGACCATGTGAGAAATTCCCTCCCTAGTTATCTGTAACATAAAGCGAGGAGACAGGTGTTTCAGCTTAGCATCTTTTAGCGTAAAGTTTAATTATGTTTAAAAGATTTTAATTTGGGTCAAATTTGTTACCATGCCGCTGAATTCACACTTTTTTTTTTTCAGACAGATACATTCTCAGTACATCGGTATAAAAATGATTTGGGGGCAGGGCTACATATGAGCTTAGTTAGTGATGTCACTAAATATGCTTTGGACCAATTATATCTGATATGAAAATTATTAGAACATAAGAACATGGTAACAAGAAACTTCTTTTTAAACACAGACCCTGCTCAGTTAACCAGTTGCCAGCTAGACAACGTAAGTAATGTTAGCGATGAACAGATGGTTGTTACGGCAACACTATATTTTGCCTTGTTGGATAAATGAGTGAGAATATCAAGACTGATACTGAAACCCCCTCACATCGAGCTGTGGGAAACGTGTGCTAGTTTGCTAGCATCTAGCTAGCGTTACAATAAATGAGGGGGTGTTTAAATTTGCATATAATTTTCATAATGCATAATAATAATGGGAATGGTGTAGGGATGCGGTTTTTTAGTCATTTAGTGGGCATTAAAACAATTTTCTTAACATATGTTAGTTAGTGTTTTGCATCCACCCCCTGTGTGTAGTGTGTGTGTGTGTGTCACGCAGAAGACCACAACATAAAACAGTGTGTGGGTGGTGAGTGGTGCGAGATATGTGTGTGTGTGTGTGTGTATGTGTCTGTGTATCAGCCCAGGAGGAGTTGGCTACTGTAGAGTCAGCAGGCTGAGAGTTGAGTCGAGGGGAGTGAAGGATTGTGGGATGTTTTGTTTCCTGTTTTGCGGGTCATTGACGTCAGCCGCCGCCCCTCAGCCAGCTCACTTCCTGTGTAGCGTGAATGGCCATTCCTCATGGAGGAAAACACACACACACACACACACAATTGTGCGTCAAAAACTCTAGAGGAGTATATAAGCCCAGGTGCACTGATGAAGTGTTTACTGTGTGTGCGTGCATGTGTGTGTGTGTGTGTGTGTGTGTGCGAGACAAGGCGATTTAGCTGCTGTTTGATTTGGCCTACGTCCCGAATAAAGCTTATTTTGCTTTCACAGCGTCCACAAAGACCCTCACACACACACTTTTTTTTATTTTTTTTTATAATTTTAGACTTTATATATTCTTTTTAAAAGGATTTTTAAAACTTGTAGCATGTGCTGTGCCACAGTTTAGTGATGTATGTTATAATTTTTTTGCATTACTAGTAAGTTGAGTGTTTGTTACAGTTTTTACGGTAGCCCTGCTACTACACAACTTACTGTGACTCTGTAATTTGCCTCATGTGGTAATTGGAGGTTACTCAAAGCTTGAAGCTAATATATTAGTTAAAATCACGTTGCTGTCTTATTGTTGTTACAGAATTGGACAAATCAAGGAAAGCTATAAAGTTTCAGAGGTTTTAGGATTTAGGGGCTGCGCAAATGACATGAAAATTATATAAAAATGAGTACTACGACAAATTCTAAATGAACTACTCCACTTTGGGAAACTCGTGCACACACAGAGTCAGAAAATGTTAAACAAGGGTTTAAATGCTTCCTTGTTTTTTTCTTGTGTATTCAAATGTTTGTGAATAAGCCAATTAAAAGTTAGCTCCTGCTTTATTTATTTATTTATTTATTTTTTATTGCAAAATCGGAAAGGTCGGATAGCGTTGTTTTTTTCTTCCTAACTTTCTAACATTAAAACAAATCGTATTTTAAACTACTAGTCAGGCATTTGTGATGTACTATTATTAATTTTTTTAATGCGCAAAGGAGGAAGTGGGTTTTTTTCAGATTAAGAACATTTTTATATACTTTTTTAGTAGATAAAACATTTGCCACAGACTCTGACAGCCTTTAAACATTGTTGTGCAATGACATCTTTGTAAAGAAAGACACACTGAGGTCAAGAATGTACGGCTTCAGCTCAGAGAACAATGGCAACACTAACAGGAAAGAAGTAACCCATACTGCAATACACAGTACGTTGCTTTAATACAATGAAACTTAACAATGTAGTTTGAAGAAAGTATGTAAAGATTTCAGGGTGTATTTACAGAATAGCTTTTGGGTGATATCGACTTTCATTATTTGTTTGCTATTGCCTCGTAGCTAGCTGAGTTATCATAATTTTTTTTTTAAATAATTCTTTTTTTTTTAATTTACTAACTCTAAATTTTCAAAGTTAAAGTTTTCTGCTGTTTTGGATGTTTTTACAGATTTTTTACAGACAAAATTATTTTTTTCCTTATTTTTAAAACATTTCCTTCTTTTCGGGGTGTTATTTTTTATTTAATGTGTACAAAAATAAATTATCATCAAACTAATTATTTAAAAGTTTATTTTTAAATGCAACACTACTGTTTTCCTGATAGTTTGTGTATCACAGAAATGCCTTGAAATATCGTAATATTTCCCCCTATTTGGGATAATTGTGAAATTGTGTATATTTAATTTTTCGACTGACTGTTTCTTTGAAAGGCCCAATTAGTGGTAGCACACACACACACACACACACACACACACACAGAGTTACATAAGCTGACCTGTTAGATGAGAAGTAGGCCATACAGGAAACTTTACTGGAAGAATTCAGACTCAGAATTTTCCTCAGGCTAATTAGTGTTTTGAGCAGTAAGGTGTGAGACAGACAGGTGAGACAGACAGGTGAGACAGACAGGTGAGGATATTTAACCTGCTGAATCCAGAGAACCTCATTAATAGACTGACATCATGGACAGTAAGAGAGCTGTGATCACACTGTTCAGGCCTCTGGTGAAATAATACAGAAGTGGGAATGAAGCGGTCTGACAGGTTCACACACACGTCACACACAAAAATCTCTCTCTCTCTCTCACACACACACACAGACAGACACACAGGTGGCTACGTGCAGGAAAAGTACAAACCTTATCGGCTTATTTTAGGAAAAGAAAAATCACCTCAGACGTCACGTCAGATGACCGTATTAGCATTAGTGAAAAAATCCTGTCAAATTAGCACATATTAGCTGGCAGTGAACACTTTAAATATTTATAAAGATTTATCAGCAAAGATTATCCATGTAGCTAGCATTAATTAGTTAAGAATATAAACACACTGTATATAAATATGACTTCAAAATACAGACAGAAATCCTGTCAGGTTAGCTCATGCTAGCTAGCAGTGAAGATTATGAATATTTACGAATGTAGTTAAAAAATTACCTCAGATTTAATGTCGCATCACTGTATTAGCTCACATTAGCCATCTACCAATCATAAGCATTTCAGAAATCCGGTCGAAATAGCAAGCAGTCAACATTCTAACTATTTATAAATATGACTGAAACATCCTCTCAGAAATCCTATCAGGATTTCAGCAAAGATTATCCAACTACCTAGAATAATCTTGTCAGGTTAGCTCATGTTAGTTAGCAATGAAGATTATGAACATTTATGAATATAGCTTAACAAGCACCTCAGAGGTCATGTTAGGTGGTGATATTAGCTCACATTAGCTAGCAGTGAACATTATAAATATTTATTAATATGATGTCAACATCCTCTCAGTAAAGATTAGGCATCTAGGTGGCATTAGCAATGACAAAATCCTGTGGGGTTAGCTCAAATTAGCTAGCTACCATTAGTAGATAATAATATAAGCATACTGTATATAAATGCAACTTCAAAATCCTCTCAGAAATCCTGTTAGGTTGGGAGATGTTAGCCGACTACTGATAGCAGTGAAGATGTGAAGCCTGTCAGGATTTATCACCAGAAATTAGCCATCTAGCTAGCATTAGTTAGAGGAAATGCTGTTGGGTTGGCTAATGCTAGCTAGTTTATTAGCAGTGAAAACTATAAATGCGAGTCTGTAAAGACTATATTCCTCTCAGAAATCCTGCCAGATTAGCTCATATTAGCAGCCTATCTAGCATTATCAGTGAAGAGATCCTGTCGGGTTAGCTTATGCTAGCTTGTTGAGTAGTATTAGCAGTAAGAACGTTTATGAATATGGGTTTTTCTTGTCAGATTAGCTCAAGTTAACTAACAATAAATATGTGAAATTAATGGTGCTTGTATGAATATTGATGACTTCCTTCTCTTTGTTTGTAGACTTTCTTATATAGACACGAAGTAACGCCCACATTCCTATGATGGCCTTTTCAGTCGGTGTTAGCTCCATATATGGAGTGAAAGATGTCTTGTGTGCGCGGGAGATGATGGACCGGTTTTCCACATGTATTCATTCATTAGCGCTTATTTACCATCTTTATTGGCACGTTCAGGTTTGGGTGTGGGGGTGTTTACTGAGGAATGTGGCACCATGGTAGTTAGTGTATGTTGCTAGCATTAGCGGAAGAAGCATTGTGCGCTATTATACTCTCTGTAATGCATTTCTCCGTCATGCATTTTCCCCTAAACACAACAGGGACCTGATTTATAAAACATTCATACGATCAGGTTTGATAGATTTGATCTTGCATTAAAAATGACTGAAAAAAAAAAAATCAGGATTTGACGTGAAAGTGTTTTTATTCGTACGCAAACTGTTAAGAAATTATTCCAGTTTTAAAGTGTATCAATTATACAACGCATGTTAACGTTGACATGCCAGAGGAAGAGCAAGGTGAAAACTCCATTCTGTTAAGAGAAAGGAACAAAATGTTTGTATTGATATTAACTCCCTATTAGCTAATGAGAAAATAAACAACTATTAAATTAATAACATGACTCGAGTGAGTCATCGCTGCGTTAACTCACTCACTTTGAACTCGCCGGTGATCGATTTGCGGCTTAGTGATCACTCTCAGCAGAAAAACATATGTGCCATGACTAAACATTTAATCTTATCTTATCTGTTATCTTTCAGTTTCAGAAAGACGTTTAAATTTTCCCAAGATACATAGCGAAAGCCAATTTTGTATTTCCATTCATAACAGAAAATGACATGAAATGGCTCAGAATTGGAAGTAGGTGCATAGTAGTAACACATTCTTTGAAGCTTGATGAGTTTAGCTAACGTAGGAGAACCGTATTCTGTACACTATATTGGAATTTTTGACTTTGATCGGATGTTACAGACAAACTCGCATTCGTACAGGCTGTGATTAAATACAGATAAGTGTTTTATCTGTCTAATAGCAGGGCTGAGCACTTTCACCACGTCACTTCACTTTCATATTTGGTTAACATTTGTGCGGGTGGATTGTATCATTTTCTCACTCCAATCCAACCACAATAGAGTTTGACCCCTCAGATGGTCTCGGACAGGTTATTATCTGTGTTCTCACCTGCCCAAGCGATCCACATCAAAGGAGGAAACACACCAGAGTTTGATTCTAATGGGTTACGTGAAAGCACGCTAAATCTTTCTTTGATTTTTTTCCTTTAAGGCCTTTCTGGACCCATTTCAGTTTGTGTTGTGTTGAAAGATTGACTTCAACACTGGAACAAATATCAGTGAAAAGATTTGGCATCTAACCCACCCCTCCTCTGATCTCTGTCTTTTGACTGAGCCGTTGATTTTGGCTCATTATGCAAAAAAAAATCTGGAGGCATTTTATAGTAAACGAGATGAAATTCCATTTTTGCATTTCTCAGAATTTCCATCTGCATCAACTCTCAAACAGCCTTGTGTTGCTCTGGCACTGGCAGTGGAGTCAGATTCAGTGGACTCAGATTCTCTGAATTAAATGAACTGAATTAAATATACTCTTCATAATAAGGCCATGACACGGTATGTTTTTCTTTCCAAAGATGGCATAAGCAACGTTTTCGCATGGCCTTGAATAAAGCAGTCACCAGGAACACTTTGCTGCTTTCAGACGATCTGATTAATGAAATGAGTCAGATTCACATTGCAAGAATGTCGCAGCCTTTTATGGGTTGTAGCTCAGTGCTTAAGGTCATTTACTAGAAGGTTGCGAGTTCAAATCCCAGGACTACCTGAGCACGAAAGAGTTTGGTGAAAAAAATCTGAAGTTTAATGTCGCTTCTCTAGTTTTGCACTGAAGAAACGAAGCTAATGTGGTTTAGGACACAGTCGAACCTATCTTTTAACATAATACTAACTAAACATGGTCACTAACTAAAGAGGATTTATGCTGATATTGCCCAAAAACCCTATATTGTTCAGGCGTTTCCAAACTTTTGGAGGGCAGTGTAGCTATACGGTGGAATGTTATGGAATATTTTCTCCTTAGTGGAACATTGTAGAATTTTTCCTTAGTGGACGAAGTAACGTGGACGATAATAAAGTTCCGTTTTAAATTTGAACGTCCGAGCTATTTTACATACTCGTTTATTACATAGAGATTAAGTAGCTTAATGATGTTGCAAGTGCAGGAGGATGTTGTTATGCAAAACACCTCGATCAAACTAAAAATGTCGCAAATATCAGACAACAAACAATAATTTAATCATAGCTAACAAATAGCTATCTCATTGAAACCTAATTAAAAATACAATATTAGAGCTAGTTCTAATGTATTATCGTTTCTATAGTAACAGCTCATTCACAGGGACTTGTACAGCTGATGCTCTACATAAACGAATTAAAAATGTGTGTAATTGCTGATATGGTGAAGTTTTCTGTAATTCTGTAACATTTATGGAAGGAGTCTCCAGTGTCAGTGCTTTGTAACAGTCAGAGGTAAAGCTGTAACTTTTAAGTTTTCTGACATCTTCAGTACAATTGAGTTTACGCTATAACATGACACTGTAACAAGCTCTGTTTTTTTCCCTTATTAACTTCAAAAAAGAGAAATAAAGAGAGGCTGGCGATTGATGTCATAGTTCAATTAAATAAATTAGTTAATGAATTTAAAAAATAAGAATTTCTGGCTCTGTAAAGCTCCTCAGTAGATCTGTTCCTCATTTCTGAAGCCGCCGTGGTGCAGGAGCTGTAGTGTGAGTCTCGAAGGCGTCGCACCCTGCTCAGTATGTGAGTTATGCCTTTGACGTCAGCAGAGCTGTAAAAGCCGACTTTCTCTTAAGTGATAAAAGGCCAGGAGCGCTGCGTGGTGCCGTGAGACAGAGAGCAGGAATGAAGCAGGGAGTGAGAGAGAGAGAGAGAGAGAGAAAAGAAAAGAAAAGAAAAGAAAAGCAGAGGGTGTGTATAGCCACTGTTTACACCAGACTTGCTTGATTAGATGTGGGCTGAGATTATTATTTTTTAAAAAAAAAAAAAAAAGAAAAGGCAAAAAGCCCAGAGCAAGAACAACATTGTAGTTTAAATGACAAATGTCACGGCAGGCAGTGCAGCTTTCAGGATGTGGTTGGTTGCATGTGTTTGCGAGGAATGTGGCATGTTTACCTTCCAAGAAAATGTGGCTTATACCCTACAAAAAAGTCAGACTCTGATATTTTTATGATCTTTCACACACATACACCTCTTTTATACTTCCTCAAACACACACACCCCCACACACATGCTCAGAAAACTCTAGTGTTCAGGGTTTAAGTAATGAGGAATTTTGCAATAATGTTTAATGTTATACAGTTTAAATGTGCTAAACAGGAATGAAAACTAATCTGGGCTACTTATCATTAGAACAAGGACGAGTGCTAGCCCAGTGCTGCAAATCATGGAAGACAGCCAGTAGTTAGCAATACACAAAGCGAGACTGAACACTAGCCGTGACTGGTTAGCATGATGCACATGAAAACTTGTTGAGACCAACTAGCATTATGCAAATGAGAAAATAAAACTAGCATTGCAAATCAGGAATTTCGTATAAATACGACAAAATGTTGATAATCGTGAATGAAAGCTAGTAGGGGCTAGTTAGCAGTACGCAAATAAAGAAATGCTAATTTGCAATCAAAGTGTGAAATCCAATAATTTAATTATGTAACTATTATAATAAAATAATAAAATCCAATAGGGCTAGGTCGCATTGCATGAATAAAAAACGCTAAGTGCAGCAGAGATGCATTAAGTGTTACGTTCATGAAATTCACTGGTTTTGCTAAACAGGAATAAAAGCTTTTACAGCAAATCAAAATGTCAAAAAGTGTACAAAATGCTCATGCTGCAAATCAAGAATAAAAAGCCAGAAGTACAGAAATATTCTAGAGGAGGATTTTAATATGTAGGGGGCCAATATTATGAAAAATAACCATCTTTCTCTCTGTATTTTTAGCTTGTTTTCTCAAAAAAATCTCATTTGTTAGCCCCTTTTATAACCTTTTTTTATTCACTGCGCTCAGTTTCAGTGTTGGGTCACATATAAAATCCAGTTCATAACAATAGCAGGAATGGGAGGGTGCGAGGGTTAAACTTGCGCCCTGGGCATTTTTCCACACGTATCCGAGGGGCGCTGGTGAAACGGTGCCGGATCACTAAATGTCCTCTACTTCACCCGAGACAAACGGTGTGATGTTGGGAACATGTGGCCTTTACCCTACATAACAGCTGAAGCATTAAGACTACAAAACAAGATGTATCAGACAAATTCAGCGTTTATTCATCCTTCAGTCAGAACTTTATCCCACAACTTAAGCCTAGCACTGAACCCTGAGGTACTGCACCACATTATAACAACTCTAAAGGGGTGTTCACACATACAGCGACTCGCAGTGACAAAGCCACTGGAGACCATTCATTTTCAATGAGAGCTAGCGACTTTCTGAGACTGGAGCGACAACGACCATAGGCAACTAGATGTGTGCCTTTTGAGAAAAGTTGAGAAAAGTTTAACTGTACGTTCACAGTTGCTATACTATGAAGTCGCCGGTAGGTGTTCCTACTACTGGTTGCCATAGTCAGTGGGTGGCTCAACTAGCGTTCCACTTTTGACAACAAATCCATTTCCTTGCCACTAAAATTAAACATTCTGGAAGGAGAGCGTTTGTATATAAAATTCACCAGTGTATATATTCATCATACTATACAAGATGAAGGAGAATCAGTGTATGCTTTTTGCCATTGTGGCCATCTATCTGAAGGCAAAAGCACAAGTGCCGGACTGTCTGGGTCCATGAAACAAATCGAACTCCCAGGCAGCATTGAGATTACCACTGACTGGTACAGGAGCTGTGTTTGAATGAGGTCCGGGTTCCAGCAGTATTTCAGGCTAGAGAGGACACAGTTTGAAATGCATTCTTTTAGGATTTAATCATCCAAATCTGATTGCCTATGAGGTAAGGTTGCTCAGCTAATCATGGTATGGTATGCTATTTGTCATGTCAACACGGTTAATGGTCGACACGGTTAATAATTAAAAGCTAATATTCCAGGCTATTAAATGCATTAATCAACTTACTTAGAATGCCCTTTGTATTAGGTGAGAGACGTATCATAAAGAATTGGCCAATTGCTACCCACTACAATTAATTTTTCCTCCATCTTTTCTGCACTACAGTATCTGACAGGAGAAGGATCACGTGTGCTCTACTGTCTTCACTCCCATTTGGAAGTCGCTGCACCAAGTTGCTCCATTATTGCATGAAGTTAACCTTTTTTCGCTGTTTCACGTTGCTGGACACGCCCACATCTAGTCGCTAACGGTCGCTGTTGCTGGAAGTTGCCAGCTCTCATTGAAAATGAATTGTCTCCAGTCGCTTTGTCGCTGCGAGTCGCTGTATGTGTGAACACCCTTTAACTTTATGCAAATATGGAGCAACTTGGTGCAGTGACAACCATTGGGAGTGAAGACAGTAGACCACATATGATCCATCTCCTGTCCAGCCTGAAATACTGCTGGAACCAGACCTCATCCAACCGCAGCTTCTGTACCAGCCGGTGGTATTCGCCATGCTGCCTGCGAGTCTGAATTGTTTCATGGACTCAGACAGTCTGATGTTTGCGCTTTCACCGCAGATAGATGGCCACAATGTCAAAGAGCACACACTGCTTCTCCTTCATCTCATATGATATGATACATTTACTCTATATGGACAAATGTATTGGGACATCTGACCATTACACTCATATGTGCTTGCTGAACATCCTATTCCAGATTTAGTCCCCCTTTGTTGTTATAATAAGCTCTACTTTTCTGGGAAGACTTTCCACTAGATTTTGGAGCGTGGCTGTGGGGATTTGTGTTCATTCATTCCTAAGAGCATTAGTGAGGTCAGGCACTGATTTCGAGTGAGAAGGCCTGGTGTGCAGTCTGCATTCCTGCTCATCCCAATGGTGTTCAGTGGGGTTGAGGTCAGGGTTCTGTGCAGGCCACTCGATTTCTTCCACTCCAACTTTGGCAAACCATGTCTTAATGGACCTCACTTTGTGCACAGGGGGACTGTCATGCTGAAACGGATTTGGATTAGACCCCTTAGTTCCAGTGACAGGAAATTGTAATGCTACAGCATACAAAGACATCCCATACAATTGTGTGCTTCAAACTTTGTGGCAACAGTTTGTAAAAGACCCACATATGGGTGTGATTGGTCAGGTGTCCACAAACCTTTGACCATATAGTGTACACACTGGTGAATTTTATATATAAGCACTCTCCCTCCAGAATGTTTCATTTTAGCTGCAAGAAAACTGTTGTCAAAGTTGGAATGCTAGTTGCGCCACCCACTGATGGCGCAACATCTACTGGCCACTTCATAGTACAGCGACTGGCAACTTGCAGCGATAAAATTGTTTGTGAACGTACAGCAGTGCACTAGTGTACGTGTCAGACCAAAGTGCTGGTGCAGAGCCAGTGCACTCTCTCCACAGTCAGTTCTCACATCTTCACATAATATATATTTTCATGTTACTTTGTGCTGTATACTCGAAGTGATCTTGAGTGTTAGAAGGACGCTAGATAGATATACAAATAAGTAAATAAATATGCCAATAAATAAATATTTCACGTCCATAATAAAGTGTTTATTACCTTTGTTTAGGACTTATTCATTAGTATTTCCTTAAATAATTCATGCTTAATTCATGAGTTTCAATTTTCAAGCTCGCAAAACATGAAGGTAATTATACAGCACCAAAATAATCAGTAACAAATTATTATTATTATTATTATTATAAAGAATAATAATACATTTGTATTATATATCCAGAATATCAGCCTCACGCTGACCAACAGGAATATTTTATGACCTTTCACATAAATACCATACATCTCTCGTTTATCTGTCCTTACACGCACATACACGCTCAGAAAACTGAGGGTTTGTATGAACAATGATGAGTTGACATTTTGCAAAACTATCTAACATTAAACAAATGAAACATGCTAAACAGGAATATTAGAATTTGAAAAATGACATGCTAGCCAGAGTAAGACAGCCAGTAGTTAGCGTAATGCACATCAAGAATGAACACTAGCAGAAGCCAGTTAGCCTTACACATGTACGAAGTAGAGACACAGTAGAGTCCAACTAGCCTTATGCAGCTGAGGAAAAACTAGATTTGCAAATCAAGAATGCAGGGCAGTAGGGCTGTTCTCTGGTAGTACGACGAAATGTCACTGTTGCTAATCATGAATGAAAGCTAGTAGGGACTGGTTAGCATAACACAATTTTTAAAAAAAATGCAATTTTTGCTAACTAAGAATGAAACCTGTTAGCAATACACTAGCGTTTCCTTGGTATTTCTCAGGATTTACTTACTGTCACCTCAGCTGATTAGCTAAATTAGAGGAGTAAGTAAGTAATTGACAATGTTTATCAGGTTATTATCAGTTCCCCACAGTAGCATAGCTAGTGGGGTGGATTTCGGTTTTAAACCCCCTGATATATTTTATAATTTCCAAATGCCTATTTGGGGCATTTAACATAACATACATCCAGCGCACTGAAACTAGCAACATGGGAAACCCAAGGTGCAGTAATGCACAAAAACATTGGCAAGACTTCGCAACAAGATAAACCCACAGGAGGGTTTAAACAGACAAACTAATGGACAGGTAAACAGAGAACAGGAGACTACACTCAGGAAGTACACCATGTATTTGTCCCGGTAGATGTGGTTTTAGGGGGTAAAATGTCATTTCCACTGTAATTATTTTCAGTGGAACTATCATAAAGGAGTTTTATTTCCTACACCTGTTTGTTTGTTGGTAAATCATGATTCTGCTGCTGTCTGGCTTCCAGCCAGAGTCCACAAGCATATCGCACTGAATCATTCAGTATAATCATTCCGATTAAACATTGATTTTATTGAACAGATTTCCTCATCCTTCTCCTGAAATTCATTCCTGGCTACGCCACCGGTCCCCTACGATTTCTCAGTCTCCTCATGGCCTCATCAGAGAGTTCCATGCTTTTGATGAGATGCTTCAAAGGTATCCGCTGGCAGAAAGCCGCTCTAACATGACACGCAATTGGCACTGAGGATCAAACAGCTGTACTGCGTTTAAAGTTGAGTGACTCGCATTCAGCCGAAGCTGCAGCTTCTTTGGTGCCTTTACGAGCAGGTTTGGAAAAAGCTTGGCTCATATATCAGTAGAGTGAGCAGACAGAGGAGCAGTGTGAAGCTGGACGGGGGGGATGGGGGGGGGTAGGGAATGGTCTCTGGAGCAGCAAGAATGGTTCACAGAGCTGGTTCTGTAGCTCGGAGAGGACACTGGGGAAACTCCTCACTGTGTGCTTTTGTGGATCTGGACAAGCTCCTAGACATTGACGTGAAAATTTTGTTCCACAGAGCTGAAGTGCGTCATGGGAGTCATTCAGGAGGCGACATCAGGAAACATCTTGTTAGTTACATCTTGTGATTCTATTAATCAGCATTAGCATTGCAAACGCAAGTGTACTCACTACGTACTAGCTACGTACGCTCACCAGAGGCGCTAAACGATCTCTGTTACGCCCTTCCGAGCTTTATTTTTCTTCTTAACGTCTCTATACACATTTAATGAGAGGTTGTATATGACAGAATAAGATGAAACCATGGTTTTTCTTCCACTTTTGCAGGAACTAAAGATGTGAGTGGGGAATTAAAGAAACGTCGGCCCGCACATGCCGTAGGATTACTCTGTAGGATTATTCAGTCATACCTAATTTGCACAGAATTAAGCGTGACTCTGTTTTTCGCACATATTTAGAAAATGAACGGTCAAACTGTTGCTTTGTCAATCACTAATGTGAACACTAATGTGAAATTAAGGCCAAGGTCATGCTAGTTATTTTGAAAATTTTATTATTATATTTTGGCCACTGTGAGTTTCCCAAAAGTTCACACTGCAACATGAAAATAATAAAAAAAAAATTAAAAAACTACATGACCATATGAACATAAACCACGAAATCAAATTTAAAAAACCTCATATAGTAGACAGCGTAGCAATAAGTTCCACCATCTTGGACTTCACATGACAATAATTTCGCTCACCGATCTCATCTCAGTCTCTAAATTTGCCTCTAATCCTGAACAATCCCTCAAGCTGCTCATTTCCGGTCTTATTTATTACACATTTGGTTTGAGTGACGCTGTGGCTCGACTTTACCCCACGCTTACACTCCCACAGTGGTGACATGTTGACGGCGGTATTCGTGTGTATCCATGCCAGGCTTCAGATCCACACACACACACACGGCTTTAAATGAGCTGCACATGTGGAACGTTATTCATCATCTGTACTGCTGATTGTAGCGCTTATGGACGTCAGTGTGTTTAATCAAAACCTTCCCTCCCTTCCATTTTATAGTTCTTCTGAACTCGACATCTGGAGAGTGAAGTTTTAACGCTATAATTATACGACACGTCATTAACATCCAAACTGCACTCAATTTCATTCTCATGTCTAGATGTGTTACAGAATATTAACAATGACACTGTATGTTTTTGGCCACTGAGGGGTATCGGCCTTTTAGGTTGAATTAGATGTGTACCAAAAATATTTCAACTTACATATGTAAAGTGAGGCTTAGTGTGGGTGTGAATGTGAGATAGCTCTGGTGAAGATCAGAGCTATCTGACAGCGTAACACTACAACATAAGGTCAGCGGGTCTCAGTGTGACCTTCTGGGGGGTAGGGGGTGGGGGGAAGGCGTGTCCTTATCTCATCGCCTTTGTCAGTAAGTGTTGCGTCGACGCGTCTGACATGTAACATATGAAGCGAGTGATATTATGTAAGAGTTTCTCCTAAATGCAGCAGCTTGTTGGTAATCTCACTGTCTCTGGGCTTTAAACACAGGAAGTGGGTTTCATTTGCTTTGGCTGCAGACCTGCCGCTCCTGGAGGCAAGCCAGATGAGAGAGTAAAGTTTACTTCTCAGGTTGCTTACGCAAAAAAAAAAAAAAAAACAACCACCACCACAGTGTGGGCTTTGATTGCAGTGCCGTCACTCGTTATTTCTCTCGGGGTGGATCAAAGAGGGGAAAGTTACGAAGCTGAGATGCCTACAGATCTCCCAGAGTTAACACCACGTCGCTGGCCAATCTGTAGGCATCTCAACTTCATAACTTTTGAAGTCATGTCGATGAACGAAAGAAGCCCCTACTCTAAGACCAGTGCCAAAAAAAATGCCAGACTGAAGATTGCAGGTGATCAGCAACCTTTAGGTGGAGTGCTCTCTGGTCAGTTGAAACAAAAACTGAACTGTTTGGTCATATACGTATGGAGGGAAAAGGGTGAGGTTTTTAATCCGAAGAAGACCATCCCAGCTGCAAAGCATGGTGGTGGTGGCATCGTGTTATGGGGTGTTTTGCTGGAAAAGGGACTAGTGCACTTCAGAAAATAGAGCAATAACACTCTATAGTCGGTTCTAAAGGAGACAGGTAAGAGCAGGTTAAATGTGTACAAGACTTTGAAAAGCATGACCTGAGAAACATGCTAACAGGACAGTGATGGACACGGTATGAAATGTTCAAAAATAGAACACACTCTGCTAATAAAAATTTATAATTTCTGTAAATCCTTGAGAATGGACAAGTTTGATTTGTGACTCCATGTCTTTCTCATGCCTCTCTCTCGCAGATGAGTCGTATCAGAAGCTGGCCTTGGAGACCATGGAGGAGCTGGACTGGTGCCTGGATCAGCTAGAAACCATCCAGACACACCGCTCTGTCAGCGACATGGCCTCCAACAAGGTGAACACACACACACACAATTCAGCAGTGTGACGCTGTGCTAAATGACGCTGAAGGGGAATTCCAATGGGGAATTATTGTAATTGTCTACAGTTAGTTTTAAACACAAACTACATCCTTGTTCCTCAGTGGATTGTAGGAAAAATAAGATTAGCATTGAAATGGTACAAACGGTAAGTTCACACACGGATTTCACATTATTAAAACAAAAACGAAACAAAAATGGAATTGTTTTCCATCATGAACGTGAAATAAATGTTAAGTAAACGTCTCCTTACATATTAGTGATTACACGTTTTTTTTTAATCCATTGCGTCCACCATACAAGTCCCTGTGAATGAGCTGTTACTATAGAAACGATAACGTATTAGAATGCGCACATAAATATAAACCTGTGATTTGCAGCTGCACTACTGTCAGAGCTGCTGTTATTGGAAATTAGCACCTTCTGACCAATCAGAACCCTGAACTCAACAGCACTGTGGTGTACATCAGAGGAACTGTGTGGATTGTGTTATAGTATACATCAGTGTGTGTGTTTGTGAAAGCTGATATCAGGGTTATGTTTGCTCACTGAGCAGGATCTGTGACTGTTCCAGTGCAAAAAAAACTGCAGATTCATGCTTCTGAACACGCACACACACACACACATGAAGTTTCAGCAGTAAGAGTGAGGTGGTGGAGGTGAACACGGAGCTCTTTTCTACACACTGCAGTTTGCAGGGATGTCATTGGTGCATTAAATTTTTTGCATAATAATGCAGGCTGCTGGAAATCCAGGAGAAGTGTGTGTTTTCTGGTTTATAGGTCTTTGGACAAACATTTATATGCCTTGTGTGTAAATGAACATTTCAGTGTGATGTGATTTTACGTGAGTCATTTTAATCTGCTGAATTCTGCACTCTGATTGGTCAGAAGTGGATTAATCTCTTGATTTCTAGCACCGACCCGTCCACAATCAACAAACATGTTTGTTCACTGGATCTGCATCAGCCAATCAGGTTGTGAGACTACATGTTGCTGACATCCATGCTACACTGGCCAATCACAGCAGAAATGTGCTCAACCAATCAGGTTGTCATATCGATGGTTAGTCTTCCGCCATGTCAATCAAAACCCTCTTCCTGCAGAAGTGGGTGGTTCTTTGTTACGTTTATTAACAAAAAAGTACATCTATAACAACAGCAATAAGTCAGGCTAGTGTGACTAGCTTGCTAGCTACTCATTGTCATATATGTACACCCGGAGAGGTAATGCTAACTTGTTCTATTCTAACTGGTTAGCTAATAGTACATCGCTATTTAAAACCAGTATTTCATGCTAATCCCTGAGCCAAAGGAATTTAAATAAACACTAGTAGTTTGTGGTTAGCTAATCACGTTTTTTCTGTAAGCTCCACCCCTTAAGCAGTTTCATGATTTCCTGCTCGAACACACCCACTAAAGCTGACAATTAACGTCTGAGGTAATAAGGGTAATTATCGGCCTGACACTAATCCGTCACATCAGTTCAACTCACCGTGTGCAAAAGTGTGTACACCCTTAGGACATGAATACGATAATACATTTAACTTTATAGCAACAAGACATTTAGTGTGTTCGGTTTCGCAGGTGATACTTCATCATCACAAGTAACAAAAATAGATTATGATAGGATTTAAATAGTGAAAAAATCTGAATGCGATTTAAATATTTTTTAATATCTAGTAGCATAATTTGGTGGAAAAATGCAGATGTGACAAGCTGACCTGACTGGTTGAGCATATTTCTGCTGCGATTGGTTGGTCCAACATGGCTGTTAGCAACAAGTACTCTTGCGACATGATTGGCTGATGCCGACCCAGTAAAAAAAACAAAAAAAAAACAAGTAGACGTGAGAAATGTTTCAGAAACCCATTTAGTAGGAAGGAATACTGGAAGTGCCACGTGGAACAATCCACAAAACAAAAAGGCGTGTTTGTGCATTCCAAACATATTTGTGAATTAAACAGAAATTTGATTGTTTTGTTGATTGCATTTTACTTCTGCATTATTTCTTTGCAAATTACATGACAAAAATATCTCGTATTATACTCTGCCTTCATTAAACAGTAAAATAGAGGTCCTTTTTTCAAATAAAAATCATTGGGGGATGCAAACCTTTGCCCTCACTTGTTAGTCGGGCTGCAAAAGTCTCTTGTAAATAAACAGTGAGAGCATTTGAAGCTAGCGCTGTACAGAATTTCTCTTACACTAAACCTGACTAGTCGTGTAAAATTTCAGTGAGTTCCTGAGAAAATTCTATGCTTCAGAAATCCAGGAATTGTGGCAATTTTGAAGTTTCTCAATATGGCAGAGGTTAATGGTTGGTGCTAATTGTAGTTATGGTGTAGTTTTAGTCATTCTGAGTCTTTTTCTTCTAATTTACGAACACATCCGAGGAAAATGTTGATGTTCCAAGCGGTTCTGTTTTACTCCCAGTGTCACTGTCACTGTGCTTATGCTAGCTAACGAAATTGTTAGCCTTTGTCATTAGCTAGCTTATCCTCGGTGTCCATCCCAGCTGCCTAGCAGCAGTGCTCTCACAATTTTGTGTGTGTCCTCAAATTTACGAGTTCCATTTACAAAGTTCTTGTAAGAATGTTTTTTTATTTTAAGTGCTAATCGAGTTGTTTCTTTTTCATTTTTTGAGTCAATAAAAAATTAGTTTATTAATTTAATAATAAATATTGCCGTTATACTGTGTGGCAAACTGTAGTTTCAGATGTAAAATAAAAAGAGTGCTCTCGCTAATTATCATTTGTGATTTGTTGCCAGGTTTCTGACATTTCTGTGATTTTTTTGGTCCACAAAGAAGTTAAAGCAGATATCATTTATATACATTTTTTGATACTTTAAACCATAATTTGGTGTAAAACATCATACAGTCTATTCAGCAACTTGTAAATAATATTTAAGGAAAATTATATTTCAAGGGCTCGGTATGGCTAGTGAAATTTCTTTTGGTTTATATTTCATAATCTGTCTTTAAGGTAAGAGTTCAGCTATATAAATTAGCTGAGCAGTTATGGGTTAAGGGATGTAACTCATGACCTTGTGGTCCACCTCTGTACAGAGCTTCTACACTGTATTTGAACGTAAATGACACAGATGTGGTGTGTGTGTGGTGTGTGTGTCGAGCTCGAACTAGGCCAGAGGAGGCTGTTTTCCCGTAGATGACCTCGTTCCTGTGTTTACACTGATAAGAAACCAGAAATCAAGATGTGGAGCCAGGCGTGGAGCGAGACTAAACACACGGACACTTATTCTAATGAAATCTTTAGGTTTAACCGTTTAATCCACTCGCCCGCTGGTGATCTCAGTCAGGCCCTGATGAAACAGGAAAGGATTAAAACTGAGAAACTGAAATGACGGCGGTTCGCTTGAGGGCACTGAGGGGGCCATAATCAGGAAATGAGTCTCATACTGACAGCCAGCGTGTGTATACCTGAGGCCATGAAGAGAAAGA